>OX596365.1:4375000-5000000 GCA_951394395.1 Colostygia pectinataria | reverse complement strand
TACAATGGTTTGATTTCGTGGTCAGCAGGGCGATTACGTAACACGGTTGCAATCCGATTTCAATCAGCGAACTGTCAATAACCTGCCATATTTATACAAAATACGTCTGTTGATTGAACTTTATTTCAACCTAATTACATAATCCTCAGAAAACAATGGAGACTCTGACCCGCGTGCTGGCCCGGCACGTGTACTCGCTGGACCTGTCGGAGTCTGCGCCGGGGGGCGACAGGGGGCGCGGCGGGCGTCGCGTCACCGCCGCGCCGGCGCCGCTGCCGCGCCCCGCCCCCCTCCACAGCTGCATCGCCGCCGTCAGCGCCGCCGACGCACGGACCCCAGGTGACAACGAACATAACATAACACGATCTTACACCACATCACAGCACACTACAATAACACTAATGTTATAAATGCGAAAGTTTGGAAGTTTGTTCCTTAATAACTCGACAATCACTGAACCGATTTGGCTAAAATTAAAAACATAGATAATGACCGGGAATATGACATAGGCTACTTTTGATTTTATAGAAGTTTTAGAGATTGCCACGCGAACGAAGTCGCGGGCAACAGCTAATATATAATATTATAAATGCGAAAATTTGGATGTTTGTTTCTCTATAACTCGACAACCCCAACCGATTTGGCTGAAATTATTATTATTATAAATTGGGAAAGTTTGTATGTTTGTGGAGAGTATCACGCCAGAACGGCTGAACGGATCTGTTTGATGAAGCTTCATTCAATACAAATACAAATCTATTTCAAAAAATCCACCAACAAAATACGCACACATTGAGAGATCATTGCCGTCATTACGAATAAGTAGAAGTCTTCGCGTGGTGGTACGCCGTAGCTGCTACGCAGGCGTAGCACCACGCGTAGACATCAACTTATCTCGTAATGGCGGCATTGATCTTTCGTGTCATCGTGTGCGTGATTCTCGGATGGCAGAGAATTCGAGTCGTTCTATAACCAGTACCGAAAATACTGGTACTAATGGTGTGAGTTGCGAAACACTGAAATAATATTATTACCGTTCTGCAACTGGTACCATTTGAACAAGGAGCTAGAGCGGGTTCAGGACTATGTGACTGTTAGATGTATTATGCTATTTTCTTTACTATAGGAAAATCTCCGAAGTCAAGTAGCGAGCCACACCCGCGGAAAGAGCAAGGCGCGCGCCGTCAACTGACGCGATGTCGCAGCGACCCTCACTTGACCAAACTTGCGCAAGCTCACAAAATGGACGGTGAGTTTTATTGTCAGCTTAATTACGAAGCACACGTAGCTTCACATGGCTTTATTCTAATTCTAACGAATATTTAAGTTAAGCAACGATCAGTGCGGTTAATTTTGGGTATAATTAACCGCCGGTTACCTTTGCAATTGAGCAAAGCATGACAGAGGTCTCTAAACAGTAAGAAAGAACTCAGTAATAATATTGTAATGTCTTTAAGGTCTACCCTTCGAGCATATATACCTAACATAATACCTATTGTGTGTACGTGTACGTTACTTGATGAGCTTCTACTAAGGATCTTTAGTTATAGGTGGGTGTCAGGTAAACCTGCAATTATGTACCAATAAACGGAGACACACTTAAAATTTTCATTTCACAACATTACTTAGAAATTGCTATATTTTTCTTTTTTCACAGAAGAAACCAAAGAATCGATCACTATCAAATCAAGGAGATGGTATTCTTTAGACTCATTACGAACATCCTCCAATCATGATGAAAGGGACTCCGCTAGCGGTACGTAACCAAGAAGTATTTATTTGAAGACATGTTCCATCCACCAATCCACATTAAAATTCAAATGCAACAATCTTAAACTATTACTATATTATTGCCCAGGACAACTAGCTAGAGACAATAATATAGTTCTACTAATACAATGACAGCAAAATTGCAATTGCATTTTAACACATAAGAAAATTAGTGGATATATTTAGAAAAAAAATGATTTTCCTTCTAGTACACACAAGTTATATCTATGATGTTGCAAGCGTACATAGGCTACGGTAACCATCTTACCATCAAGTGGGCCGTACGCTAGTTTGCTACTAGTGGTAAAAATAAATAAATGTAACATTCGTTTGAAAATTTTAATTTTCCTTCAATAAGTAACAAGAGAATTAGTAACATTAGTAAGACTACAAGACTACAAACCAACAACACTGTTGGTTTGTAGTTTTAGTAACACATTTGTATTGTAGGATCGCGGTCCCCCTCGCCCGCGCCTTCGAGCGGGATAGAGAGTAGCTCGATCAAAGACTCGCCTCTGCAAATCGACTTGGCGTCGGACGGCGGCAACCTAGGTGAGTGGCTATACAGTAAGTTTCAACACATTATCATTTTACTAATAAAACTATCGTGACTTGTATCATTCATTCATTCCAGTGGTTGTTTTAGATACTGTGTTTATTTAATTTGACAAAGCAATTTAAATAAATATATAATGCTGGACCATCCACACAGCATCATCTAGCCCCAAGATAAACAGAGCTTGTGTTATACTTAAAACAAATACAAAACATACATAGATAGATATTTTTTATTATACATAGAAAATACCCAAAATACCCGGAACAAATATTTGCAGGTCATACAAACATTTGGCCCAAGGCGAGAATCGAACCCGCAACCTCGTGCTTCGCAGGCGGAGCTTCGCCCGCTGCGGCACATCGGTCTTCAAATGGGCCTTAATGTACAAATTTTTTTTTTTTTAGTTTAGGTTTTTTTTTTAGTTTTTACAAGTTTTTCATTTAGGTGGTTTGGGATCTCCTCTTTTAAGTCGTAAGACCTGTATTAGAGGAGTGTAGAGGAGCATTAGAAGCGTGGCCGATGTTCCAGAGTGGACGGAGAGCGAGGGCGGTGGGGGGGGCGCAGGTATCGGCGTGGTGATGGGCGGGCGCGCGCGCGGCTGGCTGCCCGACGTGGCGGCCGCGCTGTGGCGCCGCATGCTGGCCGCGCTCGGCGACCCCAACCATCTCAAGGAGCCGCACGCGCACCACCATCTATACAACTACCTTATACACCTCAACTGTACGCTGCTCAAGGTAACTAACTACCAGATGTGACGTATTCTTCTTCTTTTTTTTATTGGTTATAGGCAAGCGTTTGACCACCACCTCACCTGATGGTAAGTGATGGTGTGGTCGATGATGGAGCACGCTTGCCTAGAAAGAACCTGTTCGTTAATTGACATAAAAATGTCAAGGAAAGACAGTAGCAAGCCGCTGAAATGACAAATTATTTTATGAACAAGGGGTAATACCGTACAATTTAATAATAATTAATAAATAAATTCCCTGCTCACTGCATAATATTGTAAAAAATTTATTATGTTTCTCAGTAAGCGATTTTGTAAATCTTATGAGAAATAAATAATCTAAAACCTAAATAATCATCTGCCGTTAGTGTGAGCACTGCAGACAATATTTCTCTACACTGTAGACAATTTATTTAGAAAGAAAATAATTTGCTCAAGCTCACTACCGGTTCTTCTACTATAGGTGAAACAATAAACTCTGAACACTCCCTAGAAATTACAGCGGCATCGACCCGTGGCGTGATCTGCCGGGAATATAGCATCAACAACAGTGTGTCACAGGATGCTTTTACTCATTAAAAAAAATGTGTTTTAGCTGTCATACTTTGAGAAAAAGGGCATTTTTATAACTATAGAAACAACTGATTAGTTGATAGATGAAATTCATTTACCATTTAAAACCTAAAATTGCCTTAAGACAAGAAATTAATGATAATTCTCATTCGAAGGCCAACTCACAACAATTAAAATAATATTGAACAGGTTAAACTATTTCAAACAAACCTTTCGTAATCGCGCAATAATTGCGCCACACACCATTCAGTCGAACCCAAGTTCATTACCCACCTACGACAAAGCCAATATTGACGTAGAATCGCACAAATTTAGTAAGTTCGAATTGAACCGGTACCTTAAATAAACACTTGCGCAACCTCATCAAGTTACATTGTGTAGCTCACCGGCCATCTGCGAAATGTTTATCACAAATAACTTATCAGTCGATATCATTGTGTTTGACAGATGGCCCGTTTGAAAAAAAGTATTTATCTCAATGAATCATTTGTTTTGTTTTACAAAGATATCTATTGCCAAACGAACTGTCATCTGCGTATACGGTGTTCCTATGAATGGTTTTGTTACAACTGTGCGCGCTGTTTTCCAAATCGAAAGTGTTCAAAGAATGTCAATGCGAAAGAAGAGCAGGAAAAAGGAGGTTGCTGAGACGTCGCAAAAAAAAAGAGGTGTTTGTTTACATCATTCTCATAAGCCCATGTGGGTAGTTTTTAAAATGTAATTGACTAATCAAGTTGATTGATAGTTTTGAGTTTGTTTACATATTCCGCATAAGCTTGTGGGTATTTTAAAAATGATAGATTAACCCAATTTTACGTCAGTTTTCTATAAATGTGTAGTTACGAGTAGCGTCTTTTGTAATACGTTTTTATATATAAATAAAATTGTAAGCTAAAGTATTCATGGTTTTTGAGGTGTTCAAACATTTCTATGACGACACGCAAAGATTATTGCAAGATGACGAAGATTGCAATGATATTGAGGCACGGTTTTGATTACGAAGTTTGTAGTTGCAGTGGCGCTAGCAATGCGCTTGCGAAAAATAATCATTTTTTTTGCAGTTTCAGCAATATTTCAAAGAAAACTCTTCGGACTTTGAACAAACAAGTGGTGTTGTCATAAAAGTTATATCGTGATTTTTTTTGCAGATAAGTGCTAATCAAACTCTAAATGGGAACACAGAAATCCACGTGCCTTTTAACCTAGTGGCGGGATGGTGCCTCGAAGCCGAAGCGTTGCCGCCCTCTCACAGGTATCTACTGTTTACACAACATTGTAACTTGTACAATCTTGTAGGTCATTTTCATACTATTAATTTGCGTTTACACCAGAGATGTGCGAGGATGTGTAACGATAGATGTGTTTGTTAGGAACCAATAGAATCACTTAATTTCCTAGTCTCGCTCTGACAGTGATGAAGTCAATGAAGTGATTTTATTGGTCCCAACAAACATCTCTTGCTACACATCCTCGTTCAGCTCTGGCGGAAACGCAGCCTAAACCTCTGCTAGCTATGTGTTTTTCAAACCTGTCATCGTCTTTCTTCGTTGACATAAAATGACAAGGAAAGGCAATGATTATGAGCTGCTTCGTTCGTTCGTTCGTTCGTATGAGTCAGTGGCCAATCTGGTGACAGAGTTTCTAGGCCGCCCGAAGGCCATTATGAGCTGCTAAAATGGTATCTCTTAGTTTGTGCGATCCGGTAAGTACTAGTCTTATCAATAAATAAAAATGTGGTCTACCTGGGGGTAACCACAAGCTCTTATAGGAATATTGAAATAACATTACACTGTTTTTTTTTGTATGCTTAAATGTCAGTCTAGCATTGTTTCAATATTGCTTTTGAGCTTGTGGTTACCCAATAAAGATTTTTTGATTTTCGGATTGTGAACTTCTAACCATATTTTTTTTATTACTGTTACCCGCTACTAAACTGTTATTTATCTCTTGGGAACCCGGGATAAAAGTAGCCTATATGCTAATTCAGACCATAATCTATGCTAATCTATTAATTTCATAAAGATACGTTCAGTCGTTTGGACGTGATGCTCCCACAAACATACAAACATCCAAACTTTCCTCTTTATAATATTAATAAGATTGTAACGTTTTGTCTAGGGCCGGCAAGTTGCTTGCGTTGCGGTTGCTGTGCGAGTCGACTCAGGCACAGGGCCCCGGCGCGCCGTCCTCTTGCAACAACAGGCTGCATTTGGCGCATCTGCATTTATATCAGCGAGCTTTACATCACGGTAACACTATCATCAAATTTAATTGCATCAAACATACCTTTTTAACCGTGTTAGCAAAGAAGTTTATCTTTACTCATTTATAAAAATCCGTTGACAGGACTGACGGGCGAGGATCGTTCCGTGGTCGACGTGTTGGTAGAGTACGCGGCGCCGAGATATCTCTCTCTCGCTCTTGACGGCTACTCCCTTCTCCTGCTGGACTTCGTGCACGCCTCCACTGTGGTGCTTAACTCCTCTGATATGGGGACCTCGGTGAGTACCTTATAAACTCAAAAAGTACTAGAAGAATCTGGCAACAAACTCATTCAATAATCATTTATTTGGTACACAATTAGTCTGCAATTTGAATAACTAGGTTACCAATATGATTACTAATTAGATATGGGTAAAATTATTTCGTCATCATTCGAATATAAGTAATATCTTGTTACGAGAATTTGAATCTTATGTTGTTGTTATAGTGTCCTCGCACAGCGGCGGTAACATTCCTCGGCTCACTGCTGTCGCTCCCGGACGGTCTGATGAGCGCGCCCATGCTGCAACCGTACCCTCATCAGTACAACACTGTCTCCTGTCCTGATCTCAAGGTATTTTAAACCACCAACGCAAAAAGAGTGTTCTGTACACAGACACACATCTGGGGCGTTATTCGCTATGACATAGGCGATTCCTTACCGATAACGTCTAACTTAGAAACGTGTTCTAAACGCGCCATTGTGTGGAATTGTAAAATGGTTTTCGGTATCTGTTGTTTCAATTGCGATAGTTTCGCTATCAATAGTTGACCTAGAAAAAACAGTCAGACGAGCCTTAAAACATGGCTTGTCTACGACGATTCCACTCAGATATCGTAACGAGCCCGCGTTTGGTCATAGCGAATAAGGCTCCTGTGTGTAACAATACCACAGACTCTGTGGCATATCATAGCTTCTGAACGGATATACTAATTTCAATAAGTTTTTTTTGTTTTAAAGGGGAAATAAAGAGTGTTCTTAACTATGCGTCAAGAAAATTGTTCAGCCGTTTAAAGATTATTACCTCTCAAGAAATTATAAACTTTGAACTATTCTAATAACTTCACGATAATATTAAAAAAAAAATTATATATATATTTACAGCTTAATGACAAAACAAGTCATTTTTTGATTATCCGCGATCAGTTGGTAGAACTATAAGCGGATGAGTTGGATATTTGTCTGGCGTTTGGGATCCCGGCTCAATAGTCCTTCTTCCCTCATTATTGGAGGTTTCCAGTGTGACTTCTTTTCAAGCGGAATGTGGTACACGGGTTTTCTATCAGTGCCCTTGCAAGTGGGTTGGTGTGGATTCTTACGCGGCCCAAGTATTTGTTTTCTCTCAATTTTATATCTCCGTTCACTGTAAGGTAAGTTTTAAATAGCCGTTAATATAATTACAATGCATGTGTCAGGAGCACGTGCTGAACATAGTGGTGCGCGTGTGCCGGCGCGAGGGCGCGGCCGCGGCGCGCTGTGCCGGCGCGTGCGCGCTCGTGGCGCACGTGGCACACCTGCTCGCCACGAGGACCCTCTGTGAGCGGCTACCCTCATACGTCACGTGCCTGCTGCAGATGCTTATGGTGAGCATACTAACACATAACGAACGCAGTAGCGAAGTATAGTCACAGAACAGAGATTAGTGCTACGTACAGAATGGCCACTCCCTACCTCCCACCGGTTTAACTTACCTCACCCGGTCGCAAGTTTGCCGGCACTGAAGCTAAGGGCTAAGGCACGCGTTTATTTTGATTTTGTGTAGGTCCAAGCGCGCGCATGCCTGAGCGAGCAAAAGTGTGCTTCTCGCTCTTGCTATAGTTAGGTGGGGATAACCATAACACGCACACATACAACAGCATACAGCAGCAGCAGATTGCTACGTTTTTTCTTCATATATTTTATTGAGTGTCCGGTGTGTGGATAGTTCTCTCGGAGGATCTAGGCATCCGTGATGTTAGCCGTTTGTGATGCGCAAAGATAATTTAGTTAGGAAAAGCTCCATTGCGCATCGAAACGGCTAACTTCACCTGCTGAGTTATAAAATAATGTGTGGATATAAGTGAATTTTGCGTTATTATTTTATTTATTTAATTTTAATTTATACATTGTTATCGCTGTCTCTTACAATCAGAGACAAAGCTAATTATAAACAACTAGCAACTCGTCCCGGCTTCGCACTGGTGGCCTATGTTAAACAGGGATAGACTAGCATTCCAATGGTGAAAAAAATTTTGAAATCAGACTGGTAGTTTTTGAGTTTATTCAAAACAAACAAAAATACAAATCTTTCTTCTTTATAATATCAGTATAAATGTGTACCTACATTTAAATAGCGTTTATAATATAAATAATGTTGATAGTAAGAACAAAGGCAATTTCTCTCTAATTATTTTTAAAAGCAGACTGTGACCTGAGGCTATCTGTTTCTGAGGTAAGTGTTACTTGGTGTTCTAAGATGTCACTTTATTTTCAGATGAAAAATAAGAGTATTGCTAAGGTGGTGAGCGATGGAATATTGGTGCTGGCTGACTATACAGATCGGATCGTTGAACTCTATCCTGGATTGGCTGGTGAGATATTTATTCAGTTCACTCAACAACTAACGATTTAATTATTTAAATATTTATTTTTTTATATATACGTAAGTATAATTTTTATATGCGATGTAAGTCTGTAAAAACCCTCTAAACTGACAACCAAGCGTACGACCCACCTGATAGTAAGCGGTTATCGTAGCTTATTTACCCTTGGAACCAGAACATCAATATGAACATTAATTTTACCAATAAAACTATCGTGAACTATATCATTCATTTAAAAAACGGGTGGTTTCACGTACCGATATACCGGTACGTGAAAACATCCGTTTTTAAAACGAATGAACATTAATGCTTGGCGGCAGAAATAGGGTGGTAAGTATAGTTCTCACAACGGATCTCGGCCGTAGTGAAGTTAGCCGTTTCGATGCGCAATAGAGCTTTTTCAAACTAAATTGTCTTTGCGCATCACAAACGGCTAACTTCACGGAAGCCTAGATCCGCTGTGCGAACTATACTTCCCCAGTCGAGCTCTATCGCGAAAAAATCTACAGCTCTTGATTATATTTGTTCGCAGGTAAAATAATAAAGTGGATATGCGCGTGCCTGGCTCAGTTGTCCGGCAGCAGCGCGCGCGACGCGACCAAGCCGCTGGCCGGCTCGCTGCTCATCTGCCTCGCGGAGTTCGCCGTGCGCTGCGGCCCCGCCTACCTGCTGCACGAGAAGGAGGGGAACCAGACACTACTGCTGATGATATTCAAGGTACCGCACGTACGCTCGGCGGATCTAGACACTCGTGAAGTTAGGCGTTTATTATGCGCATATACAGTTTTGTTCGAAAAAGCGACATTGCGCATTGAAACGGCTGCATCGATCTGCTGAGTGTACTATAAAATTATATGTTATTCGATATGGAGAGGAGATTAGATAATATCGAAAGACTAGACTTCTAGTTAGACTATATGCCTAATTAGAGAAATTTAATTTAGAAACACCCACAATGTTTGTTTGAAAAGTAAAATAAATAAAACAGAAATAATTAATCTCGTAAATGGGAAAGTATGTAAAGGCAAGTTAAGATTGATACGACAATATTTATTTTAACAATATTACATACAAAAATTATGAAAAAGTTTAAACCTTTTTACAGCTTACAGTTTAGTATTACCTACACAATTCTCTTCAAAGAACATAAATCGTGTCAAAGACGTATCCGCAATACGAATTATCGTCGTTTCTGACCCATTGACTAATTCAACACTCATACAAGCTATACTACACCGAAGAACAGAATTTCACAATCCATTTTATAAATTGAGTTTTATGTGACCTTCATATGCTTTCTTGCAGACAGTTTATACAAGTAAACTTACATCGAAAGTGTATTGTCTTGTTACACACGTTAGGTAAATAAATTTACACGTTAGTAGGGTAAATTATGTAAGCGCACGCTTTGACGCATTCCTCTCGATTGCATGATTTTTACAGTAGCTCTGAATATAAAACTAAAAAGAGCAATGCGTTTAAAGCGAGTGGTTTTCGTAAACGCTGTGCTGGTAATGAAGTTATAAGCCAGACAATGTAAATGTAATGCTAGTTTATCTCGTGCATTGATAACTGAGGTCTCAACTGTTATACAAGGTTGTAATTTACTGTTGGCCAGCTTGAGCGACGTGCTCCTGAGGTTGGAAACCGTTCTCGTTGGCGGTGTAAGTGACGGTGTAAATGAGTCCGTCCGGAGCGGTGTATTTGTACTGCCCCTGCACTTCGATGGCTTGTTGGTCTCCTATCTGCTTGAGGGTTCCGGATTCCTGGCGGGCCGTGCCATCACTTGTTTCAAAACTGGGGATGTTAGAAATGGTTTTGTTAATTGTATTATCTTAGGACATCTTGCATGTAGCTTCTACACCATCCTTTAAGCGGGCACATACGGCTGTAATATATGATGTCGTCAGGTCATTAGGTTTAAAAGGTACTTACGCGAAGTTATATCCGGTGGGGTTAACGTCAGCATCCTGCCTCAGAATGCTGACTGGGTTGTCCGGCTGCTGTTGAGGAGCTGCTAACGCCAGGGCGAATAGGGCCAGGGAAACTAACACCTGACGAGACAATACCTACTATTAGAACCCTCGAAAGCACTTTCGACTTCAACAATTTTAAGTTCAGCCTGCTAAAAAATGTTACATAAACCTCTAGCAGGTTGCACCATAAAACATAATTTCAAAGTTTAGGACTGAAATTTTGTGTAATTCGTATCATGGTACATTCATTCCAAAATTGGTCCCGAAGATGCACCGTAGACATAAACTATCTAACCACCTGTTAAGCGTGACCCTCTTATTGGTAACCGGAAATAAGTTTAGGTATGTACGCGACACTAACTCGAAGATCGTGAAACCGGCCCTCAAAATAATGTATACTTACGATTTTATGCATTTTGAAGGTGCGTGGGATGTTTGAGCAGGTGACTACTACTTGAATCAGCTATTGACTGTGCTTCTCTCTACAACCGCCGGCCGTTTTAAACCAAACACTAATTGATGACAACACTATATCTTACATGCGCGTAATGTAGTGCTAATATAGAAAACGGGTGTCCCACTAAAATGATTTGGTGCTATATTGTTACGTAAATTTATATTTGTTTTATTGCAAATCTGACATATAAGTTTGACCTATGTATAGTCTTGCGTCAATAATGTCACCTGTTTATTGATCTGGGTAACGAGTCAATTAGCATGGCTGGTCTAGCGGTAGTGGTACTATCTTCCGATCCTAAAGTTGTTGGGTTCAAAGCTGTGCACCAACTTATTAAAAAATACGTGCGCAATGCCAGTGCTCTCAAACTGCAAGAGAAAACATCGTGAGAAAACTGGCATATCCAGAAACTGAAAATTCGAAAGATATGTGCCATCAACCGCATAGGGTCTGCGTCACTCTCGTTCGAGATTAGGCCCAGTAGTGTCCCAAAGAACATTAGAAAACTCTCATGATAAATGTTTTCAGGTTCTGTACGCTGTGATGAAAGGAACAAATGGATCTGATATTGATGGCCTAACACTACCCGTGGACGAAGACTTCGACCCCAACATTCAGCTCGATAATTTGACGCCAAAGACTTCACCAGCTTCGACCATAGACGTAAAGCTGTGGGCACAAACGGTAATTTTAACATAATTATTTCGTAGCAAAAGCGTGTTAAATGCATAATAAATTGCAAATAATTTCGTATGGGTCAGATGTGTCGGAGTTAATAGGTTGCCCGAAGGCATCCGTCATAGCCTAACAACTTTGAAAAAGCCAGGAACGAATGCATAACGTGCACTCCGAAACACAAAAGCGCTAGGTTGAAATTGCCTGCAATTCAACTTACAATTTACTGGCGGTCACCCATCCAAAGGAACAGTGAATAACTTCGTTGATCTGTTAGAACAACTTAGGCAGCTACGTCACGAGCACATAAATGGTGAAACTTGCCATGCACGCAACTACAACCTAGCATAGTAGCCACCATAAGAGTAGGTAGATCCAGTCTAAAATTACCCCTTCATCGCGTTTGTTATAGATTCAACTATAACAATTATAGCTATTTTTAGATTTTATTGAGTTTTGCAGTTTTCTAGACTGGATTATATCCACCAATCCGCTTTAGATACGCGATTGGGTCATAATCTATCACGTGATGTGATGGATTATGACCCAATCACACTCGCCTGCCACCACTGGCTCGAGAGTGTACCTGTGTCCCAGCAGTGGAAACATAAGAAGGCTATCATCAGACGACCGATGTGGCGCGGCGGGCGAAGGTCCGCCTGCGACGCAGTAGGTTGCGGGTTCCGCCTCGGAACAAATGTTTGTACGAACTGCAAATATTTGTTCTGGTCGTTCTGGGTATTTTCTATGTTTAGTAAAAATATATTTCTATGTATTGTATTGTAATAAGTATATCAGTCATCTAGCACCCATAACAAAGTTCTATTTAGGGATTTTCCAGCATTATTTATTTATTTATTATGAAAGATATCAACTGATCCTAATGATATAAATCTGCATAGCGATGGATAGGTCTATACCTAGACTAAAGCACCTACACCGATCGAACTATCAACTTTAAATTTTAAGCCTAATTATACATAGCTTTCATCATCATCATCATGACAGCCTTCTAATGTTCCCACTGCTGGGACACTGGCCTACTCTTAGGCGAGAGTGATTGGGTCTTAATGCACCACGCGGACCCTATGCGGATTAGTAGATGGCACATGTCTATCGAATTTTTAGTTCTTGGACATGCCGGTTTCCTCACGATGTTTTCCTTCTTCGTATGAGAGTACTGGCATTGCGCACATACATTTTTCGAACAGAAAAATCCATTGGTGCACATTGGAAGGCGGGGTCACTACCACTAGACCACCAGTGCACTAGACCACCGGTGCACCGTGGTGGACATAGCTATAAGTGAATTGTAAAGTTTTTTATGACTCTAATAAAGTTCTCTAAACCGAAATCTGTCAGATATGCACCCAGCTGGTACTGTTCCTCGGTCACTGGCCGCTGTGGAGCGGGTGCCAGCTGTCGTCGAGCGTGTGCGAGCAGCACGACAGCCCGGCGCTGGGCGCGGAGCTTGGGCCCGGCGTGCTGACCGCGCCGCACATACAGCTCATGCGGCTCAGTGATACCACGCTCGCGTCGCTTATCGAGCTGCCAGCTTTGGATATGCCGCCCGCTGCCGGGGGGACCACTCCGGGTAAATATAGTGACTTTTTTCAATTTATTTATTTATTAATATATTTTTATATTTTATTTATTAAAGATCTAGAGATGCCCTTTTGTCCAAAGCTTAATATTGCAAGACACTGTTGTAGATATCAAGCTGTCAAATTATTTAACGCATTGCCCGTAAATATTAAAGTTATAAATGACCTGACTAAATTTCAAAATACATTAAAAAACTATTTGCTAAATCAGTGTTTCTACTCAATTGATTGATAACTCGTCGCAATCACTACACGCATGGTTTGTGTACGTAAACGGTGCCGTTGTATGTGTGAGTGTCATGGTTGACCGCATCCAATTATAGCAAGAGCGAGATAGCACACTTTCGCTCGCGCTTGGACCTACACAGATTCAAAATAAACGCGTACCTTAGCTTTTGCTTCAGTGCCGGCGAAAGGTGCCGTGTTGTGCTGGCAAACTCGCGACCGGGGTGGGGAGTAAGTAAAACCGGTGGGAGGTAGGGAGTGGTCGTTCTGTACGTAGTACTAAGATCTGTTCTGTGACTATAGTCTATTTCACATAGGAATGGCGCTGACAGATTTGGTATTTTATTGTTAAAACAAACTTTTTGTAAATTTATAAATTTTTGTTAATTTGTTTGTATTTAATAACTTTGACATTGCCGAATAAATGATGTAAAGGAAAAACAGAATTCTGTGAGCACCCCTCCTATGTGAAATAGACTCTAACTAACTAATTATCACCATATCAGCCAATATACGTCCACTGCTGGACAGAGGCCTCCTCAAAAGAACGCCATGACGACGGATTTTGAACCTTCACCATCCACCGACTTCCTGCGACCACTTTAATGTTTTCGGTCCATCTACTGAGAAGCGGTCCTTTTACTTCCATCTTTTCCGAGTTTGTATGAAGTCAAGTATTTTCCTGACAGGTCTAGCTACATCGGACCGGCAGGTGCGCGTGCTGCTGCGCGACATAGCGGGCAAGGCATGCTGGGACGCGTCCGCGCTCTACTACGACCCGTCCGTCGCCGCTGACGAGCCGCCCGCGCCTCTGCCCGCGCCGCACAGGTATGTATTCTACTAAACTAACTAACTAACTTTACTTGTATAGTACTATTTTTTTTTTAATAACACTAAAGTGGCAACCAGGCGTACGGCCCACTTGATGGTAAGCGGTTACCGTAGCCTATGTACGCATGCAACATCATAGATAATTATCACTTGCGAGTTGTAACCCTGAGACGTTAGATGGAAAGTCTCATGTGCCTGTAATTTCACCGGAAACCGTTCGAACCGGAACACAGTAATGCGAGCATTACTGCTTGGCGGCAGTTCTTGCGAGTCAGTGGCCAACCCTGGTGACAAAATTTTTAGGTCGCCCGAAGGCTTCTGTCATGACCTAAGAACTTTGAAAAAGTCGGAACCGACTGCTTAACGTGCCCTCTGAAGCACTGGAGCGCTCAATCCAAATTGCCACTGGCTGTCACCCATCCAAATAGTGATTACGCGGAACAGTGCTAACTTCGTTGATCTGCTAAGAACAACTTAGCCAGCTACGTTACGAGCGCCTGCTCATACGTCAATGAACAAAGACTATGATAGATTTGAAAGACACATTAGCTAACAGAGGTTTAAAGTACGTTTAATAAGGTCCTAAATCTATCCCCGCAGCTTGGAGTGTCCGCGAGACAACACGCTGTCGTCGCTACCGCCGCCGCTGCCGCCCGACTTGCTGCCTGACTACAAGAACTCACCTCCTGATAAACATCAATTGGACCATGTACGAAAATAAACTTAAACTTTTGGCTGTGAACAGTGAGCTAGTGAAAATAAGACTAATTATCCGTCAAGTTTGTTATTTTGTATCAATGTGCAAAAGTATTATATTATTTAAAAACTGTAAACTTCATTGTATTTCTAGCAATATATATACTTTGACTTTGACTTTGAACAAACATACACACAGACTTTCGCATTTATAATTAGTGTGATAGTGTGATTAGGATATCATATGATGAAATATGTTCAGGTACTAGCATACATCGGGCACACGTCACCGGAAGTGGTGTGCGGCCGTCGGTTGGACGAGGCCGGCGCGTCGCCCCTCCCGGCCGGCGCGGAGGACGAGCTGGTGGCGGCGCTGGTG
Source organism: Colostygia pectinataria (assembly GCA_951394395.1). Classification (NCBI taxonomy): domain Eukaryota; kingdom Metazoa; phylum Arthropoda; class Insecta; order Lepidoptera; family Geometridae; genus Colostygia; species Colostygia pectinataria. The sequence continues at coordinate 4,984,683 of OX596365.1, read as the reverse complement.
GCGCACAGGAACAGTGAGCGGCAATACTTGACGCACAAAGACAGGTACGCTGTACATGTTCACAAGAAACTCCTTGTCATCTTAGTGGTTGTTGATAATAAAATATGCTCAAAACAACAGCGTTCCTTGTTCCGTTCTTACGTGTTTCATACTAAGTTTATGTAAATGAAATAAAAATACTTTGTTTCCAACACATGTTACCGTATATTGCACAGAACAATCACAACTTTCACCATTTAATTTATTCTTGTATTAAAGATTCTCAGAAAATGATTTTTATTCCACTTTTAACATAACAGACTTCTGGCCGCGGTCCACCTGACTGTAGGATTGTAACCGTAGCCTTTTAGTTGGAATGAACCCTTGAAAAACCTGCTAGCCCTACATAAACCATTGCATTATAAAAATAAGTTCTCCGAAAATTCAAATAACCTTTTTTTTTTCTTTACTTTGACATTGCCACAATAAAATGTTGTTAAACTAATTGATATAAATTTGTGGTTGTAGTTTCGAGGAGGAGGAGTGCGAGGTGTGGTGCGAGGAGGCGCCCCGCAGCGAGTTCGCGCAGTGCCGGCAGCTGGCGGCGCAGCTGGGCGTGCTGGCGCCGGCGCGCCGCGCGCATGCGCACCTGCTGCGCCGCAGCGAGCGTCTGCTGCGCGAGCTGCGCAACCTGGACGGACACAGGTACCTAGTACCTGCAACTGCCACCCGAGCCGTGCCGTGCCGTGTATACACGTATCGCCCTCCTTGTCAACCCCGATAAAACTAATACTGCTGCCCTACCCATGCTGTGCACTGCGTACGCGTATCGCTTGCTTGACAACCTCGATAAAACTAGTAGTTACAGCAACCTACACATTGTGGTAAGGTTAACTAGACATTGTCATTGACAAGCACATGTACAAGCTAGGGCTGTGCGACACACTACAAACGCCTGTACACCTGCTAGGAAAGTCATCATCATGACAGCCTTCTAATGTATGTTCCCACTGCTGGGACACTGGCCTACTCTCGACTCTCGAGCAAGAGTGATTGGGTCATAATCCATCACGCAGACCCAATGCGTATTGGTGGATGGATTTCGAATTGTTAGTTGTTTGTTGGACTTGCCCACGATATTTTCCTTCACCGTATGAGAGCACTGGCATTGCGTACATAATTTTTATTTGCCAAAATACATACAATGATTTTACATACTAGGATCTTAAAGCTATGCTAGTAGTCATGCTAGCTTACATGCAAGCGTGCAAGTGTTAATTCATGTCATTTTACCTAATCATTAATTACAATTCCAAAATTCAAAAACGTTTTTCTAATAAACAAAGATTGGTGCTCGACCAGGTTTGAATCGACGACCTTAGGATCAGAAGGTGGGATCACTATCACCAGACCACCTGTTCTTACCATCGCCCCGGAACTTCAACGAGTCGACGTCTAATTGCACTTGGCCACCAGTGCTAGGAAAGTGTGGGCTATTCATGCAAAAACGTAGCATTCATTCAGAAAAACAGATTCTTAACCCAGATGATGTCTAAGGACTGGAGGATGAACTGTAAACAGCTACTAAGGGTGACACAACAATAAATAAATAAATCAATAGACGGTCTCTAAGCTCTATCGCTTACGTATTGTACGTTTACGTTGAACAAAAGCTCACGACCTTACTATTCCAGATGTCGTGAAACGCACAAAGTGGCCGTGATATACGTGGGCAAGGGCCAGGAGGCCCGGAACGAGATCCTCTCCAACCGCTGCGGCAGCCACGCTTATGAAGCGTTCCTCGCCGCACTCGCCTGGGAGGTAAAGACGGCAAGGCTTGGTGATGAACTGTAAACGCTCATTAAAGGCTACAACACAAGTAGCGAACACAATAAATCTACATGGCCGGCCAATGTATTATTAGCCAAATAACGATAATAAAAAAAATAGCTTTTGAAACGCATTTAGGATATGATTACGTACGTAGCCATGCTTCTACATTTATACATACAAGAATAAAACACTTGCCCTTGAGATTAGGAGCAGACTGGGTACGAATTGAGCTTTTCACAGCAGTGGGAAAAGAAAAAAAATTGTTATATGAAATACATATAGAGCTGATATGACAAGATTTTTTTTTGACAAATCTTCAGTAAAACTCTCCTTTTGTCGAGTTTTTAAGATACCGTGATAACAGATGCATAATCCAGGTGGAGCTGGAGAGCCACGTGGGGTTCACGGGCGGGCTGCGCGGCGGCGGCGGCGGCGGCGTGAGCGCGCCCTACATCGCCACGCTGTCGCTGGAGGCGCTGTTCCACGTCGCCACCAGGATGCCGGCCGACACGCCAGACGCAATACTCAATAAGGTCTGTTTTTGCGTAAAAACAATTATAATTAAAATCATCCATCAATCCGCATTGGCTGCGCATGGTGGATTAAGACCCAATCACTCCCAGAGTCCCAATGGGTCCCAGCAGTGGGAATTTTAGAAGACTGTCATGATGATGACAGCCATAGAAATGAAGTGACTGTGATTTTCAGACTGTTACAAGACATCCTGAAGACTTACTGGGTTTCAAGATGAGCATATTTAAAAAAAAGTTCAAAAGGTTCTTAACAGATAGGCAACTCTTCTGTAAAATCTAAAATAGTGTTGCAGATGTCTATAGGCGATGATGACCGCTTTCCATCAGGCGCCTCGTCGGCTTCGTTGTCATATTATGAAAAAAATAATTAAAAAACCTGTTTTTAAATTGAATTTATAGTATGATTGTTATCCACAGACTCGTCACCTGGGCAACGACGAGGTGCACGTGGTGTGGAGCGAGCACTGGCGCCCGTACAAGCGCGACACGCTGCCGACGCAGTTCTGCGACGTGCTGATAGTGCTGTACCCGCTGGCCGGCGGGCTGCTGCGCTGCACTGTCTCCCGCAAGCCTGATGTGAGCATCCATCCTTGTATCCTATACACCAACCGTAAAGTAAGAACGCTCGTGACGTAGCTGGCTAAGTTGTTCATAACAGATCCTGATCCGTGTAGTCATCATTCGGATGGGTGACCGCCAGTGGCAATTTCAACTGAGCGCTCCCGTGCTTCGGAGGGCACTTAAGCAGTCGGTCCCTACTTTTTCAAAGTAACTAGGCCATGACAGAAGCCTTCGGGCGGCATAGAAACTCCGTCACCAGATTTGGCTACTGACTCATATGAAGTTACTTATAAAGTAAGTTCGTGTAAGTCATGGCCTAACTTTGAAAAAGCTGGGGCCAACTTCTGTTCTTGAATGTTTTACGAGTTCACGACATTAGAGAGGGTGTAAGATGTAATGCGTAACGCTTTGATAAGCATTCATGATCGGGCCTGTGTCTGACACCGATGACCGCTTTCTTAAATAAAGGTAACAGTCATCTGTGCGTACACCGACAGCGTCAGTAGTAATGAAGCTTATGAATCGAATCGATGAATCGGCGTGCAAAAAATACTACATAATTTACCTATCACAAATTTTATTTTATTTAACATTAATATTTATAAGTACATAATTATTTAAAATTAATTTATTTTATTTATTTATTTTTTGATAATAAAACTATATGATTGAAATTAGAGTTACTTTACTTTTACTTTATTGTGTTGTGTTGTGTTATGCAGGTGTGCGTGTTCGGTCCTATCTGGGAAGAGAGCATAATACGCGTGAGCTGCCTGGGCGCGATGGTGCGCGGCGCGGCGTTCGCGGGCGGGCGCAGCGTGCGCGCCACCATGCCGCTGTACCAGCACGCCTACTCCGAGCGCGCGCGCAGCCTGGACGCGCTCGTGCACCACCACACGCTGCCCACCACGTTCGAGCGGTTCGTGCAGCGCGTGCGCGACCCGCTGCCCAACTACAGCGACCAGCACCAGGGTGAGTGACCGGGAACAGGTTATGGCGCCCGGAGTGTATGTTACGCGTTTTTGAGCCGATTTTAAATTATCTTTTTTTTTTAATTATTTCACTTTGATTATGATAACTTCTCCGACACAAAACGGAATTCGAATTCCGAATGAAAACGTTATCTACCTTTTTGGTTCCCAAACTTTTATTGGTCAGAAACCACTGATTTATTTTTTGCTAGCGGGACCATGATGTATAAAAAAAAACTGGTCTGGCCTTGTTTTTAATTACCAACAAAGCAGAAACCTTTGTTCGCATAAATAAGTTGTCCAACAAACCATAAGATACCGCAAGGCGATTCAAATCGAAGGACGTGGTCTCGGTGAGGCCGTAGCCCGCGACCACGTCGCAGCACAGGCAGATGCGCACCTGCAGGTCCGTGTCCGGCGACAGCAGCGCGCCGCCCACCAACATCATGCGCACGCGACCCCCGAGGATGCCGCGGATCTTGCTGAACATCTGCACAAAATTACGAAAAAATTTTGGTGTAAGTAAATGCTTGCCTTTGCAGAACAAAGCACGGGCCGGCTAGCGGCCGCTCTGCTCGACCACGCGTGGACTGGAACCGCTGAAACGCACAGCGTGTCACCGCGCCCGTCCAAACGCCTCGGCCCGTTTAAACGGCCGCTAACCACGCAAGTGCCGCCCGTGCCGCACTCCGCGCCAATAACCTCCTCGTCGATATCATTACAACCCGCCCCTCCGCTACGGAAGAATCGGTGAGCGAAAATACGTACTTACGTCTGATTTCACCAAAGTACCTAAACCTATCTATAAAAGCCTTTGCTCTGGCATTCTGAATTTCAGACATGAAATCAAATTAATGCCCTTATTCATAAAAAACTGTCATTTCAGCAGCTTGCTAAGTATTGTCTTTTCTTTTCATTATTATGTTAATGAACAAAGACGATAGATTTAACAGACACATTAGCTAATGAAGGCTTAGAGTACGTTTATGAATAAGGCCCTTAATGTTTGCTGTTAAACTTGTAAATGATGTAAAGTGATTATTTTCTTAAATTCGGCCTCTCCCGATAAAGACTGAAAAGACTTACCTCGAGTAGTTTATTGGAGTATTCTATTTTTTCTTCAGTTTGGTTCCGTCAGTCTTTTTCAGTCTGGTTCGGACCATAGTTAATATAATTGGACACAATACGTAATAAGGATGTCCAATCATGCGCGTTATATGGAGTTAAGTATTTTTTGTGGAATATGTTTCATCTGCTGTTGCATTGAAATGGAATCCTCCGAATATTTAACATCCCTCCACTTATATCTTGGTTAGGTAATGTTTAGAAATGTTTTATGAGAATTCTAGATCTGGAATTGACATTATTGTTTGTTTTAGTTTATTAATATTATTATGAAGTTTTATTTACTAATGGTTTGTAAGGATATACGATTAAGATACGAAATGTGTGAGGATCGAAACGTAAATGCTTTTTGCTGTTTGTTAGAGATATTTATGATTTTTTATAACTCAAATGAAATAATAACTCATAAGTAAAAATAAAGCAAGTATGAGCAAAGTCTGTTACATCCAGACCAGAGAATTCACTCTCTTTACGTATGTTTTCCTGCTTTGCTACTTAATTCGTCCATTTATGAGATTATAGCGCTATGGACTCAATTAATTTGATGTACTTAATAATTTGTAAGCTTTTCGACATTTAGATTTATAATGCGAAGTTAGTAATGTTACGTTCTGGAATCATTTTAGATAGTTATACCGAGTTTATTTATATTGAGATGTCCAACTTTGTTTTATTTTATGTTCTGTATATAAGGTATTTGCTAAAAAGCTTTAACTGTTGTAGGTTTGATAATAAATTTATTTATTTTTTGTTCTTAGTAATTGATAAAGATTCAAGCATTTTTCACTTTGTGGTAGATATTCAATGGTGTCAATTCTGTTGTAACATTTTCTAAACTAAACTAACTAAATTTGTTGCCGTCTTTTTCCAATAAATTAAAATACAAAGGATCGCGATAATTTTAGTTAGCTATGTTTAGAAAATGCTACAACAGAATCGACACCAATGTCTTGGTGTGATAAATGCCCTTAAAATAAGAATTGCTATGTGATGTTCTGAAAATTTATATTCGACCCCACGTGTCGGGTCAATACTACTGGTGCCACTTACGCCCCACTTCATAATTTAGAATGGGAATATTACCTACGTTGTTATTAGGGTGTGACCAAACTTTGCGCGGCAAATGCAATATTGTGGTAAATTGTTCATACATGTGACTGAACGACTAACAACTCTTGCTCGAGAATAGGCCAGTGTCTCAATGGGAACATAGAAGACTGACGAATAAACACTTGTCGTTTTCGTCGCTTTGCATTATGTTGGTCACGCACAAACTTTAACTATTTATACATTCAAATACTTACCTGTAAAGTCATGTTATTCATATTCTTGCATTCTACCCAACCTATTTATTGTGTCTGATTAGTTTGGCACATCTATTTACATAATGTTTTTGCCTATTATATCTTCTGATGTTGGTTTTTCTAGAAGTACACAAAATTATACATTCCATTATTGAAATGTTGAAGTTGAAATTGAATGTATTGTAAATAGCGCTTTTCGAATACCTACGCAGGTATAGTTCGCACAGCGGATCAAGGCTTCCGTGAAGTTAGCCGTTTGTGATGCGCAAAGACAATTTAGTTTGAAAAAGCTCCATTGCGCATCGAAACGGCTAATTTCACGACGGCCGAGATCCGTTGTGAGAACTATACTTGTTTCTTTTTTGTGGTTAAATCTATTGAATGCATTTATTTACACTTGTTTTGCCTATTGGACATTAAATTCTTGAGCATTCCATTAGAAATTCCCAGGAATCTGTATTCTTTATCAGTATTTCGTTTATAAATGATTCGTTTTATTTTCTTAATATGTATCAGCTCTAAGTACCTTATTTAATAATACAGTAGTATTTTAAGCCAAAAAGCGTTTCGGCATCGTCATTTATCTCTGTAATGGCAATCTTGGTTAAAATCGAAGCAACGGCGAATCGCGTCGTCGCGAAGTCAGCCGTTTGTGATGCGGAAAGACAATTTAGTACATAAAAGCTCCATTGCGCATCGGCTAATTTCACGACGGCCGAGATCCGCCGTGCGAACTATCCATAAAAAACAGAACAGAGCCGCATTTTGAGTTTCGTAATGCTGAACTTGTTTCCACTAACTTTATCAGTATTTAATAGATGTTAAGACTGACACACTAAATATTGTATTGTAAGCACATTTTAGTAGTACCTAATAAATTTTCATTAATATATTATTAAACAATGTGGTGGTATTATTTATAATTTATTGAGTTAATTTATGAATGTTGGTTGAAAAATAATAGGTATTTATGTACTTAACCAATAGAAAAACTATGTTTTCGAAAATTGACACGTAATTGTAAAATTGTCACAAGTAATCTGATAAACCTGCAGATAATGTAATCAATTTTTATATTATAAATCATTGAAAAATAAATAAAGTTTCGCTAAACTTTTACAGTTGTTTATTTTGTGTGTCACTGTATTCACAATATTTACTAAAATCTATTAGTATATGAAACCTAGTTTTTAGGTAGCTTATACATTCCCCCCTGCAGGATAAGCTGATGAGTCCTAACTTTTGTGTCCAAAAACTGCCTCAGCTCTTGAATACTACATTCAGTGCCTGGTGCTTGTGATGCAAACATTTTTAACATCTGATGAATGCGGTCTAGAGGCAAAGAGTCCAGATTGGTCAACATTCCTACTATGTAAGACCAGAACACCTGCAGCTCACCCTCCCTCTGATCATGTGCTGAAGCCATGGCACTTTCAGTCTCATCATCCTCACAAATCATTTCCTGCACTTGGCTTGAAGAACCAGAACACTTGTTGGGATCTGAACCATCAACTAAAACAAAATAGTCAGGGCTCTTCTCAGCAATAAGTCCCATAGACTGCCAGTATGTAATCTTTCTCCTCAAAACAGTGACAGGAACTTTCATGACCTGATGAAGTTCTTCTATAGACCACTCTGGCTTATTTTGAAAGTGCATTATCAAAGTTGCATTGAACGGTGAGACTGTCAAGTCTAATTTTTTTTCCCCAATTTCTATTTCAATATTAACATTACCAAGATGTGGCTTCCAGCTCAATGTTCTATTGCCTTTTAAAGCTTCAAATGATTTGGTATAGGCTTCAAGATGTTGCTTTATTTCTTCTGGAAGTTCCAAGCTTTCATCCTTGAATGGTGGCCAAAACTGAGCTGAAAGTATCATAGCACTAGATGTGAACTTTTTATTCAATTCCTCTATACTCTTTTCCTGTTGTATCAGAGCATTAATTCTTTTTGAATCTGAAATATCCTTTAGCATCACTTCACAGAAATGAAGCTGTGATTCTCCAAACCTCAGTTTTAGAAGTTCTAAATATCGTATTTCCCTTTCTGTGTTTATGGCAGTTTGAGCCAATAATCTATCAGCTAAGAGTGTTCTATATTCATTTACAAACAGTTCTTTGCTACCATAAACATTGACAAGCATTGATATGATGTCATTGGCTCTCCTATCACTGGAATTTACTTTAGGATCTGCATCAACTGGATCAGGAAGCCACTCGTCCCACATCTCATCTTTGTCCTCATCACCATCTGGCTCTGCCGCAAACTTAGCGAGTTCTTCTGCCAACTCACAGCCGGCACCTTCTTCTGTGAGACTACTAACCACACTTCTTACAGTATCTTCTCTGTTTCTCAAATAGTTTTTCACAGGCTTTGTGACAGTTTCTAGTATTACCCCTGAAGGATCAATATATCTTAAAGCTTTGATTGTTGAAATATAAGCTGTTAGTATATCAGGGGTGTTTACACCAGGGTGCAGTAATCTCGTCTCGAGTGCACTTTGTAGTTTTTTACATAAAGTTGGTCTCAGATCAGTCATTTGCAAACCTATTCGGATGTCCTCCACTGCAGGGAGGGAATCTGGGTATTCAATAATAATGTTAAATAACTGATCTATTCTCAACATTGTATAACTGTGATGCATGAAGTAACTTAATTTCTGTCTAAACTTTGAAATAGCATTTTGGATGTATGCGTCATCTGCAGGTGGTTTAGAAGAGCCTGCACAATATATTCTAGTTAACCAAGACACAACTGTAGTTTCAAGCCAATCATCTAAAAATCCCATGTGAGATACATCAAATGACCCAGAACACAGTTTTTCCATGTGTGACTCTATTCTCACTTGGCTGAAGCTTGTTAAAACTTGACCTGCAAGTCTTTCAAGTAACTGCAGTTCCATCAGTTTCCTGTTGGTGTCATGAAAAACTTTGACAATGTATGCACAATTACAATCAGAGAAATCATTCCAGCAGCCTGAGCACATAACATCTTCTCCCATCTCGGGATTTTCATACTCATTATCAAAAACATTAAATGACACTTTGTAAAAATGATTTATTATCACATGAAAATCTAATGGTAATTGAGATAGCAAAGTGGCTCGCACTAGCTGCTTGAAACCCAAAGTGACATCCCTTTCTCCATAAATGGGTTTGTTGTCATTACAGGCATTATTTAAAATCGTAAGTCTTCGAAGCATAGCAGCAAAACTTGATACCGATTCATACAAATCGTTTACAGCAGATTTAAATAGTTGAAATCCCTTGATTTCTTGTTCCTCTTTCGTAAACTTTGACCAGAACAAAGGCGCCACATGTTGGCGTATATACTTCTCTATGTGAATAAGCACCAGATCTCGTATTTTCACTTGGATTTCCAAGCCGACTATTATTTCGTGAATCTCTTCATACTCTGCTGTGGAGCAATCAGTAAATATAGAATCATTGAGAATTGGGTAAGCATAATTTATTTTGTTCCAGTAAATCTTCAGATCCTCTTGATTGTGAGACATTGTGTTGTTGATAAGTTCATTCAGAACAATTAATTAATTACCAAATAATTAAATTCACAAAACAAAACAACGGAACAAGTCCCCCGCCGACCCCGATCCGTGAAAAATGACATTTGATATATATTGACATGACATACGACATACAGGGATGTTAGATGGCCACTCGGAAATCCTTGTACCGAGATGGCTTAAAACTGTTCGATATAACTTTCTTTAATTTATTTAGAGGGTGAAAAAATATTAAGGTGGGGGGGTAGAAAGTGCAATCAGACCATGATTCTAAAAATATTTACCGAAAAAAACGCAAAAAGAATGTGACTTATCTCAGTTTTTTTTTTTCTAGTTACCATAGATAGTTCTTCTAGTTACCCATAGATAGTACAACATGTTAAGACCACATCTATCTAATTATCTCATTCAAAAAGCATAAAAAAAAGCAATGTACAGCACGACCAGATGATCTCGCTAGGTCATCTGGCAACGCCCGCACCGCGCACCACTTATCTAAAATCCAATCGCGTGGTCGCTTCACACGACTAATACATTGTTGGGTGCTAAAATAAACAAAAATCTTATTTTCTCCAGCAATAACTTTTTTTCGGTTGGTTGTGTTTTGGGATGCTGTATCACAAGACGACTACCGAACACGCAAGGGGCGTTTTCGGTAGTCGTCTTCTTACACCCTGTATATGTATTAATACACGAAACTAGCTGACCCGCGCGGTTTTACTCGCGTATGGTTATAAAAATTCTGCCACTGTCAAGTAATTTATTAATTTTATTGTTGTCTATCAACGTGGACAATAAAAAAATTAAGATGGCGCATGAGATAGTCCACTAAACAAGCAGTTTTACCAGGTTTAACGGATTTTATCAACCGTACAGTGGTATGACATTACTGGCAAGCATCTGACAGTAACAACTGACTGCAATTTTTGGTCAGTGTTGTACAATCATTTGATTTAGAGGAATCATTTGTCGGTGTAATTTTGGTTACCCGGTAAACGGCTTATCCTGGTATTTTTGGGTACCAGGTCCGAATAGAGCTGGTACATGGTACGTGACAATAAAACCTAGTATGTGTACCAGGAACCTGGTACGTCTAACACCCCTGATGACATGACAGCAGAAGTCGACTTCACTTTTTTGTTTATGGCGTCTGTGGCTCATAATTGTCACATTTTCTTTTTGTGTTCTTGTGTGAAATGTCCTATCTCGCTCTTGCTATAGTCTGCCAGTGCAAGGAACTGCTATTAAATGCCAGTGTCAGTCAAGATATGCCAGTTTCTTTTTACGTCCAGTCCACAGAGTAATTTTTATAATCACGTCTTCACAATGAAAAAAATTAAAAACCACATTTCTTTTTACATTATTACGAAGAAATCTTTGATTGCGAGATTTGTATTTTTAATAAAATTTAATTTAAAAAAAAACTACAAAATACAGCAATCCGCCACATAATGTTGAACACCAATCAGAGCATCTTGGTTTATTTTGAAGTTCCCTCCCATTAGGTAGTTGTAAATAGTTAAGTCATCTAGGGCCATCAAAAGAGCATGTTCAATCATCAGGGTTACAGTAACAGCCAGCGTATTACTATTTAACATAATATCTAACAAAGACATAGAGCTATTTAATATCAATGACAAGCTAAAGCAAAAAAAGTTAGGATCAAATAAACTTCATTATTTTATTTTTGATTACCTATTCTCAATATCTTTGCAAAAAAATATAAAAATTTTGAAAGGATCTAACAATCTTAAGATAGCTAAACTGTATCAAATGTATTTTGTAAGTTTAGGTAGGTGGTATGTAAATATGTAAATAGAGATAAAATAATTCTTACATACAATAGAAATATTTAATCTACATTTTAGTGAATAGGTTCTGGCTGTTGAGTTATAAGCAATCCAAATCTCTTCTTGATTGTAATTCTTTGTCTGGAGTATTTATCTTCAGGTGAGAAGCGAGCTGTAAATATAAAAGATGATTAGTTAAGTTACAGGTAGGAACTTAACTATTTTGTTATTTCAAATATTTATCTAAGTTATAAAGCTAAATTAATTTGAATCCGTAATAAATTTACCAGGATGTGCTGAAAGAGTAGGCTTTCCAGATGGATCAATGGTCTGAAATAAAATAATGTAATTTTATTATTATTCACATTTTCCTAAATCTTACTGTTTGGGAGATTGTGAATTCTGAGAGACAGCACAGTAGGTAAATAAGAAGAGTGGAGGGAAAGAAAGGCGTTATGTTTACTAAGAGATTATTAGATTCGAAACAATAAAGGTACATAAGTTTAGGAAATTCATTACACACGTGTTTGGGAGGTTAGCATCGGAATTTGATTATCAGACAACTTACGGCCAAGGTGTACTGCCTATCGCCATTTTCATTCAAAAAGTATCTAAGATACATAATTATTGACTTTCAGTGAAGAATTTAAAGACAGATTTACACAGGACACTTGAAAATAGACTATCTCGTTGGTGCGCTGCTGCTTGCTCACTACGTTTGGCGTGTGTGTGCGTTGTGTTGTTTGTTGTTTGTCAACATTGTTGGTTTTTTTTTTCGCTTTATGGAGGACAAGCAAGCTAAAGTCTGGATTGTCTTTGGCTATCTTGTCAAAACGACATGGGTCTTCCCATTTTAATTATTTTTCTAGTGTTATTATAAGTTTTATTGCGTAAATTTGGTGGCAGTTTATCCAATTTAATTTGTTTACTTAGCACAAGTGTTAGTAATTGAAATGGAGGGGTAATGTTGGTTGGTAATTTAGTCAAAGACTTTCCAGGAGAATTTTGAAAGAAAAGTCATCGTTTCTTTTCAAATTTCGTTTGTTTACGTTGCTAAGCGACAATCAAACTTTTAACTTTATTTTCATGGATCTAAAAAAGTCTTTTAATTATTTTTTTAATTGTTCATTGATACACTGAATTAATTATTTGATTCTGACCACAAATAATATTTTTATCTATAGTCTGGTTTTAAATTCAAGTCCGAAAAAGTAAACAAACAAATGTCATTGTCAAATGTCAATTTTGTGTATCTCAGAAAAGCAAAACCTTTGGATCGATAATACTTGTACCCGCGTACTAATCGGAATCAGACCTACTACCTGTCTACCATCAAAGATCAACAGAAACAACACAGGGCCCTTCTATCTATCGAGACTCATTTCATCAACCTAACAGAACTGTCACTTGGCTCGGAACTAAAAACTTGATATAAAATGATATTTTGTTATGTTTTTTCTATGTAAATATTTTCATCTGCATCTCAATAAATAGCTTACAAAGTCTAAATCTATTTTTACCTATTCCAACTCCATAGGACAAACTGGACAAAACATGAACAGTACAAGAAAACACAACGAGAAACCTTCCGACAAGCACATTTGATAAACGAATGAAAAGGAACCACTGCAAAACCTTACCGTACCCCAGAATGTGACAAGTACTATATAATATTTACCCATAAATTTTTTTTTGATTTTCCAAGTATTTGCATAACATATATGAATATCTGAACAAAACTATGCCTAAATCATCTATTTTAATTAGTTTTACATGTCATGAGATGTTTTCGTCTCAAATTATTTAAAAAATAAGCTGTCTATTTAGATGGGGCGGTAGCTCAACTGGCGAGCCCAAGAGAATGTAAGCACTACGTTTGGCGAGCTATGGTGAATGTTTGCTCCTGCTGTCTGTTATACCTCTGGCTGGTGTCAAAGTCATAGTACGTATTACGTAGTACATTATCTTTGGTCGTACTGGAGTGGAAATCAAATACAAACAAAAAGAAAAAAAATCGCTTGACACGAGACGAAACAAAAACGGAGTAACCAACTTTTTTCTTGTTTTGATAACCTTTCACAGTATGGCAGTAGGTTTTTTTTTTTTTTTTAATAGACATAACTTTGAACTTTATTAAACAAAATAAAATATGTACATAATTATATTACATTACAAAATATACAAAATACATATGAAACAGTTGAGCCATCTAAAGACCGTTACAAACGACCTATAGATAGCTCAACTGATCCAAATCCAATGGCAGTAGGGCAGCTAGTGCCATCTGTCAAAGCAATCGGAACTACTTTTTTTTTATCAAGAATCTTACTTAATAATAAGATCCTTTTTTTGTCCATCATTTTAGTTTGTTCGGTGTTTATTTATGTTCAGTTCATCAAGGATTTTCTAGACAAAAGTATGATTTACATTGAGTCAGTAGCAAAGTCAGACTTTAACTTGATATGACAGTTGGCTGAAGTCACGACGCCACAAATTAAAAGAAGTAATACTGAAGTTGACTGTTCTATGTCTAATTGTCTAGAGTCAAAGTCTCACAGGAGAAATGTAGTGGTGTGTGTTGTTTTTTCATTCATTTTTGTTGATGGTTGTTGTGGTGTGGGTGGGCTTGTTTTGTAGTATTTGAGACCTCTAAAAATTATATGCGGCGAATCCTCGGTAATTTATTGAGTTCGCTAAGCCATTACCGCATGATGGCTAATTTACCTCCACGAAAAATATCCGCTTCCAGTAAAACCAAGCAAGATGCTACACCACTTCAAATTCTTTTGCAGATGGGATTTCCAAGACATCGAGCGTAAGTTCTGATCGTATAGTTTCCTTTAAAATCTTTTTCAAATAGGTATATTAGCAAAAATCAAAGATTCAGGAGTGCACATACCTACTGTAGAAAACTATAAATTATTTGCTGCGTAGGTTGAATTACCTACTTAATTATAATTTGATTTGGTTCAGGTTGAAGGCACTAGCTGCTACGGGTAACCGCAGCGTTCAGCTAGCTTCTGACTGGTTGCTGACACATGTGAACGATGCTTTTATCGACTCTGATGAGCCGCGAGAGTACATTTTCTATGCGAGCCCCACAGGGCCGCTGTTAGCACAGCTATTGGAGTTCTGGGATAAATCAAAAGCCATTGCTGGATGGAACGGCGCTCATAATTTTCCGCCGCACATCACCTTAGTGTCATTTTTCAAGGTATGTAAGTAACTAATTATTATAACTTAAAAAAGATAAGAAATATTCACATTCACAATGATTGCCTACTTTAGGTTTTTCCAATACTTATTGAAGAGGTTTGAAATCAGCAATTGTTTATATGCAATAAATTGTCAAAATTATTACAGGCACAAGATGACACATCATTACAGCTAGCAAAAGCAGTAAAGCATGTAGTGGTGAATGTGGGAGAACCTCCGTTAAGCCCGCTGAAGCTAGAACCCTATATCTCACATAACTTTATGGGTTTATTTGTGTCTGATGAGCATGCTGACTACTTGAGGAAAATAGCAATTCAGTATGTGAAGCAGGTTTCATCGGCATGTAAGTACTGATGTAAGCAATATATTTTTTATTTTCCTGTAAATCCTACATCTGATAATACTGTTTTCAAGTATGTCCAATGATCTATCATCCTATTATGATCCTAGTTAAAAAGTCTATGTATACACTTAATAGTTATTAAACAATCAAGTGTAGTAGAATCAGAAGCAGAATCCAGAATGACTCAAAAGCATATATGGCCAGATACAGCCTCAGTGCTTACAAAGTGAAACCTGACATTTCAACACTTTTAATGGGTTCAATTAACTTCTAGTTTAACAATTCTGGGAATATGCTAATGTCAAATTCAAATTCAAATTCAAATGTCTTTATTTGTGAAACACAGGTATATACAGTTGGTAAAAATATTAAAGGTGCACTGTGATCTGCGCTAGGCGTACAAATTTTGTAGTTTATAAATTATTAATAACATGAATAAATATAATAATCATTTTAACCAAAATTAAATTCCTAAAACATTAATATTTATAAAGAATAAAATTAAATAAGATTATTAGTGAAAAATGAAAATAATGTCAAAAAAGCGAATAAATTATTAGAAATTAATCCTTATTGTCAAAAAAGTCTTTTAGGGATTAAAATGTCTTTTTTATTAGGAAAGTAAACAACTTAGTCTTAAACATTATATAGTCATCACATGTTATTATGTCAGATGGTAATTTGTTATATATTTTAGAGGCCATTACAAATATGCTGTCATTAAAAAGAGCTGTTGTTACATTTGTCCTGAGTTCCTGATTTGTCAAGTACAAGTAAAATATCAATTTAATCTTAGATAACCACAATTTATTTTGAAATAGTGCTTATACATGTTTGGTTGAATCCAACATGAATGACATAAAGACATCAGCAATTTTTTTATGATTGAAATATCTGGTATCTGTAAAAAAATATCAATTAACCTTTATGTGGTAGCTGGTAACTATTAACAGAATCCTGGTTCTGGTTTACTGTGATATCTTTAAACTTTATAGTAAACTTTTTCTCACAGTGGGGGTTACGGTGGATACTTATGAGCATTTGGATGCACTGGGAGCATGCTTTCCCTGGTGCACCATGCAGCAAGAGAAACCTATTAAGTGTAAGAGTATTATAGTTTTAGCGGCGGATCTCAGCCGACGTGAAGTTAGACATTTCAATGCGCAGTAGAGCTTCGAACTAAACTGTCTTTGCGCATCTCAAACGGCTTCACATCTGCCGAGATCCGTCGCTGGAATACCTGTTGTATCTGCATTATTTTGTTTTTAACACAATCTTTCTTTTAATACTATCAGGGACATTACATCACACCACAGAACAGTCTGTGCATCACACTATCACACTAATATTATAAATGCGAAAGTTTGGATGAATGTTTGTTCCTGTATAACTCAATAACTACTGAACCTAAAATTTAGCAGTAAAACATACTAGATACATAATGCTCGGAACGTTTCCACGGCAACGAAGTCGCGGGTCCAACAGCTAGTATTTAATATATAATTTCTTATGTTGGATGATTTTATCATCTATCTATGGCAAAAAAAGAGTAGGGTCTCAAACAATTTAATTGATAGATGTTTCGCACAGAGTACATAACTACAAATAAAACAGACAATTGCGAAGTAGACTCGTACCCTGAGGCATCCATATTAGACTGCTTGGTTTCTTGACTGGCTGCGTTTCATCTCTGGTGGAAATGCGCAGATGTGCGAGGATGTGTAGCGAGGGATGTGTCTGTTAGAAACCAATAGCATCACTTCATTTACCTAACCTCGCTCTGACAGCTTTAATGAAGTGATTCTATTGGTTCCTAACAGACACAACTCTTGTCTGTCTGTCAGTTATTATATTACTTTAGTATAGCAAGCCAGGGGTCGCAACCAGTATATAAAAAACTAAAATCTCTAAACGAAATTAGTGTTTTTGTATGTATTTTGAGAAAGTGTTTGTGTTGAATTAAATATAATTTTGCCTTCATTTACCCATGCCTTTTATTTTATGTACATACTTGGTTTAATCTTTCATTTGAATTTGCTTGTAGGCTAGCTAGAAGGAAGTAGTAGACGTTGAACCCTTGAGCATGTGCAACAAGCTTTTTGAGGTAACTATTATTTTTGTAAATACTACTTTAACAGTTGAAAAAATAATTTAATTAATTTAAGCAGGCAGGTATTTTTTTGCTTTAAAGAGACCTTGTACATAAAGAAATACATTTGTATGTGTTATGTACTTAGGTAGTAAGTACATGTCGACCAATACATCCATGATTCATTAATTTCAATGATCAACTTTTGTTCATATTTTCTTTCTAGTGCATGAGATATCAGAGAAACTGTCACACAGCAGTCATACATAGTCCTGGTACGATTTTTTAATCTCACATTCTTGTGTCGAGTGGGTGTTGATTTAGAAATAAGTTGTTTAACTAAATAAGCGTTTTACCAAGGCTTAAAAGTTTAACTATTTGGTGACAATAATTATTTCTCTCTGGCCAGCTGATCTGTATAAGACGTGGGTTTAAATCTCGCGTCTATTCATTGTCGTATGTTAAATTACTGGAACCATGGTACTTGCCGGGCTACTACGCGACTTAGTTGCAATCTAATTTCAATCAGCAACGCGTCAAAAATCTGTCAAATTCATACAAAATACGTCAGTTTTTGATTGAAATCGATTGCGATTTACATAATCCCCTTTGGTACCAGTGATTTCAGAAACTCAGTGAGAACTGAATGTGTGTAGCTTGTTTAAAAGAGCTCTTATACTTTTGAACTCTTATAGCGATTCAAATGAAGACCTAAACTAAATTGTCAAAAAAATTTATACCATGACACGATTGTCTAATTGATGTCTGTAGCCCGCTTTAAAGTTTAAATGCCATTGTAATGAACAGCTATAAGCTTGGAGCCGCACGTGAAGTCCCTCCACATAACGCTCGCGTACCACTTCGAGGACGCAGCGTATGACTCGCTGAGAGCTCTGGTGGACGACCTGCAGCCGGCGGAACCGCTCAGCTGGGAACTGCGGCTTTACTCTAGAGATCCGAGATTTGCGAACCATCAGGTATTTTAATCACTCACACTAATAACATTAAGGCGAAAATTTTTACATTTGGATGGATGTTTGTTCTTAGATTACTCAATCACTTATCCGATTTGGCTGAAAATTTAAGCACTGTTCCGCGTACTCACCATTTGGATGGGTGACCGCCAGTGGCAATTTCGACTGAGCGCTCCCGTGCTTCGGAGGTCACGTTAAGCAGTCGGTCCCGGCTTTTTCAAAGTTGTTAGGCCATGACAGAGGCCTTCGGGCGGCCTAAAAACTGTGCCGCCAGAGTTGGCCACTGACTCAACGAACTTGCTTGCTTATCAAGAGTGATTCATGAGAAAGTTTTAAACGTATTTAAGCACCCGTGCGAAGCCGGGGCGGGTTACTAGTTTTTAATATATGTGTGAATATCAGGTGCACAAAGTGACGCAAAGCTATACGCCGAAAGCCAACGACGAGTTGGAGCTGGTTCTTGGAGACTACATCTACATCGAGGAGAAGGAGTTAGAGAACTCCCCGGACGGGTGGGTGCCTGGTACATCCTGGCTGACCGGTAAGACATCACACTATTAGTCTGTTTCACATAGGAAGTGCTGAGCTGACACATATCTGTTTTTCCTTTTTTGCATCATTTATTCGACAATGTCAAAGTACAAACAATTAACCACAATATAAAAATTTACGATAAGTTTTTTTCACTTTGCAATATAAACTATAACTATTGAAAATAGATAGGTAGGATAGGACCTTTTTGGAAAATTTGTACCGCAGCGGGATCGAACTCGCAACCGCTGGTTTCCATTGTAAAGTTGAATAAAGGATGTAGACTGTTCAAATAAATGGTCGCAAGTCGCGACTAAACAGTAAAAAAAGTAGTTTTGTCTTTGTTGTAGCACTTGTCTTGTTGTAACAGCATAAGGTTAGTTGCGGGTTGCGGGTTCAAGTCCCGTCTGCCTGGCGCGTAACAGATAATAGTAGGCCTAGGCACGACGTAATACGCATGCGTTATATTTTTTACTATATTATATTATAAACTAGTGAAACGCCTCGCGACTTTGCCCGCGTTAAGATTTTTTATACATCTTCGATCAAATTTCGGAAATTCTTTTCTTAGTGCACCCCTAAACTATAAGAGGAATAAATAATACCCTCCGAGTTTCAAGTTTCTAGTTCCAGCAGTTTAGGTTGTACTTTGTAGGTCAATTATGTCACTAAACCTTTAAGAATATCATATTGATTCTGTCTGCGCCTTCGCTCGCGTACAGAAATATAAAGTGAAGTAAACGTGTATCAAGTAGGTATACCTAAGTTCTTACATATATATGCAATTCCAGGTTCAGAATGTGGTACTGGCTCAAGTTAGATCTAATCCAATCGATTCAGCCGTTATAGCGTGAATGAAACACAAACATTTATGTATTGTTATTTGTAATTTTTATTTATTTTAATAGAACCTCCTAGCTCCTACTTCTAGCTACTTTTCAGCATTATTTAGTTTAAAAAAAAATATACTACTCATATATGTTTCAGTTTCTTAGTAAGTAAGTGAATGATTATTTTAAGTTTCTAATTAGCTCTTTTCGCCTGAAATACAGGATTACCTAGTTCAGGCTCAAGTGTTATGTATACCTGTGTCTAAGTTTTTGCATTTGTTATCCTATTGTACCTTGTTAAAATTTAATAAACTATTTATTTATTTATCTAAACTGTCGTAACTGTCTAATATAGTAGGGATTAACTATAGCAATTTTATTACGGTTGTGCAATTTGTGCATTCTCTGGCTGGGTGGCGAGATCCCATCACCTGATTATGTTTCTTTGTTATATCAGTATGTTTACATAGTTCGTAAACAAAAGAACCAATAGTTTAGTTAGTTTTAAATCTCTACCTGCATCAGGTAACAGCGAAACTCTCAGAAAATTATTAGAACAGGCTGATAATTTAAATGTGAAATGTTGTGCGGAGTTTTTTTTAATTTTGTATGTTTTTATCACTCTGCATTGGTTTGAACGTTGAATTATATCAATACCGATCCTAGTTTCTGATGCATAATTGAGCAGTTTTACGTTTTGCATAGATATTATCTTTTTTATAGGGAGAGTTAGAAGTAAGTTTAGGGAAAAGTACATATGTACCTACTTTAGATTTATTTTTCTATTCAACACATTACGTACGTACCAATAAATTTCGGTACTATTGACTTACAATTATACCCAGTTGGCCGTATGCACGATGTTTACAAGCACTCGAGCTAAACAATTGACATTGTTATCATAAAGTGCTTAGTGCATGTAACACGATTACACGACATTCACATAGCAAAATCGGACTTCGTACTGTTTACCTATATTCTTAGCCACCGAAATAGCTACTTCGCCGCTGAGCTATCACTAGAACTGTGGCATCTTTAGGTACCGTTTGGAAAACCTACATTGATAGTTGGATAGTTCGCGATAGTTTTCATTCGTCGATATCACAATCTTGTTTGTTAGCGTTGGTTAAATATTGTTATGAACTATTATCGCAGTTGTGAGTGACGAGTGGATTGGTAATGTCTGCATTAATAGCGTCCGCTTCCGTAAATCAATATAGTTGCTCAATTACTTTTACATTGGAATAGATAAGTTATCAGTGGTAAAGAGCGTCCGTTGATGTGTACATATTCATCTAATCTGTAATTTACGTCACAATGTTTGTGTTGATATGTTGGCGAAGAATGCTGAACTTGAAATTGGGAGGTTAGTGTTCTCTTGGCCTGACCCTAGTCAGGTAGTATTTGTGCTTCACTGGTTGGTATAGAAATTGTTTGTTTTTTTCTATTCTATTCAAACTACACGCTTGATTACGTCAGGGATAGAAAAACTGTGGAACGTATCACAGTTTAGTAACGAGTATTTGCTAGCAAAAAATATATCCCCCGCCAGCTGCGACCCGGCATGCGACAGGCAACGCTACGGGCCCGCCACTACACAATCAATCGTCTAGCTCAATCACAGGCAGGCGTCATAATTTTGTACTTGATTGCTGTGCGTGATTTTATCAACAGGTACCGAGTTTGTGATTTAGTTTGTACCATAAGTATCCATTGTGTATTATTAAATGCCAATTTTTAACAGAAAGTAGACACTGTTTAATGCGTTAGTTACCATGTACCCGTAAATATGTTCCTTGCCATGTACCCATAACATAATGCTACAGTACCGCCATCTTGCAAAGTGGCTTAAGTTATTGTTATGATTTGTGTTTTGTAATTAATAATAAAGGTTAAGTACCTAACTTAACAGAAAAAGTCATACATAGTTAGGTACATTAGGTAATATACAAAATAATAATAAGTAATTAATAGAACTGTCATGAAATAACTTTGATTTTATGCAGGCTTTTCACAATAAAAATATACATTGAAACATAACTAAATAGCAGTAATAGCTGTGGTAATAGGCGAGCTTAAAACCAAATAGAGTTATCTTCCAGCAAACCTTCAAAGAAAAAGAGAAGATTCAAAAGAGAGATATTTCTGGAATAAAAAAAGGTTCACAAAATAATAATTATTCATTAATTAATCATTGCATATAATTATTCATTGCTTAGATTCCAGATTCATATTTTTAATTGCGTATGTATGTTTTTTTAAATGTTAATCTAAGTGTTCCTGTTAAAGTAATTATTATATGTCTTTTATGGTTATAATATAACCAACAAAGTGTAATGTTTTCGTCGTTACAGGTGTAAGCGGTTTCTTACCGGCTGTTTGTACTTTACGCACCGCTGAGTCCGACGCTTGGACTCTACATCGGGCCATCTCGCTTGGCAATAATAACAGTGAGTTTTTATTTCACATGGCGTAAATTCACCTAGCTTAGACGTTTCAAAATGATCCTTTTTTTTTTTAATGATCCTTGTGATTTTATTGAAATAAATCACTTTTGACTTTTGACACTTCTTTAAGGTCTGATGATCTAGCTATAAAGAGATTGTAGCAGTTATGTAACTAATTATGACTGGTCTATAAGAAATTTATAGTATTAGGTACTACTTATTTAAATTAAGAATACATCGTTTTAATTTCAAAGAAGACACTTATAGTTTAAATAAACATTAATGTACTTACATAATAAAAAAATCGAATTCAACATTAATGTAACTGAGATTGTAAAATTAATAAAGATACCATTTCAGATTGTTTAGCGTTGGTACCTAAATAAATAAATAAATAAATAAATAAATAAATAATGCTGGACAATCCACACAGCATCATCAAGCCCAAGGTAAGCTGCTGTTAAACAGAGCTGTATTATGGGTACTAGATGACTGATATATATTTAATACAATACAATACATAGATAGATATTTTTTATTATACATAGAAAACACCCAGAACACCCGGAACAAATATTTGCAGATCCTACAAACATTTGTCCCAAGGCGGGAATCGAACCCGCAACCTCTGCGTCGCAGGCGGACCTTCGCCTACCGCGCCACATTGGTTGTCGAAAATTGATTTTAAGAAAATCGGTTTTCGGATGTTTTCTTTTTTCAGTAGGTAACCTACCTATTCTTTTTCGTACTCCGTGGTAGGTGGAGGCTGAACGGATAGTTATGTTCCTTGCTGAACGGACACAACGACCGATACAACCGATCACATTTTTTATTATTTGTTATGAAAACCTGTCCTATTCAATCCAAGCGAGTTCTAGCCTGTAATAAAACAACTCAAAGGTCTCACCCCGGCAGTTCAGTGCAGCGACCGTAACCCGACGCGCGTCTCACACCAAAAATTTATCACAAAACATTTATAAAGGAGTCAACGACCGCTATGTTTTTATTCCTGTTCCTTTTATTAACGGTAGGTGGCGATTGTAAGTCTGAGTCTGATTCTAACACGGAGGTGGAAATGGCGAGCTACCCTCACGAAAACGCCACCGATCTTGGCAGAGAGAAATCTGAGGAGACGTGGAATGAATGGCACAAGTACTGGACCGCTGTGGCGACTGACAAGACTGACGGCATTCTCAGCGTCACTCAAGGTTAGTTATAAGCTTAACTGTCGGCTTCTATAGTGTCACTCAAGGAGTTTTAGACTTAACTCACTGCATTATTCGTGTCACTCAAGGTTAATAACTACTCAGGTTATTTATAACTTGTAACACATCAGTCAAAACTTATAAACAGCTTAAATTTAATAGGTACTCTACCTATAAAAATCTTCTAAATGAGAACTATTCATTAGGCTTGTAGTTATGTAAAACTTACTTAGTTTTGTAGATTTTCTTTCTGTATTTATGTAAGTACTATTATTATAATGTTTATTGTGATTTACCTGAGTATTAGCTGAAGCAGAGATCCCTCGCATCTACGTACAGGTCTCTGCTTAGTTAGAGCGAGGAACTCAATGCAACACTGGCACAAAGGTCTTTTCACACAGCATTTTTTACTTACAAGAAACGCAGTATTTGTTAATATCATATAAAATAATGTTGTCTAAGACCCTTTTACTAAATAACGATTTTTGATTTGATTTTTGATAAGTTTAACTGACGACATGACTGTTATAATGATGATGATTATCACGATGTAACTAACGATTAAACAAGCTAATGACCCAAGCGTATCAAAAGGTTATTATTTCGTTGTTTTTTCTTTATCGTCGCCTAAATTTTATACTGCGTGTATTTATTTCAGGGCAGTCAATTAATTGGGACTCTCATCAAGGAAACGGCACAGCTGTTAGTGAAAACAATGTAAGTATCTAGTCTACTATATTTTTTTTATGTTAACAAAACGAGGCGGTCATGTCGTCCTGATGTTAAGCGCCACGCCTGACCATAACAGTCGCAAACTTCAAACTTAAACACAGTAATACTTGCACACTACTGCTTGGAGCACCACTACTCCTACACATTTTTATTTTGTTTGTAAATACTTAGGTACGTACAGTAGAATCCGGATATAACGACCTTCGAGGGACCGGTGACATTTGGAGGTACTAACCGGACGAACGCACCAAACGATCTGATAGTTTAAGCGCGGCTCGTCTAGGCTTCGCACGGGTGTATATAAAATATAGTCTTTGTTACTCAGGGATAATGTAGCGTTCTAATGGTGAAATAATTTTTGAAATTGGTTAAGTAGTTTTTGAGTTTATTCGTTACAAACAAAAATACTAATCTTTTCTCATTATAATAATACAAGCAGTCCGACCCAGCTTTGCGCGGTTACAATAAAACCGCCCCCGTGCGAAGTCGGGGCAAGTAGCTAGTAATAAATATAGCCCATGTTACTGAGGGACAATGTAGCATTCTAAAGGTTAAAACATTTTTGAAATTAGACCAGTAGTTTTTGAGTTTATTCGTATCAAACAAAAATACAAATCTTCTCTCTTTATAATTTTAGTATAGATAGTAAAGACATTAAACATCTTATGTGTATTAATATGCAACTTTAATTCTTGTTATAAAATAACGATACAATAGACGTATTTCCATGTTTCTGCTTTCGCCTCACTCATTTAATCACCACCAACACCAATCCGCATTGGGTCCGCGTGGTGGATTAAAACCCAATCACTCACGCTTGAGAGCAGGCCTGGGTCCCAGTAGTGGGAACAATAGAAGGCTGTCATGATTTTTATAGCACATGTAACTTTTTATTCTATTCTAGGATAAAAAATCTGTAGTTGCAAAGAAATCGGACCGCAGATGGTTTTTCACGATGCGGCACGGCGAACGTGTAGATCTGACCTACGGACATTGGATCAACCACTGCTTCGACGACAACGGAACTTACGTCAGGAAGGACCTTAATTTACCCCTCACATTGGGAGAGAGGTAACAAACTGCATAGTCTTATGGTGGCTGTACACTCCCGCACGAGAGTACTCGCTATGTCTCGCTCGAGAGGCCCGACCCGGGACGGAGAGCTAGCGAGGAACACTGAGACAGGGCGAGCGCTACCATGTACACTCTCGCGCTCGCCCTGTCTCGGCTTACCTCGGCGAGAGTGTACAGCCGTCTTTACTTCTTAACTTACTATCACACTAATATGCGAAAGTTTAGATGTTTGTTTGTTCCACTATAATTACTGATAACCACTGCACCGATTTGGCTGAAATTTAAAACTTAGATAATGACCGGCTTTTTTTACCCGGAAAAAGTAGGGTCCCCGAGTTCCAAGCGAACGTAGTCGCGGACAACAGGCGGTATTATTATAAATGCGAGAGTTTGAATAACTGTATTATTATAATAAAAGTAAGTTCGTATGAGTTGGTGGCCAACTCTGGTGGCATGTTCTTTTAGGCCGTTTTTTTCATATTATAATGATGAATGAGGATGATAATAATATGCACATTCTTCAGGACTGGTGGCGCCGATTCTTACTTCAAAGACACGCCTCTAACGAGAGTGGGGCGGTTCCAAGCTCAGCTGGTGGGCGAGGGACTTCGGTTAGCGGGAATTACTGTCAAGCACGTGTATGCCTCAGGAGCACTGCGATGTGTCGAGACTGCGCATTCATTCCTTGAAGGTATGAAAAAAAAAGCTATTATTATTTGACTTGAATGTTGTAAATTGCTAAATCAAAAAGTGATGGTTATTTTCGTTCCTCTTTACAACATCCGATATGGTCTAGTGGCTAGGATACCTGGCTCTCACCCAGGAGGCTCGGGTTCGATTCCCGGTATCGGAATATCTTTTTGTAACTTTTAAACATTTTCTTTTTAGGTCTTCAGACTGACCAATCAGTGAAAATAAAGGTGGAGCCCGGTCTCTTTGAGTTCAAAGGGTGGCACGTAGCAAAGGGAATGGCACCTTTCATGACGCCACTGGAACTACACAAAGCAGGATATAATGTTGATCTCAAGTAAGGACAATGCATGAACACCCAACAGATACTTAAAAAGTCTTTGTTGACCACGAATCTTTAGATATTTAAATAGTTATACTCTGAACAAATATTTGACAGTGGGAATCGAACCAGCGCCTCTTGCTACTCTGACAGACTCGCCTCCCGCTCCACCAAGATCGTCCAAATTACAAACTCTGAATATTGTAGTAGTAGTAGTAGTAGTAGTAGTAGTAGTAGTAGTAGTAGTAGTAGAGTTCATTGTGATAGAGCTTGTGGGATGTACTACCACCATATCTATTTAGTAATACTCGCATTGCTGTGTTCCAGTTCGAAGAGTATGGTTTCCGTTGAAGTTACAGGCACGTAGACGTACCAACGAGCGATTGATACTTTTGGTATTGCAAGCGTTCCATATCCATAGGCTACGGTTACTGCTTCCCACCAGGTGGAGCCGCAAGCTTGGTGACCAGTTTTGTTGTAAAAAAAAATTGCGTATTTGTAGTTTTACGTATAATTTCAGCTACAAACCCTATTTCGAAGTGGACACGAACTCATCTGAGACCATAGAAGAGTTCTACAAGAGGAACGAGGTAGTGATGCAGTCTTCCGCCAAGGATACCGAAGCAGATGGTAATCATATCCATACTTACCTTATAGAATGCCAACCAGCAATCACTTTTAAAAGCGTACAAGCGTAAAGCGTACATTAAGCTTTTAAAATAATTGTTTGTACTTGGTCTTGATTTTGAATAAGGAATCTTCTACTAAGAATATTTTGTATCATCATGATGATGATGATACAAAATTCTTCATATTCTACTTCAAATAATTCATTATTGGTATTGCAAGTGTCCATAATACGAGCAATATGCTTATTTGCCACCTCAGTGGTAAAAAAAATTATTCGTAAATATTTTGAATAAACAATTACAGATATATAATTTTCAGGTGGAAACGTACTCTTCGTCGGGCACGCAGCCACTTTGGAGATTATGGCGATCGCGTTCCAAAGACTCCAGGACAAGATCGAGGGTCCTTATTCTTATCAAATAGGCAAAAATCTTCTGAAGGTTCCGTACTGCGCTTTAGGAGCGATGAAAGATAAGCCTTTTGAGCTTACGTGCCCACCCTGCCCCCCTTCTATCAACTCTAGCTCGGGAAGGTTCGACTGGAGAATTCTGCAAAACATTTGATTAAAATCTAATAAGTTGGTACAAGCATGTAGTTGTGAAGTTGTGATCTATCAATGAAATTGTAAAAGCATTTAGCATTAATTTTTTATATTATTTTGAACATTATTGTGCTATCGATATTATGTTCTTGTAGGTTTTATGGCTAGACTTGTGCAAAGCTAGAGATAAAACGTGCTTTTTGTTAAATGTAGGTTATTAGCGTATGTGAACCCACATATTGTTATGGATAAATAATATCTCACCTGAACTCAACAGTACAAAATATCAATTGCGATAGATAGCTAATCCGTTATTTTGTTCTAGTCACAAAATGTCTCCATAATCTCATTCAGGATTTTTTTCCGTCGGTTAAAAACATGACTCTGGCTTATTTTGCCTCATTATAAATATTTCGTATACCTAGAGTAGGTATACGATATACCTACTCTAGGTATACGAAATACGATATACGATATACGGTATAAGCTAAATTAAAAACAGAAAATTAATGTCCTCATGACAAAAACGACAACCTTTAAAAGGATAAAGAGGAGAGCCCCTCAAGACCTTATAATATAGACGAACTCATAATATGGATACGCCACTGGGCCTACTCCATCCATGTCAAAATGCAAGAGGAGACAAAACTCTAGCTCAATGCCCAGAAAGGCAGATTGCAAGAAAAAAAGGAGATTAAAAAAAAAAAAAAAAAAACAGAAACACACTTTAAAAGTAAGAAAAGATCTTTTATGATCTTTAATCGCAATTTATGCAGCAGATACCTGTGTTGTGGTCCTAACAGGTAATTACCCTAAACTGCCTTAGATAATACTTGATAGTTTAGTATTTTATCTTTATTTTTCGTATAAAATTAACTGTATTCCTATTATGACTTTTATGTTGTAAGTAAATGTCTGTGATTTTATTAGATATCAGATAGGTAAGTATGTACCTATGAAAGAACCTTCGATGCTAAAACACCAAGCTACAAAATCATGAAACTTCTTTGTAATTTGTGTACTTAAATGTAAGAATAAAAAAACTATGTAAAATCAACATTTTATTTCATTTTCAACCTTAAAATTAAGTTACAGCTATAAGTTAGACACTATCTGATATGCTGACTAGATATATCGTCGATGCAAATCTAACTTTTCAACTTTTCGTATCTAAAAAGAATATCTTTTGTTGGCATAATAAACATTATTTAGTTTCCAAAGAATCATGCTATTCTAGTTTCAAACCTCTGTTCCAATTTAATGATGACTTAAACAAGATGATAGATTTTTGTTCATCAATGCTGCATCTGCAGAATACTTCAAATCAAACTTCACTTAAGTTCAGGTTTTAAGATTGTATCGACAATAACAAATATAATTTTATTATAGTAAAAGTTCGAAAATGAGCAAACTCGTTATTAAGTGTTTCAAAATGATATGATATTGCATTTTTATAACGAAATCTACTTGAAGCATCACGCTGTTGCTATCCCTGATAGCCCGATAGGCACTTTCAATGGACATTAAAACTAAAATATTACGGTAAGGTTATTTATTATGGAAGCATGTCGCAATCGTCCGTCTTTCGCCGCGCCAGGCAGTCTAACACACGTATCTTACGTGTGTAAAAGAAAGTATTAGGTGTAAAGGAGACGGCCTGACACAGCGACAGGCTTACATAATAACCCTACTGGCCAGCCCACAACGTGAGCGATAACATGTGTGTGAGTAATAACTTTATTTACAGTAATAATAGTAAGCACATTGCATACGGAACATACTCGTAGTACTACATATTAGTTCAGTGCAACAACTGTAAAGTTAATTAAAAACCTGTCGATAATCCGTTAGATTAAAACCGAATGAAATTGAATGGCAACAAAGATAAATAACTACCGCACAGATAACGCTAGAGTAGGTACAATTTTGGCAGAAACACCAAGAATATAGGCTTGTGGGAAATTCGTGGAAAAACAGCAAAAGACAATCTCCAAACTCGAGATCATAATAATTACAACAAACAACTTTTTAACAAAATAGGCGAAAACACAGTAGCGCGATTCGCTTTTTAATCGTCCTCTTTAGCGCACACATTTTTATTATTTATGCCGTATAAATACGAATTTATTTGTACCTTCGTAAGAAGTTCGTATGAGTAGTGAGTCATCCATCAGACATGGCTATCTCTGGTGACGGAGTTTATAGGCCCCCCAAGGGCTTCGTTATGGCCTAAAAACGTACTTCGTATTTGATATTGGACACATATTTTAAATGATGAAAAATGTCTCAACGCGCTTTCTCTGTCGTGTGTCAGCTCATAAAAACTTCTCTATGTTCTGTTAGTAAAATTCATTCTTTCAGCGAGCACCTCTTCTACAATTTTTTGTATCATTTGTCTATCTTCTGCCCTTATATCCTCTGGTTTAGTATTGTCGTCGTACATTTTCCTATCTATTAGTCTTACAATAACTTCTTCTACTATCGAGTCTATGTTTTCGTTGGTGCGGCTTGTTGATTCGTCTCTTAGGATAAGATTTTCTACATCTGTTTCATTCGTTTCTATTTTTATTTCTTCTTCTGCATTAATTACTTGAGCCACAGTTTCAAGTTCAGGAATATCACCTCTCTCGTCCACTTCTTTTTCTTTTTCTACTTCTGAAATAATATTTTCTGCTAGTTCTTCAGCGATATGTCGATGTCGTTTCATAATGTCTCTCAGTTTCTCTTTGGCTGACGCTACAACTTCTTTACGAGTCTCAGATTTAATTTTTTCAATGGCTTTCCTTTTTCTTTCTTGTCTCACTAGTTTTAATTCATCTAGAGATTTCTTTGCTTTGACTTTCGGTGCCATTTCTATATTATCCTCCTCTACTTCGTAAATCTCGTCTTCGTAAATATTATTTTCTATTTTCGGCTCTTCCGTCGTCACCATTTCTTCAACTACAGGAGCTTCATTGTCAATAGTTTCTTCAAAAACATCTAAATCTGCCTTTTCAGTTTCTTCCTTTTCAAAAACTATGACATCATCCGGTTTTACCTGTTCCTCATCATCATAGCTAACTTCATCCATTACAGTTTGTTCAACTGATTTAATGTTTTTATTTTCTTGTATAGTTTCTTCTTCTTGGGAATATTTTGGTTCTTCTTCTTGGGAATCTTTTGGTGCTTCTTCTTTGTCATCTAAAGAGTCTATATCAGTCTCATCACTTGTTTTTTCAACCACAGGGATATTTCTACCGTAAGGGTACTCACGGAAATTCTTTCTTTGTAGTATAAAGATGGCTGGTCTAGTCTTAATTTTAATGGGTGGGATCAATCTGTATGTCAAGGATATGTGTGAAAATGATTCAATACTGTCTAAAACGTCGTGCGTATTAGCGAACGCTTTGACGCTCAGTGAGTATTTGCTCTTAGATTCGACTAGTAGATGCGTGTATTCTTGTAGTTGCTCTTGGGTTAAAGATTCGTTTTTGCTATATTTCCAATCATTATTTATTTGTGCGAACCTTGTGACCCCAGTTTGAGCCGCCAGGTTACTGACGTGAACGTGGATGTATGGTTCATTTTTCAAAAGCTTATGGAACCTGCAAAATAAGCTTACACACTATAGAAAATATAAGGGCCCTATAGTGTAGTATTTTTACTAATAAAACTATCGTGAACTATAACATTCATTTTAAAAACGGTTGTTTTCACGTACCGGTACCGCTTCACTATCAGTGAATGTTTCGACTTAATTTCGAGTCTTTATCAGGGTCTTCATCAGGGACACGGCGAGCGTCTTCCTCCGTACCGGTATATCGGTGAAGCGGTACAGTGTCGGTACCGTTTCACCGATATACCGGTACGTGAAAACACCCGTTTTTTAAAATGAAAAATATATTTATAATATGTATTCAGTGGTATTAGGTATGTATTAATAAAATGAATTTTTACCTTGACATCGCCAAGCCCCCCGGGTAGTTGGTCATTGCCACGGACACGAACGCTAGCGTCATAATAATGTTGCCAATGACTATGAAAATTTGACCCCAGAATAGAAGTTCGTATATTGGTGCTTTTGTTCTTCTGATGAATCTGAAAATTATAAAAACTAGCAGTCCGTCCCAGCTTCGTGCGGATGAATACGCACTCGTGCGAAGCAGGGGCGGGTCGCTAGTAATAAATATAATAATAAACAATGCTACATTATTCCTGAGTATCAATGGTTCTAATGGTGAAATAATTTTTGAAATTGGACCAGTAGTTTTTAGTTGTTTTTTAACAAACAAAAATACAAATGAGAGGAAACCACGCTATACTATGACTAATTTGGCGCACCGATGTGGCGCAGCGGGCGCAGGTCCGCCTGCGACGCGGAGGTTGCGGGTTCGATTCCCGTCTCGGGTCAAATATTTGTACGATCTACAAATATTTGTTCCGGGTGTTCTGCGTATTTTCTATATATAATAAAAAGTACCTATCTATGTATTGTATTGTATTAAGTATATATCAGTCATCTAGTACCCATAATACAGCTCTGTTTAACAGCAGCTTACCTTGGGGCTAGATGATGCTGTGTGGATTGTCCAGCAATATTTATTTATTTATTATTAAATACATTACAATATATAATAACATTACAGCTTAAATACTATGAAAAGTGTGCCAATTGCAGTCATGCACAGAATTTTCCATATATGTACGTACGCTTAGATCTTTTAAACTACGCAACGGAATTAATGTGGTTTTCATCAATAGAGCAGTGATTCCGGAGGACATACTCTTTAAGCACCCGAGCAAAGCAAAAGCTGGTCGCTTTATAATAATAATGCTGGACAATCCACACAGCATCATCTAGCCCCAAACTAAGCAGAGCTTGTGTTATGGGTACTAGATGACTGATATAATTAATACAATACATACATAGATAATTAATCATGCATAGAAGATACCCAGATCACAACAAATATTTGTAGATTGTACAAACATTTGTTCCGAGGCGGGAATCGAACCCGCAACCTCCGTGTCACAGGCGGACATTCACCCGCCGCGCCACGTCGGTCGTCTATGAATAAGCAGTTAGTTTTTGATATGAAACTATAGGTACTTACATGTACGAGCAAGAAGCAGCCGACGCCATATTCAACAAGGGGAACACGTAGATGATAAACCTCAACTCCTTGTGCGGCAGTATCGAGTACAGGAGTATGAAGACAAAGGCAGGCGCCACGACCTGCACCATGCGCCTGTCTAGGTACAGCCCTAACGGGACCAGAACCAGGCTCGGGCCTAACCCTCGCGGTAACGCGGAATAGAAGTACCAGAGAAACGGTGATGTCTGAGAGAACATTAAGAAAATGTATATGCGTAGTTATATTATCACCTTGTTTGTTTTTGTGTACCTGCTCGTTAGTAGAGCACCAGCGTATCAAGCGGAAGGTAGTAGGTTCAAGTCCCGCTTTAGGTACAGTTTAAATCATATATATTTCAGAAGAATACAATTTAGGAATATTCAAAACAAGAGTGAACAGGTATATTCTAGCCAAGCGTGCTCTATCTTAGGCCGCATCGATACTTAACATCAGGTGGGATAGCGGCCAAACGCTTGACTATCACTTATAGAAAAAAAAAAATTTTGCTTCATTCACTCTTATAACATTCTTCATACACGCTGAAGGTAGGTTTATTTTCTGTAAGGTTTATCATTTGTAAGGTTTATTGTCAGTAAGTTTTATGTCTGTAAGGTTTATTGTCAGTAAGTTTTATGAATGTAAGGTTTATTGTCAGTAAGTTTTATGTCTGTAAAGTATATAGTCTGTAAAGGTTTATAGTCGGTAAGGTATAATCTTCAAAGTTTATTGTCTGAAAAGGATACACCCCAGTTGGAGCTCTTGTTTAGGATAGCATTGTACCACAGAACTTCTGCTTCAGGCCACAGTAACCTGCCCCAGAATACAGAATCTATCACCACAGTCAGGGCTATCAGCCCTATGCCAGCTGGAACCACTATTTTCAGTAACCTGCAATTTAAATTTTGTATTTGAAAAAAAAAAATCTTTTGAATACAAAAAAAACTCAATAGACATTCACATTAATTTTAGATGGTAGATTAGGCTCGCTCAAGAGTAGGCCAGTATCCAAACAGTAGGAACATTAAAAGGCTATCTGTATCTTTTAAAGAAAAATATATCAGT
The DNA here is from genome assembly GCA_951394395.1 of Colostygia pectinataria. Taxonomy (NCBI): domain Eukaryota; kingdom Metazoa; phylum Arthropoda; class Insecta; order Lepidoptera; family Geometridae; genus Colostygia; species Colostygia pectinataria. The sequence goes on along the minus strand of OX596365.1, from coordinate 4,951,264 downwards.
TTATTATGTTCATGGTCACATCAGAAAGCTATAAATAAAATTACCTACCTGGTAACTTCAATCTTCTTAAAATACAGGTCTATTATCAGAAACAGTCCAAACAGCATGGCTAGCTCAGATCTGAATATTATTATGGCTGCTCCAGCTGATATGAGAAACTGTTTCTGTCTGCCAGACAACCATCCTTCATATGCAATGAGAACTGGAATTAAATATGGCTGAACTAATTTAATTAAATTCAAAAATAAATAATTTGTTAAATTAAAAATGGGAAGGATTTAATGAAATTAACATCAAACACAATTTTTGCCTGCCTATGATGCGATAGAGAGTGATGACGGAACTAAGAATTATCTTATAAATATTTGGAAATTATTATAGGTCAGTCATGTGAGATAATAATAATATACCAGGATAGGATTCTAGACATAAAATAAACATTTTTTGATCAATTTTTTTCCAACATTTCATAATAAAAATCCAGAGAAAATCCATAAAATTAATTTGCTTCGACTATAACATTTGTTTTTCTTATTCTCTCTCTACTATTCTACAGCAAGCCTTTACTGTAATCTTTTATTTCTAAGATCCCATGATAACCATGGTCTACATACATACAAACATACCAACCATGACTAACATTACTTTACATATTTATCAACTTACCTAGTGGCATTGCCATTATATTAGGCAGTGGTCGGCTCATGTAAAACATAAAGTGGTACTGTGACACAGTAATCAAAGTGAACCACCAAGTGAATGTGTTCCCATATAGTTTCTGGAGGGTGTTTTTCAGATGACTCCATGCTCCTATCACTGACAGGGCCAGGGCCAAGCGGACTGAAATATTAAAAAAAGTTCAGCGGAATAATATGGTTCAATCATATCACAAGCATAATTTCGAAACATCTTAGAGGGGAATTTACGCCAGTTCCAGGCGCCCCAGATTAGAAGAATTTGGCAACAAACTCGGCTGGGTTCTTAGCTTTTTTTTATAATGGTTTTCACAAAGTAATACCTGAACCAATAAACTATGTAACCAAACTTAAATAAGTCTTTTGACACATGGTAGTTTGTGCAAATGAAAAGGAACCACTAATGTATTGCTAGACTATATGTATATCTAGTCTAATCTTTGTGTGGTTTAGCCAAAATGAACATGAAAAAATATTTATTTTACAGTAAAATGTACATATTATTATAAATTAAATATATTAGAAGTTAACATAAGATGATGATAGGTACTAGCAGAATTTAATTGGTGCAATTAGTTTTAGTGAGGATACAGAAGCAGAATATGATTGGCATCCATAATAGATTAAGTCTGTATTAAGATTAACTAAAGATTATGGGCATCAGTTGTTTATATTGTTTAGTACACAATATTCATAGCCTGAATCTCGAATAAATGTAGTGGCAAGGTATTTTAGAAAGTTTTTGATAGTATTAAAATATCTGGGTTAACAGTTCTTTTTATTACAAACTAAAGCCCTTTCTAAATATACACTCACCTACATATTGCGTCCAAAACTTGTGAAGACCGGCAACATTGAAAAATAAAGCTGTCGGCGCCGACAGCAGTGAAACCACTAATGGTCCTATAAAAGTACGTGGCACAACTCCCGGGAACTCAATGTGATCATACTGGAATAGGAACAGTTATTATTATGCGATATTAAAGCATCCAACAGAATCCAAAATTAGAATCTTGTAGGCACCTGAGATAGGTTATGTCTATGATACAATATATCGTGAAACGCTTGTATATTGAAGCTTTCCTCGACCTTGGTAAATGGACATAGTAAGGTGTGTATGCTAGCTATGATATAAAGTAGCTGAACCATTTTAAATTCAAATAAATAATATTTTGAAAACACAATCACCCCATCGCAAGAAAAACTAAAAACAGCTGAGTGACATTGTCGTCAGATCAGTCAGTTGTCAGTCATTTGTCATGTCAACAATATTTGACGGCTAGCAAAGTGCCAACGGCCAACTAGAGTGGATCGTACTTGAACACGAAAACATCGACTCGTGTAAACACACTGCTGCCGGCGCGGCAGGCGCGGCGCCGCCGGCTGTTATCAATCTGTGGCTTAAGCGTTTCGATACACATGAGAAGCCTAAAGTAGGAATAAAAATACACTTTTTATTTATTGATTGCTAAAATGCAGGTTTCAATAAAAATAGCTAAATTATGTTAAAAAATAATGACTAGGAAAACATTAAGACTTTATTATTAAACGTTGGTTGGAATTATTAGCGAACGAAACGTGTTTTTGACAACATCGTCAACAATGGTGGAACAGGAACGGATTCTGTGACACTAGTTAGATGCAGTGTTCGTTTTCTGATACGAATATTAACAATAATGATCAATAATTCACAAAATCTAACTGTTGCGATAATATTACAATAATATTTCGCCTTGTCTTGACCTCAAACCATAAGAATGTGTGATGTTTGTTCAGAGTTTTCACAGCTTTTACTGAATTGTAAGTTCATTGTTTCGAAATTTCAGAGTTCTACTTGCTTGTGTATGAGCTTTTACTCATAAAACGTAGTAAATACTATTTAAAATGTTTTGAATGGTTTGTAAGAATGCCGTACGTATCTAATTTATTTCACCTTTTAAATTTCAGGTGAAACAAGACTGACTGAAGATGTTTCCCAATATCCTGCACTAAATCAGTCTGATCTAGATACAATCCTGAACTTTATTCTTCAATGGCCACAGAGGTAAGAAACAGTTTACTTTCTTTCTAAGAAGTGTTAATCACTTAAGACTATACAACAACAGTATAACACACCATGTGTGTTAGTCCAGATCATTTTCAATGAGTTTGGTATAGATAGTAAAAATGTGCTTGTAATATTAAACTTCTCAACACTAATAATGCAATTTTTCATAGGCAATGCATGTGTTGTTATCGAGACGTGAAGAATTTTGAAAGATTTTACCTAGTAGTGCAGAGCATACTTTGCCTATCAGTAAGCCAACTCAAGCAGCTAAAAGATGAAATTATTGAGGCAGCTAACAGGCCAGCAACTCCTACTGATAGTACATCATCACAAGAGAAGCCATCTGATGAGGCTAGCCCACCGAAAAGCGATGATAAAGATGAAAATTCAAAGGAGAACTGTAACCCAGAAGCAAATGGAAAAATAATCCTAGAAACTCCATGCACAATATTGATTCAGAAAAATGAGATACAGACTGAATCAGACAAATCTAAAGACCTTGAAGAAGAAGAACCAGAGTATACCCTCTGGTCTATAACACAGAGAGAAAAGCTCATGCACATCTTGTCCAAAATATTTCTTCTCAACTTTCCTCTCTATCTGGCATGTAAACACTCTGCCTTGAGTCGGTTAGATGACCTTTCTGCACAAGAAATCACAAACTTGAACTCATTCTGTGATCTTCATGATACTGAGATACCAGCGTACCTGCTAAGGAATGTCAGTTTCTTTTGCAAGTTAGGAGGAGTGGGAGTCATGATAACAGTGTTTGAAAATGCTACCCCAGCCATTCTACCTCTGTCTATGGCACATGCAATAGTAGCCGCTGTTGGCAACCTCAAGCTATGGCTAAACTTCAGAGCGGTGTCTCAACTCTTCATGCCTCTAAGATGCAGAATCTTGAAGTACATGTGTTTGTTAGAGGACAAAGATCTAAGGATGCCGGCCGTTAAATCAATGGCAGGTAAGAATTTCATTTTATTCAAAACCTTGTTTGTATGTATGATCACATTTTGAACTGTGAAAATAAATGTATTTACCAACATTTTGCTTGTAACAGATTTTATGTGGGGTGCAGCAAAGGAGCCTTTAGATGCTCCCTTGGCATTTGATGGAGATGGACTAGCCCTAGCCTATAAATACTTTAATAGCAGCACCCTTACAATGCGATTGGCTGGAGTAGCTCAGATCAACTCTCACATAGCTGCACACAATGAGCTCTGTGCGGGAGAACCGGCCTCGGATGCAGAGGTGGCCGGCCAGCAGCTAGCAACCTGGCTGATGGGCAACAGTATTATTGAGCACCTGTTTGGGCCTAATTTGCATGTTGAGGTAACTATTATTCTGGCTGTTAATTGTGTATGGCCATACTAATATCTGTGGTATGGCTGCTATTACAACTTTCAATCATCATTTAATTATTCAGTCATTACATTTATTTACGTTAAAATGTGGTATAAAGGTGTTCAATTAAAAAACTATTTAAAATACCACTTCTGGTGTGTAAATGCTGCCTTTATGTTCTTTTTTGCAACCTACTGATAGAGCTAATATAACAGCTAAAATTTCCAATTGCATTAAACTAAGTTAACAATCAATTAAGATTTAATTCTGTAAACTGAAGAGTTTTCATATAACAGTGTTGATGATAAGCATTACAAGTTTAACTCAACCACTTTGGCACTAGTAAGTCCTATGTATTACAGGTGATCAAGCAATCTCACTTGATACTCAAGTTCCTGGCAGTGGAGGGTCGCATCACAAACGAGCATGTGGACCTCGTGTGGGCGGCGGCGCAGCTCAAGCACTGCGGCCGGCAAGTGTACGATCTACTGCCCGGCTTTATCAGAGCGCTCGCGCCTAAACCGTGCGCGCATTTGTACAGCTTGCTGTGCGCTCTGCCGCCTAAGGATCATACTGAACAAGTGAGTAACCTTACACCTTTATCATCAAAGATATGAGCCAATAGAGATCCACTGCTGGATCTGCACTATGTCGACCTCGGTGGTGCGGTAAGCGAGTGCCCATTTGAAAAGCGAGAAATTGCGGGTTTGATCCCCGCTGCGGCACAAATGCTTGCATGATCTGCAAATATTCCTTTCTGCGAATTTAAATTTGCTTCCCACATAAAATGTCATAATATCATCTGATATTGAGCTTTCACCATCCACTGACTTTCTGCAACCGATGCCATTTCAGTCAATTTGGAGCTGTTCTATAAGAGTTATTGACGCGCGGGTCATCGACAAGTACCGCGCGCAAACCGTCTCGATTTCTAACAAGGATAACTAATAAATTTTTAACACAAAATGTAAAAATAAAGTTTTTTATGTGTATAACCTATTCCTTGAATATTATTCCTAAGTTAAACATAACAGATCAACAAAATTAAACACTGTTCCGCGTTGTCGTCATTTGGATGGGTTACCGCCAGTGGCAAATTCAACTGAGCGCTCCCGTGCTTCGGAGGGCACGTTAAGCAGTCGGTCCAGGTTTTTTCAAATTTGTTAGGCCATGACAGAGGCCTTTAAGCGGCCTAGAAACTCTCACCAGAGTTGGCCACTGACTCATATGAACTTACTTAGTATAGCAAATAAACTATTTGTATTTGCAGAGTCTGTACCTAGCGTCAGCGCTGATGCGCGCGATGTGGTCGCGCGGCGCGGGGCTGGTGGGCGCGGGCACGCCGCCGCTGGCGGAGGACGCGGCGCTGCGCCCGCCGCAGCCGGCCTGCAAGCCGCACCACAACTCCTCCTCCGAAGCCAGCGTCAGCATGGACCAGACCAACTCTGATGATGACCCGGTAAGTGTTAACGTCAAAAGAATATTATTTTTTCTTGTATTCTTTTTTTTTATTACAAAATCTACAGCTTTTTGACAATATGTACTTAATCTTATCTTCTTATCTATAAATCCTAGAGCCAATAACAGATTTATATTATTTATACAAAACCTATTTTGACGACAAACATTAATTAATAGATGACACAACTTATGTAACTAAACTAAATAACACTGTATTCGCACAGACCCTGACACACATATCCTCCGTGTATGTGAGTCTGTGCGAATGTGAGAGGGCGTGTAAGGGTGAGGGTGTGTATGTGGGTGGGTGGTAATAAAAATAAGAATAATTTATTTTGCAAAAAAAAACTTAGAACAACAGGTACATAGGTATATGCTTGTAATAATTACGATGGTATTATATATTGGCTTGTATCTATTTCAAAATCAAGATCCAAACCTGGAACAAATATTTACAGAATCTTCCAAATTTTTGTCCCACAACAAGGATCGAATCCGCATCCGCACACTACCACCGCGCCACCGAGATTGTTTACACTGTTACTATAAAAGCTATAACGCTTCTAGTGACGCTACATCTATAGCATATTAGGAACTATTCTTTACTAATTTTAAGCAAAATAGCATCTCACTAATTAGCATCTCAATAAGAATCTTGAATTTAGTTATCTTGTTCAATTGGCGCCCTATGAGACCAATAAAAATGTTTATATATATTTTTACAGTGCGAAGAGCTTAGCACGTCAGGCGAGGAAGCAGGCCCGACGCCTCGCAAACAAAGTAAACATCAGCGTGAACTTACTGGTAATCTAAATTCGTTAGTAGTGCATATGTTTCTATCACGTCCTGCCTCGCGAAAGAGTCTGGATTGGCTTGAGACTGGGTTTGCGGATAACATCTCAAACAATTTATACCACAAAGGTGTTGTAATGTTTTTCAGCAGAGCAAGAGTGGTTGCGTGAAGGTGCTGAGTTGACGAAAAAAGAATGTCCTGCTTTGAAACCATGTCAAAAGTAAGTTGTGTAAAATAAAATAGTGTAGTTACATTCACCAAAAAAAGTATACCTGTTTTCTATCAGTTAACTAACACAATGAATTACGATGACATTAAAGCGGTCTTAGGAAGTCGGTGGATGGTAAAGGCTCAAAATCGGTCGTCATGGCGCTCTTTTGAAGCATGTCCACAGTAGACTTCTATCAGCTGATATGATGATAATGATGATCCATTATTTGGTTCCCTTAGTACAAGCGTTGTTTAGTTCGGGGCTAGATGCAATGTAAAAATGTCTGCCAAAATTTATGATTGTGATGCGTTTGTATAAACAATAAATGGTTTCCAGACGCAACAAGCGCGCAGGTAGTAGCGGCAGCGCCAGTAGCGGTGCAGAGGAACTGCTGCGGCCACGGAAAAAGAAACTCTACAAGAAGCGACACAAGCCCGGCAAGGCGCGACATTTCCGTGAGTGCATGGCATGGTTCATATCACCTTTTACTTACGGGTTAAAAAAATGCAAAGTTTTTTTATGTCAGCAAATGACGATGGTCAAGTAGTGCGAACTATGGTCAAGTAGTGCGAAGTATGGTCAAGAAGTGATGTTAGGCGCCACGCTCGACCGTAACAGTTACAGTCACCCAAAAATTTAAGTTCTAAAGTTCTGCGTGGCACTGAACTGCACTCGTCACTCCGAGATCTAGTTATTAAGACAACAGATAATGTAACAATTTGTATGCAGCAGCAGCTCAACTGAAAACAGCAGATTTGGCGGAGTCTGTGTCGGAAGTGGAGGAGGAATCTTCTGGTAGCGACACGGGACACTGTCAACTGCTCTGCGATAACGTTGATGCTCGGTAAGCTGCATCATGATTCTTTATGTTTGTTAAGTAAATACTTCAGAGGTGGTCCCATACAAAATCGAAATTGGTTTAGTATGTATCACGAGAATCTATCGAAACATTTTTTATATTTGTTTGTAACAAATAAACTCAAAAATCTACTGATCGGATTTCAAAAATTCTTTCACCACCAGGCGACTAATGGAGCTGCGGCTAATGGAAACGTACAAACGTCGCGGGGAGGAGGAAGAGGGCAGCGCGTCCTCCGCTCTCTCGCCGCACTCGCACCCGCATCTCGCCGACTTGGACGAGGACGACTCTGCCTGCGAGGAGGAACTGGCGAGATTGGCGGCACAGGTAATTATTTAAATGTCATATGAGGGTGTGTGAGTGTGGGTTGGACGAGGACGACTCGGCCTGCGAGAAGGAACTGATGAGATTTTTGTTTATGTGATGTGAGGGTGTGAGTTTGTAGTATGCTCTCGCAGAGTGGGGTCTGGAAGTAACATATCCATTCTTTCTCTACAAAAGACACAAACTGCAAAGCGGTTTTGCAGGTTTTGGTATCCCACAGAAACTGTTAACTTTTTCCGAGATAAAATGCAGCCTGTGAATGACATAATCCTGTGGAAGGATGTCACTTGGCATGTGCGTGCGTGCGTGCGTTGCAGGCGCAGCTGACGGAGTACCAGGCGAGCGCGCTGGCGGCGCTGGAGAAGCGCGCGCGGCCGCCCTCGCCCGCCGCCACGGGCGCGCCGCCGCTCTGCAACGTGGACGACGTGTGCCGGCCCGGCAACACGCTGCTGTGGGACCTGCTGCAGGACGGTGCTATTGTGAGTTGTATGGATGATCTACTGCATTCTGTCACACAGTTATACAGAAGAACAGCTCCCTGAGAAAGTTATTCATTTAGCCTATTCTTGTAGGGCTGTCACACAATAGCTAATACTTATATTAATATGGCACGGCGGAACAGAACAGATATTAGTATGATGGCTGGCAACATGCTGACCTTTAGCACAGAAACAGGCTAAATGTCACCAACTCGCTTCAAACCCTGTTCCCCGCGATCATTTGGTCAACAAAAAGGGTCGAGACACAGGTAACATAATACTAGTGTTGAGGCTCCTACTCCCGTACAGGCCAGCAATATGTTCATCATCTAGCTGATCTATAACTGACGCTGCCTAAATCATCTGCAATAGATGTAGGACCAATGATGACAATTTGTTATTGACAGGAACAACTCGGCGAAGGCTTGGGTATGGAGGCGGAAAAGGCTCTATGCGCTCTCCTTTGCTTCAGTACGGACAAGTTTATACGCATCAAGTTTATAGAAGGGTGCCTTGACAATCTCGCCAATCACAGGTTAGTAAATAAACCTACCACGAATGTTAGGAAAATCTAAGGGCTATGCCACATGGAAATTTAATAGTGGTAGTGACTGCCTTCTAAGCCTAATATCGTGGGGTTCAGTCTTGCGATATGCTCTCATATGGCGAAGGAAAATGTGAGGTAACCGGTATATCTCAGAACTAAAAATTCGTAAGACACATCCACTAGCCGCATTGAGTCAGCATGGTGGAGATCCATTCATTCTCGTTCGAGAGTACGCCAGTGTTCCTGCCGACCGACTATCGTCGCTGTCTTATAAGCTTACAGTCGGTCAGCAATAGATTCATATAATGTATTGTATTAGTATACACTCAAAGCATGTTTTCATTTGCAGATCGGTCCCGGTCTCCATTCGACTTCTGCCGAAGTTGTTTTCGTCATTTCAGCAGTTACGGGGCATGGATATGCATCAGGTAAAAACTAAACAAACATCTACCCGATCGAGCGTCAAATGTTATTAACTTTCTGTTAGAAAATTTACTCCTTATTTTCAAAATTATAAAGCTCTTTTTCTGTTATCAAGTGGTTATGTGGGCGGAATTATCTTACAGTTTGAAAATTAACCTTATTTCCACAGTTATAAAGCTTTTTTTCTCTTATCAGGTGGTTATGTGGGCGGAACGGGAGCGAGGCATGATGCGTCTACTGTTAGAAGACCTGCGACACTATATGCAAACGCCGCGCACTATGACAACGGACGCGGCTCAGTACATGCATATATCTGAGGTCACTGTGCGTTTGCACTTCCTCACCGCGATATTCTCGCCCGTTGGATCGCCTCAGCATTTTAGGTAAGCTTGCCAACTTTATTATTCTCTAGTGGAACGCCCCAAAATCTTTTTTTCATACATAACATAACACACCCTATAGTCACAAACATAGTTCTAACCTCACACTTGAGAATCGTTACACAATACACAAGTACTATGCTACCACAATACCAAAAACAAATATTTGCTCATGTATATTTGGCGCCCGCTGGGAATGTAACCCCAGGAGTTGAATTTGGGTGCACCTCTATACATTTTCAAGTAACATTACCTTGAGGCCTAGGATTAGGCTGTGAGTTGATTATCAGATTTATTAGTTAGTTAGAAACGCAAAGACTTTATTTATACATGACAAAAAATCAAAGTTCAATACCAATAAGACCTGTTTGTAACGGCTAAAAAGTTTTTTAATTTCGTTAGTTGTTTGGGGAGATTTTTTAAGTTTGTTAAATCCCTGGTTACATTTCCAGGCTCACAGTAGAACAAGTAGAGGAGCTGTGGCAGTGCCTGGTGGTGAAAGGCGACAGTGCGGTGGCGGACTGCCTGTACTCGTGGCTGCTGTCGCACACCAAGTCGCCTGAGCAACACGCCTTGGGATTGGACGCGCTTCGCTTTCTGTATATCGAGAAAATGCCTACTTTGGACCCTGAGGTTTCTTAACTTTATAATACTAAGTGATTAACTAGAAATTGTTTTGTTAACTAACTATAAGTTTGAGGCTATGATTGTGCTTATTGTAATCTGATCTGTGGTTTAGTAGCTCCGAAATGAGTGCTCATGAAACCATAACAAAATTGAAATCTGTGGGCATATTATGTAATACACAGTTGCAATCAATTCTAGTTACTTTCAATCAAAAACTGTATTTTTTATGACAGCTTGAAACAGCTGATTGAAACAGGAATGCAACACAGTTGTGTGTAATACACAAGTGGATCATCAGCTCAACGCTGTATAAATCTTTTTATTGGTTGTCCAATGGCCTCCGCTATAACTGTCAATGGGCTATTGACAGTTATAGCTGGGACCGATAGCTTAACCTGCCCTTCGTAGCAAGCAATTAACCCATGGACTTGGGTCTATATACAATTATATGTTTACAGACAATCAGCATAATGGGCCTGAGCCTATACCAGCAGCTATGCAATCTGGCCCGCATGGCGCTGGGCGACTCGCGAGACTACCACCATCCACACTTACGGGCCATGGATCACTTGTGGAAGATCGCACTACGGGCAAACAGCACTGGTAACATTCATATTTACAACCAGACGCCGATCACGGCTTCACTTTCAAAGTATGAAACTGGTAGGCCTATACCCTGCTGTGCATAGGCTACGGTAACAACTTAACATCAAAGGGGCTGTGAGTGTGAGCTTGATATCCACCTTGGTGGTATATAAAAAAACGGAATGGTGGATTGTTGGCACATGCCTTATAAATTTAGCTCTTGATAGTAACTTTGTATAAATCAGTGGCCAATTCTTGTTACGGAGTTTGCTGGCTGCTTGATTTCTCTCCGTAATATCCTAAGTTGTCCTCATTTTTCACTATTCTAGACGTATCAATGGGTGCGATCCAGTACCTAAACAGCTACTACATGGGTCAACAGTTGCAACAAGAAGATGATTTCGTTGCTAAATGTATGTTTCACCTCTCGTCTGCGGCGGAGCGGCTGGTGACCAAGAGTGACAGCGAGACTCTAACAACCAGTCCGGAGGAGAAGGAAGAGAAGGCTGATAAACTGACGTTCTACGAGCATATGACGGAGGAGGCTGCGTTACAGTGTATACAGAGGGCGCTGTTGTTACTGAAGACGCATTTGGATACTTTCAAGAGACGGTGAGTTTGACAATGTTTTGAGCTATGGTTGTTTGGACAAAATATCTAGGTAGAATAAAAGCATCTACTGCTTAAAAATAGTAGCCATTATGATGAATCTAAGGTGAACTAACAGGGACTTGCTCTCCAGGAACACTAAATATGCTAGAACAGTATTGCCATCAACCTAAAATATCCTTTTGACACTTGTACATTTTTGTATAATCATAGGTAAACATTAAAAAAAAACGAACGACTATTTATGTTACAGATATGCGTACCACCTACGTAGATGGGCGTTAGCGGAGGCTGGTTCGTGGGAGATGACCATAGGCCCCCCAAACGCAGGCTCCGTCCGACTGACCCTGCAGCCCGCCGGCGCGGGCCCGCGGGCCTCCATCATAATGCACCAGTCGGACCTCGTGGCGCATCTCAGGGCTCATGTGCATGTGTGGTGGGAGAAACAGGTGATTTGTGCTTTGAAGGAAACCGTATTTTCGACTCTAATATGATTATAGGCCCCAAAATTTAAGGTACTTTTAGTCAGTAAATTCATTAAATAATCTCTACTCGGGTTATGGATGCCGCATAACATTTTTTGTTTTTTTTCAATCAACAACCGCAAGGATCATGCCAAAAAACTTGATGACAAACCCAGCTGTTGTCAGATTTTTTCGGTTTGGGCGCGTTGGAACTGGCTTTCAATTAACTTGTAAGACGTTTCAACGCCACCGCGCCTCAGAAGTCGTCATACGATGTTGACATTACGATGTAACTTCCACACAGATACAAGGCGAGGAAGGTGTGACGTCACTGGCGACAGATGGTCCGCTTCGCATGATAACGCAAGGCCAGGAACTGACCATCGATTATGACGAGCGGACGTTGTACGATATGGGCTTCAAAGACAACCAGGTAAGGGTGAAACTCAGAACTTTTATATCACTAAGGTATAAAAATTCTGTTATGAAGCAAGTCTACAATCAGTGCGTGTTGCCAGTGATGACTTATGACACTGAGATGTGGTTTCTAACTATTGGTTTAACTCACAAGCTCAAAGTCTCTCAACAAACTAAGGAAAGAGCTATGCTAGGAGTTTCAGTACGCGATCGAAGGATGGATGTGCCTGTTATTTTATCGGTTCTCATATCCTTCTAGTCGGAACACAGCAATGCGAGCATTACGCATAGTAACCATGATTCTGTTCTTTTTTTGCAAACAACTTCTGTAAACCCTTGACATCTTATGTGACACAAATTTTCCGAGCAGCTTTAGCTGATTCCGCGTCGAAATAACTGTGGCCGTAATTCGTTACGCAAGATGGCATATTTTTACCCAGCTGGTGTTCGTATCGGTGGGCGTGGGCGGGCGCGGCGCGTGGGCGGAGTGGCCGTCCGCCCAGCCGGCTCCCGCTCGAGCTCGCCTGCCGACCATGCTGCTCCTGGACCCCACGTACTTCCACCATCTCTTCACGCTGATGCAAGCCCTGGGGCAGATGAGGGAACCCGGTGCCAATGGGGTAAGAACAATATTACTATTCGCGACAGCGATGTGGCGCAGCGGGAGCAGGTCCGCCTGCGACGAAGAGGTTGCGGGTTCGATTCCCGCCTCGGAACAAATGTTGGTACGATCTACAAATATTTGTTCCGGGTGTTCCGAGTATTTTCTATATATAATAAAAAAATATCTATCTATGTATTGTATTGTATTAAATATATATCAGTCATCTAGTACCCATAATACAGCTCTGTTTAACAGCAGCTTACCTTGGGGCTAGATGATGCTGTGTGGATTGTCCAGCATTATTTATATATTTACAGCTGTTTGTATTTTAAAGACACCAGGGACCTATTTTATGTAACCACTCTGCAAGTCTGCACTTTGCTGTCTCATCAAATTTTTACGTAAAATGTTCTTTACGTAAAAATTATATATTTTATTTTATTTTATTTTTATTTCTTAGGAAAACCAACAGCGGATAAAACTTTATATAACAAAGTAAGAGCTACTCGCTTAAACAATCTTAATATTTTGTGGAAGCAGACAGCTTATAAATTTAACAATTGAAATATGAATATGAAAAACATAAAAAGTAAATTACCTAATCATCATCACCAACAAAAAACTCTCTGCCTAACCGCTGTCTGGCGGAGTTTACACTCGTGCAGAATAGATCTAAATCCATGCGCTTGCACAGCTTATTAAAATTATCACTGGCACGCCACAGAAAGGAACTTTGCCTATAATTAGTTCCAACTACGGGATTAAAGATTGGGGCATTAAATCTTGTAATCTTAAATGGCACATTTAAAGAAATCTTATTGAGTAGATCAGGACAATTAATTTGTTTTGAGGTTATTTTTAATAAAAAGGATAGATCAGCAATTTCTCGCCGTTTGGAGAGAGTGAGAAAGTGGAACTTTTTGCAAAGAGGAAGATACTCAATTGACTTGTATGGAATTTTAAGGCGATAGCAGAGATATTTTATAAATTTTATTTGAATGCGTTCAATTCTATCTATGTATTTACTATACCGGGGGTTCCAAATTTGTGATGCGTATTCAAGAGTGCTTCGGACAAATGTACAATAGAGTACTTTAAATGTTTTGGCTCGACCAAAACTAGCTGAGCTTCTCATAACAAAGCCCAAGGTTCTAGAGGCCTTAGAGACAATGGATTCAATGTGTTCATCAAATAGCAGCTTTGAATCATGCAGTATTCCAAGATCCCTAACAACACTACAATTTTTCAAAACTTGTTGTTTCAGTAAGTAGCTCGAGGGCATTAAACTTCTTTTACGGGTGTATGTAACAACAGAACATTTAGATGGGTTGAGATCTAATTTATTTTTAATACAGTATGAATCAAGTCTCGAGAGATCTTGTTGGAGTTGCAAAACACTGTCGAGTGATTTAATAATTTTAAAAATCTTCATATCATCTGCAAAGCACAAAAGCTGACTGTGATGAAAACATAACGAGATGTCATTGATAAATATTAGGAAGAGCAGGGGACCGAGCAATGACCCTTGAGGAACACCACTAGGAATAGAGACCCAGCTAGATATATAGTTATTAATGACAATTGCCTGAGATCGATTTTTAATATAGGAAGATAGCCATCTCAATAGGTCACCTCTGATTCCGAAAAGATAAAGTTTAGATAGTAACAGACTATGATCGATTCTGTCGAACGCTTTGCTGTAGTCTGTATAGACTACATCTACCTGGTGACCATTGTCCATCGCTTCTGTTAGAAAATCATTAAAGAGAACAAGATTAGACGTTGTAGACCGACCTTTGAGGAAGCCGTGCTGAGAAGGATTAAAGGTATTTTTGAGTGCGGTATAGATTTGATTATATACGATTTTTTCAAATAATTTAGCAATGATACAGAGCTTAGAGATCGGTCTGTAGTTAGTGACTTCAGTTTTAGGGCCTTTTTTATGAATTGGAGAAACAAATGCAGATTTCCAGATAGTAGGAACACAGCAATCTAAAATAGATTTTTTTAAAAGTAAAGCTATAGGAATAACTATGCTTTTGGCACAGCCCTTAAGGAAAATTGGGCTTATATTGTCAGGGCCAGCAGATTTTGATGTATCAAGGTTTGTTATTATTTTCAAAACTTCATCCTCACATATTTCTATTTTTCTAACGTCATAGGCGTGGTTAGACTCGTGTTGAGATGGTAAAGAATTATTCGTGGATAGCGAGTCTGGTGATAGAAAAGTGGAAAAAAAGTATTGTGAAAAAATATCACATATTGAGTCTCCTGTGGTTGCTGTTGAATCAAGGTACCTAACACAAGTGGGAATGCCATTGGAATTAGAACGGCTCTTAATATAAGACCAAAATTGCTTAGGTTGCTTCTCAATGCCATTCTCAATAAGGGCCATGTAGTTTTGGTAACATTGACTTTCCATTGAATGAGCTCTATCCCGCAACAACTTAAAAGTTTCAAAGTCAGATTTCATTCCGTATATTTTAAACTTGTTATAAAACTTAGATTTTTCTTTAATAAGCTTTATAAGTGGAGAAGAGTACCAGTTAGGATATGAACTATCATAAATAGTTTTCATTGGAATAAATTGTAATTTCAGCTGATTAATAATGGTGTAAAAATAATCCACGGCTTCTTCGAGGGACCTAGTTAAAAACTCAGTTACCCAATCAATCTCAGACAATTGAATACTAATCGAATTATAATTACCCTTATCATAAATGTATCGAATGTGGGGCCGGGGCTTTAAAAATGGCATACTTAAAAAATTAACATTTATTAGTAAAGCTTTATGATGGGGATCAAGTGGAACCAGGGGGTCAAAAATGTCATATAATGGTCATATAATGTTCTTATGGAGTGCATAAAGGCCCCTGGTTGTATCAGTAAGTGCGAGGAGTTGTCTGCTAAGTTACAGGGTTTAATTTCGACTTGCATGGCTTTGTCCAGTAAAATATTTTTTTAACACATTTCACCATGTAACATACAATATTCCTTCAATGTAAAATGTTCTTGCAGGAACCCGTAGCTCACACAAAAGCACAACTCCTATCCCGTCGAGTATGGGACATACTCCAAGCCGTGCCACTCAACCCTACGCTACTCGAGGCCTTCCAAAACCCCATTGAAAGCAAGCTACCAGAATTACTAGACCCCACTAGCCCTCAGAAACTCATGTACTCCCTCCACATTATCGACAAGCTGAGTTCAAGTAACGGCGGTCTTCTACCTCCTTTAGCGAGTCCAATAGTGAAAGAAACGCCAGCCACAACTGAAAAGAGTGAGGAAGAAAAAGTTATTGTTGAGAACTGGGCTGATTCTTTTGTGAAAAAGGGCGGATTGAGGATACTTTATGACATCATGATGTCTGGTAAGTTACTACGCAATCTTACAACACTTGCCACGTTATTTTTGCAGCATTTTGAATCATGTGTGGAGCTAATAACATACGTTTTCAGGTATACTACAAAGAAGTGATGATAACGAATGGCGGCAAGATTGTCTTGCGTTGCTGCTTCAGTTGCTGTGTCGGCTCGGCACGTTGCCATCGTCGGATCCTTCACAGACACCTAAATTACATCCGGTATGCATTGCCGACTGTTTGATATATATCGGATTATCATGTAGGCATTAACTTCAAACTACCAAATACAGGTTTAGAGAAATTTGATTTGGATGAGATTAACAAGATAGTAACCAACTTATTTTAGTATTAGATGCGTGTTGGGAAGATTTGCTTTTTTTTTTGTACAACTGAAGTGGCAATCAAGCGTACGGCCCACAAGATGGTAAGCGGTTTCCGCAGCCTATGGACGCTTGCAATACCAGAGGTACCACTCGCGGGTTGCCACCTTGAGGCTAAGATAGAAAGCCTCATGTGCCAGTAAATTCACCGGAAACCATACCCTTCGCACCGGAACACAGCAATGCGAGCATTACTGCTTGGCGGCAGAAATAGGTATGGTGGTAGTCCTTCCCCGGACAAGCTCTTTCACAGAAAACTGTACTACTCTTAATAGTAGTGTCCTTTGTTTGGGGATTTAATGGACTATTCTTTTTCAGTCATTGCTCTCTCTAATGAACGTGGAAGACACGACAGAACGTATGATCTCTATACTATGCGAAGCCGCCTCTGTCAAGGAGCCGACAACGTACAAGACTGGATTCTGGGGACGTGCACAGGTAATGTACCATGATGTCATCCTGAAACGATATGATATTGTGGTTTCTTTCATTGCTCTGCATCGGCCACTATCGAAAATTGCCTTGCATAAGAAAACTATATCAGAAACACTGGCATAAGTTCTCGGTCTTCTAATTCCTTTGATTGAACAATATTTGTTCTACCCTTAGATGAGAAGACACGACAGCGCAATGTTTTACGATGACGCCCCATCGTAGGTTTGAGCTTTTGGGCTAAAAACTTTTATCCTGTTAAAAACGACGATCCCCACTCTAAAAAAGGTCAGAGTCAAATCTATGATAATTGCTGTAGATGGTGCGCCATTTTAGACCGAATGATCCCTACCAGAGTTGATCATAGCTCACAATGCATTTGAAATCATAAGCACATAACATAGAGTGTGTATTCGGTTGTAGGTGGTGCAGCACGCGTTCCGGATGTGCGTTTGGTGGGCTCGCGGCGGCGGCGACGCGGTCGCGCT
Organism: Colostygia pectinataria; assembly: GCA_951394395.1. NCBI lineage: Eukaryota > Metazoa > Arthropoda > Insecta > Lepidoptera > Geometridae > Colostygia > Colostygia pectinataria. Next base: position 4,933,731 of record OX596365.1, on the reverse strand, counting down.
CGCCTGGTCGCTGCGCCGCGCCGCGCCCCGGCTACTGCTAGACGACGCCGACCCAGCCGTGAGTATTGCTAATCAGTCTCAGCTAGATGTAGGTTGATAGGATGATAGGTTATCTGTAGTGAGAATAGTAGAGTTATTTGTATAGAGCTCATCTGGAAAAAAATCTACCGCCACACCTATTTCAGCCGTCAGGCAGTAATGCTCGCATTGCTGTGTTCCTGTTCGAAGGGTAGGTATGGTTACCGATGAAATTACAGGTAAATGAGACTAGATCTATGTCTCAGGGTGGCAACCGCAAGTGATATCTCTGATGTTGCAAACGTACATAGGCTAAGGTAACCGCTGACCATCAAGTGGGCCGTACGTTATATTGTAATTTTAGCGATCTAAAAAAATTACGATTGTTTTCCTAGTGGTAGGTGTAGAACTTTTCAGGAAGCGGTGGTACCCATACCACCGCAGTTTTAGATATGCTGCAGTAGTGTGCAGGCTTTAAATATAGTTCTGTGGTGCAGGCATTACTATGTTTAATTGGCACTGTCATTACTGTTTTGCTGCAAAAAATATGAGGGTACTTCTTTATAACTTTATTATTATTATGGATCACCAACGAGAAATACACAGGCATAGACATTTTTAAATTACAGAGATTTAGATCAATACTTTTATCTCAATTTCTGTTCTTAGGTGAGACGCGAGGCCGGTGGCGCCCTCTACCGTTTGTGTTCAGGCGGAGAAGTGGCAGTACTGGCGCCCTTATTGCAACTACTGCTCGAACACTTGCCCCGCGCGGCCGACATGAGACCGCACCCGCCTCAACATCTACATCACCACCACCATGAAGTAAGTCAAAATGAACTGTTTACCTTAAGTTTTAGGGTCTAATGTTCACTGATTCATAAGCTATTCTTAAAGTTATTTGTAATTGCTAAAAAAAATACTATCAGCATTCCAAAGTGCGGCAAAGGACTCACGTAATCACGTAAGTAATGCAGGGCAACAGACCATTTCACTTCCATCATCCACAGTCTGACTTCCTTCAGCCACTGCTGGGTATAGACCTTCAATTTGTGCAGCCTGCAGCCATACTGTATGCATGGAATGGATCTGCAGGATCGCTGTGTATGGCATCCTGCGCTTATCTTACCCATGTAGGACCTGCTACTCTGACTATGTCACCAATAGATGTTATCATCATCATATCAGCCAATAGACTGCGCCACTCCCAACCTTTATCGGTTTATATCGTACTAATTTAAAAATATTCACACCGAATAATCAGTTTGAGAGCAGAAGTTTAAATCAAAGCAGTTCCCGTTCTTCCAGATAGTTCACCACCACTCGGAGGAGGGCAAGGAGCCGTACGGGCCGGCCTGCCGCGACTACTTCTGGCTCGTTTGCAGGCTCATAGATGGACTGCCGGAAGACTTCTTCAAAGGTAACGCTATTTACATTCGAACATTTACTACTTGCTGTTGCCCGCGACCTCGTTCGCGTTATATACTTATAGTGTAAGTATATTTATTATCTTCCTCTTGAATCACTCTATCTATTTATGAAAATTGAAATCTTTTGCGTAGTTTAAAGATCTAAGCGTACATACTTACATGAAGAGGGACAGACGGCGGCAAGCGACTTTGTTTTTATACTATTTAAAGATTAGCGATTTAAAGATTAAATATGGTTTATGTGCAGTAGGAAAAGCAGTTTTTCACGTTGATCACAAAAAAATCTTAGCTAAAAGACAAACTTATCTGACACTAACGATCAATGTTGACCACTATATTTTCTCGCCACTATATTATTTATCCTGAGCCGAGTCAAGTTACCAAAGAACTGAACTTCAGTTCTTTAACTTTAGTACTTTGCTATTTAGTAATAGCTTTAAAAAGTTTATAACTCCTCACAGAAGGCGCAACATCCGAAGACAGCGGCGCGCCTGATCTAAACGAGCTATGCGAGCAGATTCGAGTGTCGCTCGACAAGCGGGAGATCATCGAGAAGCGAACCGAGCCTTGCACGCCAGACGATGGTCTCTACGGACAGCTCAGCTTATTACAGCATCTTATGAAACACCCGCTTAGGTTCAAGACCTCTGAACAAGGGACTATGACTTTGGATATGGTAAGAACTATATTATTATGAATAGTAGAGTTCTTTGTGATAGAGCTGCAAGCGTACATATGCTATTTTTGACTAGCGGCTCGTCCCGGCTTTGCACGGGTGGACCTAAAATATAGCCTATGTTACTCAGGGATAATGTAGAATTAAATTATTTAATTAATTAATTTGTGTGACTTTAAATTAAAATAATTGCGACTCTTATAAGAACGTAATATATAAGTAAGTCAGTCAACATAGGTTCATGCTGAAAACCAGCGCCGCAGTTTACTGCAGCATTATGCTGAGCCCTTTTTTGACGAATTATATTACACATAATTTTTTGCCTTTATACTACAAATACTGCCTACTGATTTTACCTAAGTATTACCCATATTACTTTGCAACCTGTTTATTTCAAAAATGAGAGTAAAGTAAAGTAAATGTTTATTTTATCGAAATAAACATTTACTTTACTTTACTCTCATTTTTGTATTGTTGTAAAGTATACTGTATTGTTCCTATAATATATAACTAATAAAAAATCACTGGTGTAAACACAATTTTGTTAAAAAATGTGTTGTATCAAAATTGTTTACACCACATTTTATTTTTACACAATTTTGATCAAAATTATGTTTTAGGTATTCGGTTTTCTGTTCGATGTGCCGACACCGGACCGGCGGAACCTGCCTAAGTGCAAATCGCAGAAGTCCCGCTCGGCCGCGTACGACCTCTTAGTGGAACTTGTGAAGGGTGCTCCTGATAACTACATGGTGCTGCATCACAAACTCATGGAGCACCACAAGCCTGGTAAGTTTTCATAGTTTCTTAGTAGGACAATTAGTCGGTAGTTTGAGTGGGGCTTTTTTCATTGTTTTTATTATTGAACCGCTGCTCGTGACGTATCTGGCTAAGTTGTTCATAATAGATCAACGAAACAATGTTACACTGACATTTCGGCATACAAAAAACAGTGTAATATTATTACAATATTGCTATAAGAGCTCGTAGTTACCCTCCTGAGGCTTTATTACACATAAGTTACTATAATTACATATAAAACCAGTTTTTAAATAGTTTTTGTAATGCATACCTATTTTGTTTTGATTCATGTATTGTTGCTCAAATAAATGATTAATATTGTTATAGTTAGAGTATTGTGTACAGGTCCACTGAGCCACAGCACGCCGCAGACGACCTACCCGTGGGACTACTGGCCGGCGGAGGAGTCCCGCTCGGAGTGCGGGTACGCGGGGCTCACCAACCTCGGCGCGACCTGCTACATGGCGTCGTGCATGCAGCACTTGTACATGATGCCGCAGGCGCGCGCCGCGGTGCTCAGCGCGGACCCGGCGCGCTCGCGCCACGCGCCCACGCTCTCTGAGATGCAGAGAATGTTCGCATACCTCATGGTAAAACTACTTACGAACTTAGGTGCAACATACCACACCAACATGCCCCTTCTCAATTAAATTTTAGTCCGCTCCGTGCATAGGTTGCCTGGCAGAGATCGCTTTCAGCGATAAGGCCGCCAATTGTATTACCTCTTAATCTAAGTTTGTTGCTTTTGTATTATTTCTGTGTGGTGATCAATAAAGCGTTATCTATCTATCTATACCGACGACCGATGTGGCGCGGTGGGCGAAGCTCCGCCTGCGACACGGAGGTTGCGGGTTTGATTCCCGCCTTGGGACAAATGTTTGTACGATCTCCAAATATAATATAAATATCTCAATACTCAATACTCAATTCATTTATTGCTCTCATATGGTCATTTACAGTTATATAATAGGTGGTAGTTTCACATATGAACCCTGTAAAAGGGTATGACAACATGGAGATAGGCCGAAGTTTAAATAAGTAGGAAGTAATAGATGAATAAAAAAGGTTGTTAGCATTAATTCTCAGTAGGTCGATCTATCTATGTATTATATCTAAGTTTATATCAGTCGTATCACAAGCTCTGCTTAGATTGGGGCTAGATGATGCTGTGAAAATTGTCCAGCATTATTTATTTATTTATTTATACGTGCAAGATTTTTCATCAATGGATGGAGTGCGATTCAAGAGGTCTATAAGACGTTTCAACAAAGTTGCGGTCAAGAGCTATTCTTAATCACACTAATATTATGAATGCAAAAGTTTGAATGGTTATACGGGTTTCTACGGAAGTATCACGCCAGAACGACTGAACGGATCTATATGAAATTTAGCACAGGCATAGGTTATGGTCTGGAATAGCATATAGGGCACTTTTTATCCCGGGTTCCTGTAGGATAAAAAATTGTTTAACCGCGGATAACACCGCGGGGCGCAGCTATATAGTAGCTATCACGTACATTTCTCCCCAGGAAAGTGAGCGCAAAGCGTACAACCCTCGCAGCTTCTGCAAGGTATACCAGATGGACCACCAGCCGCTGAACACTGGCGAACAGAAGGACATGGCGGAGTTCTTCATCGACCTCGTCTCCAAGCTCGAGGAGATGACTCCGGAGCTGAAGAAACTAGTCAAGACGCTCTTCTGTGGCGTGCTTAGCAATAACGTTGTTTCATTGGTGAGTATGTAACTGAATACCTTACCTTGCTGGCTATAGGTGTTATTATAGCATAAAATGACTTGTTATCATATTATGATAAGTTGTAAGAATCTTCAGCAATGTTACATTGGTGAGGTGTGTGTAACTGAATATACCTTATCCTGCTGGGTATTGGTGTTATAACGTAAAAAAATATGTTATCTTATTATTTAGCCCGGTGGGAGGACTTTTCACCAAGAGTCTGTTTTGGTAGGAACCATTGCAGTGCCAGGTATTCTGCCTCCAAGCAGTAGTGTAACTAAAACTGTATTTAGGTATAAAAGGCACTTTAGCAAGTAAAATTACTGGGCGGATAAGACTTAACATTGCTATGTCTCAGGGTGACGTAGGATACAGCCGCCCAAAACTTACAAACAAGGGTGACACTGCATCAATCACAAGTACCTATGGTCAGGCTAACCGCCAATATATATTTTTTTAATTTATCTGGCTCTAACCAATAAAATGTTCTAGGATTGCGCGCACGTGTCCCGAACTCTCGAAGAGTTCTACACGGTGCGTTGCCAGGTCGCAGACATGAGGAACCTGCACCAGAGCCTCGACGAGGTCACTGTCAAAGACACGCTAGAGGGAGACAACTGCTACACTTGTTCTCAGTGCTCCTCTAAAGTGCGGGCTGAGAAGCGGTAAGTCACATTTTAACTCATAAGAGCAAGATAAGAAACGGTGAAACCAACGTACAGACTAAACCTCTTAAGTCGTAGAAGCCAGAAACTTGGAGGGTTGTGTTTGTGTAGGGTGCACTAAGAGGGCGGAGGGAGAGAGCACTGAAGAGGGATCACGAAAAAAAGAGCTTTACTAAAAACTATATATGAGCGGCTACACGGGCGGTTCTCCCGCCGCGAGTGTAGAATGCATACAACTTCCATATAAAATCGTGTCTAGTGCGGTTCAGAAACGGATTCCCGCGGCGGGAGAACCGCCCGTGTAGTATGGCTCTTAATATCTTAGAAGACAAAAATAGATTATTTAATTTTTCGATTATTTGATAATTATTAAGTTCAATACTTTTGCTGAATATTAAATATCCTATATTTTTTCAGGGCGTGTTTCAAGAAACTCCCGCGCATCCTCTGCTTCAACACAATGCGGTACACATTCAACATGCTCACTATGCTCAAAGAGAAAGTGAACACGCACTTTTCCTTCCCCATGCGGTTAGACATGTCCGGCTACGTGGAAAAACATCTGATGCCGGCTCAGTACCAAGGTGGGGTTTTGAACTTCAATCGTATGTTGATAGAGTTGGTTTTAGATTGATGATTTTTTTTTTGTAGAGGAGAAAAGGAAATCTGCAGAAAAGAAAGACGGCGATAGCAGTCCAACGGCGGAGGTTGAGGAAGTGTCTGAATTTGAAGAGCATTATGAGTAAGTTTTTTTTATTCATAAGTACTTGCTATTTTAAAATGCTTCATAAATCCATTTATTTCTTGCTATTATCATGATCATTCTGTTTTAATTTTTACTCTATTGGGATACTGGCCTACTCTCGAGCGGTAATGATTGACGCATCCACCACGCCGACCCAAAGCGAATTGGGAGATAAAATGGTCTTTCAAATTTTTAGTTTTTGGACATGCCGGTTTCCTGACAATGTTTTCCACCCCCGTTGAAACCACTGGCAATGCACACATTTGTTTATCCAGTGGATAAAACCCACGGTCTTAATCGATCGACTAAACCAGCAGTGCTTGCTTCATATTAATGTCATGATAAAAGTTCATACATTTATTTGCATTTAGGTATGAACTAATAGGTGTAACGGTTCACACCGGCACGGCAGACGGCGGTCACTACTACTCCTTTATAAGAGATCGCGAGCACGAACACCACGACCGCTGGCTTCTGTTCAACGACGCGGAGGTTAAGCCTTTCGACCCGGCGCATATAGCTGCTGAGTGTTTCGGGGGAGAGATGACGGTTGGTGTAATTTGAACCTTATCGCAGTGGCTTAAAATTAAATTTAGATATCATTATGGCTTCAGATCAGTAATGTGGAAGTCAAACCTGTCAAAATTTAACCCAGTGCATATAGCTGCTGTAGGGAGAAGAGGGATGATTTAATTTGAGTCTTGTGTCAATAGTGTACAGTTCAGTTTTGAGTGAAAAATGATTAGATTTTGTTATAAAATACAAACTTAATTGGTCAGAAAAATGTTAGCGGAATGATTTCCATAATGTCTCTTGGAAAGAACATTGTGCTGAAGTTTTTATAATATCCCAAAAGATCCGGAAAGATTGCACTGGTTACTGGTATTACGAAAGATAGAAGTGGTTGCTTATGTGTTAGGTATAAATCTCATGAGGTCACTTATATTATGTATTCCGTTCCACAGAGTAAAACATATGACTCGGTAACGGACAAGTTCATGGACTTTTCGTTCGAGAAGACAAATAGCGCTTACATGCTGTTCTACGAACTGAGCCCACCGCGGCCGCAGCGCGGCTCTGACAACGGCCAGCAGGATGAACCACAGGTACAACTTCAATGTAAAATAAGTTTTATAGCGCTCAAAATTAGATTTAAATTAGCTTTACGATCAAGGCCGGCTGACTTGAAATATAACTACAATATAAAATGAGTTTTATCACGCTTTAGTTTAGGTTTAAATTCATCCTACGCACTTATGTATTACTGTATATATAATGTAGTATGTTTTACAACTTACTATTACTAGGCCAGGCAAATAACTTTAATGTAAAATTAGTTTTATCGCGTTTGGATTTTAAATTTGAACCAGCCTCCATTGGCTTTATATCTGAGCGCTCCCGTGCTTTGTTGGTCATGGTGTCAAGTCTGACTATAATCGTTAATCCATGATTTTTTCGGGCAGCCTATAAACTCCGTCGACAGAATTAGCCACTAACTTACGCTTACTCTTTCTTTCTATCAATTTATCTATTTTTTGTTTCAGTCATCGACAGCGGTGGCGGACGAGTCCAGTCCGAGCGCTTCAGTGGAGCGACGCCCGGACACGAACGCGACGCCAGCCATAGAACTACCCGAGGAACTGCTCAAGTGGATCTGGGATGACAACATGCAGTTCTTGCACGATAAGAACATATTCCAGCACGCATATTTTACGTGAGAACTGTACATACTAATATTGTAAATGCGAAAGTAACTGTGTGTCGGTTACGTTTTTGCGGCTACTAAACCTCTAGACCGATTTTGATGACATTTGGCATGGAGATATTTATAAAGTCTGAGGAAGGACATAGGCTACTTTTGTGTGTATCAAGTGAGTAAAGCCGCGAAGGTGAAAAGAATGAATGTTTGTTTGTAACATAATCATGTTGTAACAGCTAAACAGGTTTTGATGAAATATAATTTAAAGATAGAACCTGGATTTAAAAAAAAAGCTACTTTTTATTCCGGTGACACGCGAGCGAACCGCGGATAGCAGTAACCTTACATACTTTCAAACTCTGAGCAAGCCCTAGGGTTAAACCTTTTGTAAATTCCTTTCTTTTAGTGCACTTTTTAATTTAGGAAGTGGAAATTAAACTGTAAAAATTACATTCTAAGTCTTAATTTAATTTGTAGGTTCATGGGCCAAATGTGCAGTTCTGTACCCCAGTCGTTGATTACTCTGAAGCCAGAAATCACAGAAATTGCCGCCCGGTTGTCCACGTCATTCTTCATTGAAACATTCATACACGCTAAGGAGAAGGTATGTTTTCAGCATTTGACATTTTGACGATTGAAATTACTAACATTATTACATTATAACACAGAAACAAATATACCTTTTAGTATTTAGAACAAGAGCTGGCAAGCCCTACTTTTGTAAAACATTTTTGTGCCAATTTTGAGGGAGGCGAGGTAAACTTGTACATCATACATTTACATAGTCACATCACCCAAGCTCACTTCAAGAACACTAAAATAAAAGCTGCACACAAACACAAAATTGGTATTGTGTTTGTGTACCAATGTTTGGTATTCAGTCAATAACCAGTCAAATCAGTTTTTAACCAGTTTTTTAATAAAGGAATATAAATAAAATGTCGTTGCCGTTTCGCAACCTGGTTTCGTAAAAGCCTATACTAGACCATATGTCCTAGGTATATTCAACAGTTCAACAGTTATATTTACCGTGTTTTTCTGTCTTCGCAGCCAACAATGGTGTCCTGGGTGGAGTTAGTGACAAAGCAGTTCAACGCATCAGCGGCGGCCTCAGAGTGGTTCCTGAGTCACATGGCGGACGACACGTGGTGGCCTATGCAAGTAAGTTGCTTTACTTAGTTGAACTTAAAACTGTTTCAAAGATTGAACGTGTTTTTATGTTTCTTTTATGTCAGTAAGTGACAAGATGGTCAAGTAGCTCGCCTGACTATAACATTTGAAGTGTCACACAATAAATAAGCGCTGTTTGTTGGATACCTTACGGAAATAATATTATTTTTGTGTTTCTCAACTCGCACTATTTGGTTACACCCCGGATAATCAAAAAAATGTCAATCAATAAAATGTATGAAACAAACGCGTCGCATTCACCACACGCATGTTTTGTGTAAGTAAACGGTACCGTTGTATGTGTGAGTGTCATGGCTAGCCTTTCCCAATTATAGCAAGAGCGAGATAGCACACTTTGGCGCGCGCTTGCATCCGCGCGCTTCGGCCTACACAAAATCACAATGAACGCGTGCCTTAGCTCCAGTGCCGGCAAACTCGCGACGGGGGTAGGGTTTAGGGTAAGTAAAACCGGTGGGAGGTAGGGAGTTGCCATTCTGTACGCAGTACTAATATTAATATAGTAACAATTATGTGATTTGGTACCAGTTTTTTCGTTACCAGTTGTAGAACGGCTCCTTCAATGGTTTGAGTAATTTCATTAGAAATCTTCCAACCGTACCTGTATTGTAGTTACATAAAGTTTTTTTTTTTCAGGTATTAATAAAATGTCCGAATCAGATGGTGCGGCAAATGTTTCAAAGGCTTTGTATGCACGTTATACAGAGGCTCAGGTAATTTCTATCGCACTTGATTCTAACATTTTGATTCATAATTACAGAGTAATAAGGTTGATTATTGTTTCAGATCTAGTCATTGTGCTTTATACCTGCAGGGTATGGAAGAAGGCGAGGATAATAGCAAGTTGGGAGAAGCGAGTTGTGTTACTAGGTTTATAAGAATGTTGTTATCATTAGTAAGTATTTGTCTTGTATCCTTTGTTATGTGGATCAGTTTTTTTCCTGTAATTATCAGAGTGGAGGTTGTTACGCGAACGAAGTCGCGGGCAACAGCTAGTTTTTTATATAATTTCATAAGTGACCTAGGTTAGAGAACTCGCTTAGATCTCTTTTCTGTGGAACTCGTACGCAGTGTTATGGTAACGACAGGCTGTGGATGATGATGATGGTGATAATGATAATGATAGTGATGGTGATCCCCTTTTCAGATGGAGAACGGGGCAAGGTCCCACTTGAGGCATTTAACCGAGTACTTCAGTTTACTTTACGAGTTCAGTAAGATGGGCGAGGAAGAGGGCAAGTTCATGCTACGCATCAACGCTATCAGCAGTATGGTCAACTTCTACCTCGGGCAAAACAATTCGGTGGTATGTAGTAGTACTAATCGCATCAAGCGAGCGAGCGAAGCGTTTCTTTTTCTCTCGCGACGACCAATGTGGTGCGGCGGGCGAAGGTCCGCCTGCAACGCAGGAAGTTGCGGGTTCGATTCCCGCCTTGGGACAAATGTTTGTACGATCTGCAAATATTTGTTCCGGGTAGTCTTGGCTATCTATGTATTGTATTATATTACGTATACCTGTCATCTAGTACACATAACACAAGCTCTGCTTAGCTTGGGGCTAGATGATGCTGTGTGGATTGTCCAGCATTATTTATTATTAATTTATTATTTCTTCTGAGGCTCTTGAACGCAATTACAATCGATCGGTACTGGACAAGTATTGGAATATGACATATCATATTCTTGAGTGCAATTCTAGCGTCAAATTCATTCTTGTAGAGTTCAACCTTATAGAGTTTTATTCCAGAAAAATATACTGTTGTGTAAATGCTATTCCTGAGAGATAGCATGCGTATTGTATTACTGCGGACACCGTAGAGCTCAGAGCTTTGCTTATAGATTTAAAAACTGTTTCTAAAAATTGTTTCTCCAAGCCGGAATCGCCGACCGAGGAAGCGGGCGGCAGCGGCAGCGGGAACGCTGAGTCCGCGGGGGACAAGCTGCGGCCCGGCGCGCTGGACAAGATGGTGGCGCTCGTGGCGGGGCTGGTGGAGCGCTCGCGGGACGCGGCTGGCCTGCTCGCGCTACCCGAGCCTGACGCGAAGGCATTGCTGCACTCGAAGGTACACCTTATGGACTTGAACTTAGAGTCTTATGTTACGCATCCTTTGCACGCCAAGGTACACCGTTCTTGAGCTTAGTGTTTAATGTCACGCAGCATTACTTTGCAAAGGCATTTCTGCAGGCGAACGCGTGAAACTGATGTAAATTCACCTGGTTTATCTCTACAAGATTCAAAGTCAAAGTAAAAAATCCATTTCCCTAATCTACTAAAAAAAAGAGAATTTTTTCAAAGGTCTTATTCATAAACGGACTATAAGCCTCTGTTAGCTAATGTATCTTTTGAATCTGGCATTGTCTTTGTTTATTGACATAAAGTAGGTATTGTTATACCTACTTTATGTCATTAAGAAAAGACAATACTTGGCAAGCTGCTAAAATGACAGTTTCTTATCATAAAACTGCCAATATAAGTGACGACTCGTACTGCCAATTTCCCGGGTAAATGGGTACTGAGCCGTTTTTTTTTTACAGAGAATCTTAACAGAGCATCATAGCACTCGTATTTTGCTCCTAATTGAAATGTCATTTTGAAAATCTTTTTTAAAGTACCGTTTGTCTTTATTACTTATTCATATCATTAGTCAAGTCAAGATTTTTATTGTACATTATCATTCTCATGTTTCCTATTTGTCTGACAGGGTTTCCCCTTCATCTACCAGCAAACGCGCGACTGCCTCAACTTGCAACAGACTCGCTCGTTGATATTCGCGCTGTGCCGGTGGAACGAGCCTCTGGCCGAGAAGATTGTGACCATGATATTCCAGGGCATCGCCAAACATACCGAGGTATTTATAACTAGACGCTACCGGGTGCTTGAACATTATAGAAATCGCGACATGTTGAACACACGCAGATATTATAAATTCGAATGTTTGTATGTTTGTTCCTCTATAACTCGATTACCAATGAGCCAATTTGGCTGAAATTTAAAACATAGCTAGATAATGACCGGGAATAGGACATAGCTTTTTAATATTCTTTTCGCACATGAATATTACTGACACAAGCTTATAAAATATATTTTATTGTCCACAGAGTTGTGGGCCATTTTTTAAGCTTCTGACATTATTGGTGGATGGCAGCGGCGCGGGCGCAGGTTCCACAGGAGGCCTCCCTTGCTTCACGCAGCTCGTGATCGCGCATCTATGGGACGTTGCCGACGTATGCCCCCACGCGGCACTCGAATGGCTCGCGTTACAGGTTACTGTTCTATTTTCTTATGCTCTCTATTTCAGCGGTTTGATAAGTATTGTCTTTCCAGGTGGGTAACCACAAGCTCAAAAGCAATATTGAAACAAGACTGACATTTTGGTATACTAAAAAATACAGTGTAATATTATTTCAATATTGCTATAAGAGCTCGTGGTTACGCCCCTGGTCATTCTTTATGTCAATAAATAAAAACGATGATAGATTTCGATGACAATGAGAGATCTAAGGGTCTACTTTTGAAAGCGACACGATAATCGAGACAAATATCGCAGTCCAACATATGTCGATGACAAAAGCTGAACCACGAAAACTATTACTACTGTCCTCAAGAGTAGACTCTATTTTAGTATCACATCCCATTCCATGCAATCAACGTTATTTCTAGATTGTTCCTTTCTCCAGGTCCCACGAAACAAGGCAGCTCACGCGTGGGCTCTAAGAACAGCGGAGCTATGGGTGGAGACACAGCTGCTAGCCGCGAACGCAGCGAGGGTTCGTGCGGCGGCCGCGTTACTGCTGGTCGCGTTAGTGCCCTCGCAACACTTCCGCGCTGGGTACTCGAGGTCTCGGCCGCACCATCCCGCCAAGCTGCCTGATACGGCGCATCATACGTTACATCAGGTTAGTTATATACCTACCCAATTCTGCCGCAAGCGGTAAATCTCGCAGTGCTATACAATTTATAGCCGCGAACACAGCGAGAAATTGTGCGACTGTACACATCAGGCCAAGGTCTACATATTGAGGCAATGTGTATGAGCAACTCATCATTATTCAGCCGATAAACGTCCACTGCTAGACATAGGCCTCCCCCAAAAAGCGCTATGATGCCCGATTTTGAGACTTCCTGCGACCGCTTTAATGTCATCGGTCCATCGAGTGGAGGGCCATCCTACACTTCGTTTTTCAGTTCAAGTTCAAGGACCTTATTCCTCAGCGGTTATCGGTTCTACGAGATATATGACCTGCCCATTGCCACATCAACTTACTTATTCTAAGAGCTATGTTGGTGACCTTGGTCTTCTACAGCTTTCCTCGTTACGGATATAAAACTAACATTATAATACAATTTTATTTTTATGTAGACAAACAAAGTTCTATATGAATAATGTTTGTTGTTTTGAGTTTCCTAAAACGGGAACACTGGAGGTCCGCCATGACAGCTATTAGCCAATGATCGTGTCGCATCTTGACTTTGACAGTACCTAATAACCCAGTTGTTCGTTAAACCCGCCATGTTGTTTTGCATTGTGTTGCACTCCTTCACAAAGATAAACTTACATAAGATTGTGAAAGAAGCTAAAATAAATTAAATAAACAGCTTAAAATGGTTTCTTTATTGAATATCTAAATATCTTAGACCCCTACAAAGGAGCTAGACCCGGCTCCATACATCGAGAAACAACTCCTTTGAATACATTTTACGGCTATTTTAACTGCAATTTTTCTTTGTCCTTACCTTTAGGTGTACACAATGCTGCTGGGAAAGTTAAAAGCGGCGCGCAAATACACAGACATAGCGGTCCACGGCACAATGAAGTTGACCGCTTACTTTGGCGTCATGACGTATTGTGTCGTCAGTAGAGTTGAAAAACTTATGGTGAGTTATCCAGATATAGGTTACAACCTATACCATCAAACACTAAACACTATTTCGGTCGGTCGTTTACACTAATTCTCTTATTCATAAATTAGGGACCCACCTCGTTTACACTTACCCTCCTATTCATAAACTAGGGACCCGCCCCGGCTTTGTGCATCTTGAGCCTCTACCATCCAACGACTTCCTGCGACAGCTAATGTCATCGGTCCTTCGAGTAACCGTCCTATACTTCGTTATCCAGTTCGCTTACATAAATTGATTTGCTTATAAAAATTTTAGCTGTTGCCCCGAGACAGCGTTCGTGTGAAAATTTTGTGTACCATAATTTTGTTCCGGGATAAAAGTAGCGGGATAGTATGTAATTCAGAGTGTAATTTACTCTGTGGCCCGTTCAGCCATCCTGGCGTAATTGAGTAACTGACATCCTACCGTCCAAACGTACATACTTCCCACATCCATTATCTATCCATCCATCCATCCATCTTCTAGGCTGGGCGCGTAGAAATGGGTTAAATTCACCCAAACATTCAGACGTTTTAAAATGATCCTCATGATTTTATTGAATAAAAATATTTTGAATTTGAATTCATCCATCCAAACTTTTGCATATAACGTGTGATGTTATGATGGCTTGCGTAGTTATGTATTTCGGTAATTCTTGCGTCAATGAACGAGGATGATGACAGGTTTGAAAGACGCAGTAGGTAGGTAACTAGCAGAGGTTGAAAGTATGTTTATGAATAAGGCCCTTCTGTATCTACTACTTAGTATATAATTATTGTGCGCTGTTTATTGTGTGTGTGTCTAGAATAAATGTATTTTCTTTTCTTTCTGTTATGTTTTAGTTCGGGCAGTACTTCAACGATCTCTGGGAGCTATACCACCCGGCGCTGTCGGAGCCGTCTGTCGCGGTGCACCCCAACAAGCAGGCGCTACTCACCTTCTGGCACGCGGTCACCGTCGACTGTCCGGAGAACGTGCAGCTAGCTGTCTCGCACTCGCGACTCACTAAACACATCGCATATAATTATATACTGTAAGTATGCTCTTAAAAGATAAAGTAAGCTTAAAAGAAATAAGAAATAAACTAAATTAGCAGACATAACATTATACAATAAAATTAAGAAGTTGAAATGGAAGTGGACTGGTAATATAATCCGAAATAAAAAAGCAAAATGGGCAAAAGAAGTAACCGAATGGCACCCTAAAGGGAAAAGAGCTAGAGGAAGACCATTCCGAAGATGGGAAGAAGATTTTAGGTAGGACGACAGCAGGACCGCTATGGAGAAGAATAGCTCAAGATCGCATACGCTGGAGACGTCTAGGGTAGGCCTATGTTTAAAAGCAAAACAATTGTACCAAACTGTCATTACCGATGTCATAGATTATACTTATAATTTGTAAACTTAGGCTAAGATTGTTTAATAAAGGCTTTTGAAATTGAAATGGATGCACCAAAATCTATAAACATTTGTTAATCCCCAGTGCAGACCACGAAGACGGCGAGGTGGTTGCGTACAACCGCGCCATGCTGCCGCCGTACTACAGCATCTTGCGGCTGTGCTGCCGGCGGTCGGGCGCCTTCGCCAAGAGTCTCGCGCAGCACCAGAACATACACTGGGCGTTCAGGAACATAGCGCCGCACGCGCACCTTTACCCCGCCGCGGCGGACGAACTACTCAGGTACTGCGATCTTAAATAGATGCCTCGGCTAAACTTTTTTTACCAACAGCAGCTAAGGTCTCTCCCAAGTCTTTCCACTTGTCCCTGTCTTTGGCGGTGTGCCACCGTTCGTTCTGTGCAAAACCTCTGGTATTGCAAGCGTCCAGAGGCTGCGGTAACCGCTTAACTTGTTGGCCGTATGCTTGGTGGCCACTATAGTAGTATAAAAAAAATACTTCTGTATGTTATTATGCAACACAAGAGTGTTCAAACAGATTGGCACGAATACTCGCGGCGCGCGGTGCGAGCCACAACAACAACACGAACAACAGTCCCGCGACGATAACCACCGCCACAGCGACCGTCAGCTTCTGCAACATCAACAGCAACAGTACCGAGACATCGGAGACGCGCGAGGCGGCCGCTTTTAGGCGGAGCACACTCTCTGCTTACTTACAAGGTAAATAATGTAGATAGTAGTTCGATAGGTGGCGGAATACATAGGTCGAGAGCAAAGCAACAACGGATTGAGTTTGATAGATAGATGGATAGATTATATCTTTATTGTACACCTTATAACATAAAAAATACATTGGAGGTAGCTATGTTTACAGTGTAAAATGGGCGGTCTGGTCACTAAAAGTGATCTCTTCCAGACAACCTTTGGAGGGACAGGTTTTGTTGAACAATATATGGTGGCGTACATTACACGAATAATAATAGTAAAGAGTTCATTAAAAATTACATACATAATATTACATAAATAAACACATATTTTTATAGGTACCTACATACTTACATAATTATGATAAATCAGTATGTTATTAGGCTATGACAGAGGCCTTCGGGCGGCCTATAAACTCTGTCACCAAAGTTGGCCACTAACTCATACGAACTTACTTACCTTACCACCGGTTTTTTTGTATCACACGCGTCTCCAGGGAGCGACTTAAGCATCCCCGCTCGGACGTCCAGTATCGAAATCGCGGAAGGAAGGGAGGCGGCCATGTTTAGAAGAAGCATGCTTTCTGCGTATCTGCAGGGTATGTTCGTAGTGTCAGCGTCGTAGTTTTCTTTACTTCGCTTTGTCTGCGTATTGGATATATATTTTTTGATGTTTCTTTGCGCTTGGTCATATTATTTCTTTCTGTTTCATAGGACATGGAGATACGTATATTTTTGTATTAGTGTTTTTACATTTGTTCGAAGATGTTTTATTAATTCTTTTAGGAATTTAATTGGTTTTAGAACGTATATTCTGAAACTCAAAGCCTTTTTCACGATTACAATTTCTCTCGTGCTTGCTGTTACTAGCCGGGCAGGACCAGCTAGCATGGAGCATCTATTTTATTGCGAGTCCATACCAATTGTCTTAGAACAAAATCCACACATCCACCTAAACTTAAATATAGCGTTGTGCAAACATTGCAGGTCTGAACGGGCGGACGTGTTGGACAACGCTAATATCCGCCTTCTGCACGCTCGTCGAGAACGAGGACGACCGGCTGTTCGTCGTCTACAACGGCGGACTGCAGATGACGTTTGAGGTAAACTAACACTTTTATTACTCATCATCTTTACATACTCGTAGTCTATACTAATATTATAAAGAGGAAAGGTTTGTATTTTTGTTTGTTAAGAATAAACTCATAAACAACTAGTCCGAATTGAAAAATTCTTTGACCATTAGAATGCTGTATTATCCCTGAGTAACATAGGCTATATTTATTACTAGCGACCTGCCCCGGCTTCGCACGGGTGCGGTTTCATTGCACTGTTAGTATAAAATAAAGTCGCTCCCCGCCTTTTGTTCCTTTAATGGCATGTGCGCGTTGGAACTGGCGTAAATTTTCCTCGCTTGTAACGTTCTAAAGTGGTCCTTGAGATATTATTGATTAAAGATATTTTTGACTGTGACTTACTGCCCGCGGTCGAGAGCCGTTTATATGTCGCGTGGAAGTGGCATACTATTCACCTTTTAAAGTGATCTATGAGATTTCACACTTATAATTATAATCACACTAATCACATTAATATTACAAATGCGAAAGTTTGGATGTTTAGATGTTTTTTACTTTTATCCCGGAAAAAAGGACGGTTTCCGATTTCCACCCGAACAAAGTCGCGGACGACAGCTTCTTATTCTATAAATAGCATACCGGTATTAGATGGTTGCGTGTAACAGACAGTGTGGTCTCCCCTCTGCAGGCGCTGCACAGCCTGCACGCGGTGTACGTGGAGGGCGGCGGCGCGGGCGGGTCGGGCGGCGGGGGCGGGGGCGGGGGCGCGGCGGGCGGCGTGCGCGCGGAGCTGCGGGCTGCGCTGCGCTGGGCGCGCGCGCTGTGCCGCACGCTGCGCACGCGCCGCGACAGCAAGGAGGCGCGCGCGCTGCTGCTCGCCTGCAAGGACTGGCCCGAGTGCGCGCGCCGCCTGCTCACTATGCTGCATCTACACCACCGCCTGCCGCGCCTCAGGCACGCCGCGCTCGGTACCTACCTACTCCTGTTACTGATGCACATTTTCACTTTTATATCTGACATTGGGTTTTTTTATTTTGCTCAGTGTCATCATATTAGCCAAAATACGTCCACTGCTGGCCTCCTCCAAAGAGAGCCATCCACTACTTTTGTTCTTATATTTTAACCGTTTTGCAACTATTATTTATAATATAAATATTATTATACGTGTTTATGTTAGACCATTATTCGCGAGAACCTCTATTTGGCTCTCTATTGCTAAAGGATGTCTAATTTACTGTAATAAAGCTGTTGGTTTAATAAAAAATCCCTACTCTTTTAAAAGTGAGCTATATCTAACGAGGTTGAAATTTGCCAGGTGTCCTCCAAGAGTTGGTGATGATAGGTGGCGCGGCGGCGCTGGGCGCGCTGGTGCCGCTGGCGGCGGGCGCGGCTGGCGCGGCGGGCGCGGCGCGAGGCGGCGGCGCGACGGGCGCCAGGGCCCGGCCGCACTCGCAGCGGCACGCGCACCACGCGCCGCTCGCCCTCATATACCGCCCCTACCATAAGTTTATCGGTAACTAAATAACAAACTATATAAATATTATAAAATATATGTCTATATAGGTACTGTATTTGTAATTAGTATATCAGTCATCTAGTACTCATAACACAAGCTCTGCTTAGTTTGGGTGGGGCTAGATGTGCTGTGTGGATTGTTCAGTATTTTTTATCTATTTTGGCGGCGAGAAGCGGCCAGCGGTCGTTATTGGTTCGTCGAATAATTTAATTAAAAATAAATAAATAAATAAATAATGCTGGACAATCCACACAGCATAATCTAGCCCCAAGATAAGTTACTGTTTAAACAGAGCTGTGTTATGGTACTAGATGACTGATATATACTTAATACAATACAATACATAGATAGATATTTTTTATTATATATAGAAAATATCCAGAACACCCGGAACAAATATTTGTAGATCGTACAAACATTTGACCCGAGGCGGGAATCGAACCCGCAACCTCCGCGTCGCAGGCGGACCTGCGCCCGCTGCGCAACTATCCCCACTTGTTTAGCTAGCTCCTATAGATTCGTGCCGCGTACACATATGATGTGTAAGATAATTGCTTTAATTACAGAAACGTGTTGCCGGGTAGCGCGGCAGCAGCGTTGCATGTCGGAGCAGCTAGTAGCGGTGTCGGCGCTGTGCGCGCTGGACGCGGTGCCGCTGCGGTTCAACTACTTCGCGGCCTTCTGGCGCGATGTGGCGCATACGCCGGTAACACTCCTGTAGATAGAGAGAGACAGCAACGTTGCATGTCGGATCAGCTAGTAGCACAGCAATTGCGGTTCTATAACTTCACGGCATTCTGATTCTCCTCCAATAGATAATGACAGAGAGAAAGAAAAGAGACGTTGCATAATAATAGCAGCATCTAATAGCGGTGCCATTGCGGTTCAATTACTTCGCGGCATTCTGGCGCGATTTTAGTGTATAAAAGTGCAAGAATATAATATTTTCTAGTGCAAAGTGAGTAAAAATAAATGTTTGTTCGTAGGCGGACGCGAAGCTAGAAGAGATGCTGTTGGAATGCAATGTGCTATCAGAGTACATCGACGCCATACTCCTGGACGAGCGGGAGTCGTTAGAAGATAACGCTATCTACGAGTTCATGCAACATTACTATCCGAAAGTATGATTATTGTTCTCAATTCTATAGGGTTCAAGGCATAAAGCAAATTGCAGGTTCGAATCCCGCCTGGTACGATTTTTTAAATTATTTTGATGCCTATTCGTCATATCGCCTTCATCAGCTATAGTTACTGGTTCATGTATTGCTTACTGCTCTTCTGTAAATAGTCGCGATAGTTCCGTAAGGAAGTAAGATCCTACGTGTCAGTCATCACAAACGGCTAACTCACGATAGCCAAGAGTACTATATCTACGCAAGTATTTTATGAAAGAAATATATATTTTTTCTGGACACACATATAGTACATAATGCAGGGTGCTTACTCTTGATAGCGACAGACGATAATAGTAACAACTATCCTAGTTCAACTTATTTTCAAAATCTCTGTAACAACTTAGTTCGGAACGGATTATCCGCGATCAGTTGGATTATAAGGCGTTTGGGATCCGGGCTCATTAGTCCTTACGGACGTAAGCTTATATCGCTTTTGTCAGGTCGAGTAGACCCTCAGTGTGGATACTTGCAGATCGGCAGCTCGAGCACGAGCGCCGTGGTGGAAGCCCTCACGGAGGAGCTGTCTGGTGGCGGTGGCGGTGGGTGCGCGGTGTCGGCGCTGCTGGGCCCGCTGCGTGCGCTCGTGCTGACCGCGCGCCGCGCTCGCCTGCAGCCGCCCGCTGCGCGCGACCTGCTGCGCGTCGCGCACGCCGTGCAGCAGCGCATGGCGCACGCCGCAGGTATGCACACCACACATACAGGGACCTACAGCCTTCTTAAGTTTTCACTGCTGGGACACTGGCCTACTCTCAATCATCGGTTTCTATATTTTTTGTTAAATTTGTATAGTACCGTAGCTGCCAGTTTAGACAGGTAACTCACTTTATCTTCTTCTTCTTATATAAAATGAATTGCTGTGCGTTAGGCTCGCTAAAACTCGAGAACGGCTGAACCGATTTCGCTGATTTATGTCTTGACATGTTTATAAGACTCCAGGGAAGGTTTAAACGGTAAGAAATTATGGCAACACTGCGTGCGAAATAAAATACGCGAGTGAAACCGCGCCGGGTCTAGTTGCTGATATTTTTTCATTTTTTTTATTAGGTTCACAAAACTGGTTATTGCACAATAATAATATCTTGAATACATTCTTAGAAGATAGGTAAAAATGTGTTACAACCTTCTAGATGTGAACACAGCAATTATGTAAGTTATCCCTACTTAACTTGTTTGTTTGTTTAATATGAACCTGCACTGAAAAACTGCGACACAGTATACTTCTGCAGTTGTCAGTGTTAATTTTTAGTATTTAGTATCTATGTAAATAAAAATCAGATTAAAAATAAATTGTTACTAAAACAAAAAATATTAACAATTTTCAAAAATAAAAATTGATTGATTGCTCCGTCCCTTCCAGACGAGGAGAGTTCCGAGCCGGAAGCTCCGAAAGAGGTTGTCCCCGAGTCGTCCCGCTGCCACTCCCCCGAGGGCAGCTCGGGCGACGAGCCGAGCGACGACCCGGAGGAGGAGGACTCGTCCGACTCAGCGGGCGCGCTGCCCCGCGGCGCCGCGTACCGCGCGCACCTGCTCACCGCCGCCACCGAGCTGGCGGACCTCGCACAGCAAGCGCTCCAAGACGTATAAGCGCCGCTCTCCCTCTCCACTGCACTCTCGCGGCACCTCTCCAATGTCACGCTTATGTAGACTTCTGACTCCTTTGCCTCGTGATAGGCTAATTACCAGATATATGGTAATCTTTTGAAGGGCTATTATGTATTATGTTTGGTCGGCGGATCTAGGCACTTGTAATGCGCAAAGACAATTTTGTTCGATGCGCAATGGAGCTTTTTTGAGTTAAATTGTCTTTGCACATCACAAACGGCTAATTTCTCGATTGTCTAGATCCGACGAACGTACTGTAGTTTGGTTGCAATCGATTTCACTTGAGTTTCAATCAAAAATATTTTGTAATATTCTTATTATGACAGCTTGACAGGTTCCCGATTGAAATTAGATTGCAACTGAGGTACGTAACAGCCCAGCAGGTTACTCTGTCTAATACAGACAGAATCATGGTTTGAAATGACTGGCAATGTTACGGAGGCATATAACGGAGGCAACCTGACAGAAAATCAAAGCAAGTGACAGAAATTCATTCGAATTTCTTCTCGGGCAGGAATCATCTGCAGGGTCAAAAATCTGTGTCAATCCAAAAAAATAACTTGTGTTATTTCAGCTTATTGACAAATTGCTGTTTGAAATCGAATTGCAACTCAGTTCCGTAATAGCGCTGCTTATGTGCATGAAAAAAGTCTCAAAAAAGTATTGTTTAATTTTATTTTTAGATAAATAAGAAAATATTGGCGGTGGAGAGTGGATATAGACTCTTTGTAATGTGTTATAATTGTTATAAATAATGCAGAGTGGATTTTATTAAGTGATGACATGAATGAAATGCTCAAGGACCTGTGCACAGGCAATCTACGGTCTCAGTGTTTATTATCTATAGTTAAACATTTGTCGTTTTTAGTGTTGCACTGGACGATATAAATCAGCATAGTTATTAATCGCACCCATCAACCACCAACCACGGGCAATCAACCACCGAAGCGGAACGAAGCCGATCATCAGAATTATGTTTACAATTGCGCAAAATTGAAGTGAGGCAGTTATGATACCGTTTTGATACGATTCTATTGACACTGCTCAGCTCCGTTTCGCGCTATTCTATTGGTTGATTTCGCTGCGCTTTGGACAACGCTAAGTGAGACACGTACAAACCAAGGTAATGTAGATCTTTGTACAAACATTCCAATACATAAAATACGCCATAAAATCGTCAGCTTAGTGTGTATAATTTTCTAGTTTAGCTCGATTTGAGAGTATTCAATGAAATTACAAAGATCATTTTAAATTATCTTATGGTATAAACCGTGTCGAAAAATCCGGTTTCTAGAAAACAACTCAAAATACATCAATAAAATAAAATTTTACCAGAGAAGTCTTTTCTCGATATTTTATTCTCAGTATTAGATGCTAAGGCCTGTTTTAGAACGATCGAGACTGTATTCGAAATCCTAATAATAGATGCATATTTTAGGCTGTTTTTTTACATAGTTAACAGCGGATCATCAATAGTCAAAATAGACAGCATGAATTTTCTATCTTATTCCCTTGAAGAATTATCGTTTTATTGTATTGACAACAGCTGTGGTTACAAACTTAACTAGCGTAGTCTCATATTCCATGCGCGTGGTACTGGGTTCTATGAGAGTTGGTTGTAGAGTCTGTTCGAAAAGAGAACCATCTTGAATCAATCCATTTTGATTCTTATGTACAACATAAAGGTCACCTGACCATGGTTTTCTTATTGAATAGACTCACGCGTACAACCACGCAATTTGTGAGCAGAATCCCGCCGCCATGGTTTAAAATGAATTTGTTATGCCGTTTACTCTGTCTAAAACAGGCCTTTTTAAAATAAAATCAGCACTGGCTTTGTAATGCTTGGGCATTTCAAAGGATTACTGATTATAGATTTAGTTTAATTTGGTGGCTACTTATTTGTCAGAAGACTGTAGATTATAAACGACTGACATGCGCATCAATCAAATATACTTTCAGGTATTACTTAAATTCGTAGAAAATG
This sequence comes from Colostygia pectinataria, assembly GCA_951394395.1. Lineage (NCBI taxonomy): Eukaryota > Metazoa > Arthropoda > Insecta > Lepidoptera > Geometridae > Colostygia > Colostygia pectinataria. The sequence continues at coordinate 4,910,432 of OX596365.1, read as the reverse complement.
AGTAAAACTACATTAAACATTTGATTGATGTGCGTGTGTTGTTTGAGTTAAAATGGTTCGTGCGTGTATGAATTTTTGTACGGCGGGTGTTTTTGTCTAATTTGTATGACGCCAAGGATGACAACAAATTGAACGCGTGCGCGGGACTGGTCGTGTCAGTGTGTTGTCATCCTTGTCCGTCCATGCAAATTAAACAAAATATACCCGCGACGGACACAACCCGACCCGCGCCCGTTCTCTGTGTGTGTTGCGCTTAAGGCCTGAGCGCGGGGGCGTACATATTATGTCGTTTTTCATTAACAACTACTCTCTTTCTAAAAGCAAAAGCTGTTTGTTGCTCACAAATTGTTTGTGATTAAAGGCAAATAGCATGTAATGTAAACGTGTAAGACAGGTCGCTTACAGCAAGCGTCAGCTCAACACCATCGAAGATTAATTCCTATAGAAAAAAATTACAGGCTAAGATGTGCTTAAAAACACTCTTTTCTATGGAAATTCCCCAACGCATTGTTCCGACGCCTGCTGTTAGCGGCCGGCCTAAGATATATGTATGTATTAATTTCCCAGTTTCTGTAGATTAGTTTTGTAAAACCTATTACTTAATAAATAACTTAGTGGCAACTGTAGATTCTTAGTCTAGCCTGTAAGGCTTCGCTCTGCATTCAGTTTCCTAAAGTATTACAAAAATAAACTATCGTGTGTTTTAAAAGTATGTAGTTACGTGTCACGTGTAATCCTTTTGGCAGATAGCTATCAAAATTATTTAATTTTAGGCTGTGAGAGATTTGTTATTTTTTTTTATAATCTAATTCGTAGTAGTTGGGTGTAATATTAGCTTGTCTTTTGGAAAGTTCTCTCATTTTCATAACATAATTAAATACCTGTTATTATTGCGTGTTTGTTAGAAATTTAAATACAATTATGTTAAGTAATAAAATATATTTGATGAATTTTATTGTGGTAATCAAAATTCAGTAATGCGTAGCGGCCCAACAGAACATAAAACATGTTTTTTCTTTGAAAATTGTAATGAATATTTATTTATTGTGCTTAGAGTGCGCATCCTTGCGACTTATTAGCCTAACTAAACGAAACTAAATCTGATTAAATGCATCGTCACATTTATTTTTTGTTGCTTCGGGATTTGTTTTATTATTTGAACTATTGCTGTTATTTTCATGGCCTTGCATCGTATAGTCGCGGTCTGAACAAATTCACTGCCCAAATTATAGTGTTTTGAAATAAATAAATATAATAATCTCATATAAATGTAGGTTTCAATTAAGGGCTATGTTTAGAATAATATTTCTATTTACATACATTAAAACCTGTCCATTTTGTAACTTTAATAAGTACTAGTAACATACATTATACACATTTTGCTGTAGGTAAATTATATAATCCATCACAATTATTTATAATTAGAAAGTATCTGGATGTCGTGCGTGATTAAAATAACCGGTAGATAATGAATTATTATTGTAATATTCTCGAATAATCCTTAGTAAATGTGTTTTATATACACTTTCGACTTTAGTGCTCATAATAATAATAGCAAGAAACAGACATGGTAAACTTGGTAAAGCAATAATAGTTTACTAAATTCAAAATCAATTTACTATGTTAGGTACTTTATATTTAATATTTCATGTATTGTTCTTAGAGATATACAGATATATTGTGTTGTTTTATTTGGTACTTATTGGTAAAATTGTCGTAGGAGTAGGCAGTCACTGGAAAGTTTAGTAGAAGGAAGGTTTGTGGTGCTATCATGCAAAGTGACTGGAAGGTTTAAGACAAAATGTGTATTTAATTTTGTCCTGGTTTTAGAGCTTATTAATATATACATCTTAATATAAATATGCTGTAATTATCTTTTTATTAATTTTAAGATTATATTTTATGTTTATTGAAGTGTGGTGGGAGGTGACTTCAAGCTTGACATGTTTCAGTTACAGTGTCTTTTCTTTAGCTTGTAATTATAAATGTTTTTTGGACCTTTGATACATTTATGTTACTGGAACTAGAGTTGCAGTTAAATATAATTGTGTTATTGAATTTAATTTGTGAAAATAAAAAAAATACTGTAAATCGGACTGGAAAGCCAAAGTAAACAGTATTTTATACACAAGCCTTTTATTTAGTAGTCTATTATAGAACCATAGTTAAGAAATGATTTAACAATTAGGTCTACAATCTCTTCTTGCAGCTGGAAACAGTTCAAACTAAATAAAAAATGAATAGGTACTAACACTACTTGCGTCTTCTGGGAGTTTTTTCTCAGTATCAACAGAATTCCCTTCCAGCGGACATAATAGTATGTAAGACAGTTAGATATTTATATTATAGATATTCAATATAAGATAAATTGATTTACCATTAGGAAAGTCACTATTATGGCATTTTATACAGTGGATCTACTAGGAATATCATAAAAAAACAAAATTATTATGTACCTATAATTTAATTTATTTAAGTTTACTTTTAATTTCTGTAGGAAATGTTTCAATAGTTTTATGTGCACAATCTAAACAAAACATTTTAATGTAAAATAAGCTGCATTCCTTACTGATACACACAGGCTTATCACAAACAGAACAATCTGAGCCAAGCACTAATATTTCTCCTTTTCCTAGTGGGCTGAAGGGGTCCTTCATCACATAACTTGGGTGTCTAAGTACAATGTTGCGAGAAAATGGAGGTTTTGTGCCTTTATATTGAGCCTTCTCATTCAGATTGCAATTAGAGCATTTGAAATCATATTCTATATGGACAGGTTGTTCCTTTGACTTTGAATCCTTTAAATCTTCCATTTCTCACTGAAACAAGAAACCTTTACTGAAAGACTTTATTAAGCTGTTAAAAACATAAGGCCTTTATCATAAATATAGTATAAACCTCTGTTAGCGAAAGTGTCTTTCAAATCTGTTGTATCTTTCTTCATTGGCATGACAGTTTCTTTTATAAAAATGGGGTTAGAATTACGAATAATATGTATTTAACAAAAAGACAGACAATTGTGCTTATCTAGATAAATATTCAAATGATACATACATAAATTGAAAGCAATTTAATTATTTCCATAATAATTGATATTGAATTCAGAGGAGTTATTCAAGTTTGTTTAATGTAGCTTTCTCTTTAGGTGCTTCAATTGGCCACCATGCTGGCTTTTCTACTACTACTGGATATTTTCCAACAGTCAAGCCTTTAACCTCCAATGCTTCTTTGATTCTAATTAAACCTAGTCCAGAACTACCCATAACACCCTTTACTTTGCCTAAGTTTGACTTTGTGTTATTACTAGCTGAGATTACACTGTCCACCTCCAAATTAGTAATTTCTTCATTAAACTTTAAAGGCATTATTCTTTTCCGCACAACACCTGTGTGATGAACCCTAGCTGTGAGCTCTTGCCCTATGTAACAGCCCTTGTGGAAACTCACTCCATGAAGGTAATCACAGTTTGCTTCCAATGGAAAACTAGACCCTGGCGGTAAATCACATGCTCCTTCACTGACTCCTAGTCTGTACCTCAGTTGTCTGTAACCTTTTTCATTTTTTTCTACAGTAACATCTTTTCCAACAAGATCTGTAATTGTATCTTCCTTAACTGATGCATGCGACAAAATTCTAAAACCAAGGTCTTCAAGACGAGGATCTTTGTAGATATTGATGTTATACCCAACATCTACAAGTCGAGGATCTTTGTATAGATGTACATTTCTTTTAGGATCCTTGGAATTACCCATTGAGAGTGTTTCTGAGGGTGCAATAAATGCCCATACTTTGAAAATATTGCTGTAATCACCAATTTCAACTTTTCTTTTTAGTTTATATAGTTTGAGATGTCTGTGCAACAAGCTTTGAACACTTTTATCGCATTCTAGCATAAATGTGTTGTCAAATTTGTGAATCAACGTATCGTAGAGCACCCTACCCTTGTTGTTGAGAAACATTGCGTACATGGACTTGGCACCCTCTTCAAAATGACGCATATCGTTTGTGATAAGTCCTTGCAGAAATGCTGATGCATCAGAGCCAGTAACCTGCAGTAATTTTCTACTTTCTAATGGGTACAGTATCTTCGGCGGTGGCTCATGTAATTGTCGAAAGAATTGGTGCAACAAATTAGACTTGAACAAAATACTGTTTACCTGTTTATTCATTGCAGCAGTTTTAATCATAATAATTTGTGATTCTGCTTCTCTTTATTCGAAGGATTTAGCGTGTTTGTTTAGTAAATGTAGTAGAATAATTATATTGTTTTTACAGTAGGGCATTGAATAAATACATAAATTAAAATATGCCTTCTTCTTCTTCTTCTTTTAATTTGTGGCGTCTGTGGCCGGGTTTGCCACAATTTTGCCAATGTCAATGTCGACAGGGTTGAAACAGTAAGACAATGGAGGATCTGAGACTTAAGATGGTCGGTATAAAAGAGAGAGACCATAATTTTGTAACAAGGTGATTTGTTATTACATCCTGAATAAAATAGGACAACACAGACAACACTAATATAATACACATAAGTCTAATAAATGTAATAAATATTATTGATAAATACGTAGGTACATGTTATTTACAACTTTATTTTATTCACAGTAATAAATTTGCATAACAACGCTACAAAGGGAGAAAAAACAAGAGATAGGATAAGTTTATAGGAAATAGGACGAGGGATTTCAGGAGGGCAAACATCATACAGAGATAGCCGCAGCCTAGGGCAAGAAAAAAGAATGTGCTCGACGTTACCTTCATACAAACCACATTCGCATAGAGAGTGGTCCCTGACCCTTATCTTTGCAAGAAAGACTGGTGAGCAAACATGTCCTAATCGAAGACGACAGATTGTAGACGTAGTAATTTTGTTAGCTTTGCGATATTTAAAAAACCAAGGTCTTGAAGGAATATCAGGTTGAATTTCGCCGAAGTGTTTGCCTTTCAAAGACTTGGAAGCCAACCACATGCGGGACCATGAGATGGTAAGATGTGAACTAGGAACTAAACAAAGGTCATGATAAAAAATTTTGAGGTATTCATGGGATCCAGCATGAATGGCATGTCGTGCGCACGAGTCCACTGATTCATTTCCGGGAATACCGGAATGACCAGGGATCCAAGCCAATATGATGTTTAAACCAAGTTCATGGCATCTATACAGAGCTTCGCGAATTTTAAGGATAATGGGAAATCTGGATTTGGATCGAAAAGGATTGGATAATAATGGCCTGAAGAGAACTTTTGGAGTCTGAAAATACTATGGAGTTATTAAGATTATGGGATTCAACAAAGAGAATGCTTTCCAAAAGGGCTATAGACTCTCCTGTAAAAACAGAGGTCACTGACGGGCATTTAAAGCTTAAAACAATTTTAGTAGATGGAATCCAAACAGCAGAACCAACCGAGCTGGAGTTATCTAATTTTGATGCGTCTGTAAATATGGGTGTCCAGCCACGATAATTGATAGCCATTTGTTCGTTAAATAAATCGCGAGCACACGGAGATCCTTTAACTATACCGAAATCTAGAATTATGTTTGGTTTATAAATTAATGCTTTGTACGTCGTAGAAAATAATGGATTTATATTACTCTGAATGACAGGATACGGAAGGCGCGAATACTTCATGAAACTACGAACTAAACATGGAATTTTATCTTGATCATGATCAATGTAAGATTGAATCAAGTTATACAGAACATTTAATTTATCTAAAAGGGGGTGATGGGAATTTTGAATCAATTTGAATAAAAAACGATCTGAGAGATACTGCCTTCTGAGAGAAGGGGGAGGATCAACACATTCTACCTGCATCGCGTTTATAGGGGAAGACTTCATAGCACCGATTATGATTCTTAAACATTTTGACTGGATCTTGTCCAATTTGGCCAGTGCCAATTTGGTACATGGATCAAGAAGTAAAGATCCATAGTCCATGTGGCTACGAACAATAGCATTGTACAATAATTTTTGACAATAGGGGTGAGAACCCCACCAAACCCCAGACAATGAACGTAGGATATTAATATTTTTTTCACATTTTTGTGAAATATAATTGAAATGAGGAATTCCTGTCATTCTCGAATCTAACATAACACCTAAAAATTTTGCGCTATTCTCCTGCTGAATCAGCTGTTCACCAACATACAGATCTATAGGTGGGAGGGATCGTTTTCTTGTAAAAACAACACAGGAACTTTTATAGGCTGACAGGGATAAGCCGTGATCTATTAACCATTCATTCAACAGTCTAAGAGACGTGTTTAGATTGTTTTTAGTATCTTCAACTGAATTTGACCGGATGTATAGTGCCAAATCATCAGCGTATTGGAGGACCTGGCAAAGAGGAGAAATGGATTGTTCCAAATCAAAAGTATAAAGGCTATACAGTAAAGGGCTGAGTACTGAACCTTGGGGTAATCCTTTCCATACAATTCTCGCAGGTAAAAAGGAGCCTTGGGTTTTGACTAATATTTTCCTTTCCATTAGTAGGTTACAAACAAAGCGAACAAGCCTCTCAGGTATACTCAGATGACGAAGTTTATTCCTGAGTACCGGAAGCAGCACGTTGTCATAGGCAGCTGCTACATCCAGGAAAACAGCAGCCAGAAACTCTTTTTTCGCAAATGCAATGCGTATGTCTGTAGTAATTAAGCTCAGACTGTCCAAAGTGCTCATACCCTTCCTGAACCCATACTGAGACTTAGCAAGGATACCCCTGCTCTCGACAAACCATTCCAATCGAAACTTTAACATATGTTCCATAATTTTAGCCAGAACGGAGGACAAAGCTATTGGTCTGTAGCTATTGGGATCAGAGCATTTTTTTGTAGGTTTGAGAATAGGAATTATAATTTGAGTCTTCCATTCATCGGGAACAACCCCATATTCGAAAAATTTATTGATTATGTCTAAAAAGAATTGTTTGATTTTATCAGGAGATTTAGTTATAAAAGAGTAAGGGATACCATCCGAACCTGGAGATGTGTCCCTTAGCCCATCTAGTGCCAATTGGAGCTCATTAAAAGAGAAGTTACAGTCTATGTTAGAAATAGAAGGGATAAAGCAAGGACGAGTAGGAAGGGAATCTAGATTTGGAACAAACTGAGGTGAGATTCTGTCGCTAAAGGCATTCACCCAGGAGGAAGAGTCATTTGAAGTAATATTTGGGACGCTACATGATCCTCTATATCGCCGAATATGCATCCAGACTAACGACGGAGGGGTTCTGGGAGACAAATTTTCACAAAAATTCTTCCAACCACATCTTTTTTTCTGCAAAAGAACTTTTTTAGCCTTTGCTGATAATCGTTTGTATTCTGTGAAATTTTCGTTAGTCATGGAAGAGTTGTATGCGAGTTCTGCGTTTTTTCTTTCTTTAACTGCAGATGTACAGTCTGAGTCCCACCATGGAGTGGATATCTTAATTTTGGAACATGATTGTTTTTTAATAGGTATATTTTCATCAGCACTTGAGATTAGAGATTCAACTAGTTTAGAGTATGCTGAAAGGAAATAATCTGTATTGTCTGTCTGCAAAGTGATTAAATTAATATCTAAGTTATCTAAATGTGAAGAAAATGCTGACCAATCTGCACCTGTTAGTCTATATTTTAGGCAAGGGTTAAAGTTATGTAGTGGTGAAACCCGATTTGGGATAGTAATAACAATCGGGAAATGATCACTACCATAAGTAACAGGCAGAGTTTTCCAAATAAGAAGGGAGGATAGAGAGGGGGAACATACTGTCAAGTCCACAGCACTCTTTGGGTCTTGTGAAGGAAGAACTCTACGGGTAATGGAACCATCATTAATAACACAGAGATTAGCCTCATCAAAGATTTCTAATAATAAGCGAGCAAACGCATCACAGTGGCCAGAGCCCCATGAGGTGTGATGGGCATTAAAATCACCTAGTAAAATTATAGGGGAAGGGACAGAAGATATAACAAGAAGAATATCAGGAATTAAAGAAGAATTAGGGTGAGGTATATAGATAGAAAGAAATGAAATATCAAATACTCTAACAGCTACTAAGTTGATGTCTAGGGAGTGGGAGGGGAGAGGGATTTGTGAAAAGGGCAAAGTACGCCTGACTAACAGGGCACTACCTGCACGCCCGTCAGACCTGTCGTCACGAAGGCAGGTGTAACCTGAAATCCGAAACTGGGTTCCAGGCTTCAACCATGACTCCGAGACGGCAATGACCGACGGGCAGAATTTGGATATCAAGTGAATTAGTTCAAATTTGCGCGCGCGGAGACTTTTGACGTTCCACTGGACAATGGAGACTGGATCCATTATTACCAGTTAATGTGAAGATCTGGGACAGTTTTTGGGCAACGTTGGACGGTAGGGTAGAGTTGGTTGATGAACACAACTCTATTAAAAGGTTTAGAAGAGTTTCTATGAGGAAACTCTGACGATTATCTGACTCTTGAGTCAGGGGTTGGGTTAAAATGGCATGACCATTGGGAAGGGATGAGGTTGGAGTGGAGATGATTTCTTGATGGGCTGATTTATCATAAGATTGACTTGGAGTGGCTTTTGGACGGGGCTTTGCATATACATTCTTGACATAAGAACGGTAAATTGGGGAGTGATTAGTGGGAGAAGAACCTTGAGAAGGATCTTGAGTTGGATCAGGATAGGAAAACATGGCCTGAGCAACCTCAGAATATGCTCTTCCAACCTTTGGGAAATGTGATGCAGCTTCTTCATAGGAAATACCATTTTGCGACATGAAAGCTTTAATGGATCTTTGCCTTTCCAGTTTAGGACATAGCCTGCTGGAGGCAAAATGTTGGCCTGAGCAATGTAAGCAAATTGCACTTGTTTCCTCAACATGACAACTTTCTCCTGTGTGTTCTTTTGTACATTTGAAACAACGAGGTTTAGAACGACACTGAGCTTTCACGTGGCCAAATCGGCAGCAATTTAGGCATTGTATTGTTGGAAGTTGATAAATTTCCACTGGGAGTGAGGTATGGAAAGAGAATACTCTTTGGGGTGGAATTTGACCTCTAAAGGTAAGAACAACTGTTTGGGTGGGGATCCAGGAAGTTTTACCTTCCTCTATAGATTTCCTGTTCAGTCTACGAGCTTTAACAACAAATCCACAACCATTTGGAACTTCCAAACTGGTTGCGAACTCCTCCATAGATATATCAACCGGGACGTTTCTAACAAGACCCATACGAGTGATGTTGAATGTGGGGATTGAAGCTGTGTATTTGTACTGTGTCAGTAATGTGGTGTTGTCCAAGAATTTGTTAGCATCACTAGCTGTGCGAAATTCAACCGAAATGCGATTCCTACCAACCTGTTTGATACCATCCGAACATATGTTTGAAACGTGATGATTGGTGAGGAATTGTCCGAATTTAATCGGGCGGATTGTTGTACCTGCTGAAGGGTCAGGTTGTTCTCTAGCAACGTGAATTACAAATGGGCCTTTGTCAAGAGTGGAATATTCTTTGACACCTATGACCATCAATGCGTGATGCCATATTGTTTGTATAGAGGCTGCGGCCATATCTGGCGACGTCACGGTTTTTTTACTTTGAATAGGCGAAGAATCTACCTCAACCGATTCGAATCTGCGCTTTGACCCCGAACGATTTTCGTCCGGCATATCGCAGCTTGCATCCGGGTCACCGAGATCCGGAGGGTCAGGAGGCCGATCTGGCGGTCGAGCCTCCATGATGCCGGTCGGCGAAGCGGTTTTGTTACTAACTTTTTTCGCTATCTATCTAGTATGTTAAAACATAAAAATATGCCTTACCACCAACTCACAACCCAACCACCACTACACAGAAACAAATCAACTTGAAATAGAGCAGATTTCTTAGCCAGGAAACTTAGAAAACTCAAAAGATCCTCACTAAGATGCTTGCTGACCCAAACCCATAGCGTCGATCTTAAAATATGCCAGCCATCATGCCCAATGCATGACACTGACTGACTGACATACATAACATTGATTGACTTGACATTGACGTAGGTGACGGCCATCTGAAATATAAAATGCGTTCAGATTTTCTATGCGTTCAGATGAATCTAGAAATAAAATGTTAGTAGTTTGCAGGGTTGGAATTCGTACTACGGTAGTAGTATTTAAACTACAATTTCATGCTTTGTACTATTTACTACCCATACCTAAGGGTAATACTAATATACTACAATTCCATCACTCGTAGAAATGACTGAAAATTAAGAAAAAGTTTAATGGGTTGCTAAGGTTTGCTTCTTCTTCTTCTTTTATTTATTTATGGCGTCTGTGGCTGAGTTTGCCACAATTTTGCCAATTAAGGTTTGCTTCTTTTTCTGTCTGAATAAACTTTGTCATTTGTCAATGTCATTGTCAACTACATTAACAGATTTTACATAATCGTAAACACTCATTATATTATAGAAAGGGAGCCAACGGGACACTATAACTAAGCCTACGCCGACCGACCGGTCTGTCCGTAGGTACGTCCGACCTGTATCTCTTGAACTGCAGTACGAAGCCTGTTGAAAATTTTAAACATTGTTTTAATTGTTTAAAATGATGAATTGCTACTTGAATGAAATAAGATGATATAACATCTAACTAATTAAAAGTAGGTACCAAAATGGACTCTTGCCAAAGAGTCCTACCACCAAGTGATTCTTGGTCCAATGTATGTTCATTCAAGTGGAGGTAGTTTCCACACAATTTAAATAACATTTTACTGTGGCACAAAACAGATAAGTACCTACCTAAGTACCTAGTTAAATAGGTAAGTATGAGATTAGGTTGTTTTAATTTTTATTAGCTTATGTAAGTGGTTAAAAAAACAAACAGGTTAAAATACAATTTTTAAACTTAAGTACCTACTTAATTAGTTTGGCAATCATAATAAAGACAATAGCATTTTCACCAATCAAGCAATATTTAAATTACAGACCTACCATAACTAAAAAGCAAAATCTTACAGTTTCCTCTTCTTTGAGGTTCTGTTTTTTGAGCATGAATAGGTAAGTGTCTATTATAATCCTACTACCTGTCTACGTAATTAAATGGATACTCTATAGAATTTTAAACATTTTGTCTTGTTGTGACTAATTTGACTTAGGTTTGAAGGCTAAGGAAGTTTTTCCTGTTCAGGGTAAGCCATTTCAACGATATCGGAGGTGCGTTTTATCGGCGTAGCCATAAGCGAAGTAGGCGCTGAGTCGTGACCCGGTTCCACGGAGGCGGAGACCAGCTCTGTGGTCGCAGTAGGCTCGGACCTCACTGAGATGGTGTCTCGTTTAGTTGGCGAGCTGTTTGATGAGCGCTGGGAATGCTTGGACTGAGACTTCTTGAGGTGTGGCAGGATTTTCTGGAAAGAGATGGAGAGGGGGTTATTCAACATGAGACAAAATCATTTAATCAGAAGGGTGACCTTCTAATTTGAACACTGTTGGAACACTGATCTACTATCGAGCGAGAGTGATTGGGTCATACATAACCAAGCATATTTATTTTGATGTAGGTGGTGGATGGTTTTCGGAAAATTACAGGCACGAGATCTATGTCTCAAGGTGACAAAGCGTGAGTGATGAGTGGAAGGAACAAAAAAAAGAATATCTGACATTCTTTTGCTGATGACCTTGAAACGGCTTAACCGATTTTGATTAAACATGCTTTTTAAATAATATAAAACGCACTTAAATCGGTTCACCCGTTCTGCCACAGACAGACACACAAGACAGTACCTCTCAAGTTTTTTTTAACCTCTGACCATACCCTGACGCAAAAAGGTGTTTAAATTTAACCGCTATCCGCACCGTAGTATGTATGGTATGGTCAGGGGTTAAAAAACTTGAGAGGTAAGTATCTAATGAAGACTATAAGTGGTAATGGTAAAGAGATCCAAGAAAATAAAAAGATATGGCGCATCAACCTGTTGCGGGTCCTTAGTGAGATAAACTCCAGTGCGCTTGACAACAAAGTCCGGCGCGGCCAGACACCTCGTGAGCAGGAGGGCGGCGGCGATGGCCCAGGTGGCCAGTACGGCGGCACTGGCCGCCTTAGTGCTGGCCGCGCGCTGCCCCATGCCCCATGATGAGTTCCAGCCGCGCTCCAAAAACGGATTCACTGATGAGCAACTGGCGAGAGAAAACATACTTAGTTATGATGAACAACTTCCCAGAATGATATTTCCGAACTTATTTTTCCGTTAACTCCTTTACATATCCTAAAGACTAAGGCTATTGTTCTTTTGAATACCAAAATACATAGGGTAATACAATGTAGAGCCTAGATGTAGGGTAACCAACCACTAACAAACAAGTTAAAAGATCTGAAAGTACCTACTGCAGATTCAGGGGGTTTGAACTAGGCCTTACACAAGACATTATCACAATCTATAGACTAACGTGGTAGAGTTAGTGACTTCGCTGAATCCCGAACAGAAGGCGTGCAGCCCTTTGTTGGTGATGGTAAAATTATGTCCGGTTAGAGCGACCATCACGATTGCGAACACTAAGGCCGGTGTTAAGATCCGCCAGGGTTGCTGCAACCTGGAAACAAAGAAACGTGCGCACCTTCCATTATCAAAAATCAGGAGAGTGGTAGGTACTACGGGACGACGAAAACGCTTAGGAACATTTCCATTTTCCGGATGGAGCTTGGAATTTCAGAAATAGGTAAAATCAACCAATGATGACCACATGAAAAAGATTTGATGTGCACGATTACTTGGTTGAGTTTTTACACATACCATACCTACACAATTATTTTCTTCAATACGGTTTAGATTGCAGACACATTACATAAATAGGTAGTATGTAGGTAATTATTTTATGTAAACTCACCCTGTTCTAGAATGTCCGCCGCCTGGACACATGGTAAAGAACGTGATCCACAGGCATGCGAAGATGGTCGATAAGATCGGCATGAACTCCGCGAACTCGCAGTCGTTGTCGTTCTCGAATAGGGTCCTTGATGTGTCCAGCATCAGGCGGTGGGTGCTGTTCCCTAGGTGATTGATTTATTATTATTTAACTGGTTAATCAATTAATATACGCGTTCACACAAATCAACCTTGACTTGTCCTATACCTACCGATTCCGAGTGTCAAGGACTTTAGTCAAGGCTACTTCTGATAGAATACCTAGCTAAGTTGGTAGGTCTATCGGTAAAAAAGCATCTGAAAGTCAAATACATACCTACTTATTCGTTTTACAAGGGTACCTGCCATTTATTAGATCTCGCATTAGTTATTGCGTAATTTGAAAATCTACCCTTAATCAGCCACCCACTCAAAAGTCACATAGCTAAAACCAAAACCAGGGGCTTGTTAGAAGGCGATGGTGTTAGTAAATAACAGCTATGTAGATACATAACAGACAGTAATTGTAAGCAAAACCAATAAATAAAAACGGAAATAATAAATACAGAGCCGCTTAAATTGGACAAACTTTTTGGAGCCTTGGTTTTCAGAGCGACATAAAAATAAATACATGTGATAGTAGAAGGGTTGTCTGGAGAGTGGTACACGCGCACTAGAAAAAGAAGACAAACAATAAAGAAGAAAGAAAAGGTAATTTATAAGGAGTCTCTAGAACAGTGTCAAACCCAAAGACTGCCAAAAGCAGGGATAATGGACAATGATGGTATTTTATAACACCATACATAGTCAATTCTACTACTTATATAGTCTTGTTGCTATCTAGGTGTTCTTTAGTTTACAGTAAGAAGCTATACCTACATAATTACTTTCTTTAGAAAACAACTTTATTATTGTGGTTTGGCACTATTATTCAAGACCAATCTCTTTACGTAGGTACCTACTTAATAGATACATATGAAAAGGAAACTAGAGCATGGGTAAAATGTAAGCAATTTATTTTAAACCATTAGAATCGAAAACCACTCACCAGTTATAGCGGTTCCATTTTCGTCATGCTGAATTTCAGGAATATTTTCATCGTCGTCATTGGTTTCTCGTTTTACTCTATTGGCAGTTTCATTTGTAGCATTCGTTTCATTTGTAGCATTTGTTTCATTTGCAACTGGGACTTTGACTTGAGCAGGATCAGACGTTTCAGTAATATTCTTAACTCTATCATGAGCATTGTCAATATGTTTCACCTCCTGAGTAACCGGAAGTTCAACCCAGTGGAATTCCAAGTCGCGAGGAAACAGCACACAGTTGTTGTCAACTAACTGCATCGTATTTTGCAGCAATACAAAGTTGACGATACCGAATATAGCCGCACAGGCGTAAAGAATAATGTGCCATACTGAAATTAAAAACACTATTAAAGCCGTTTTCAGAGCCCAAGAGCACAGAACAGATATTAGTAAGTACTACGTACCAAGAGTATACGACATAGCGTCGCGTAGGTACAGTCAGTCGCGCTTAGCAATTATTTTTATATCATTTAGGTATTTCTTTCATTAGATTCAATGGCCACCAAATAGGCCATGCCTATTGGATGGCATTGCATTAGCATTGCATTGCTAGGCTAGCGCTGTTGACAATCAAAATAATGTATATGTACCTAATGAATTACCTACCACTTACGAAATCGTGCATGCCCCAGCTGCTAAGTGTGCACATTATTTTTAACTTTATGGTAGGTAGGTATGTTAATAAAGTTTTGTGACTTGTGAGTCATTATATGATCGTTATCTTCAAGTAGGCGCCTTTATACTTTTGTAGACTGACTGTTTGACTGACGTATCTACCTGTACCCACAGTATGTTTATAAAACCTTAGGTAAGGAGGTGAGAAGGTACCTACTAATTACAAAGAGTGGCATTTAAAAGGGGATGTGATGTCAAATGTAATTGGCACTTATTCGTTAACTGGTTATGCAAACTTCTATGCTAAACGGCTGACGGATGACCCTAGAACCAATGTTTATTTATTATTTATTTATTTCAGTCACATTTCGTCATGGTCACAAATTGGGTTTTTACATGTAAAATATATTCGAAGACTTGCTGGTTTCCTTCACGACCAGGTCGTATTATCGCGGTTATTGGAAACTGGCATACCTACTCTCGAGCGAATGTGATTCTTTATAGGTACCTAGTGAGGAATTGCAGAAGTCTTTCTTTGGTGTTTATTGGTTCTTGGACATGCCAGTTTCTTCATAATGTTGTCATTTAAGTACCTCTTGAGAGCACTAGCATCGGGCACATAAATGCTCCCCCACACTATCAGTGCTGGATAGATATAATCTGTTTTGTGGCTCTGATTTTGTTTAAAAGCTGTCTACGACACGACCTTCCCACTCGTCGTGTAGTACATTAGTCGAAATTTTAACTCATTATCATTGTTATGATATTAACTCAACTCTCAATGTTTGATAGCGAGTTGGCTCGTAAAAAAACTTGCAGTTCACACTGGCTAATTAATTAATAACATTTATCAAATTGGTTTATTTACAGAAACAAAATAAAAGTATGTGCCTACCTTACTATATCTTTACGCTGGCTAGATTTAACTTATTTAGTTTAATTAAACTAAGGTTTATAATAAATATACTTAAATATTTATATGGCTCAACTTAAAAATATTTAAGTATATTTATTATAAACCTTAGTCTTACCTTTCCATGCTCTGAGGTGTTTGGCCGCCCTATCGTCCAGTTCAATGTGTTCGTATAGAAGAATCGTCATGTTGTTTTGTTAGTCTATTTCCATATTCAACCTGTAATGAAAAACATTCGAGTTTGGTCGAATCCAACCTAGGTCAGTAACTCTGGTAGCAATTGATTCCAAAGCTTATTTCTTACTTCCAGGGAAATACAATTATAGGTAGGTAAGCCTATGGGATAAATATTACGTAACTTGTTTCATGTCATTTGTTAAATTTCCACACCTTTAATTAGCTCAAAACATTCGATCGTCCATTAGTCAAATCGGCTTTAGGCGTCGCCGTACCCTGGAGACGATAATTTACGAGCTGAATTTATGTTCTGCGTTTATTTGTGAACGTTCCACGTAAATAACGAAATTGGAACAGTGCGGTGGCGAATTGAGATCGCTAGTATACCTACTAACACAATACATAAAATTGAGAGGCAGTTAATATACAAAGATGACCATGCAGAGATGGCAAGCTCACAGCTGGACAACCAACACTGGAGAAGGGTAGCACGAGATAGAACCCAATGGAAAGTGTTAGAGAGGCCTATGCCAAAAGGCACACCGAACTGCGGGAACAGCGGGAACCTGAACTCATAACATTTTTATTCGAATTGGGATTACATGTTTCTGGTAGGCACTTTGACTGTGATATATCTACATGTAGGTTAACCATTATATTGTAATAAACAATCTAATAGTTAACTTACCTTAGATTAAGATGAATTTAGAGGTGTACCTACTCGTACCTATGAAAGAATAATGGAAGTGTCTGTTGACAATTCTCTGACTGGTTTTGCATGTAGGAAATATGAGTCAGAATGCGGGACTCCTCAAAATAACTACAAACAGTAAGTAACCATTGGCCTAGGTGCAATGCGATGCGGGTGGTATCATTATGAAGCATATTGCGCCTTGCAATGCGTCAGACGAATTCAGATTAAAAAGTATCTAGATCACATGTTGCCCTTGGTTTTCAGAGCTCTAAAATCATGAAATTATGAATCAATCACGGAGTAGTACCACAGACAGAACAGATATAGTACAAAGGAGAAAAACTCGAAAGTATTAACTTCGGTCTGTCCTTCAGACAGTCGGCAATATTCGAATCTCGGAATTATTGATAGGTTTATTGATATTGTTCTAAACCCGAGAAAGAGACGTCTCGCTTCAATAGTTGGGAATTTGGGACACATGCGCTCGAGGCCAACGTGTTCGGACTATAGTTTAAAGTAGGGTCTCTTTTGCATGCATGGTCTTAAATTGTGATTTTATAAACTTTTATTGCTGGCTTATCTTGACAACAAAGAAAATAATTATAAGATAGGATAAAAAAAACAAAACAGTTCTTCATCAGTGGAGAAAGTTACTGTAAACATCTACCTATCTCGGGATTTACAAATCAAGTTCTATCCTAATAAAACTCTCTTAGACACACACACTAGCACTAGAGAGTAGCTAGATTGTAAAAAATGTTGTCATCTCTGGTGATCCTAATAAATAATACTCTAGTGAATAGGAATGAGGATATTTATTGCGATGATGTCATTTAGATACTAGGCACATAATCCACTAACGCTTGGAAGTTGTATTAGAATTTAGAGATCATAATAAATAAATAAATAATAAATAAAGAATGCTGGACAATCCACACAGCATTATCTAGCCCCAAGGTAAGCACAGAGCTGTGTTATGGGTACTAGATCACTGATATATACTTAATACAATACAATACATAGATAGATATTTTTTATTATACATAGAAAATACCCAGAACACCCGGAACAAATATTTGTAGATCGTACAAACATTTGACCCGAGGCGGGAATCGAACCCGTAACCACCGCGTCGCAGGCGGACCTGCGCCCGCTGCGCCACATCGGTCGTCATACTTAATACATATCGCATCAGCATCAGACTGATGTAATAAGAAATATTTACAAGTTTGTAGGACCTATTTACGATACAGTTGAGTATTATCCGCTATCGAGTTCATTGATGTAAAATATCGAGCGTTAAAAATAATAAAAAGGACTCTAAAATTCTTTATGTTATGTTATGCTAAAGGACTCTAAAATTCGTTATGTCCCCTAGCGACTATACAAAGACTTTATTTTATTTACTCCGAACCTTTGGCATTCATTGCAAATCAGCGAGCCATGCTGCATATTTTCGCAATGTCTTATCATTTTTAAATATATAAACTGTATCTACAAAAGGCTTTATTGTCAGCATTGTTTTTATTTGTTCAGCGTCAATTCAAAGCTAGGTCAACTGCACAACGGGTCTCTAAATCTTGTTAACGAGGTGACGCAAGCGTATTAACCAGTAGTTTAAATTCGGCTTTTTATAGCATCACCGATCGGTTTGCCAAATGCGCCGGCCGGACGGCGATAGAAGTATGAAATGTGATAAACATGAAGTACTGCTACAAATGTTTATCGTTTGTTGGGTTGAATGCGACTTTGAGCTGAAGTAGCCTATCCGAGTTGATAGGTTTTTATTGATTATGTTAAACTAATTTTATGACCCAGAACATTACTTACTTACTAAGGTTTTGAGATTATTTTGAAATATGGTAAGAATCGAACATAAACCTGTGCCTAAACTATAAAATATTAAGATTTCATGTTGCATCCCACTTCTGATTAACCCTTTCTCTAGGACCTTCTGATAAACACAGACTAGTGAAAAAATAAACTCAGTTTTGGTTACACGTTATTTGTAGGCTTACCTACCTAGTACGTCTTTCTGTCGCCATCTATTAAAAGCTTCAAGGTGTAGGCAAGGAAGGGGCCAAGGATTTCTATGTTACAAGGACACTCATCTATCATAGCGATTATAAAATAATGTAGGCAATTAATGAGCGGATTGGTAAAAAAAGTAGATTTAACCATAATTATTACATTATTATTATTGTACTGTGATAATTTGAGCTCGAATGGCAAGTTTGAAATTTTATTAGTATCTACTTACCTATCTTCGAGCATATAAACAAAATCTCAATGTCTTTGGTACCCGTTGTATGGGATGTATAAAAAACTTTTTTTAAATAAAGTAATTTGTTTAGCCAAAGATTTCAAAACTGTGGTTCTGATGATGTTTTTTAATTAACCTGCTCAAGAACACTATTGTTTTTTTTTTAAATACCGACGATGGTTTTACGACACCAATCGCCAAGAAAAATATAAACCAATGTATAGCCTTCGTGTATAGCTGACAATGCTTTTGCAACAATAAACGCACTTACCATAACAATACATCCGAATGTTTCCAACCGCAAATCACCGTAACAAAACTCTTCTAGCACACCAGTTCACATTTTCATATAATTTACTGCCTTTTCATTAATAAAGTACAGTTAAAGGCACTACCTAGTGTAAATAAATAAAAATATCTAGTTTACGTAAATGAAGTAAGTCAATACGCACATGCCGACCGCGTTGACCGACTCGGTCGACTCCTCGAAATCTATTATTCGCTGCGCTAAGTCACTTTGGAACTGTGAGTGTGCGAGATGATAGAGAACAAAAATAAAAGCCCTGTATTGGTATGAAAGAGACGGCTGCCATTTAAAAGCTACCTTTAAAATGAAACACCACGAGTTTCGGGAAGTTGACTGGGGACTGCTATCTAATCTGTCGATTTTGTTTCAAGTGACGTAACCACACAAACACAACTCATGGATAACCGAACCTACCGGCATTGTTATTTTTTAAATCCGGTTTCTAGCACGCTTTTATTATGCCAGGTTGTTTTTACCTTTTGATTGTTTAAAACTCTGCTCCAAATTGTGAATTATTGTCACTTGCTTGTTAGTAGACTATTTAAACTAAGTCTACCCATATTCATAAGCTAAAAATATACTCCGGTTATGATATCTATCATTGCACTTGAACATGCATGTGTACCTAGGTATCTAATCTAATATCATCACAGGCCCAATTGCAAGTTTTTAACACACACTGACTCGCCGTGTGTCCGTTAAAGTAAACCCGTGACAGAGCACAGAGGCCGTGGACAGCTGATTTTTAAATTTGATGTTTCTGCTGACATTCCCTATAAGAATACGAATTATGTATACCCTACTTACCTATATTACCTACCATTAATTTGGTCGCACGTAGGTCGTATTGTAAAATATAATTTATTTTATTACTAGGAAAGACCTCTTTGTGACTTTTAGTAATAATTATGTATTATGCAGGTATAGAATAAATAAATAAAATACACCGAATTTACATAATTAGTATATTTATTTTTATACGTAAACTAAACTTTGGTTAGTCTAAAATTATGCAATTTTTTTCTATCGTTCCTTTGTAGAAGAACTTCGATAACGGATTTTTCCAATTATCAGCCGGTCATGAGCACCGTAAAAACGGTTTTCTCCCATTCTCTCCACGGAATTGTAGAGAAAAATTAGTTTTGTTTTGTAAAAAAATATTTTTAGTTTTCTCTTCTAGATAGAAACCTTTCTACGGTTCTTAAGCCAGCCCGACTGCTACAATGAATGGGCAAAATATGCACGAGCGGCATAAATAATTATATATGTAGGTAAGTATTTATTCTACCACAATACAATATTCAGAATATAAAATAAGTATGTCGGTACAGTTAGGTACAATATATAATTTTACAAAAAAATAAATTCAAATAATGAGGAAGCTACTGCAGAAGATGTCTGTGATTGCATAAATTATGTAAATAATACGATTTATCTAAAACAAAATTATTAATAATGTTTTTTACCAAAAGTCTTAGGAGGAGCTAATACTAAGCAAGCAATATTTTATTAAAATACTGATAAAGTTTACTGTTATCTTAAGTTGAAGTCGTCCCACACCTTCTATGGAGACTAACTCATAACATGTAATATTAACATAACTAATTAAAAATTAAAAATGTAGCTTTAAACAGGTGTAAATATCTCACCTATATCATTCTTAATCACGATAAATTCGAAAACATCAATTCCCGGCGAACTGAAGTGGCAAAGCAAGCAGTCTTATCCAAATGTCTCCCAGCCTATGATCAGTAGAAGACATACGGCCTCACACAGATCGGGCACCTGTCAGTGGTGGCAAGGCATTTCCGCAGACAGTCTGCGTGGAAGAAATGCGCGCACGGAGTCACTCGAGCTGACTTCATAGTGCCGAGGCAAACTGCACACACGTCCTCTAAGGTAGAGAGCTCCTCTGCCGTCGCGCGACGGAACCTCGCGACGGAACCACGCGCCTCCCTCAGTTTTATCAACGCTTCGCCTAACCTATGCCTTCCGTGGACGAACACGCATAGGTACATGACCAGAACAGCCAGTCTCCAGCGCTCGCACCAAGCCAGTGCTGGAACTAAGGGCACCGCCAGTAGCGTGGTGACCCCTCTTGCCCATGCGTTGCAATACAAAACCTCCATACCCTCCAATTTCTCCAGCTTCAGTGCCGTTAACGCCATCGGCCATATTTCGAGGAACGTTCTTTCTGATAGCAGATAATACGTCCCAGTCAGGGTGATGTACATCGCTGTAGGACGGAAATGCTCCAAGCCTTGTTCTAAGCCAAGCGTTAGCAGAACGAAGGTGATAGTTACAATGAAGGTTACCGCTTTCGTCCATTCGAGAACTATTTTCGTCGCGGACATAGCTAGATGTTTAACTCGGGAGTTGCGAGTGAGGTTCACGTATGGAGACCAGTCCTCCTTGGTGCAGAGGTCGCGCACGTAGCTCACGGAGTAGGTGACCACGTTGTAGAACATGAGGGAGTATAGACTGGTGAGCTTCCCTTGCGCGATGAGCAGTCGGTCGCATGCAGTGAACACCAGCAACTAGAAATAAGATATTATGATATGATTATATTCAACGGAGAAACGGCAAAAAGTGACTTTGTTTTTTAAATGTAAGAAAACAAAGTCGCTTTGATACCTACACATACACTTTGACTTTAAAAGTTTGATATCAAAAGTGGTTTATTTTACCTTTCTATGATGTTAGTAAAACAAATGAACTTAGTTAAACTCTCAAGAGTAACATAGCCCGGTGAATCTCTCGAATTATTAGCCAGAGCCAATAAGATCGTCGCAAAAGTGCACTACTATACTAATATTTTGACAGAAGATAAAAATGTTGCAGATATAATAAATACTCACTTGACATAACATGGTGGAAAGATTGTTCATTTGTAAAAACAGGCGTTCCGAGCGGTCTAACGGCGCGTAGGCCGTTTTGACGACTCCCATCACGCAGTTGAAAGGCACTTGGAGCCTTTTAGCAACATCTGTAACAAGAATAATTTGGTATTTGAATGTTATTTAATAAAAAATAAGAAATATTTTCTCTCTATCTCAAGCTCAATTTAAAACTAACCAAAGAAATACTAAGAACCATAGTGATAGATAATTAAACATCTTTATTTTAGTTATGTTAGTAAAGTAAGTTTGTGTGAGGGTTTCAGATAGTTTAGAATCTCTAGCAACAAAGCTAAACCACTGAGCTATGAGGGTACTCTTGGGGTGGTCAGAACCTGTCACAACAGATTGTCCAGTGTCCTCTAAAGAAAACACCTCATTTGCATAGCTTTATAAAAAGTAAAAACCACTTGTCTTATCATATCCAATCATAAGGAAAAATGGACGAACATTGCAGGAGGTAACCAATATATTATTTGTAAATGGCATTTCAAATCTAAGAAATCATGATCAACAAGCAGGTAAAGCAGTAGGTAAGTACCTACGGCCAGTAGATCTAGGTTTTTATGAAGTAAGCCTACTTGAGGTAAAGTATTTTTTTAATATTTGCATTGGTTTGCAATTAATATTTATTCTATTAATAATTAATAATGTATTTTGTATATTTTGTAATGTAATGTAATTAATTATGTACGTATTTTATATATTGATTTTTTAGCTTTTTATTATTTCATCTTGCATTACAGTTCCATTTTTTTCTATGCTTTAGGCAAATGTTGGATATAAAAGAGCAGCCCTGGGCCAAGGAATGTCAGTTCAGAGCAGCCTTCCACCGAAGAAAACAAAGAAAGCGCAATCATCGCTAAAAGCTGGTAAGCTACAAATTTTTATCTATTTATTTCCAGAATTTCCATAAGATTTTCTCTCGGAGCATGATTCGTTTTAATTTACATACGCTGAAAACTGAAAGGCTATTCTACTAATGAAAAACATTTTGCTCCACGATTTCAAATATTTAAATGGTGTTCCAGTATTTGAGCGAAAATCTCACAGCATTTAGATTTAATTTTATCAAAATCTTTTATAATTTGCTATCTATATTAAATTGATCATCATTCCTACACACCTTGGAATATTAGGTGTCGATAAAAAAATACACGTAAAGGCCTTTATAATTGTAGCAACCTATGGTTCCCAGTCATGTGTATAAATTTTATAGAAGTTTGAGTAATTTTATGAATCATCTTACAAATTAATGTACGTGGTATTGTCATTAAACACTTTCAATTATATTAATATCCCGCAATCATCATGAGATTAACTTGCATTGCTTTGTTTAAAAACATTAGTATATTCCGGTGGAGTACTGCCATGCTTGCAGTTGACGCAAGTCTGTTGGCCCCCAGCCAGCTTCCGCCGGTCCATTCAGCTTCATCTCGACAATGACCTGACTTTTCAACATAAATATGTTTTCTCAAGTACATACGACCGGCAAATGTATTTAGAAATGTTATTGGTATTGCAACGGAAACCATAACTTACTATTATACTACCTTTGTATTATAGTATACCTACTTCCCTAGTCTAATGGATTTAGTAAAAAGCACGAGACATGACAATTTTAAAAGTAATAAAATTGTTCTTTTGTTCAAATTATGAGTTCGAACTTTGTCAGGACTTCAGGCTTTATTGAGAGCCAAATATGAGACGATAAACTAAATAAAGTATATTTATTTCTCCTATTTTTCAACTTCTGCTGTTATTCTTTGCTCTAACTGAATCTTTCTAACAAAACTGATTTGTCTTCGGTCACATCGGAGCACGACTGACCTAGTTCTGGGGGAAGTATAGAGAAAATTAACTACCTAACTATTGAAATCACAAAAAAAACGTTCTATTCATAGAATTTCATCCCCATCAATCGCTATGTAGAAAAAATAGAAGTAACAGTGTGGGCGAGACATAGGTCAGGAGATTGGCACACCCCAATGTTGATGCCAAATTATTTTGTGATTACTGCGGTAGAGATGTCTCGTCTATATACACTTCAGCGTAGGCCTAAGACGTAAAATGATCTGCGTAGGTACCCCGTGTTTGTTTCTGTTTATTAGCTGGGCGTTATGAGTACCTACTCGTTTATTTTTAAATGTTTTTTATGCTTGTTTTATTAATTTGGCTGTAATAACTTGTTGTTTCTTTGTTTTTCAAGACTATTAAACCAGCTGTAGAGTTTTGATTGCTGGAAACCATGGCTAGGTTGCTGCGGTATGATATTTTCTTAAGTTTCCATAGCCGTGAACTTGCTCTCATCAGTGAGTTCATAACTATGGCTTATGGATTAGAGCGTTAGAGTGGATAACAACAGATAGAAGACGACTAGAGACCTCTTATCCCGTATTGCTAATTTGTAAACTTATGGAACTAAATATTTTTTTTTACTGCGAGGCTGACGTCTTGGTTGTGTACGGTCAGCCGCAGGCAATAAAGATTGTATTTGTATCATATTAAATTTGAATTCCTTCGTATATAGCGCGCCGATGAAATCAAATAAAAGAAAATCGTACGATAAAATATTTATGATGAAAATAGCATGTGTCATGGTTATTATGCGCTACTGACCGCACCGACCGACCGATGTCAGCTACGCTTTGAATCTGTTTGAAAAGGTTTTGCAGTTGCCCGTAAATCAAATTGGTTGACACAACTCTGTTGTATGTAACTGAATTTAAACCGTTTGACGTGAGGTATACCCACCACTCAGCTTTCCGTTGTATCGTGAACAGTAACTGCTGGCGGATCTCGGCTGTCGTGAAGTTAGCCGTTTCGATGCGCAATGCTTTTTCGAGCTATTCGCATCACAATCGGCTAACTTCACGATGGCCAAGATCCGTCGGCAGTACTATAAATAGGTAGGTAGAGGATTTTATGTTACACTAACATTATCGTGTACCTAATCATGCTAGATGTTGAATGTGAATTATTGAAGTTGCTGTCGATTCGGACAAAATTTATTGGGACACAGTGTCCCAACTGTCAATTTTGTTTTTAATATTTTTTTTATTGTCGATTCGGACACCATTAATAGCTGCATTGTACAGTCAGTTAAAAAAACGAGGCGCGGCGGCGGCACAGCAAGATGACGAAATAGATGCATAGCAAGGTCACACTCTCTTTATCTAAATCTTATGGTGAATGGTTTCCAAAAGACGACACACTATCAAAGAATGACTTAACTACGGGAGTTGAAGATAACAGCACACAAACTTACCTTGCGCTAGTTTAGCCACAACAGGGTACCACCGAGCTGGGTATCTGTAGTTGGCTGATATAAGCACAGGAACCACTAGGCAGGTATAGGCCGCCATTAACCACGCGCCTCCCAAAGCGACGAACAGTCCTCGAGGCGCCCAATAGGGCAGCAGAAGCACCAAAGAAAGTAGCCATACTGAAAAAAATATCAATTTAGAAAAACTTGTCAATAGGTTTAGTCAATAGTTTAGTTACTTATAGAAAAAAAAATATTGACAAAAAATATCGTTTAACGAACTTTCTACTTTGAAATCTGTTAAAAATATGATCATCTGCGAGATAGTCTCAACTCGGAGCTATCAAAACCTTCGCTAAACCGAGAACAAGCTGCCCAGACATTTGATAAAATATTTCCGGAGAAACGCATTGCAAAGTGCAGCGACTGATGGGTATTGCCATCAATTAGGCTCAGTTCCAGCTGGTTGTCAAGCTTTTATCATGAAATGTGGTTTGCATGAAAAATTAAGGCATTTTTTTTACAATAAATACCATTTTACAATGTTCTTTTCAATTTACTGAAAGTCAATGCACTTTTAAATTATTGCACAATCTGAATATCTGAACCTGGAAAATGGCAAAATAACATTGGTAGAATTAGTGTCTTTGAATACTAAGATTGCAATGTTTTGCACTCAAAGTTTGGTGTTTCTCTACCTAAAACAGTGGTGTCGATTCGGTTACAACATTTTCTAAAATGATCGTGGTCCTTCATATTTTAATTAAATAGAAGAGGACAACAATATAGTATAGTTTAGAAGTATATTTTGTAATATAATGTAATTATGTAGATACATATTTTAGTTTAGAAGTTATAAAGTTTAGTGTAAAATACTGCAACAGAACCAACATCAAAAAATAAACCGTGAGATAGGTACAGTCAGCAAAAAATGTAGTCTACCACCCTAAGGTCGAGATTAATTTTAATGTCATAGGATTTTAGTCAGAGAACTTTTGTCCAAAAGTGATAGACCACTTTCTTTGCTGACTGTACAAGACGCTTTAACTATTAGAATCTAGATGCATCTAAATGCATCAAGCGTATTCGCTTCTTTCTGGAAAAGGTTTAACATGCTCTACCGAAAGCTAACTTTATAAAGAGACTTTTAACTTCTCTACAGTACCTACTCGTAGTATGATATCTATAGTCTCTACAAAGTCCCGCCGTCTGTACCTATATTTTTAACAACAGATATGCGAAAGGTGTATTAGGAAGCCGGGGCGGATCTCTAGTTTTAAATAGGTATGGGAAATAAATTTACGGAGTGACCAACTTTAGTCTAGTCTCATCTCGGTAGAAAGCTAGAGTCACAGAAACTATCTTTCGATCCATTTCGAGCTGATGTGATAATGATTTGACGACCATTTTTGTTACCTTGATCCATTTCACACATTCCCGACCCAAATGATACGTTCAAAAGAAAATTCTTTCACAGCTTTCGGATCATAAAACGAAAATAACATGCCATACTTTATAAACTTCTTTCATTAAATGTTCATAAAATAATTTGAAGTATTGTTGCTTTCATTCTTCGTGTCCAATTTCGAGAAAAGAAAAGTTTTCATCTGGAAATTCGCATTAAATTTACAAATACTTAAGTAGGTACCTTACCTACTCCAAATTTTTTTAGGAACTTTATACGAATACGATAACTAACGTTTAATTACTGGCCCATGTTAACAAATAACTCAACAAATACTTCATAACTAGGACATAGAAAGTGCATTTAATTAGTAAAATATTTTTTGCAAACATTTTTGTTATTTTGCAACATACCTACCTAACGATGGATATAGAACAATTCAAAAATGTACGCGTATTATTAAGTGCATCAGCACAATCCCACACTTGATAAAAAAAAATAGCAACATGTGTTAATAATAATACAAAAAAATTATATCAAATTAGGAATAGCTGAGTTCTGACACAGAACAGATATTAGTATAGTTCTCTCGGCGGATCTAGGCTTCCGTGAAGTTAGCCGTTTGTGATGCGCAAAGACAATTTTGTTAAATTAGAAAAAGCTGCATTGCGCATCGAAACGGCTAACTTCACAGAAGCCTAGATCCGCCGAGAGACCTATACTACGTTCGTTCTGGTAGAAACACTTGAAATACGAATCTTTTATATGATGGCGTAATAGTACCTACATTATGGTACTAGTGTGCTGAGGCGCCATTGAGACCCGAGCATTAGGCGAGGGTCTTAAGATAGCCGAGGACGGTAATCATCAATACACACGTGTATCATACGACGTTTTTCAACACACTTGTGAATAAAATAACAAAAAAAACTCATAATAAAATAACAAAAACTTTTATAAGCAACACTTTATAAGCAAGTGTGTTGAAAAATGATATTGCTAAACTACCTTTTTAACCTATGTTGAAAAATAATAATATTAAACATTTTCGTTATAATTAAAAACCAAGCTACTTTAAAGATGTGGTTTTCATTAGTGACCGGCTATTTGGTAATCTCGTGATTACAGCTTTATTATAAGACAAAGGTGCAGGCCAGATTCTTCATGTCATGCATAATTCTGATAATAGATTTTAATAAACGCATTACAAGCTTTCTCTACCATAAGTACCTTCATGTCTAGTACCAAAACACGTGTACTAACTACGTATTGTAAACAAATGAGTCACAGCTTCAAAGAAAAATAAACATGGTGAAATAAATCGGTCTTTCAAAACCTGTTCGATAAACAAGAAAACATTTTGAAACCGCATACGCGACATGTTTGTTTATTTATATTGTGTCTTAGACGAGGCCCACATTTTCATATTAACTTTCTACAGTAATCTTAGAAACCTTGACAGTTTTTGTAAACAATAATCACGTTATATTTCTAGCTTTTAGACGGTACCTAGTTACCTATCGTTAAAACTTACAGCAATATGTGAATAATCGTAACGAAATTCTTGACAGTTTAGACCAGTGAAAATGCAATTTGAACATTTTCACTGGTTGGTACACTCAGAATAAGAAGTTATGAGTTAAAATTAAGCTAGGTCACTTACCAATGTTAGCGATTTTGTCCTCCGATTTTATCGTTTGAATCTTCGAGAAAGAATCACTGCGTATACGACCGCGCACTCTTGAAATCATACCCATCTTGAATGTTCTTCTAAACACAGATTAATCACAAAGGTAGTTAAATCAAAAGTCTGGAATAAATGTGAACAATTAAATTATTTTCAATGGACCGTTTTGCACGAAGTGTGTCACATGAATGCGTATTTCGGCCAAACGCTTGGGCGGGCGGCGCTCGCGGCTCTCGCGTAGACATTTCGCGTGCTGAAATCAAAAACAACTCTCACAATGAACATTTTTCACATTCCGCTTTCCATTGCTGTATTCAACCACAGTCTGAAAAACAACGAGCTGTTAAAACAGCAATGGTGAACAAATAATAAAAATAATCACTTGGCCTACGTCACTTTAAGGCAATTCACATCGCAATCCAATGACGACTTGTTTTTAATTTTAATTTCCAAGTCAGTGACATTCAAACGGAAATGTTTATATTATGTTCATCTATATATGGCAATAAAATTATTTGGTCCCGAAATAAAAACGTTTTAGTTAGAAACACGTCATGATATAAATTTGCTTCACCCCTAACCACAACCACAGGACTGCCTTACTTATAGCCTTGAAGAGTTATTAGAACTGACTTTGTCGTCGTATGCAAAAATGTCAAGCCTAGTTAGACCCGTCACCACACCAGGGTAATATCAGACTTACGGTCTATTTCACTAGCTTTGAGATGAAATGTCAAAAAGGCTATTTAATTGCCGGTTAATCACAATAATTGTCCTTGTTTGTTTTGTGAGGCTAACAAGCAATTAGCTTACATGTCACAGCCATCTTACTCGAAGATCGTGATATAGGCTTTTAGCGTTTTATTAATAGGTACTCCTCGTAGCTAACGTTACTCAGGTACGGTAAAACGCTACGTTACGCTACGCTAAAACGGTAAAACGCTACTAGCTCTTCCCATTTATAGTACACCCTGTACTTATCCCGTATTTAAAAGTTTAATCATACATAATACTTAATCGACATTTATTTTCGGCTAGTTATTAAATTATACTTTCAAACAAAAATGTTAAACGAGTCGAGGGTGATGACTGGCAGCGACCTTCGAGAACTCGAGTTGGTTACGAAAGTGTATCCCGTGATACCACAAACCTATTTATGAAAATAGAATCATTACGTGCAAGAACCGACGACAGCTTTCAATTTAAATCAATTTTACAAACCAAATAACTAAGAAGCCGCCCTGCGAATTTACAAGGGCGCGGGACGTGAAACATGGATGACGCGATTTCGGGACTGGGTAGTACAGATGTCAAACGGAAAGTAGTGGAAGTTTTTATTTATTTATTTAGTTAGCATTAAAAAAATCGGTTCGAAAGAGATGACAACTTTTGATTAATACCCAATATGAACCCAATATCCGCCCACATCCCTTCCCTTGCATCAAAGACACTCAATTCAACATTTTCATCTTCGATAAAAATATTAATTGGATGACTCGACTTTGTACTAGTGTAACTTTCGCGTGCATGTAAACTTTTCCTAACATCAAACACAGAAATCCCACGCCTCGCCTACAACTCCGTGACGATAGGTTGAATAGTACGACTATTCATTCATAACAACTCACCAAATAATCTAGAGATAAATATAACGGTGATTAACAGAAAGAAAATAACATTGATCCGTCTCGATGGTGACACATTCTCATTATTATAATTCCTTGAAATATTTACTGATCCACAACAGTTTTAGTCCAAGATCATCAGAGGAGCAAAGATATAGATTTAAGGCCACGAAGAATCTGAAAGTCGAAAGTGCAATAACACATTTCGCATACAATGGAAATATATCTAACTATAATTAAGATGTTGCTAGCAGAGATACGAACACAATCTACAAGTTTGATTTAAAAGCGTAGGAGTACTTTTAAATGACATTTACTTGTGTGAATGAACTTAGCAAAGTTAGCAATCACCAAAGGACACCTCAACTTTTTTAAACATGTTTTCTATGATCTAGCTAGTTTATCATTCAACAAAGAAACGTGTTTCTAATAAATAAAAACAGCGCAGATCCAAGTTCAAAGATCGATACGAATTTGGCAAACTCTCTAAGATGCGAAATAAAAGCGACGCTACAAGCCCTCTTTAAATAAATGATTATAAAAACGTAGCACTAGGTTTAGTGGTTGACCCCGGGTTCCGTAGGCTCGAATCCGGTCGTGAACCAAGATTTTTTTCTAAAATTATGTCCTAAATTACCAGAGCTCTCATAAGTATATTGAAGGAAAATATCTTGAAGAAACCGGCACGTCCAAGAACTAAACCATCCACCAATCTGCAATGAGTCCGTTTGGTGGACCAAATCACTCTCGATCGTGAGTAGGTCAGTGTCCCAGCAGTAGGAAAATTGCAAGGCTGGTCATGATGTTAAATAATTTGTTATCGAAAGCTTCGTAAACTCTTCAAACACTTTTGAAGCATCTAATTACTCAATAGAACTTTTTTTCAGAACTCTACCAATCATGCATTCCCTAGTGCTTCTGTTGCTGATCGCATGTGACGCGTCACTGGGCTACTACAGCAGAGGATACGAATCTCGAAACCTTATAGAACGCGAAGAGCCTGCTAATGAAATTGAAAGGTAAATGATTGTCATTATATTAAAACGATGAAAATAATCGAACAGTCGAATTAGATGTGATTTAATCAAGGAGCCTATTGATAACATTAATCAACACGAATATGTATCTGTATTACTGACTGACTGTCTTGCCCTCTGGAGGACCCTGAAAACTTTGTAATACCACGTAATACTCTTCACAATAATCATTTGTTTGATACTCAATGAAAAATACAGCAGTTATTTTAAAAACTATAATTACTACATTCAAACAGAAGATATTCATCTGAAAATGTGAATAAACATAATGTTACAGAGCTATCCTGGTGGAGTGCCCAGTGTGCGACGAGACCGATCATTGGATGCCCAGCAACGAAGTATGCCCGATAGTAAAAGGCAACAAGACCTATAAGAAATGCGAACGGGGCACCTACAAGAACAATGTCTGCGGTAACCGGCCAGATTGCTTTCGAGTACGTGTTTTAAATTATTCATAATTTATTTTTACCCGTTATACTTAGACATAAAGTTCGGTATAGACTGTGTGTTAGAGTAATTCGGGGTAACTGTGCGCATTTTATATTGTTTTTAAATAGCGCATATATCTAACAAACAGAAGCAAAATCAAATCGTCTTACTCGTTTATTTGAATTTTTATAATAAAGCAAAATGGAATGCGATCACTTGCCCCGAATTGCGGGTAAATGTGTACGTATACACGCGCAAGCGTCAGTAAACGGTACGGGGTAGGCGATTGATTTAAAATTTAATTTAAAAAAATCTTACTCACCCAAATTTAATGATGAATTAATTACTCATTCCAATCTCTCAAGCGATTCCAGAAATTTTTACCTATTGAGACCAAAGTCACTTTGGCTCAAACTCTTTTATTACCCCTCCTTGACTATGCCGACTCCTGTTTCGTTGACGCTACGGAAGAGTACCTAAATAAATTGGAGCGTCTTCAAAACTTGTGCATTCGTTTTATCTTCGGATTGCGCAAGTTTGATCATGTCTCAATGTTTAGATCTCAATTAAAATGGCTTCCTATTCGTCGTCGGCGCGATCTACACGTTCTATCTCTTCTTTATAACATTCTGAACTGTCATCTCTCTCCTTCTTATCTTCGTGAGCGTTTCGATTTTATTGTCCCTCGTGGTGAGCCCTGCAGAACGGCTACATCCCTACTTCTTAAAACGCCCCTTCACTCCTCTAGTCGCTATAGTGGGTCTTTCACTGTCCACAGTACTAAGTTGTGGAATTCTCTTCCTCACGATATTCGCGCTAGTCCTTCGCTTACAATTTTCAAGCGAAAAGTCAAAGAGCACTATCTTTCCATGTAAGTATGTATAGTATTGTATAGTATTATATTGTTTGTATTTATTATAAGTTTTTTTTTTATGTAGGTATGTAATAAGTATGTTTATGTATTATTCGTATGTATATATTTTAAGCTTAAGTAGTTAGATATTTAGTTGTTATTTTTTTTTGTATTTATGTAATTCCAGTTTATAATAACTATGTATACACCTACCCACTTCCATAAAATATCATCTTTCACCACTTGGGTTTGCTGGAAGAGAACTCTTTTTAGGGTTAAGCTCGCCTGTGTACATGTCCTTTTTTTTAATTTTTATAAATGTTATCATGTGTGTGTACAATAAAGAATAAAGAATAAAGGAATGATGGTCTTCATTTGATCTGACGAGTAGAATTTCACTTTTACACATTTTGTAATAAACTGTTTGTTTAGTTGTTAAATCCATCCAGAAGAGAATTTTTCTATTACTACTGAGCCATAGTCTCCTTTACAAAGGCGCTATCGTGCTGCTTGTATTAATTTAAATCCCACTCGCCGTACTCTTTCATTCTTCCTTCTTAACTTTAACATTTCTGCAGGGCCCGGGGGAACAGTGCACAGAGAAGCACGAGTACGATATGTTTGGACAGAGATGCGCGCCCGGTTACTACTGCAACAAACATCTAGGTGTGTGCACCGGCTGGGACTACGTAGTGGACACAAAGGTGCAGTACTTCTTGAACCCGACGCCATACTCTTACGGAGAGAGGAGCAAAGGGATTGAGGAAAATGCTTTTGTTCGAAGAGGGTAAATATAAGCCCTAGGAAATATTATGGAATTTGGATTAAAAAAACGGTTTGCAATTTTTAATCGTAACACAGTAAAAGTTACTTTGAAGTTTTTGTACTAAGCTATAAGAATTACGGAAAGAAAATGTTTATATTTATTATAATTTTCAAAATACTTCTGTCTTGCTTGGGTATGTGATATGAATGAAATTGAAAGTATTTTAAACAGTATTATTTTGTATAACTTTGCAACGAATGATCTCAATTACTATGATGTTGTATTATAGATTTTATAAGTACATTACCTACAAAAATAGAATTTACATTACGTTTATACATTAGTTTTAGTTATATAAGTTTGTTGTTTTTTACCAAAATAAATAGTTGGTAGTGAAACGCAAAATATCCTTTAAATAGACATATTTTTTTATTATATGTAGTGTGTGTGTTGATTCTAGTCAGTGAATAGGTACTCATTTTTATGTAATTTTTTGTTACTTATCTTTGATCATTAATAACAAATAAAATATTAAAACTGCTTTTATCTTTAGAACCGTGTTTATTATCGTACATTGAAGTTCATAAAACATATAGTGGCCTTGATTTATTTTATTTGTTTTACCCTTGATCGATACACGGACTTGAATATTTACGAGAAGACATATTTTACAAAATAAGGAATGAAGACAGTATGGTTAGAACACAATTATAGAGCTTTTAACTTATGGCACACACATCCAAAAAGGTTTCCTTAGTAGCTACTTTCTTTTTTATGTTGAGGCAATTTTCGACCTAATGTCAGTAACAATCATTAGTAAAAAGACGCGGATCTCAGCCGGTATTTATATAAAGCGCGCTCTACACATTCAGATTCGCTTTTCAGGAAAGGAAAGTTTCGACTTGATCACAACCCCTAACATTTACTTGGAATTATTTTATCACGATATAATCACATTACTCTGTGATTATAGTAAAGTATATATTTATACATAATTATACATAAATATATATGTATACAATACAATAATAAGCTCATAAAACTAAGATAATTATAAAAATATAACTTTGAAAAAATAGCACCTATTCTGAAACACATAGAATTTTGAATAAAAATAGAGTTGTACGAGCCACCTACGTATATCGTATATCGTATATGTAGGAATCTAACACTTTTTCTAAATATAACGATAAAATTACTTTTTAACACTTATAAGTTTCAATAAAACTATAACAACATTTAAGAGTTTGGTACTAATAAAATTACTACTTATTGGGGTAAGAACCTCAGACAAATTTGTCTGAGTTAAAAATGTATGTGAAAACGAGAGTGTACAAGTGATTAGCAATATAATATATTTTTATATAATCATAATAAATGGATGTAGAACTTTATAATGTTCTGAAAATATCAGACAATAAAATTGTTAGGCTAAAGCCAGACTGAGCGTAATCTGGTGTTATTTTGGCCGCGAAAAGTGATTTAACAAATTATTGCAGTTTGCATCATTAAGAAGCAGGCAAATATTAAAATGGATGTGTGTTAGAGAAGAATAAAAAAAAAATATTAGATATGAAATAATGGATATGGGTTTTATGTGGAATGATGAAAATTATGTAGCAATAAGGTATAAATTTAAGAGATTTCGGATTATAATGTAGCCCAAAAAAGATGCGATGTGTTACGTAGAAATAGAACTTGGCGTTTAGATAACAGAGAAGTAACCACTAAAATGGCAATTGAAACAGAAAAATGTCAAGGAAAAAGAGTGGTATGCGTTGTATGCGGAGTATAAAAATTATATAGCATCAATAAGGTGTAATTTGAAGAGATTTAGGATTAAATGTAGCCAGAAAAAGTAAGATATTACGTGAAATCAAACATGATTATGAAAGAAAGAGAAAGCATGTCGTGCCGATGCCGCATAACGTCAACGGCAAGAAGTAATTTTTATGCGGCGTAAATTACACATGTCTGGATTCAACCCAACAGTTAGTAAGTATCGTTCATCACCGAAAAAAAACAAATAAAAAATAATCGAGTATTAAATCTAGGCACGATTAAATACTAGATGCAATTGATAAAAATCGTTTGCAAAGAAAAGTTGGACTAAAAATATAAATGCAACTTACCCACAAGTCACTTCTCGACAATTGACATAATACTTAGAGCGTTTTCACACAGACGTAGGTATGTCCATTGTCCATGTCTACGACAGTCAAGCACATAACCCGAAAAAGGCGACTCAATTGGTATCTATAGTCGACTTAATTGACTTGTAATTAATTAAACTATGTAAAGATGACCTCAGTGGCGTGGTGGGCGAGTGCTAGGTAGAGAAGCGAGAGCTAGCGGGTACGATCCCCACTGCGTGCGGGACAAAAGTTTGCAAGATTTGCAAATATTGCTTGAGGCGAAATAATTTTTGGCATATTATAATCTTGAAGAACAAGACTGATACAAATAAGTCTTGTTATGGATTAATGGAATTATCTTGAGATGCACATTGGCTATGAATGATATGAAGTGTGTTTTTTAAACTGAATTTATGCTATTCATAATCCAAATGTTTACGAGAGAAAAAGGCAAATTTCTAACAACAAACTCTTTTATGAGAATGATTCAAGATATTGAATCCATCATCATTCATGGACAAGAAGACACGCTATTTGATTTGTTTTTCACAAACTATCAAACATTGGGTTATGTGCTCGACGGCTACACACGAGAGAAAACATCGTGCCGGATGTAAAAACGCTTATATAATCACAAAATCTCCAAACACCTACTCGGAGTATAGATTAACAATAAACTTACGTACTAGATTCCTTACGCTATTGCCATTCCTTTGGCTCTCTTATAGTATAATCATGATTTTAAACTCTCTGGTTCATTTGGTTTTGTCCGTTTTTATCATTTTTCTCCCTGCGTTCCTTAAGAGCATCTGTGAGTCCGCACTTGTCGAAGCGAGTTCGCGCTATTTCAGTGAGCAGGGCCGTGGTTCTATCGAGCTGTTGGTTCTCGTGACCGTGGTAGCATCCGTACTCTTTGCACAGTTGCATGTACAGGCGCCATTTAATGTCGCGCGCGAGGCAAGCAGGGTTACCGATGATCACCACCTTCGCTTTCGCTCTGGTTATTGTCACGTTGAATCTCTGGAAAGTTTTATTTTCTTACAATAAGTTTGAACAACTACTGAATCGCGCGGTTTCAATTACGATATTTTTCCATATTTTCTCAGTTTTAAACTTTCCCTGGACAAGTAATCTAAAATTTGCAAACATCGAATCCTGGCTGGATGAAGCTAGAACAGAACCAGGAGGCAAGGCCTACACCCAACAGTGGGTGAAGTGCAGAGCAGAAGAGCACTGGTGGATTAGTGGTAGTCACTCCGCCTTCCAATCGTCGTGGGATTGAAATCAATGAAAATTCGATTTTAAAAAATAATGTGCGTAACGCCAGTGCTTTCAAACGGTGAAGGAAAACATCGTGAAAAAACCGACACGACCAAGAACTAAATATTCCAAAGACTTATGCCATCCACATCGGGTCCGCGTGGTGAATTATGACCACTCTCGATTGAGAGTAGGCCAGTGTCCCCGCAGCGGAATCATTAGAAGGCTGTCATGATGAGCAGTTATCGGAACAGTAGAGCTAAGTTTAAGAGTAGTAGAAGGGTATGGTTTCCGGTGAAATTACAGGCACATGAGACTTTAGATCTACGTCTTAGGGTGGCAACGCGCAAGTGATATCTCTGATGCATACATAGGCTACTGTGACCGCTTACCATCAAGTGGTTGGCTTGGTTGCCACTTAAGGGTATAAAATAAAGTTATTTTAGCTTATATATATATATTATGATGTGGACTTACTTTGTCGTCAACCAAGAAGCCTAGCGCATACTTGGCATCGTACTCGAGCAAGCGACAGTTGGCCCTCACTGTGGAGACTAGAATCACTCGCTTCTCTTTCCCCTGGAACGCCTCTACTGTTCCCACTTCAACCTTGTCGAAGTTTTGAGAAACGAGCCACGCTTTCATTTTGTACACCTGTGAAGAAATTTATTTATTTATTATGTGGATTGTTAATGATCATGATGAAACGGGTTGGTAGCTGAACGTCTAAAGGCTCTTTTATTCAATCTAAAATATGGGCATAAATATCAGCTGCCGTTACATCATTTATAATTAGCTCACTCATATAAACTACCCATGATCAGCCCCCCGATTGCGTTATTCAGTTGCAGTCGATTTCACTTGGTTTCAATCAAAGACTAACGTATTTTGTATGAATGTGACAGCTTATTGACAGTTCGCTGATTGAAATCGGATTGAAACCGAGTTACGCAATCGGGGGGCTGGTGGTCGTAGATAGATTAAATGACTGGGGGTAGTTTTGTCAATTGTTATAATGGGGTTTGCTATAATCACTACGCTTGGCAAACGGATTTGAGATCGCAGTAAAGTAATTCCAGCCTATTCCCTGGTGCAATTCCTTAGTCCTCTTCTACGAAATCCACGGAGAGGGAAAGATCGGGCTGACGCGTAGGTTTTATGTGCCGCGTCGCCAGTCGTTTCTCCCCACTCGCTAGGTTCAGACATGTAACTCATTAAGCTAAAGTGGAAATATTAAACAGTATGTGGAACAATTTAATATTATTATTTGTGTCCCCTCATGAAGATTACCTATCATTAGAGTAGGGGACACACACAAAACACGTACCCCCACAATCCTATTCTTAGACCGAAACCCCGCAGCCACATCTAGATACTTCTACAAACCAAAACGTGATTGCATCTATGATTTAAACAAAAACAATATCTTACTTGTCTAATGTAAGGTGCTATGATGCCGATGTCCTCAGGTGAAACTTTGTGAGTTTCAGTCAATGCTTTAACGTAGCGCTTCAGCATGTCGAGTTCTTTATCATTGAAGTAACTGAAATAAATAAACAATTTTTTATTGATCTGAACGGAACGGGTCAAACTAGTCGGCATATTGACATACACATACTTAATACATACATACAACATTTTTATTTTAGCGGCTCGCAAACAACGCGACCGTAAAAATGACAAGGACAGCTATAAGTCTGGCCTTGTCATTATTGAGCAAAGATAACGCCATGTTAGCTATCACAGGCTAAAAATATGATTATGAAAGCCCAAAGCCCAGTGTACAGTGCTTACCATTTTAGTTAATCCTTGTATTATAATGCAGGCTGCTAAATTTTAAGTATTGTATTACATAAATTTTACATTAATATAACCCGTCTAATATCACGACTCCAGAATTTTCCTGGCTTCATTGAAAGCCAGCGAGGTTTGAGGGTATTGTATATGTCTATATTATATAAGGTCATTCATTATCAACCTGACAAACTTAAGGGGTAGGTTCCACACATAAAAAAAAAATACTTGAACTTTTTTTTTTAAAACGTTTTTTTTTATAATTAAAAAAAATCGCGCGTCAATGAACCGCGGTTCGATAACCCGCGCATCCTTGACCTGCGCGTGTCCTTGACTCGCTACGGGGCGCGCACACTCGAATATTTCATTATTACGTCGCTTAACTCGATTCCCAACAATGATAAATAATAATTGAGCAGAAAAACGTAATCGATTTTTTTTTGTTTACTTAGGATTTTTAAGACAAAATATAAATAAAAAAAAATAATTATATAAAAAATTATAGGTACATAAATTTTTTTTTTATGTCTGCGTTTCCACCAGGGATGTGCAAGGATGTGTAGCAAGGAAAATGTTTGTTAGGAACCAATAGAATCACTTCATTTATCTAGTTTCGCTCTGACAGCTTCAATGAAGTGATTCCATTGGTTCCAACAAACACCCCCTCACTAAACATCTTTGCTTAGCTCTAGTGGAAACGCAGCCTTAAAATCCGGTACGAGTAGGTCCCATTTGTACTATAGAACATGACGTCACTAAAACTAAATGACACATTTTCGAAATGAATTCGTTCGGGTGACGTCATGTTTCATAGAACAAATGGGACCTACCCGTTTATAGTTACCTCGGCGCGTTCCCCATTCGCTGTTCTCTGGAGTGCACAGCGTGGAACACTATAGCGCGGTCGCCGCCAGTCAGGCCCAGGATGCTAGTCCGGCTGATGGGGTCTAGGGGCGCTAACGGCTGGAATACAATCGGATAAGCTCTAGAATTCTAGACAAATATGTTTATTCAGTAATAATAATAAACTTTCCATCTAGATTCTAGAACATTCCCATAAACTTATCATGTTTTTTTACTAATTACGTAACAAAAAATTTAAATAATGAGGTCACACAGTTAACCTCAAAAGAAAAATATCGACACGTGTTTTATCCCTCCGTCCGTAAACCGTCTACTAAGTCCAACGGTTTTATTATACAGTTTGAAATGGATATCAATGGAGTTTGGTTGCTAACATTTTGGTCCCGATTTGTATTTTCACCCCATGTATAGTTCTCACAACGGATCTTGGCCGTCGTGAAGTTAGCCGTTTCGATGCGCAATGGAGCTTTTTCAAACTAAATTGTCTTTGCACATCACAAACGGTTAACTTCACGGAAGCCTAGATCCGCTGTGCGAACTATACCTACCTACCAATGTGATGACAATAAAAATATCGTGTATTGAGTAACAGAGTTATATGATCAACCCGCTGAGGACTGCCAACGGATCTCGGCTGTCGTGAAGTTAGGCGATTATGATGCACAAAGACCGTTTAGTTCGAACAAGATCCATTGCGTATCGAAACGGCTAACTTCACGGATGTCGGGATCCGCTGGCTACCGCCAGCCTACCAGACTGTATAGTCACGTACTCGTATAATAGGTACTCTATACAGTCTGGTAGAGATCGCTACTTAACTATAGCCACACCCCGGACACTCTCAATAAAATGTATGAAGCAAACACGTCGCAATCATCATATTTATCATTTATTTATCATTAATCATGCTTGGTTTGTGTACGTAAACGGTGCCATTGCATGTGTGAGTGTCATGGTTGGCCCCTTCCAATTATAGCAAGAGCGAGATAGCACCCTTTCGCTCATGCTGGACCTACACAAAATCAAAATAAACGCGTGCCTTAGCCCTTACCTTCAGTGCAGGCGAAAGGTACCGGCAAACTCGCAACGGGTGGGGTAACTAAAATCGGTGGGAGACAGGGAGTGGTCATTCTGTACGTAGTACTAATATCTGTTCTGTGCTTTACATAAATAAGGCCTTAAGGCTGCCTTTCTTTTTTTGTAAAAACTTTTTTATATCTACGGTATTGCTGAAGCGTTGCCTGCTTGACGGACGACAGCGACAGGCTCATAATAACCCCCAGGAATCAATAAATTTGCAGATTACAGACAAGTACGTACGATCAGCTCGTTGTTATAAAACAGTTCGTTCGGCAGTTTTAATATGTCGGGGTCCGAGCGGAAGTTCTTGACGAGCATAGTGATGTAGTCGGGGTCGTTCTCGTACAGGTTGTGGTACGTCAGCCGCAGACGCTCCAGAAGAGACGTGCCTGCAATGGTACTAAGGATAATAACAATGTATGTACAAAAGAAAATCTATATTCATGTAACATTATGTCCCTATATGGCGACGCAGGGTTCTCCACCTATGCACGTTGACGTGTACTAAAGTTGTACATCGTATTTGTAATTTCTTCGGAATTTCAAAGAAGTTTAACAAACACTGTTTGGCGAGGACCTGTGGAGTACCCCTTCGGGCTTATTATGTTACACTCTGGTTCCTAAAGTACAAGCTTTTCTTAGGTTGGGGCTAGATGTTGCTGTGCGAGAATGTCCGCCAATATTTATTTATTTATTGAGTTATCTAGGTGTCCAGGTACTAGCGTGTAGACTCACCCAGTCCCTTGCTGCACGCGTCTCGGGAGATGCACACGGGGCCCAGCTGCTGGGGTTCCCCGGGACCGGCCAGCACCAGTTACCCAGTGATGGGCACCAGCGTGCGCCCTTCCTCGTCTATAAACACGTGGTGTGACTAGGCACTAGCGTGTAGACTCACCCAGTCCCTTGCTGCACGCGTCCCGGGAGATGCACACGGGGCCCAGCTGCAGCGGGTCCCCGGCCAGCACCAGCTGCCCGGTCGGCGTCAGCAGCCCGGTGATGGGCACCAGCGTGTGCGGCTCTGACGCCTGCCCCGCCTCGTCTATGAACAGGTGGCTCATACGCAGCTTGAACTTCGTTTGACTGCGGGCGCTGGAAATTACCATTTTACCGATAAAATAGCCATAAACCATGAAGAACCTGACTTCTTCTTGGTTTATGGCTATTTGCCACAATTCTGTGGCAAGTATTTAGTTAAATTGTCGCTTAGCAACGTGGACAAACCATTTTTTTTTAATAGCGGCGATTCCAAATAAAATGTTCTAGGAGTCTT
This sequence comes from Colostygia pectinataria, assembly GCA_951394395.1. Classification (NCBI taxonomy): domain Eukaryota; kingdom Metazoa; phylum Arthropoda; class Insecta; order Lepidoptera; family Geometridae; genus Colostygia; species Colostygia pectinataria. The sequence continues at coordinate 4,869,167 of OX596365.1, read as the reverse complement.
CTACTAAATTACAAACCTTACCCATTCCATTTCAAATTTCTACATATTTGTGCTAAGACAAAGAGTTAAATTGGATAAACCGCCACGAAATTCTCATCAATAAACAATAAAACTTCCTAAAAACATGATAAAAACAATAAGAGTGACCCATGTTGTATTGGAAAGATGGCAAAAGAAACTCCCCCATCTTACTAGCTTTCTAAACTCTTTCTAAAGCAAAATGTTTTGACGGTTCTAAAAACGAAACTTTTAGAAAAAATCTTTGGAATCTACAAATCGAGATGCCAAAACATAAAATAGATTGCTAACAATGTAGGACTTACGAGGCGTATTTGGCCGCGTGCAGCAATGTAGTTACTACGATTCTGTACGACGAAGCAACCGCATTGTCGATAGGCGTGAAGTGCTCAAAGCTGGTCCCGTTTGATACAGGGATAAGGGCCGATGGCATTACAGTCCTGAAAATAAGGTATTATTTTGAATAATTTCGTCAAACTAAAATAAGGAGGATTTTGTGCAGAGTGCTAACTAGTAAGAGGTTACATTGATTGTCTAAGTTCTAAGAGATAAGTCTTAGAATAACACACGTACACACACATTTACTCGGCGGAAACGGCCCCATCCATTTCCGGTCCGGTGGTCAATAGCTATTGCAGTAAAAAAGGTGTTAAAACAAAAAAAAGCAAATCTTACCATTCTCTAGTCTGCGAATTGGCGCGCAAAAGGAAATTGTTGACATTCAACATTTTGTTGAACTTCAGAAGCATTACAGCAATGTGATCAGCGGCCATGTTGGAGTCGGTGCACACCAACACACGGTTTCTTGGGTTACGGACAACAAGCTGCAGACATAAATATCTGTGTTATTAAATTTTTACTTTTGAGTGGGACTAAATAAAAGCTGAGAGTTGTTAGCAGTTTTTACAAGCTTATTATCAGTTGTCAATATTATAGCCGCAATATTTGTGCGCGAATGACAGAGGTAGTGGTGTCACGGTTTCACTGTGGGGTCATTGTACGAAATTTTTTCTGCTCCGCGCCCGGGTACCTGTATAATAGCTTCGACGATGGTCATGGTTTTGCCTGTCCCGGGCGGTCCGAAAACAACGTACGGTGCTTTGCCTGATGTTCCCGCCACGATGTGCTCCACGGCCGACCTTTGTTCCTGGTTGGTTTTTATTAGGTGGTTGAAGAATCTGTGTGTAAATAAATAAATTAGACTCGTTTATGACAATAAACGTTAATTTTTCAACTAAGTTTGCACTCAAGAGTACGATATGTTATAATTCCAATACCAATCGATTGGAATTGCATAGAAGAGTAAGGCCGCGTTTCCACCGGAGATGTGCAAGGAAATTTTTTTCACAGAACCAATAGAATTACTTTATTAAAGCTGTTAGAGCGAGGATAGGTAAATGAAGTGATTCAATTGGTTCCTAACAAACACATCCCTTGCTACACATCCTTGCACAACTCTGGTGGAAACACAGCCTAAGCCTTTTGTGCTTACTAAGGAACTACTAGCCTTCACCCAAAACTAGCTGAAAAAGAGATCACCTCGTTTCTACATAAGTCTATACTTCGTCAGAACGAGAAGCCCAATGTATCCTCCATAGCGGGTCATTCTTTACATACAGTAATACACTACTTGCATACAAACTAAAAACACGTTACCTACCAAATGTTGCTAATTATTATTCATGTACTATGATAAAAATAAACATTTTTATCTATCTTAATCTTACTTAGTGATCGTCTTCACTTTGACAGTGCCTCGCCTGGGCTCGGGGAACAGGCGGCTTATCTGCTTGGACGAGAATACCAAGGAAACCGCCTCGTGGCAGCGCTCCATAGGCACGCGCGACATTATGAAGCGCACATCGAACAGAGCATCTGGGGCGCAGTAAGCATAGAAACTGAAATATAAATAATTAATATTTAGGAAACAAACAAAAACCGACTCCAACCTAAAAAATGTTTCGGCAGATTGTGGTTGTACGCGACGATTTAGTTATTGAACCGATTTCGATAATATTTAAAATGGGACCTTTAACTCTGAAGACCTATGAAACAAAAAAAAACCATCAAAACCTGTAAATTGATTGGCGGAGAAATCGCGTAACAAACATACAAAAAAACATACAGTCGAATTGACTCCTTTGAAGTCTGTTGAAAACAGGCGCGCTGGACCCCGCCCGGTTGAGAAACGAAAGGCTGCGGGTTTGATCCCAGCTGTGGGGTGCATAATTTGCAATTGTTTGTTTCGGGTCTGAGTTTTTCCATGTAATGTTTAAAAAAATAGTAACACTGGATCTATTGAAAGATAATATACTTTGCAATCTGGTAAAATTACAATTTCTTTTAAGAATAAGCTGTATTAAACATGTTACAAATTCATATTGTATTTTTAACGTGTTTTCTTACAACACTGAATTACCTTTGATCTACATCAGCGAGATGAACGTAGCTATCATCTATGTTCTTCACTACACACTCGAAAATGTATTTAGGATTAATTTGAGGCTGCAAGAAAACTCGATCACCTAAAAACAAAAGCAATACTAAATCGAATGTACTTTATTTTTTTATTATGTTGTTATTTGTTTTTTAACATACCACGTAGCAATGATGGACGTTTTTCAGCTAACCCAGGTACTTCCAACACAAGTAGTTTATCCCTGACTTCCAAGTTTACTGCAGACATGTTATATTTCTGTAATCAAATTATATACATTATATAAACCACTTCCAAGCCATTAAAATATTACGAAATCGTTGAAAGTCATTTTAGAGTTATTTTCGTGATAATTTCAAAAATGTGATTTCACTGAATGACCCCATAGGTTTATGGGCCCAGGTTTTTCATATTTAAATTAGACATTCATTGCCATAATTTGTAAAAATGCAATTGTTTTTTAGGTAATAAGCTAACAGACTTGTACTTATTTGAAACAAATTTTATAAGTACATTTGCCATTCATTAGAAAAAGGGTCTTGCTTGACAGATAGACAGATGGACCGCAAAGTGATCCTACTCGTATAAGGGTTCTGTTGTTTTCTGACAACGTCTAATTTAATCAACACGAGCCACCTGCGGTTTTTCAGGATTTACCTATCCCACAGAAACAGTATTTTTTTCGGGATAAAAGGTAGCCTATGTATTATTCCAGAACATAAACCATCTACATTCCAAATCACAATCGGAGGCGTCAAGGAGACTTTCGCATTTATAGTAAGATATAGTAGGATTAAGGTATTTAGAAACAAAAAGAAATGTTAAATTACCCTCAAATTGATTTTAGTGATAACCTCTTCCCACCAGAGTAAATGGTGGAAGTATTGCGTGTAATTATTCTGGGTAATTCCCTCGTCGAAAATTGCTCTGAAAACATAATACATGATTCTATATCAGTACCGTGCCATTCAGGATACATGACATAAGATTGGCAATACGGCGCGATTCTATAGTTGCGCTGCAAAGCTGGCCACGCTACGCAGGTCTTTACAATACAATATAATAATAACATTAAGTACACTCGTTGACTACTTTGCTTTTATTATGATAATGGCAGTGATGTAACTGTATAGTGTGGCTGGCGTGCGCAGCAATGGAAACGCGCCCTAATATCTCCAGCATAAGGGTGCGGTCACACAAGGACTAATTATTTGAGCTGCGGAGATAATAACAATAGCAATGTATTTTAAGAAATCTTCAAAATGTTTACTTACCGGACTCCAACTAAGATTTTCCTCAGCTGGTTAATAATTTCAGGTGGTTTTTTAATTCCCTCCAGAGCTTTTTCCTCGATGCCGCGAGGTAGAAGAATTTTTAGGAGACGGGGTACTGAGAATTTTTGAGCGTCACTGAAAAGGAATGAATAATAAGAAAATTACGCATTTTTTATCTTGACATACATTAAAAACAAAGGTAGATTTAGAAAGCAGAGCAAGATAGCGCTATGTCATTGAACCGCCTTAAATATACTTCACTTATCTATCATATTATTATAATCCACTTAGTTATTTTACTGAGTGGTATTTTTGCGCGTGTTAATTATATCAATTTATCTACGCGTAAATTTACCTAGCATAAGACGTTTCAAAGTGATCCTTGTGATCTTATTTATTGAGTAACTATGTAATTTGAATTTGAATCTCTAGCTAGCCCATAGCCATTGTCTATGGTACAGTCAAATACATACGCCTCATTTGTTGATGGAACTCGATGTTCTGCCTTTATAAGGTCGTCTTTCGTGTACGGACTTTTAGGTAATGTATGGAGTCCTGGATTATCTTCTACCATAACCACCTAAAAGCATTATAATAGAGTTAGGATAAAGTTGTTTATGGTTATAATTATTTATTATGCATCGAAATAAGAGTTGGATATGAAAGCACATAATGTTAGTGTTAAAAGGCGGGTACAAACAAGAGAATTTGCATTGTAATGAATCTTGGTGGTGCAGTAAGTGAGTGCCCGTTTGAGATGCGAAAGGTTGCGGGTTCGATCCCCGCTGCAAGACAAATGTTTGCATGATCTTAATATGGTTTGTTTTGTGTCAAGGTGTTTCTATTTCTATGTAACTTATGTATCGTATTTACAAAAAAATGTGTATTAAGTATATCAGTTTTCTAATTCTCATAATACATACAAGCTTTGCTTAGTTAGGGGCTAGATGGCGTTGTGCAAAATGTCCGCCAATATTTATTTATGTTTCTGCGAAGGCTCGAAGTTTGTTCAACGAAACGCCGTTCAGAATTACAAATAAATGATTTATGTATACGTTGATAATGAATGTTTGTTTTACTTACCATTTCTCTTATGAAAATGATATTTTTCTTGCTGCTCGTTTTATGAAATGTAAACATGATAGGCATTTCATACTGACCTATGTCAGCCGGATTGAACTTCACAAATATTTCGTGTGGAATAGCTGTTTCTGAAAAGTGACTTTTTTGTTAATCTTGTTAAAATATATTAAGTAGGTTTTTATAGTTGCCATGGAAATACGTAATTTATAGGTTCGAAACATAATAAATAAACAATAAACCCAGAACACCCGGAACCAATATTTGCAGATCGTACAAACATTTGTTCCAAGGTGGGAATCGAACCCGTAACCACCTGCGTCGCAGGCGGACCTTCGCCCGCTGTGCCACATCGTCTAAAACAAAGAATACTTTTAATCCTGTTACCAGCTAAGCTGCAGACATAAGCCAGTTTAATATACAGATACAGTTTAATATATAAATAGAGGTGTAGGTGTATTTACTTACTCTTATCCCAAATATGAGGCTCTCCACCAAAAACATAGGGATGTTCACTCATAACAAACTGAGGCTGTGGATGGGCCAGTTGAATACCCACAATCAAAAACTCTTCTTTATTTGACTCATTGCGTATATCAAAAATAAACTTTACCTCCTGTCTTGGTTTTATCTAAAACATTAGATAAACTTTAGAAGTCAATATTTTTGTCTTTGCAAAAATACAATATACTAATAAAAAGCAGAGTAGTCACATCTCAAGATCAGTTTCTCATTGCTACAGACAGTACCTGTTAGATTGTGTCTAGTTACTTACTTATATGGAAAAGTAATTGAATACTTTAGACAGGCAGAATTCGAACCTACATCTTTCCCTTGAACCGGCTACGCCACCATGTCCGTAATGCTAACATCAAATTTTATTTAGCATAAGAGCATAGTCTAGTGGTAGTGACCCCCGACTTCTGATCTTAAGGTCATGGGTTCGAATCCGGTCGTGCACCAGTGGATTTTTCTATTCGAAAAATGTATGTGCGCAATGACAGTGCTTTCATACGGTGAAGGAAAAAAACGTGAGGACCGGCATGTCCAAGAACTTATAATTCGAAAGACATGTGCCATCCACCAATCAGCATCGGGTCCGCGTGGTGGATTAAGACCCAATCACTCTCGCTTGAGAGTAGACTAGTGTCCTAGCAGTGGGAACATTAGAAGTCACGATAATGAAATTTTATTTAGTCTTATAAAATTTAATTTTATCAAATTAAAATATTGATTAGGTACTTACATATATACGAATCTTATGGTGATCTATCATATCAGTTTCTCCAAGACTTTTACCTTTGTCATCATAAATTTCAACACAACCCATTATAAAGATATTTTCACGATTTTTGCTAAACGTCCTCCTGAAATGGGTAATGATACAATCAATAAATTCTGGGTAATACATTGTTGAACTCATTGGCCAACTTAACAGTTAGTGTTGGTTGTTCTTTGAAATATATTTTCAAGTTCTGCAATATTTTGATGACCCTATATAATGGGAAAGTTTGGATGTTTGTGCCTCTATAACTTGACAACCACTGAACTGATTTGGCTGCATTTAAAAGATAGATAGATAATGACCGGGAATTCAGCTAGTGTTTATATATTTACATACAAAGCAGTTTCTGCATCAGCTGGTGGTCAGAGAACCTACATAAATTAAAAAATTATATGTGTATGCACTTACTTTTCTCTCATATATTCTGCCAAAATACCATTACATATGTGTTTAGCTGTCCCCAAGTGGACAATATAATCATTTTCATCATACTCCTCATCAACTATACCACATAATTGGCAAAACATGATAACTCCAATCTGAAACAAAATAAAGAATGGTAAGGTGCAATTTTGAACATTATTACACAATGTAAATCAGTGGCACAGACCAACTAATAATAGGATTTAATTCATCAGTCATAAAATAAGGCTATTATTCTACATATTAGTAACCAGCGACCTGCCCTGGCTTTGCACGGGTGATAAGTTTCATTGTTGCATAGATGTGCACGCCCCTCTTCCGCACATCGTACTACTACGTAGTACTACGTAGTACTAAAGAGTAGTAGAGTTCTCTGTGATAGAGCTCGTCTGGGGAAGGACTACCACCATACCTATTTCTGCCGCAAAGCAGTAATGCTCCAGTGTGAAGGGTATGGTTTCCGGTGAAATTACTGGCACATGAGGCTTTCGATCTTAGCCTCAAGGTGGCAACCCGCGAGTCTTCTCTGGTATTTCAATAGGCTGCGGTAACCGCTTACCATTTTGTGGGCCGTACACTTGTTTGCCACTTCAGTTGTATAAAAAAATAAAGTACAGAATGGCCACTCCTTTCCTCCCACCGGTTTTACTTACCTCACCCGGTCGCAAGTTTGCCGGCACTAAAACTAAGGGCTAAGGCATGCGTTTATTTTAATTTTTTGTAGGTCTAAGCGCGCGCATGCCAGAGCGAGCGAAAGTGTGCCCTTCGCTCTTGCTATAGTTGGGTGGGGGGGAACAAACATGACACTCACACATACAACAGCACCGGTGGTTTGTTAACTACATAACTGATTGTTTGGATTAGACATTTTTATATTGGTAAAATATTTGAATGGAATGTTCGATTTGAATGATTCAAAGATTAAAAGTTATCTACAGGTAGGTATTGAAAGAGTCTTGATAACGAAATAATTTATTTTGATAAGGATTTACATGTATAGGTATGGATGGATAACTAACATGGTCCGATTTTGGTCGGCATTTTTATCAACTTTTAATATGTAAAACAGAAGTTATAGTTATGCCAAGTCCAAGTATATAATGTCCAAGTCCATTGTAGTTATATACCCATCTCTAGCCAAACTCAAGATGCAATATTTACTAACATTGAACTGACAGGTGAATCAGCTGGTAGCAGGGGTGAAACACATTTTTAGGGCTGTGCTAGTTCTATTTATATGTAGTATTAGATAACAGGATATCAGGTGTCTAGCTAATTAAGCATCATCATTATCAGTTTTTACCATATAGACTACTACAATAAAGGGGAAAGATTTCTATGTTTGCAACAAATAAACTCAAAAATGCTAGTCCATTTTCAAAGATTCTGTCCTTCTAGTCCTGTGTAACTTAAGCTATATTTTATGTCCACCCGTGCAAAGCCAGGACTGGCCTGCTAGTGTTATATTAAAAGGCCACATTCAGCGTGATATGAAACTTTACACACAGTTCAATAAAGCTGCTAAATTAAAATTATGCTCTTTGAATGAATAGTCTAAAGTTTGTAGTGCTATTCTTAATTCCAAATCATTAACCAAATGTTTGCAACCCAGAAATGCATTAGAAGAAAATCAGCTGATCTCCAATGTTTGTAAATGTTGCATCTTGAGTTTGGCTGAGATGGGTATATAACTACAATGGACTTGGACATTATTGAGAATTAGACATAATGTTACCTCAATGTTTTTTGTATAAATTGATATTTTTTTTAATATTGAACAAAACCAAAACAGAACACAAAGACATTGAGAATACTTTTTGAATTCATTCTTTATATTAGAACAATGGAATGCTTTTGATTGATGTCTGCGGATAAGCTGATGGCTGAGGATAATATTAAATACTTAATATGAAAATATATTCATTATTATTTAGAAGCTTCCAATAATGTTTTTATTACGTAGTAAAATTTAAAGTTTTTTTTTATACTTACATTACAGGCAAAGATCCAAGAACAGCAATACTTGGCGGACGGTAGGCAGGCCAGGCAGGAAGACACGAACGAACTGCACAGCGAAGAAAAGTTAATTAAAGTAACACACAATAAAGAAGATTCTGACTTTTTATAGATGATTATTTTCAACTATTATTATTTAATAAAACGAAAAATTTCGTAAATAAACTCAAAGATCTCACAATCAAAGTAAAAGTGCGACTGAACAATTTAACGGAAATCCCCCATCATCACCAAAAAAGAGGTAGGTGGTAGAGGTAGGCTACATAGTAAAGCAGGCAGAGTTGGATTTAGGTACGATGAAAACTGTAGTACAAAAACCTAAAAATAGTAAGAAAACTGTAGTACACTTTATAAATTCATTTATAACGTACCTAACATCAATAAAACCAACACTTATGCCAATTTATCTATTTCTTAGGTTTTTTAATATTTCTATACGACGCGACGCGACACGTAGCGACACTGAGGGTAAATGAATGAGTTATTGGCCGGCAGTAGTTAATGGCCACTTCGTACTCAAACACTTCTAAAAGCTACTGATGCTAAGTACCTACGATATCTCCCTTTATTCTAGAGAATAGTTTTGTATAAAAAAAAACATAATTGATTGACATTCGGCAATCCGGCTATTAAGGTGGGGTTTTGTTGTGAAAACGGTAAAGATTGTGTTTGACTACAATGAGGCGTTTTGGATTCGAGGTTTTTTAGTGTTAAGCTAAAACGTATTTCGATAAATTATGCTAGCGAGTTTTATTAAATGCTAGATAGTCAATATGCGCCATAAGTTATAAAAAGAAAGTGCAAATCAATATTTATTTAGACAGTAATTATTACTACCTAAATAAACACATGAAGTGAGAGTTACAGGCTACAGCATACAGACTTTTTTTATAAAATGACTGTATAGCGAACTAGTCACTTAATTTTAAGATGCTATCAATAATGTATTCCAAAACAATCTTCCGAGTATTTACATTTATTGTTAGAATAAGTCATAGTTTATATAAGTCAGGTAAGTTATAGTACCTATATAGTTGCTCATTGAATTTTGAATTTATATACAGTGTGAAATAGTAAATGTATGAGTTTGCTGCTAGTAAAAATGTATACCTTTCTCAAAAAGTATTCCAGTTTCAGTATTAATAATAAAATCAATTTTATAATTTATTACAGAACAGAATGATTGGTTATCAAAACAAGAAAAAAGTTAGTAACTCCGTTTTTGTTTCGTCTCGTGTCAAGCGGAACGTTGTGGGTTCATGTCCTGCTTGAGGCAAAATAATTGAACTCCAGTACGACCAAAGATAATGTACTGCGTAGTACGTACTATGACTTTGACACCAGCCAGAGGTATGACAGACAGTGACAGCAGGAGCAACCAATGTTGAATTCCCTACACATTCACCATAGCTCGCCAAACGTAGTGCTTACATTCTCTTGGGCTCGCCAGTTGAGCTACCGCCATCTAAATAGACAGCTTTTTTTTTAAAAAACTTGAGACGAAAACCCATAATTCGAATAAAATTTGTCTCATACCTCGTATCTCTGTAGTTGATCGTTATTTCGTTACTATTTTAGTTATTTTGTCTTAACTTAAACGTATTTTATTATTTTTTTACTTTAAAACATTAAATTATGTTATGGCCAATAACAAAAACGAAAAAAACTAAGTTTAAAGTTACTGGCCATACATGCACATCACCGACAGTCACCTACGAATCCAATTTCAATTCTGTCAAATTTGGCGAAAATGGCCTTCTTCCAAGTAATGCTTAAGGAGTAAGGTTCCACTTTTTGCATGTGGAGTCCACAATATTAAAAAAAACGACTTAGTTAGTTTTGATCAATCGGTACAATGCAAAATGTTTACTCCATCTGACGTTTTGCTGAAGAGCACAGCATAAATTGCCAGTTGAGTAACCACCGCATGCAGAGATCAGCCTAAGATCCGATTGCCTGAAATAAACTTGTGCCGAAACCAATACTAATTCATTTTGTTTGGTGAACTTTATACTTTAACTATCTAAACAAGGGCTTCGAAAAGTTCGTTTAAACCATAGTATACAGGGTCATTCATTATCAACCTGACAAACTTAAGTATTCTCTGTCTACGATACGAGTGTTGCCTGGCCAAGAGAATGTAAGCTCCATGGTAGATCCATGGTATAGTTCGCACAGCGGATCTAGGCTTCCGTGAAGTTAGCCGTTTGTGATGCGCAAAGACAATTTAGTTTGAAAAAGCTCCATTGCGCATCGAAACGGCTAAATTTACGACGGCCGAGATCCTTTGTGAGAACTATAAGCTCCACGTTAGACGTGTATGTAGACTGTAGTGCCAAGAGAATGTAAGCACTACGTTTATTGTAGTGTTTGTTGTTTGAGTAGATATAATCAAAGGGTTGAACAATAAATATAGGAAAATATATTTATTAAGTTTGTATGGTTTTTTTTCAAGCAACTGCCTGCTTTCGTTTCGCTAGACAGACATAGTGGTAAGGTTTTTATTTATTTTATAGGCATCTTGATAATCCTCATTGTAATATATTAAGTATGTGGTGGAGCTTTGGTTAGAGCTTACTGGTTAAAAAAGCTCGCTCGCTCGTAGTATCTCATAAATCGGAGTAGAAATTAATCCTGTCCGTGTTTTTTTAAGTTTGTTTATTACACCACAGCCAATGTTATCTATATAAATGCTAAAGCACAGACTAAAGTATGCATAGCATGAAGACTGATGATGTTGCGACGACGATGGAACAAGAACCACCATTGTTGTGTATCTACAAATATATGTATATAACCTACCCATCACTGCCCTCCCTCTCCTTCACGTGAAGGGAAGCTAAGTGGTCAGTAGCTCACCACAATTGTGCTGTCTTGTGCCATTGAAGAGTGTGAGGGGTGCCAAGTTGCATGATATTGATAATACTATAATTATAATATTATTAAAAAGTCCTCTTTCTTTGCAGATAATCATACTTCACAATGTGGAAAACAAGGGATTTTTACTCAGTGAATTGTGGCTTATGCTTTATGCGCAAAGTTGGTGCTGACCATGAAAACTCAGAAAGACATTTGAAAAATGTTGCTCTTTTTGAATATGCTGAGAATAGGTATGTACTGCTTAATCTTATATATAAAAATGAATTACTGTGCATTAGTCTCGCTAAAACTCGAGAATGGCTGGACCTAAATTTTTTAATAATTAATTTGGTTAAAAAGCCAAATTGGTTCAGCCAAAATTGGTCTCGAAATGTTTGCAAAAGTTCAGGAAAGGTTTAAACAGTGAGAAAATATACAGGGTGTAAAAATTTGCTAAAAAAAAACGCGAGTATAACCGCGCCAGGTCAGCTAGTAACTATTATAATAAGTGAGTAAGTTTGTATCAATGATTCACCCACTATGTTGAGTACAAATTCTAATTAAAATTTAGTTTGGATGCCATTAGGATGTGTGATCAAGCACTATTCTATTAATTACCTAGCGATAAACCCAGGATTTGCATGGATGCTTAAACTACATATAAACCTTCCTCTCGAATCACTCTATCTATTGCTAAAAACCATATTAAAATCCATTGCATAGTTTTAAACATTAAGCATACATACATAAATACATATAAAGGGACAGACGCAGACTCCGGGGAGCAACTTTATTTCATACATTGTAATGATAAAGATATGGTAAGTATTTGTTATCTAGTAAGTAATCCCATGCACAATAAGGCAAACCTGGTTATAACTTTAATGTTATGAGTTCAAAGTAAAATTTTTTTTTCTCTTTCCTAAATGTATTTAATAATATTACGATCTAGCCTGAGGGCCTAGACAATGTAACATTCGATTATCGAAGACGCTTGTAGAAAAGTCCAAAAATGTATGAAATAGACATAAGCGTTCGCTAGATCACGTGGTTTCTTCTCAACGAATAGATTATTGGTAGACAATGTAACTAGATTTCGATTCCATGACACGAAACGATAGCGTCAACGATTAGGTCCATACAAATGCCTAGCCAAGTGGCACTTATGACAAGCGAATTCGCTTAGTTATCGATTCTATCGATGGAAACTCTAGCGAAGGCTAAAACCCTGTAGATAGCGAAACAAAATGGCGATTTTTGCTAACAGCTGTGTAAGAATTCGGTGTTCCGTGTTGTTTGTTTAGTGCGTTGTTTTGTCATTTTACATTAAAATTTTATAATGCATACGCTGCGTTTACTGTGGTCAGCTCATAATGAAAGTGTTTGGCTTAGACGACACAGAAGATACCATTCTCGGCAACAATTGGAAAGTGTTGAGGAGATGCCAGAAGCTTTGTTCATTATAGCATTTTAGGCTCAGCAAAGCTTTATTTAAAAAACTTTGTCGTGAGTTACGGACTAGAACCGGATTGAAAGGGTCTGTAGAGATACCTCTGGAAATAAAGGTAAGAAGTTTGGAGAGAATGAATTTACTATATACGAGTACCTACTTATTAGATAAAAATACAAGAATTATCTAATACAAGTAGGTTACCTACTAGAGGTTTTGTTGTGTTTTGGCTCGCAATATTTTATGCTTATCTTTTTTTCAGGTGCTTTGTGCCCTAAGCTTTTTAGCGACAGGGTTGTATCAACGGATTGTGGGTGTTACCCAACACTTGACACAGCGAGCGAACAACAAGTCGTTGCATCAGAGATGTTGTTGATGCCCTCAACCATAACACCATCATAAAAAAATGGGTAGTTTTTCCACAAACGCCACAAGAACGATCTTATGTTAAAGAAGTGTAAGTGGCTGCTTTCAAGATAACTATCATAGCTATAATTCTTACAATAATAGGCACGTAGACTCAGTAAATGTAACTTCAATTAATACAAACAGCATTTAGTGCAGCTAAGCAGTACCTAGATAGGTAAGGTATTGATTGCACCCATATTGCAATTGTAAAGCCAGTGAACGATGAACATCTTTATTTTAATAGGAAAGGATATCACTCCTTAAATGTTCAGATGGTAGGTCCCTACCTACCTAACTAAATGATATACTTTGCCATGTATTTTTTAATGGTTTTACAAAGTCACTTAAATAAGCAGTCCATAGAACATCCTCCTTCAATGAGTGCTAAAACAATCTATATTTTGACAGGTATGTAACCACAACTTAGTAATAATTAATATTAATTCTAAGTTTGGTGGAGCCACACATGATTCCCACATATTATGGTCTGCGAGTAAAGTGGAGTCATACATGCGCGGACTTCATGAAAGCGGGGAACATGTTTGGTTGCTGGGTAAGACTATCATTTATTTTACTAGGAGTTATTTTTTACTACCCCAATAGGTAACCTAGAATTTTTGAAATAATTGCAATAAATTGACTCTTTTATTTTTAATTAAAATAAGTAGACAAGTAATATATAGATGTATTAATTAAGTGTTATTTCATTGCTTTCAGGTGATTCTGGTTATCCACAGCGGCCTTGGCTGGTGGCACCTATTTTAAATGCTACTCCTGGGTCTCGAGAAGAGATTTATACATCGCGGCATGTGCAAGCCAGAAACTGCATTGAGCATTGCTACGGTTTGCTGAAGTCGCGTTGGAGGTGTTTGCTTAAAGACCGAGTTCTTCACTACCATCCTTATGTTGCTAGCAAGATAACACTTGCATGTTGTGTACTTCACAACATTGCAGTAAAGGCACGGTTGCCAGCACCAAGTGATAGCCCTGCTGCAAATAACGATGGTAGTGATGATCATGGCTCACAACCTAGCACCTCAAATGTCGACAGACATGCTGAATTAATCCGAGGAAGAGCAATGCTCAATCACTTAATTAGCAGGTTGTCATGAAACCACTTGGGTATACCCATGCAGGGTTTTTAATCTGCTGGCAAGCCTATAATTAGTTAATAATAAAAGTACATACTAGAAATAACAAAGAATATATTTTTATTTATAATTTTAAATATTAATAATTAATTAATAATCAAAACAGAGCACAATCTTTGGGGCTAGGTAATGTTGTGTAAAATGCCCAGAAGATGAGAGGCTTCAGCTCTGCTTTGCTCAGCGGTTTTGCAGATAAGCATCTAAGAAACGGCTGAGCAGATTATTTCTCTCATGCTCCACCTCTATCATCCGGGCGTTATTACGCTCCCGCATTCTCCTCCACCTGAAGGCGGCGCTGCTCGACGGCCACGAACTCGCTCGTCGCTCGTTCAAATGGAGTTTGCGGCCGTCTTCGACGCGCTCTTATATGGCGGCGATGAGGCGAGGTAACGGGGGCGTTTGGCGATGGTGCTGCCAGAGTGCTGGTGGACGGAGGAGTGGTAGGCACAGGCGGAAGCGGGCTGGTAAGCCTTGAAGGGGAGCGGCGCACTGGCGCCGGTGGCATTGACAGCTGCCGCCGGCTGGTGGATGCCTGTGATGGTTCTGCCTGAGAGATGCCTGTCAAATAATTTGTGTAGGTATGAGTTTTAATTTTACGAAAAGTAATATAATTAGTTGGTAGATAATGGTATACATAACATCTTCACCACCAATGTCTAAATCAAGATGTGCACTCTCAGGCATATTTTGTGGAGGTTCAGATGGTCTCTGAAAATATGAAGATAATAATTAATTACACTATTGAATTAGGTATTATTTGGTATAAAAACTTGCCTACCAAAATCAAAGATTACTAACATTAAAACCCTGCTCTTCTATCTCAGAGTGGCCTTCCACAGCCAACGCACCAATAATCCCCAACACCCTTGTCTCCAAAACTGTTAGGGCAAGGTTGCTATTAGGACCACCACCAGTGCCACTAGCATGACGTCATATAGCCAAAGCTTTTTTTTTTGTCTTTGACTTCCAGTCCGCCCACACCTTAAAATTATATGAGTTTTAGTTCATGCAAAGTGCAGGTAAGTATAAATTATTTTATTCATGTTAGATTGTGAAGATTATGATGCCTATTAGGTACCTAAGCTTGATAAAGTTTTATGGTACATAATACATACTTGTTAAAATTGAATGAACTATTTATTATTATTATTATTGTAGGTAGGTACCTTTTTCTATTTGTCCATAGGCTTGTGAACACCACCACCAACAGAATTTAATATATTTGCTAGCTCTTGCCACAAACGATCGGCCCTTAGACGACCCTGTGCTCTAGGCTGAGGCCTAGCAAGGTCACCGTGGCTGAAATATGAATAAACAATGAGCATAAAACCAACTGTTTATGAATGTCGTCATTGTTTATATTAGTAGGTGCTTAAGTACTTTTCGATGCAACAGATTGAAACTAAAATTATTTCGTGTAAGTATAGGTACTAGTAGTGTAATAGTCATAAAACAAAACTTTTATGTACTGTAGGTATAGTAAAATAATTATTTACCTTTCCATGAACTCCAAAAGAGTTGAAAATTGCTCTCCACTGGCCAGTGCTCTTGTCGATTCCATTATCTAAATAAATGCACAAAGATTAGGTAACACTCTTGTTTTTGCAACTTAAACTTGTAACTTGTAAAATGTTTCAAACACTTTATTTACACAATTGAAATTAACTTGTACCTCTATTAATTTACTCACTTTTTAATTATTTTACTCAATCAAAGTTTCACAACTCGACACTAACTTTTCAAACTTTTGTGAGAGTCCACAGAAGTAAGTAGCAGGTAAATTAAACTCAGGTTGAATAAATGATGTACCATGTATAATGTCTGGCTTTGAGAAAAATAAATTTACAATAGAATCCTCCAACGCTAAAGCAGTTGCTTTTATATCCCACCAAGATGGCTTTCCCACTTTTTAAGGAAATCAGTTTGAATACTATAGTACTTCCGAACGAATTATTTTAAATAATTATGAAATCTAAATACATATAAAATATAACTCCCTAAATTATGATAAATTATTACAATTCAATATAATGATTTAAATTATATCTCCTGTACCAACAGTTTACATTTTAGAAATTATTTCCGGTAAGGAAATAATAAATAATTGCACAACTAACATCATATAAATTCCTTAAAAATATTAATTAGAATTGTGACGCACACATACAATTATATAAACAATAATTTACTATTATTATTAATATTAATCTTGAATCTCATAACAATACCTTTAACTAAATTTCTAAAAAAATACCTACGTAAATTATAATGAATTATGAAAATATTTAAATCTAATTTTATATAATCAATAACAATTGTTGTTCCGTATTGTTTGGTTGGCGTCACTGTCGCTGACGCAAAATAATCTAAAGACTACCTTCTATCATTTAATTGAAATCCTGATATATATTACGGATGTGAAATAATATATAAAACGCTAGCGACGGACATCATTTGGTAACACTCGGCCTTCCTGCACCTGCCGTGACCCACGGCGATCGGACTGCATCCTGGTGTCCGCCAAGCTGCCGGCGCCGCTGCTGCCGCCGCCATCGGTTACCTGTATAAGAGAAAAGAGAAGCAGTGTTTTGCATTTGAAAATATTTCGTACAGGTACGTAAGTTTTTACTTGCATGCATTATTAATAGCTTTAGTTTAAGTTCAGTGAGGCATCTATTATACAAAGGCTACTATCAGGGTAGGTCACACAGACTACTTAATTATACGACACATGCAGAATTCCTTAGAAGGTCACTTAGACATTATCTAGCGAAGATTATTGATGCTGTCTAATGTTTGTCACACAGACCTTTTATAACGTTGGTCACACAGACTTTTATAAAGTTGGTCACATAGACTTTTATAACGTTGGTCACACAGACTTATATAACATTGGTCACACAGACGGTATCATATTGTATCATTGATATTATCAAAAGTAGGTCACATAGACAGTATCTAAAATAAGTCACTTAGACAGTTAAACAGGATATAAGGGGCACACGAACGAATAGGTCCTGCAGCCACTTTGACCATTTTTATGCTAGAGTTATAAAATAATATTGTTTGTTTCAGCTTGCCAACCTGGACGGATGCCTGCATATTGGTTTCTATTGATTATTTACTTAACTAAGTGATTCGACATAATGAAGTTGTTATGGTTCAAAATAAATTACTTTGGTTTTTCTAGTTTTATTTACAGATATCTTACATAATAAATTACTAAGTTTCTCGAGTTTTATTTACAGATTAATACTTAATCATAATTGAGCTAATTAGGTACATAATAATGCAAATCATAGAACATTCTAGATAGCACTAGGTTAGCTCTCAAGTAGGTCTATAAGATCATCCCTATCTACCTCTCTGTCACTAGAAGAGCTATCTGCATCGGACATAGTCGATTTGTAAGGCCTTAAAACTTCACCCCGAACTACTGCGCTGAATTTCCTATATCCTTTCATCCCCTTGACGCTACAGATTGTATAACGATCTATAATAGGTTCTGCTTTGCTAACTCTATAAGGACCTGCATAGGGACTTTTTAATTTTTGTGAGACTTTAGCAGATGGATCTCTACTAGTTCCATCTTTCCACAAGACTAATTGCCCTACTGAATACTTTATGCATTTTTTACGGGTACGATCAAATTGGTTTTTCATGAGGGTCATATTCCTGTCAATATTCAATTTAGCACTTTGCCTCCTATCTTGCAATGCTTGGTCTTGGGAAGCAAAATCTTGAGATTGCCCTGACGGATAAGCTGGTAAACGAGAGTTCTCATGTCCGAACATGAGTTTAAACGGGGGAAATGTTGTGGTAGAATTAGGTGTATTATTTATTCCCCACACGACATCAGGAAGTTTATCGTCCCATGTGCTCTCATTTTCGGACATGGTATTTAGACCGTCAATAATTGTGCGATTTACACGTTCAACCTGACCGTTAGACCTAGGACTTGCTATAGCGTTCAAAATGTGTTTGAATTGAGTTTCTTCTGCGAACTGCTTGAAATATCTGCTAGTGAAAGCTTTACCTCTATCTGTTATGATTCTAGTGGGGTTGCCAAATAGTGTGACTATTTCTTTTAAGCGTTTAATCGTCTCTATGGAACTACAGTTTTTAACTGCTCTAGCAAATACGAACTTTGTAAACGAGTCTATAACAACCAACACGTACGTGTTTCCTTTTCTAGTTTTTACAAAAGGGCCCAAGTGATCAGCATGCAGAGTATGCATAGGCACTGGTACTTTCTCAATAGGATATAGCTCTCCTTGTGTCCTACCATACCCTGATTTACCATACGCGCATTGTAGACATGATTTAACGTATTTTCTTATAAACCGGGTCATTCCGCTAAACCAAAACTGAGCTTTTACAGTTTTTTCGCATCTCTCAAAACCTGGGTGCCCTATTTGATCATGATACTTCTGCAAAAGGCCATATTTTGCTAATTTCGGTATAACGAAGCGTTCTCCATGCAAAGTTTTCCTATATAAACTGTTTTCTTTAACTACGTAATTATTTTTTATGTCTGGGTTAGTTGTGTGTTCTTGTAACTGTGTGAGTATGTGTTGTATATTATCGTCTTGTAATTGAAGCGTAATTAACCAGTCTGACTCTTCGATTTGGAAAATGGGTTCTGTAAGGGGGTTTCTACTTAATGCATCTACGTGCTTCATACGTTCACCCGGTCGATACTCTATTTGCAAATCAAAATCCTGTATAGTCAGCCACCACCGAGCTATGCGAGGAATGAGATCTTTTTTGACTAAAGTAGTGCGTAAGGCCGCGCAATCTGTAATTACTTTTACAGGTATTCCTGTCAAGTAGATGCGAAAACGTTTTAGTGATTCTACTACGGCTAGAGTCTCGAGTTCGTAACTATGATAAAACTGTTCCTCTTTAGATGTTACTCTACTGAAATATGCTATAGGTTTTATTGATTTATCTGGTTGATGTTGCAAAAGTATGCCACCTAGTCCTAATCTGCTCGCGTCAGTGTGTAATTCTGTCGGTGCTTTGCTATCGTAAATTCCTAATACTGGCCTTTCTGTTAGTTTATGCTTCAATGTTTGAAATGCTTTTTCTTGTTCCGGACCCCAAACCCATTCCACATCTTTTTTAGTTAGCTTTGTTAAAGGTAAAGCAATTTCAGCAAATGCGCGAATATACTTTCTGAAGTAGGAAGTTAGACCAATAAATTGACGAATTTCGTGAACATTTCTAGGTTGTCGGTAGTCTGAGACGCAATTAATTTTAGCTTCACCAGGTCTTATTGTACCTGCAGCAATTTCATGTCCTAAATAATTGACGCTTGTTTTTAAAAATGAACATTTACTCAAATTTAATTTTAGATTGGCTTTTTGCAATAGCCTCAATACACGTTCTAGCAATTGTATCCCTGCTTCTACGGTTACAGTAGGTAACATCACATCATCAAGATATGTTGCGACATCGTTTTTAACGTCATTTAGAGCTATGCGTATAAGCCTAGAAAACACAGCAGGCGCGTTAGCTAAACCAAATGGCATTTTTAGAAACTCAAATTGCCCGGAAGGTGTTACAAAAGCAGTTTTGTGAATAGAGTCGTCAGCAATTTCTACTTGATAGTATCCTTGGGCTAAGTCAAGAGTTGTAAAGTAGCATTTTCCTGCCAACTTTGAAACTTGGTCATCGATATGTGGTAAGGGGTAACGGTCTTTGACAGTTTGAGAGTTTAAAGCCCTATAGTCAATACACAACCTATAATCTCCACTTTTCTTTTTCACTAATATGACCGGGCTTGCGTATTCAGACATCGATTCACGCACTATTCCGGAATCGATTAGATCCTGAACCTTATCATTAACAATTTCGTTTTCCTTATGGGATAACCTGTATGGCTTAAAGTGAACCGGATTGTCAGTCGTTGTCTGGATACGCATTTGTACAAGGTCTGTGCAGCCTAAATCTTTCGTGTCCCTAGCAAACATATGGCTGTAGTTATTCAATAAGGTAATGAGTCTATCTAAGTTCGAACTACCTAGATCTCCTACATCTACTTCATGCATATCTAATACTCTAGAATAACTGGGTGGACGAGTACATGAATCCAGAGACATTACGTTAGGAACATTATCGGATACAGGGGCTACTAGTTCAGCACGTGCTATTAGTTTGTGAGCTGGTAACGATATTGTGGAGTCACTCATATTTATGAATTTTAACCGCCCCTCGATGCAGATAATTCCTCCAGGGATAGCGTAACACATTTTCCCTAATTGAAAGTAAACAGAATTTGTTAAAAAATGCAAGTCATCGTTAGATTCAATGTCTACAAATACATCGATTAGGCAGACACACTGAGCTGGTATACTAACATCATTTTTCAGGTGAACGCTGTATTTTGAATTGCAATCTATGCTTCCTAGTTCAATGCGCTTAAGGCAATCGTCTACAGTAGAGGTTTGTACGAATGTGACAGAATCTGAAGTGGTTACTAAACTTATACCAGGTTGGTTTATCATCGGCTGGCCAATGATTAGGTCTACGTCAGACAGATCATAATCAGTTATTTCGACGGTACCACTCAAACACACATTGTCAATGCAAACATCAATAATAGTCCTACCTAACGACTGTGTGTGTGCACCTCCAAACCCTCGCATTACTATAGCTGATGGTGAAATTATTAGATTTAACTGTTTCGCTTTACTTTGAGTTATAATATTAAGTTTACTTCCAGTATCAATATATACTATAATTTTTTCTGTGCCGATGAATGCAAAGAGTTTGTACATGCTCAAGAAATAATTAGCAGTGGTATACATGATCTGACTCACCCGAGGTGCTTGTGTTTGTTGCCCCGTTGACCCCGGGGCAGCTCTGAACCAGCAGGTAGCCGATGTGTGTCCGGCACGCTGGCAGGTATCGCAGCGTTGTTGAGATCTGCAATCTCGCGCCTCGTGTCCACTCCGTCTGCAAATGTAGCACCGCTTCACTCCCTGCTGCTGTGTCGGCGTGGTTGAACTTGCATCTGCTGTACCCCGTCTCCATGTAGATTTCCGCGATGATGTCGTTTCCTGTCTTGACGATGCTGTTGTTTTGTAATTTTCAAGCGATGACAGGTAACCGTAGTAAAGAATATCAGGTGACTGGCACTGAAACGCTTTTGCATTTGCACGTAGTTCCGCGGGTAGACCTCTGATTATACATGAGATGGCTTCTTCTCCATGGATATTGCACTTTTTAAGAAGCGACACCTTGTCGTGGTAGTACTTTGTCATGGTTTCACTGTCTTTCTTTGTCCTTAACAGCATATTCTCTAGTTTGTCCACGTGGTCAATCGATCTTGGAAAAGCGGTTTCCAAGGCTTTTTTCCATCCATTCCAGTCAAGGTCGTAACTATCTAAATCGTCATACCAGCATCTAGCAGATCCACGAAGGCGAAGCTGCATCACGAACTGTCTCTCTGTAGCATTCCATCCATAAACTTCACCAAGCTGATCAATTTTATGTAGCCAACTGCTGACGTTACTCGTGTTGTCTTCCGGCCGGAACTTGGGGATTACTTCTGCGTCAGTATGGCTTATCTTGTAGCGTTTTCTAGGTACGGGCGTAGAGTCCTCGGAAGAAAAAAAATTCGGGCTATTTTCGGTATCTTCATTGTTAGACGAGTCTTCTTGCTGGATTTCTTTTCTTTTTATGCCTAGACCAGATGCGTAGGGGCCCGACATTTTCTTCTTATCCCACTTCTGAAGTGTGAGAGTCCACAGAAGTAAGTAGCAGGTAAATTAAACTCAGGTTGAATAAATGATGTACCATGTATAATGTCTGGCTTTGAGAAAAATAAATTTACAATAGAATCCTCCAACGCTAAAGCAGTTGCTTTTATATCCCACCAAGATGGCTTTCCCACTTTTTAAGGAAATCAGTTTGAATACTATAGTACTTCCGAACGAATTATTTTAAATAATTATGAAATCTAAATACATATAAAATATAACTCCCTAAATTATGATAAATTATTACAATTCAATATAATGATTTAAATTATATCTCCTGTACCAACAGTTTACATTTTAGAAATTATTTCCGGTAAGGAAATAATAAATAATTGCACAACTAACATCATATAAATTCCTTAAAAATATTAATTAGAATTGTGACGCACACATACAATTATATAAACAATAATTTACTATTATTATTAATATTAATCTTGAATCTCATAACAATACCTTTAACTAAATTTCTAAAAAAATACCTACGTAAATTATAATGAATTATGAAAATATTTAAATCTAATTTTATATAATCAATAACAATTGTTGTTCCGTATTGTTTGGTTGGCGTCACTGTCGCTGACGCAAAATAATCTAAAGACTACCTTCTATCATTTAATTGAAATCCTGATATATATTACGGATGTGAAATAATATATAAAACGCTAGCGACGGACATCATTTGGTAACACTTTCGTACGCCTTCTCTTCTTCTTCTTCTTCTTCTGATCGAATGTTTGGAGTTCAAATGACACATGTGACGTTTGATAACGAAAGATCATAGACTAAACGCGGTTCATAGCGAACAGACGAATGGAATAAACGATCGCTAAGCGTAGGTTACTTTGTCTTCCAATCGAACTTCGTTAACGCTGTAGCGATGACGACTGTAGAAATGGAATCGCTTCCGGGCGAATGCCGGTTGGCTAGGCCCTCTGATGTTTAGGCTAATGAGTAATTTAATGTTAACCTAGTTTTATAGAATAATGTTAGTTCAAAGTAAAGTAAAAGTAAAAAATATATTTATTCAATAATATCACAAGGATCATTTTGAAATGTCTTAAAGCTAGTTGAATTTACGCCAGTTCCACGCGCCCCAGCCTAGAAGAATCTGGCAACAAACTCGGCTGGGTTCCTAGCTTTATTTTGATGATCCCTCTTTATCATAAAGCTTTAGTGTGGTGTTCTTGTTTTCAGTCAGATTAGTTTGCTGCATGCACTCTAGTCTCCAGTGTAAGCTTAACTTGACTTGAGTTCGTTCGTTCGTATGAGTCAGTGGCCAACTCTGGTGACAGAGTTCCTAGGCCGCCCGAAGGCCTCTGTCATGGCCTAACAACTTTGAAAAAGCCGGGACCGACTGCTTAACGTGCCCTCCGAAGCACGAGAGCGCTTAGTTGAAATTGCCACTGGCGGTCACCCATCCAAATGATGACCCCGCGGAAAAGTGCTTAACTTCGTTGATCTGTTAAGAATAACTTAGCCAGCTACGTCACGAGCGCTCCAGTAACGCTCCAGTAACGCTTGAGTAACTGACTGACTTAAGGCTCAACACTAGTTCCTTTATTATATACTTTTATCTCGACCAAAATGACGAGTTCCTTCACTTTATAAGGTCCGCCGCCAGGAGGTTGCGGGTTTGCTTCCCGCCTTGGGACAAATGTTTGTACGATCTGCAAATATTTGTCCTGGGTGTGTTTTCTATGTACTTTATAGAAAAAAACAACTTGGTAGAATCTAATGTAATTTATGAATAATGTTTTATTTAGTATTATTATTTTTAGAACTAAACATGAAGAATCTTCAAAAGGCATCAACATCTCATGCAATATTGAATCTTCATTTGAACCTGTATTCAGATCTCTTGAAACAAGGCTTCAAATCTCGGTATGCATAGCTGTTAAATATTTTTTCATTTCAAATTTTGCAGCACAATAAATAATAATGTAGTACAGTTCGCACGGCGGATCTCGGCCGTCGTGAAGTTAGCAGTTTCGATGCGCTTTTTCGACCTAAATTGTCTTTGCGCATCATAAACGGCTAACATCACGGAAGCCTAGATCCGCCGTGCGAACTATACGTATTATTACCCTGCTTTACGCGAGAGATACGTTCCGCGAAAACTCGCGTTATGTGAAAATCGCGTATAACGGAGTTTGCGTTTAAACAAAGAAAAAAGTCAGTATACATGCAAATCAATGTTTCAAATCTAAAAACACATTGTGCTGCCATACATTACGCATTTTTTTACGGAAAGAAACAATAGAGGGAATCCCGATAGGTCCTACTCTGAGGGGGATTTTTTTATCAGAATGGTCAAAGAAAGTGGAATTTCTGTATTTTATACTGCTAAGATATTTTATACAACATGAATGCAACAAAGGACTGAACTTGAATTTGAAATTGAACTTAATTTCTCATGTGTGGCCTACACAGGAGAGTTATGCGTCTTAAAATTTTCAGAGTCGGCCCGGTGAAGAAATCATGTTTGATTTTATAATCGGCAATGATACTCAGACAGAAATTTACTTCTCCATTGCTCAGCTTGGGCACAGAAAGCACAACTTTGAAGTGCTCAATAATGGCTTGGCTGTTGAAAGCGCACCGCAACTCATTCATCCAAGTAAGTTACAAGTAATTTTCTACTAATAATAAAAACTTTTACTAAAATTATAAAAGGGGTAAGAATTTTTGTTTGTTTATTTGTACCGAATAAGCTCCGAAACTTCTGAACCGATTTGGCTGGAATTTTAAACATAGATAGATAATGTCCGAGAATAGGGCATAGGCTACTTTTTATCCCGGTAAAAGTACGGTTCCCGAGTTACACGCGAACGATGTCGCGGGCAACAGCTAGTAGATTATGACTAGTGGCTTCACTCATCATGAGCACTGATGGTTAAGTGAAAGTGAGCTTTCGATCCCAAAATTGTGTTTTTCTAATTTTCTAAGGTTCTTTTATTTATTAATTTCAATAATGCCAGCTCCATTGTTTCATCAACTTAGACTTACTCTCATAAATTCTCTCATAAACTCATAAAGAATCAGTAAAGCATGTTAGCCGTTTTACAAAAACCTTCCTTACAAAACACCCTAATAAGCAGATATTACTGCTAGTAGGTAGGTAGTTGCATCGCATGCAAGTCAGCCGAATAATTAATGAAGCTTTCGAATACGAGGTCTATCGATTTTATCGAACTATTTTCGTAACTGGAGCAAAGTGGAGCATCTACATGTATTTTTAATATTACCATTATTCAAACAGTCTTGGTGATACGTCCAACATGCAACAAAGGAATTTATTTAGTTATAAAGTCTGGGTTGGGTTAGTATGTATAGTGAAATTGATTTCAACCTAATTACATAATAGCCCTGCTCGTTGAACGAAATCAAGTCTCTAAACAATTGAATTGTTTCAAAGGGTTCCAAAACGTCATGGTTACAAAACGACTACTAAACCTAATTTTGAAACGTCCAAACTACTTTTTGTTTACTTGGAATACCATAAAGATAATTGAAACTCATTTGCTTTCCCATCAGCTCTGAAGTCTCTCTCTCTGGAAATACTCTTATTTTAGCCAACTTTGAAGAAGAAGAACATACGCAAGACTTCTAATTCTGATACTTCTTTTACCCGTAATTGTCGTATATTTCAGAGCAAACCATTTATCGGCCGGTTTCTGTAAAGTTCTCATCAACCGAGATAGGACAGTATGAATGTCCTATCATATTTATATTCAAAATCTCAGACCAACATACAATCGTTATCAAAGACATGGTGAGTTTAGTTTAGAATGACTTTTTGCAACTATAATCGTTATTTGTCGACCTTAGTGTAGCAGACCCCAGCAAAGTAGATTTCTAGTAACTTTATATAATTTTAAACGCGTGAAAAACGGGCTTGATTACCGTTGTGGGACAAATGTTTGATCTGGGCACAGAACAGATATTAGTTATAGTTCTATGGTACTCGTAGGCCCGTATTCAAGAAGCATACTTGAGTGTGAATCTTCTTCTTCTTCTTTTAATGAGTGTGAATCGTGACTCAAGCATCGATTTTTGACAATAGAATACTTATGTCAAATCGATGTCGTCAAGATTTCAGTCTTAGTTTAAGTCAATGAACAATGACAATCATAGATTTGAAAGACTTAAGCTTACAGAGGGTTACATTACATTTATGAATAATGCCCTAAGTATAGAGCCATTTTCTAACAGATTATTTAATTCAGGTTGTATTTGTGGAAGATGTGCTGGGTATGCACCAGCCTAAGCCAAGTCCGTATATCAACAAGAAGTTCTGGGGAGACAAGCTTTTCAAGGCCAGGACCGTGGAGTAAGTGCAATATATCCGTACTGATTGTGCCCCGCGGTTTGGATTAATCCCATCTGTCACTTAGTTTTGTCCCCTTACGCGCAACACACACAGCGTGCGGGCGCGGGTCGGGTCAGATCCGCCGCGGGTGTTTTTTGTTTTAATTAGTATGGACGCCAAGGATCACAATACACTAAACGCGGGAGCGGCTGCTGCGCTTCACCCGACCAAAAAACACCCGCGGCAGATCTGCCTCGTGCCCGCGCCCGCGTTCTGTGTGTGTTGCGCTTTATGGTGACAGATCGCACAGTGCTGTCAACCTTTTTTCAATAAGGTGACAGATCGAACTTTTATTTTTTTGTAAAGTGCGATCTGTCACCCTGCCTGTAACGAGAGAAAAGATCACCTGTTTTTTTAGTTTTTATGCTAAACCACAGGAACAGTAAATTATTCCGGGATGAAAAGTAGCATGTGTTATCGGTATATCCCGAACTTTAACCATGTATGTACC
Organism: Colostygia pectinataria; assembly: GCA_951394395.1. Taxonomy (NCBI): domain Eukaryota; kingdom Metazoa; phylum Arthropoda; class Insecta; order Lepidoptera; family Geometridae; genus Colostygia; species Colostygia pectinataria. The sequence continues at coordinate 4,842,177 of OX596365.1, read as the reverse complement.
TACATTCCAATTTATGTTGTTACGCGATTATTCCGCCAATTGTGAATTTATTATGATTTTTGTTTTGATAGGTAGTCTCCTAAGAATTGGATTGAAATTGATAACAGCGTTTTTTGAAAAAATCAACATAAACAAATATATCAATAATTTCAGCGAAAGGGTCACTATCACTAGACCTACAGACTTAGTATATTATCGGTAATGAAAGGTAAAATATTTGCATTTTTTAGATATCTTCCAAGACACAACCAGGTATTTGACGAGTACAGTGTACCGAAAGATTTAAAGAAGCTGTTCGCTTCCAAGTTATCGACTCCGATCGATGCACCCAATCGGGATAAAGTTATGGCGTCGAATTTGAGGTACCGCATTTTATCTGACTCTAATTATTTTCCTCTTTTTTTTATACCACTTACTAACATACGGCCCACCTGATAAGCGGTTACCGTAACCTATGAACGCTAGTAAGTTCGTGTCAGTGCCCAACTCTGATGACATTTTTAATAGCAAGGTATCAGCTATGTTGGTTCTTATGCTACTAGTTTTGCTTAGTTTGGGGCTAGATGGCGTTGTGTGTAATTGTCCGCCTATATTTTATTTATTTATCGTATCACAACACCCTAAAAAAATATTTGCAGATCATACAAATATTGATTTGCATAAGACAGTGGTTCACTCGACGACGGTAAGGACTATGTGACTTGGATGCCATTATATTTTTTTTTCTTTACAGGGAAACATTTGATACTGGATGTACCAATAAAGAGAATTACTCTAAATACTTTCACTATTTGTTATGGTATGAGGAAACTGTGCTAAGGATCAATATGAAGGTAATAATGTTTATTACTCACAAGTTTTCTGTGTTTACCTAATGCTACGGCCACATTTTCACGCAATGCAAACGCTCTAACTTTGCTCGGCATTCATAAGAACAAAAAGCAAAACCGCCGGCCCAGCCGGTGTTTCCAGCATACCTATGGCATTCCAACTGCGCGCTAAAACTGGCGTAAACTCACGTAACTTTTAAGACATTCAAATCATTAAAAAAATCCTCTTTATTGAATAACTCTATTGACCAAAAGTTTGAAAACGTCGCAATAATTGAGGCTAAACTAAACTAAGCTAAACTAATCCCGGAAAAAAATAGAAGACGCGGTTGGTGCTATAATATTGATTGTCGTCCTATTACTTGAATAAAATAAATAAAAGTCGATAGTGGATGTTGGCTCCAATCCATATTTGCCTACGACAAAATCAGAATATTGCAAGATAGAAATACATACAAGCACATCGCTCGACTATTCGATGTAAACAGAGCGCGCGAAATGTAGCCAACCGCATGAACATTGTCGCAATAAAACCATTTGATGTGCAGCAATTTACCGACAGCCGCGCGAAGGGCATTCGAATTCGCGAGAATGATTCTCGATATAACGAATTGTTTGTCCAGACGTGTCGCGTCAACAAAAATCTTCGCCTTATCGCTATAATGTGGCCGTAACATTAATGCAATGCTTCCTACTAATATTATAAATGCGAAAGTCTGTGTGTGTATGTTTGTTACCACGTATCTCCGTGACGATTTAATCGATTAGCATGAAATTTGCAATGTAGATAGCTTAAGTCCTGGAATAACACAAAGGCCAGAAAAGTGAACTGTTCCATAATAACTGCAAAAACGCGGGTCAAGCCGTGCGGGTCAGCTCGTAACTAATAAGTTCTTGGGGATGCGGTGCAAATCTACACATGAGTTTAGAAATACGCGCATTATATTTTGGACCTTAATTTCTCATAAGAAATTTTAGATTTCACATATAAGAGAAACTTAAGTTAGCTAATGTTTTAAAATATGTACAATGAGCGTACGTGACTACGGTACATTGACTTAAAACAAGTTATAATAAGATCAGTTGCCTCGTACCTATATACCATACCACACATACATTTCTGCATAACATTTCCATGCCACACACAGGTACTATTTCATAGGGATATCTAGGGCGATTACGCAACTCGATTGCAATCCGATTTCAATCGGCGAACTGTCAATACACTGTCATATTCATACATGATACGTCAGTTTTTGAGTGAAACCAAGGGAACTCGATTGCAAGCGAATTAGTAATCGCTCCTGTGATATGCAAAACAAAGAAAAACAACCTCTCTTATTTTGCTAATAGTGCCACCGTTAGTTTAGGTTTTGGGTTCAAGAACATACTCATACTGTGATAGTTTTTATGACTAACATCATTTTATAGATCTATATCTAGTAGGTACTGTCCGGTCAGCATGAGCACCTTAGACAAGGGGTTTTTTTAAGGAAGTGTAGAGAAAAATAACCGTTTAAAAAAAAAAAAAAAACATTACTGTCTTATTTAACCGATTGTAATTTAAAACAAAAAAAGTTTTTTGTAAAGAAATGTAATAAAATTGAAAAATTACAGTTTTCTATGAACGAATGTAATTTTTGTTTTGGCTGTGAACAATACTTTAGTCTATGGTGCTCATGCCGGGTTGATGGCCTTAGCTAACCCTAATTCATTCAAGATTGAAGTTCGCTAAGGTAATTAAAATACAGCTTGCTAGAGGAAGATGGCGCGTAACCAATTTGACATTTGTCCGGTAGAGTTATTATTAAAACAGCCTGTCGCTATCATCCATCTATCGTCGCGTTAGGCCGTCCTTTGCACACGTAAGGTTCACACTGGAGGTGTGAAAGAGACAGTCTGACGAGGCGTCAGGCCTTCCCTTACACACGTAAGGTTTACACTGGAGGTGTAAAAGAGACGGCCTGACGCAGCAACAGGCGGACGACAGCAACAGGCTTACGTAATAACCTCACCATAAGCTTAAAGTTTAAGTTTTGTTTTAACTGAGGCTTTTCTTTCAGCGCTATAATATGGCTGACATTATTTTGCTACAGACGACAGATAAAAAAATATTTATGCTAAGCATACCTGGCCTCAGCGAAAACCGCCCTTCTATCATGCTTGGTGAGCTTTCTAACCATAATTCTATGCTTGCTTTACGTTGCTTTTTTTATTTGTGGAATCACTAAAAAATTTGGCTATTTGTTGCATTGCACTGAATATAGTGTGAGCACTGGTGGTCTAGTGACCCCGCCTTCCGAACCTAAGGTCGTGGGTTCGAACCCGGTCGTGCACCAATGGAATTTTTCTATTCGAAACAAAATAATATGTATGTGCGCATTGCCAGTGCTCTCAAACGGTGAAGGAAAACATAGTGAGGAAACCGGCATGTCCAAGAACTAAAAATTAAAAAACATGTGCCATCCACCAATCCGAATTGGGTTCTCAAGGTGGATTAAGACCCGATCACTCTCGCTTGAGACTAGGCCAGTATTCCAGCAGTGGGAACATTAGAAGGCTGTCATGTCGATGACTGAATTATTATATGTTAAAATAGACTTGTCGCGAGTGAAAGTAATCTTTTGTGATCAAGGAAGCATTTGCTATGGCTTGAGTCATACAGAGCTCAGAGTGAAATGGCCTATCTTTGTTTTAGAACAGAACATTGGCAGTCTTTAGACACTCAATCATTCGTAGTTAGAACCATGGAGTGGTTTGAAATTCATTTTGCATAATTTGTAAATTTTCTTTTCCCAGCATGAACGATGTATTTCCATAAATCATTAATGACGTTTGCTAGAGCGCCTAATGGCTGCCATTGATTTGACAGCGACATACGTAAATAAAACGCTTGCGTTATGTGGGTTCGATTCCCACATTTCCCACCCATAACAAACATTTCGCGGTAGGTTGCGTACATAGGTTTGTCGTCAGACAAAGTTTGGGTGTATGAAGTATGTATATGTAGAAAAAACGTTAAGTAAATAATTATTTTGTCAGTTATCTGGTTTTTATAGTCCAAAATTTACTAAGCTTAAGCCTAGATGTCGCTGTGTGAAATTTCGACCAATTATTTATTATTTTATTATTTTAAGACTGTATTTTTGTTACAGGCGATTTGATATGCCTAAAGCCGCTCAATAAGGAACGGGAAGTGATTTTTGAAAGTGTCGTTTGTCAATTATTGCTCGAGGCAGTTTATATCACCGGATTTCACTCCGAGTAAGTAATTAGTCACTGACGTAGCTCTTGGAATTAGCAAGTTGAAGTGTTGGCCCGTCCACAACGGGCCGTTGCAACCGTTGGGGGAAATAATGCTTCATGAATGATTAAGTAAGTTTGTTTGAAAGGTGTTAAAATGTTAATCGAGAGTGTTCTTAGCCTTCTTCTTATGTTTTAAGAAAATCTGCTCAGCCGTTATAATATAATCAGCTCTTATCCAGTTGATAAAAAAGCTTGGGATTTAATAGAGATTTTTTAAATTTTTAGGGCCTTATTCATAATTAGACTGATAAAAACCTCTGTTAGCTAATGTGTCTATAAAAAACTATCATCGTCTTGTTCATTCACATAAGAATGACAAACAAAGACATACTAAGCAAGTCGCTTTAATAACTGTTTCTATGAATAAGGCGTTTTTTTTATTAATTAATTTATTAGTAGGTTATTTAGACAATAATGTGAATTGAATGAATTATTCAAAAATACTTGTTCACAAAAACATAAACTTAAATAGTAACATTTTATAAAATAAGTACAATGTCCGGCATTATCACTTAGAAGTGAATAACGTCAATGTTACAGGTTCTTCAAGTACTACACGCCTTACACCCGGTTCGACGTACGCTTCACCGTGTGCCGCTTGCCGTTGGAGCGCATGCACCGAGCGCTCGAGACCGCTAACCAAGGAGGCATGGAGTCTAGAACATTCCCGAAGGCGAATACTAATACCCCTAAGGCGTCGAGTTTTAGTCAGTAAGTTGCACAAAAACTTTGGTAAAAACGACTTTTGAATTAACGAATGAATGAATTGATAAGTTACTGAATTAATGCTTTATGATGATATTTTGAATGCTGATGATATTTACAAAAAAATATATAAGAAGTATTCTATCAGTAATCTGGGTTCCCATGTTACAAGCTTTGCTAAGTTTAGGATAAGTTTTTTATTAGATTGATATACCTAAAATAGCTGCAGTGTATATTGTACTTAGCGCAAAACGTTGTGTAGAGTAGAGAAATAGCGCTGTGTGAAATGTCATCATGACAGCCATCTAATGTTCCCACCGTTGGGACACTGGCCTACTCTCGGGCGAGAGTGATTGGGTCTTATCCACCACTCGGACCCAATGCGAATTGGTAGATGGCACAGGTCATTCGAATTTTAAGTTCTTGGACATGCCGGTTTCCTCACGATGTTTTTCTCTACCGTATGAGAGCACTGGCATAGCGCACACAATATTTATTATCATTGTTATTAAATATTTTAGTTTCTTCAATCCGCAAGTGGGTCTGAACATAGAGCAGAGGACCGCGGTGGAGCACATCGTGGCGGGCACGGCCGGCACCTCCCCGTACCTGATCTACGGCCCGCCCGGCACCGGCAAGACGGTCACCGTCGTCGAAACTATACTGCAGGTATTTAACCTTATTTCAGATCATCACAAACTATACTGCAGGTATTTAACCTTATTTCAGAGCATCACAAACTATAGCGCAGGTATTTAACCTTAATTCAGAGCATCACAAACTATAATGCAGGTATTTAACCTTATTTCAGATCATCACAAACTATACTGCAGGTATTTAACCTTATTTCAGAGCATCACAAACTATAGCGCAGGTATTTAACCTTAATTCAGAGCATCACAAACTATAATGCAGGTATTTAACCTTATTTCTGAGCATCACAAACTATACTGCAGGTGTTTAACCTTATTTTAGATCATCACAAACTATACTGCTGGTATTATTCTTAACTCAGAGCATCACAAACTATACTGCAGGTATATAACCTTATTTCAGATCATCACAAACTATACTGCAGGTATTTTACCTTATTTCAGAGCAGCATCATAGAGTACGTTTTGATAATAACTAAGCTTGTTTATGAACGCGCAACCTTTCGTTTGATTCTTTTCTAAGGTTTTAGAAAAAATACTACTATTTAGTATGGAAATAGAAGTGGCTTGAAATGGAAATATTTTGATAATTTCCATGAAAAGTGGTTCAATTCCATGCACTGTTCTTTCACCTATATTGATTTTTGGTGTGAAGAATCTTTATCACTCTGTTAGAAAGTATCCTATGAAATCTAGCCTCTGTTTTTAAAACATAAAGGATAATACTTTTTACCGTAGTATCACGCCAGCAAAGTCGCTAGCGCGTGTGGGAAGCTTCTCCACATAATTCAATAACTCGTTCACACGTACACAGTTGGTGAATACGGACAACCGCTCCCGCATCATGGTGTGCACCAACTCCAACATGGCGGCGGACCACCTCGCCACGCAGATCATAAAGTACGCCTACATGTTCACGCGAAGCAACTTCTTGCTGCGCGCTAACTCCAATCTCAGGAACTGGTGAGATTTATTGATTTACTACGATCTATCAATTGATGAAAAACGATTCAAAATCAGTTGCGTAATTAAAAGATCTAAGCGTACCTACCTACATACTTAAAGAAAAAAGCGAAAAATATGAAAAAGCTGTTCATGATAATGAAAAATAATGAAAACACATTTGTACAAACCTTCGTTTTTTATTGGTTATTTTTTTTTATAGTGTTAACCATCTCACTAAAGGAATACTAAAGATTATAACATCTCAAAAATATTTCGCCTCAAGCGCGATTTGACCTGTGTATCAAGCGGTGGTTGCGGGTTCAAATCCTGCTTTAGCTGAAATATTTTTTGAAATATTAAAATCCTTCGTTTTTTAGTTTTATTTTATACATTTATCTTTGTACTTTGTATTACCCTAATATAGGTTTCTTGGGCAGGGAATAACCCAGTATTCCGATAGGTGTATCAATAAATGGATATCTTATAAAGAAATTCAAAGTAGATGACACTGGTTCATAGGATATTTTTACATCTGACATCATATTATAATATTCTACTCGTAGATAGGTGAAAACCGGTTTAAGTTCTTCGTTTTTAGTCTGAAATCAAGGGAGTAGATATATATTTGTACTAGCGACCCGCCCCGGCTTCACACGGGAGCTTAGTAATTGGTAGCATATAATCTATAATCCCTTTTTAGATTAGGTATAGGAAAGAGCACTGGTGGTCTAGTGGCAGTGTGACCCTGCCTTACTAAGGTCGTGCGTTCGAACCCGGTCGTGTGGTTGAATATGACCTAATATTCTCGCTCGAGAGTTAGCCAGTGTCTAAGCAGCAGGAACGTTAGCAGCTCGATCCAAAGCCGCGAATCAACACATGACTAATTTGTAACAATAGAAGTTCTTTACCGTTGTATTTAATTTATAATTTGGTTGAAATCCCGGTATAAACCCATTGTAAATGAAAGATAGCTGCTCTCCTCCAACATGTTTTCCTGAAAAAGTTTTTTTATATATATACAACTGAAGTGGCAACCAAGAGTACGGCCCACAAGATGGTAAGCGGTTACCGTAGCCTATCGACGCTTGCAATACCAGAGGTATCACTCGCGGGTTGCCACTTTGAGGCATAGATCGAAAGCCTCATGTGCCAGTAATTTAAACGGAAAACATACCCTTCACACCGAAACACAGCAATGCGAGCATTACTGCTTTGTGGCAAAAATAGGTATGGTGGTAGTACTTCCCCGGACGTGTTCTATATCAAAAAACTCTGCTAATCTTTTAGTTAAGTTATAGTACCTACTAATCAAACAACCGTAATTTGTAGGGCAGCTTTCTCGTACCGACATATTGATGAAAAGACAGGAAGATAAAAGGTCTTTAAAAACGGGATTTTTCTCGTACCGTTCATTAGTGAAAATGCATGAAGGCCAAAGGCATTAAAATACTCCTTTTTATTTGCTTGGTAACGGTATGAAATATTCAATGAAAACTTACCGTACTCATAAAACTGAACATGGGGGAATTCATGACCGAAACAACTGTACCAAACAATTATAGAAAATATGCTAGTGAGTTGTAACGCATTGCACATTGTCACAATTACGTAGTACTTTAATAAAATAGTAAGTGGTAATGTTTTGTGATAAAACTTTCTTTAATCGTTGGTAGTAAAATTACTGGTTTTATGTCTTGAAGGCATATTGCGAGTAATATGCGGTCGGCCGTGTAGTTCACTCGTGTTGACCGAGTTGGCTCATGTGTTTTCGTAACGCTCTATAAGTTTACTATATTTAAATGATTACAATTTACTCAAGTGAGCGCAAAAGGAGCTCTTCCGTTCTCATACATGATCGCGTGAGATAATTCGGTTAACACTAAAACTGTGACACGTGGCTTGTTAAAAAAGTTGCAATCATTCCTATGTACACGGAAACAGGCGTTTTTCTGGCGATAGCTAGACTATCCAACAACCATTTTTTTTATTTCATTAATATTTAATTTTGTATTTTTTGTACTCATACATGCGGCTGTCCCTCACTATTATCTTACTACTTTTATTAAATGCGAAAGTTTAGATAGATTGATTGATGATTGTTACTCAATCACGCCAGAACCGCTGAACGGATCTGGATGAAATTTAGCACAGAGATAGATTATAGTCTGGAATAGCGCATAGGTTACTTTTTATCCCTGATATCAATAAACTAAATTTTGATATGTACGTTTCCTATGCCCATATCAAAATTACTACGCGAACGAAGTCGAGGACAAAACTGTTATGAATAAGGGGGTGTTTTCAGGGATGGTTTGCCCGCGCACCTGGCGCCGTACTGCAATGGTATAAGCTACGCGTCGTGGGAGCACGTCACCATTGAACGCTTCAAGGCTCACGCTATCGTGATTACTACTCTGGCGCATTCCTCCAAGTATGCTGCGTAAGTATTATTTAACTTCATCATTATTGTAATTATTATTATTTTATACAACTGAAGTGACAAACAAGCGTACGGCTCACCATATGGTAAGCGGTTACCGCAGCCTATGGACGCTTGTAATACCAGAGGTATCACTCCCGGGTTGCCACCTAGAAGCATAGATCAAAAGCCTCATGTGCCAGTATTTCACCGGTAACCATACTCTTCACACCGGAAAACAGCAATGCGAGCATTACTGCTTAGCGGCAGAAATAGGTATCATCATCGATCAGCTGTCTTATTCCGTAAGCAAACTGGTAATGGTGATCGTACTAAATCTGGGAACCATTTACACGATCTTAGCAAAGTTTAAAACTTCTGAAATTTGACAAGGGTAAATTTAGGGTCGAAATATTGGCTGTTTTTTAAATTTATATGTTTCGAACATCGTTAAGGTAGTTAAAACGATTCACAAAGTTATGAAATCCATTACCATTTTGCTTACGCAATAAGGCCGCTAGTCACACTTCGATTCTACCAAAACTCTACCGTATTGGTTTAGAAAGTGCGGGTAAGAATCAAGGTCATCTAAACTTCGATTCTACCAAAGCTCTACCGTATTGGTTAAGAAAGTGCGGGTAAGCATCAAGGTCATCTACACTTCGATTCTACAAAAACTCTACCGTCTTGGTTTAGGAAGTGCGGGTAAGAAAGAATCTTACATTTAGTTCCATTTTCTGGCGTCAACTTCGGGCACAACTTATACCCACTGGCTGTTGTCTTTCATCGACACAACTATTGTAGTAAAAACTGTAGATTACTTACTATATAGAAGCTTTCTAAAAAGCTATAGTACTGCCAGTGCATCTCGTCTCGGCTGTCGTGAAGTTAGTCGTTTCGATGAGCAACTTTTTCGAACCTAATTGTCTTTGATAGATAGATAGATAGATAGATAAATCATTTATTTGTATCTTCAAAACACACGTACATTTTAAAGAGCAAAAAGGCAAACCATACAGTTTCTTAACACTAACATAAATCAGGTAGGAATGTATTTGCCCTAAACATTGACCTCGTAAAAACAAGCTAGGCACCTATGTATGTACCTAGGTATTATTTATTCTTTGCGCATCACAAACAGCTTATGGGCTAAGCTAGGGTGTATATTACTATACCAATAAATGATTCTGATTGTGATTCTAACTTACAGCATACATCATACAACTCTTACGCCATCAATGAAAAAACGTATCCGATAAAACGGAACAGTAAAACGGAGATTGTGTGAACGGGCTCTAACTTAACGACAGCCGAAATCCGCTGGCAGTACTATATTATGGCTATTATTAAATAAATAAATAATGCTGGACAATCCACACAGCATCATCTAGCCCCAAGGTAAGCAGAGCTGTGTTATGGGTACTAGATGACTGATATATACTTAATACAATACATAGATAGATAATTTTTATTATACATAGAAAATAACATGAACACCCGAAACAAATATTTGTAGATCGTACAAACATTTGACCCGAGGCTTCATTATTATTGCTTATGATTGCAGTGAGCTGAAGAAAAAGCACGGGCACCGCTACATAACCCACCTGTTCATCGACGAAGCGGCGCAAGCTATGGAGCCGCTGGTGATGCTGCCGGTGTGCGGGCTGCTCTCGCCGCGCGGCGCGCTCGTGCTGGCCGGCGACCACCGCCAGCTCGGGCCCTTCGTCATCTCGAGCGAGGCCAGGCGCCTCGGCCTAGGTGAGTGACGTCACTACTAATTCTTCTTCGATTATGGACTCTGTGCCATATTTGCCACAATTTCGCCAGCGTCAAGTATATATGAGTTTGATTGTCGCATGGCAACGTAAACAAACAAAATTTGGAAAGAAATGGCGGCGTTTCTTTCAAAATTCCCTAGGAAAGCCTCTGACTAAATTACAAACCAATATTACCCTCTATTTCAATTATGTATTCAGTATCATTTATTGCATCATAATTATGAGGGTAATACATGTCACAGGTCTTATGTAATATTAAATAATATCAGAGCAGCCAACACATAGCTATGTACCCAGTAAGGGTGTGATGTAGACGTCACTATTTCAAAATTCAAAAGAGTTTTTGAAATGTGTGGGTGTGTGTGCGAATATTTGCTACCACGTATCTCTGACGACTTAACGTAAATCTATAACACATAGGCTACTTTCATCCTGGGAAATTTGGTTCCTCTGGGATAGCATAAAAACCGCAAAACGCGGGTGAAGCCGCGCGGATCAGCTCGTATTTTATAAATCATAAGGATCATAGCTAGGTGTACCTCTTCAACAAGAGTACGTCTTGATAGGTACCACCACCGCAGTGTCATTTCCAAGCAATAGCCTAAATAATTTCTTTGCTCCATACCTCCTAGTAGTTTATCCTATAACTGGTTTATGTCAGCACATGACGAGACACTCATGTCGTTCACCATACCAGCGCAGTGTCACCCAAAAATGGCAGTGGCACTGCACTGCGCTCTTCTCCCCAAGACGTAGTTATAAAGTCTCTTTCGCCCAGTAATTTCACTTGCTACAGTGCTCTTCAAACCTAAACACAGTGGTGATTTTGCACACTATTGCTTGAAAGCGGAATATCTGGCACTGCGGTGGACGCCAAGACGATTTTTTGCTGAAGATTTATTTATACCATCAGGCAAAACTTAACACTTACACCATTATTTTCTCTATTTTTTATTTATTTGACATATGTTATGTGCGTTGTTACAGAGTTGTTTAAATACATCTTAAAAAAACCTTAGTAGGTTTGACTAAGATGCAATATAGCAAAAAAAAATGTATCAAGCTGCCACTATATAAAACTAATTTAATTTACATTAAGGTACATCTCTAATGGAGCGGCTGAAGACAACATGTGATATGTACAGCGAAGAGCTAAGCAATCCCGATTATATGATGATGCTGCGCAATAACTTCCGTTCGGACCCCGACATCCTGCGCATTCCCAACACACTCTTTTACGAGGGAAAACTGAGGGTAAGCACCATTATGACCAGCTTTCTAATAGATTATATTATTTTCTTATCTTTAAAATGATGTGCAGCAAGTATCAAGCAGGCTTGAGGCACATATTTTTGAGAAATAATTTTCGGGATATTAAAATCTTTAGAATTCCCTCAGTGTGATGGGTAACACTATAAAAACAAAAATAACCAGCTTTCTAATAGTTTTTTAACTTTTGCGATCAGTATACATATTTTTTATAATATATTGCGTGATTTTATCGCGTATTTATTTCTTCCGATTTAATTATGTTGCAACAACTGTGGTCGCGGGCAGACTCTTTGTTGCAACACAATCGAAACGTTGGAAGAAATAGATAAATAGGTAATAACAGCTTTCTAATGTCCCCACTTAGACAATAGCCCAATAACAGCTTTCTAATGTCCCCACTTAGACAATAGCCCAATAACAGCTTTCTAATGTCCCCACTTAGACAATAGCCCAATAACAGCTTTCTAATGTCCCCACTTAGACAATAGCCCACCCCCGAGCGAGCGTGCGTTGCCGTTTTATTTGTCATGAGAAAGAAATGAAATTTTTGAGAGTGTGTGCCTCCATTTCTCTCGCTTTAAAGAAAACTCGCAATTTATATCACTCTCGCTCGTGAGTTTTTGTGTCTTAGGGCCTACCTTACCTTGGATTAGCACATCAATGCTTGCCAATGGAATTGTAATTCTTTACAATTCAATTGCCTATGCTAACGCCACAAGCGTTGCTAGTTTCTGGTAGAACAAAGTGTTAAAATGATTCACTTACTCTACGATACGAAAAAGAAGACTTATATAAAACTATTAACAGGCTTTGGCGAAGAAAGATCCAATCAGCGATCTCAATATCTTAGCAGGGGGGAGCGACAGCCGTGCTATAGTATTCCACGGACTGCTTTCAACTGAATCTCAACAGGGCATGTCGCCAAGGTAAACCTTTATCATATTTACATCAATTCAATCTTGATAACAAAGTAGTTTTAGTATCATACTTTTTTTATATCGGCAAATGACGAGACGAGTCGTTCGCCTGATGTTAAGCTCCACTCATGGCTATACCTAATTGATAGATTCAGGCGTTACTTTGCGGAAATCCATTACAAGATAAAAAACAGACGAAAAATCTCTATTACTATTCCGCTTAACCTTTTAACTAATGAGGTCACACAGTTACCACAGTTAACCTCAAAAGAAAAGCGCTGGAGCCAAAGTTTGTCCAGCGCTCGACGGAGCAACACGTCTGCCGGAGAACAAGTCGATGGTCCTGATGATGTCCCGTGGAGGGATGAAACACGTGTCGATATTTTTCTTTTGAGGTTAACTGTGGTAACTGTGTGACCTCATTAGTTAAAAGGTTAAGCGGAATAGTACTAGAGATTTTTCGTCTGTTTTTTATGGCTATACCTCCAAAAGTTCTATGTGGCACTGCACTGTGCTTGTCACCCTGAAACGTAGTTAGTCTCTGATGGGTGGATGTTTGTTACTTAATCACGCCAGAACAGCTGAACGTATCTAGATGTAATTTGGCAAAGATATAGATTATTGTCTGCAATAGGCTTATTTTATCCCGAAAAAGTTAAATTCGGGGATAGCTGGGACTACCGAATGTCGAAAACCATAATGCATGCCGCCAGCTCTCACGATTCCACCGTTGCATCTACATCCCGTCTCTTCTATATGTTTTAATAATAATGTATTTATTTATTCAGAGAACCTAGTCCACTATAATTCAAATACTTAAATTAAACAATAATAGAAGATAAAATTAAAATTATGTGTATGTAAGTACTTACCTTCAGAGAAAACCTCTTCTGCCGTGTCTATGATACGTCCTTATTCTACGTCTTTTCTGTGTGGCCAGCTCCTTATACTTGTTTGATTACTCGATTACTTGATTACTTGTTTATCAGTTACTCAAACGAGATGGAAGCCAACATGGTGCAGAAATACGTTGACGCGCTGGTGGTGGTCCACAAGATACCTTGCGAGGATATCGGCATCATCACCCCGTATATAAGACAGGTAATTAAGGCGGGTATCCACCGACGCTGAGGAAAGAAGATGTGGAAATGGAATCTTCGAATATAAAATATACTTTTTTTTTTCGGATGGGCAGGATTTGAAACTGCGAATTTTGTTTTTACGCTGTAGTCTCTAGGTGCCACCGAACGCCATCTTTCATTGGCATCATTCATCATCATTTAAGTAGGCAGTTGGATGTTACATGCCTTTCGAATGTTTAGTTCTAGGCATGCCGAACCGAAGAAGGTGGGATTCGAATACGTTTTTTTTCAGCAAGTGACGGTTAAGTCGCCCGCCTGATGTTAAGCACCACACCTGACCATAGCAAATGCAGTGCCACCCAAAGCACTGCGCTCATCACTCCGAGACGTTGTTAAGTCTCTTTCGCCCAGTAATTTCACTTGCTGCGGTGCCTTTCAAACCTAAACACAGTAATGCTTGCACACTACTGCTTGGAGGCAGAATATCTGACACTGCGGTGGTACCCACCAAGTTGGACTCCTCGTGAGTCATACCACCAGGTAAAAGGTTGTCTAAAGATAGATGAATAAAGTTCGTAATATTTAATCACGTAATTAATAACTTTTAAATGCAAAAATGCGTTCAATGAGCCTATCCCTAATTTAAAACATGAACGACCTACTTTAAGATAATTCTAAGAGTGTGTTGTTCTCATATAAGTGACATGTATTTTGTCTTTTTGAGAATAAAAATATTCAAACCATAAATGTTACGTCCAGCGTCACCTGATCGACAAATGGGTGAAGAGCCGCGGGTACAACGCCATCGAAGTGGGCACTGTAGAGGCTTACCAGGGGAGGGAGAAGCGCGTCATCATCGTGTCCACAGTCCGCGCCAACGCGAACCTACTCGACTACGACGCGAAGTACCAACTGGGCTTCCTGGTTGATGAGAAGGTATGTCACCACTGTGGTATGGTCTCGCATTGACGAATAATGTGGTAAGTAAGTTCGTATGAGTCAGTGGCCAACTCTGGTGACAGAGTTTCTAGGCCGCCCGAAGGCCTCTGTCATGGTCTAACAACTTTTAAAAAGCTGGGACCGACTGCTTAACGTGCCCTCTGAAGCTAAGGAGCGCTCAGGTGAAATTGCCACTGGCGGTCACCCATCCAAACGATGGCTACGCGGAACAGTGCTTAACTTCGTTAATCTATAATAATGTGGTGTGGCGGGCGTAGGTCCGCCTGCGACGAGAGGTTGCGGGTTTGATTCCCGCCTTGGATCTAGTCTCGTATGCCTGTAATTTCACCGGAAACCATACCCTTCGAACCGGAACACAGCAATGCTAGCATTACTGCTTGGCGGTAGAGATAGGTATGGTGGTAGTTCCTACCTGAATGGGCTCTATGACAAAGAACTTTACTACTCTTAAATTTCAGATTGCATCGTTTATGATGTAGGCGCTAACTTATTTTTTGTTGGCCACTGACTCATAGCTTATTATTTACTTACTGGATAAATGTGTTAAGAATTTAAATATAATATTGTAACACTTGAATGATTGCAACGCCTTTAACACGAATAAATAAAAAATAATTTACTTACTTTTTGAAATAAATAGATATGCATGCGTTTGATTGGTCAGAAATCACAGATTTGAACCAAAGTATTACTATTCCAGCGCTTCAACGTCGCCATCACACGCGCTAAAGCCAAATGCGTTATCATCGGCAACCCTCTCTGCCTCGGTCTGGACAAGAAGTGGCAACACTACATGGACCTCTGCCGTGAGTACGGAACTTACCACGGCTTCGACGCTCAGCAAGCGAATAACGACCTTGCGCATAAGGACATAACGGTCAACATGTTCCCACTGATGGCCCAGGGCAGCAAGCCTGTGGAGTAAGATATTGAGAAAAAATTACAGCTTTCCGTAAACAAACCCGTTGTATTCGGGTTAAGCTAGTTAACGATGAAAAAATATACTTAGGACATTTTTGTATACGAACGAAATACTCAAAAAGATGTTTGACTTTTTTAATTTTATAATTGCACTTTTATATTGGAGCACTGAAGAAATTCTGTGCTACCAACTAACGAAATTAATTATAATTGTGTTCATAAATTGTACCGAACAGTATTTAAATACGCGCTTTTTATAATGTATTAAAGACGGTTTCGACATCTTTGTTCAATACCTTGGAGCATTTATAATGGGAGCTGTCAAGCGCTACTTTAAGTTTATAGCAATTTTTTTGTCGTCATAATAGGAGGCGAGGACAACACGTATAGCACATATATACATAGTTACGTCAACTCATGACGTCTGCAAGCGCACATTAATAAAAGTTGCACACAAACACAAAACAAACACGCGTACATAGAATGACGTATTTAGGTCTAAGGTTATATGATGATGTGATCTTCGACAGAGAAGAACGCTAATCCTGACATCTCTCGATGTGTATGCTCTAAGTACAATACGTTTAATTTTATTACAATTTACTTATTTTAAATTAATGGTCCTTATTCATAAACGCTAGCTAATATGTCTTTTAAATCTATCACTGTCTTTGTTCATTGACGTAAGAATGACAAGGAAATACAATATAGTCCCTGAAATTACATTTTTAATTTATTGAATGAGAGCATAAGTTTTTAAAAATCAAAGTGACATTGAATCGAGTTATTGTATCGAATAAATACGAATACGCCAATGACATTTCACATAATACCTGTTTTATGTTTCAAAAAGATATTTTGATTTTTGTTTTTATCTCTGACGTTACACAAAGTCCTGAAAGTCCTTGCAATACGCGGTAACAAATTAACGCGGAGACTCGGATAATTAATTATAAGTAAAATGACGATGACGATAAATATATCAATATAATTTATATAATCATTTGACGAGGTAGTTCCCTCATAGTATAACTTTAATATGAGATGTAGATTTAATAAGTATGTAGTTTTTTGACACAGCGATTATAATATTTCAGAACATTTTAAAAAGTTTGTAGATGCTTTTTAATGCAGTGCATTTCTTTACAAAATAATCTTTGTCTGTAGATATTATAGGATTAGATTTACTCATGTGTAATCGGTTAATGTTAGAGTAGAGATCTCAAAGCTTTTTGCCAAATTCACCTGTAGTTGGAGCTTAGGAATCCGAATTAAATTTGTGATCTGTGTAGATTCCAATGCAGCGTATATTGCGGAATTGATAAAGCTCTATACAGATCTAGCGATCGCAACGTTGCTAAAACTTGTGAACCATTTTATTTGTTTAAAATAAAAAGCATTGGTGGTCTGGTAGTGATCCGCCTTCCGATCATATAACGCGTAGTTTCCAACCCGCGGTCTTATGATTGTAACCCGGGTCACTACCACTTGAACACCAGTGCTTTATGTCGTTCATATAAGAAACAAAATGCAACGACAAGTCTCTTATTTGTTCCATAATATGGAATAAGACAATCGTTGCATTTTATACTAAACAATAGTGTGTGGGTTCGTTTCCGCACGATCGATTCGCTCCATTATCAGTATTATTTGATCTCTGTTAGTTTTAAGAACAATATAATCAAGTAGTTTTCACGTTAATCTTTATTAAATAAACTAAGTTGATGTATTTCGTGATGGCAAGATGTATGCGCGGATATTTATTTTGTCTTAAATTGCGTTTCTACAATGCAAAATCAGATCAAAATATCGACATTTCATGTTTGATTTACTTAACTTAGCAGTTAAAGTCGCTCGCTTTTCTAGAACGTTCGATTTTTTATACAGAACGAGCGAATTCGAGTTTATATCCCTCATTCTATCAACGGTCATTTATTTTATTTTATTAAAACTTTACAATCACTCTAAATTTAAGAACTAAATTATAATAATACAGAATTAAAAATTAAAAATTAAACAAAGATGAAAATAGTCCAATAACAAAACACTATCAATTATAAGTATATCATAAAAAATATAATAATTTAAAAAAAAGAAATACAATATAACCTATTAAAAATATAAGAAGTGGCACGCACGGTTACCATTATAATATTAAATTAAAACTGAACTATGAATCATATTCACCTTTAGAAAAGGAACAGTGGTGTTATTTTATGTAGCACTGAGCGATTCTGTGTTTTCAAAAGGACATAAGTGATATATCGTGACAGTTTTCGTGTTTCAGCTTATATTCGTGAATGCTCTGAACTTTGCTGTCACATTAGTTGAACTACGATATTTGCCACAATTATCGTTTGTCACTTTCAGAAACCCTCTGACTAGTAAACAATCTGTCTTGATCTAATGTGTTTTAACTAAGGCTATTAATGTGGTTAATGATGGGCCAAAACTATACTAGTTATAATGGTGACTTTTGCCGCTTTTGTAACACAAAAGATGGTACAAACTTATTAGCAATTTATGAATGAACGCAATCAGTGCGGAACTTGACGTGAGATGTATGTACCTACCCTATTTATTTTTAAAAAGTTGACACAATAAATTGCGCAACCTTTTTATTCAGCTTATTAGTTCTAGGTATTTCTAAGTGAAAACCATCATAAAGTTAAGTTCATTATGCCATTAATGTATCATGGTGTAAAGTGAATAGAAAAGCAATTATATAAAAATTGTCTGTGGTAACGTGCCTCAAATTAATATAACTTTTGACCGCCGGCGCCGCGCCGGCCGCCGGCCGTCGTCCATTGGCGACAAAAGCGACAATTAAAATAATGCTGAAGTAACGAAAAGGTAGGTTTTATAAACTATTTTTGTGTTAGTATACAATACATTACGTAAACAAGTTTAGCGGTCAAACATATTAATAAATAAAAATTGGCTAACTGTAACTTTTATGTTTTTTGTCTAAATTGATAAGAATGTGCTAAATTAGTGTCTTGTACACAAGTAGGTCAAAAGAGTATTTACCCTGTTGGACTCTTGAATCTATTTAGATTATTTATAAATTAATCAAGGTTGAAGCTCAACTGTTTACTTTAAGTTTAAATTAACATAAAATTTTGAAAGTTTATTTTAAATTAAAAAAATCGAATGTTATTTTTATTTTTCTAATGTTTCTTGTGGAATAAGATTCCAAAATATTATCGTTAATTGTAAATCCTATGCTAAACTCTTCAACAGAAGACTCATCCGCCTTTAAAGTTATATCTGAGAACCTATACTTATTTTTTAGTCCCTTTTCTTGCGTGAAATATTTATCTTTTAACTTTTTTTTAATTACACAACTTATATTTGATTAATGTTTTTTCGCTAATATTCATTAATATGTGCAATAGCCCGCGCATATTGGCCATTTTTATTAGTATTAAATGTTTATAAATAGTATTCGATGTTACTTGTATGTCTCGTAAGGTCTAGCCACAAAACGCCGTCCCTTTTGGAAATGAAAGGCTATAAAGTGGATACAATCTCGTGTGATAAATTTTGAAAGTGTCTTGAAAAGATTATTGAAAGAATTGTGGGTCGGTTCTTGTGGAATAAGCTGCGCTATCATAATCTTAATATTTATATAAAGGGGAAAATCTAGATGTTTGTGGGAGCATCACGCACGAAATTTGACACAGGCATAGATTATGGTCTGGAATAGCAAATAAGCTACTTTTTATCCTAGATTCCCGTCGGATAAAATACTGTATAACCGCGGGTAACACCACGGGGCACAGCTATAGTAATAAATATAAGGAATGTTATACTTTTAACAGAAACTGACTGAGTACCTATGCCATTACATGAATTAATGGCGTGACGGTATTTTGGGCATAAGTTGTGCTAATAACAAGGGTTATGCTGCATAACCCACTTGCCTGGCTTTCAGAGTGTCTGCTTTTTAAAACACTAAAGTTTTCATAAACTGGTTTAAAGTGCCCGGTACCAGCTTAGGGTGCCCAGTACCAGTTTAGGGTGCCCGGTAACAGTTTAGGGTGTCCGAACAAAGTCAGCGGCCTGGTACCAGTTTAGGGTGCCCGAATAAAGCCACTAGGTAAACGGAAATAACCCTTTCATAAAGTAATCCTTGTGATTTTATTGATCTGAGGTCGAAATAGAAATTAATAAAAACGCCCAACCCCTAATGGCGCAGCTTATTTTATAACGACTTTAAGGGAACGGAGGTATTGTTAGTTCAAACTTTGAACTAAAATTTGGGCAAGAGTACCTGATAAAGGTGAAAAAGATAACGTTGGCAAAATTAAATTGCGGGCATTGTAGCCCCAAATCCATAGACCATTAAATGTTTTTTGATGTGTGGTGTCAGTGGGCGACATCAATTATTTGTTAATGAGGTACCAACCCCCTAGACTAGAGTTTAAATGAATTAAGAGTGTTGTGGGAAAGAGGGGGGCGAGGTAGCCAATTGCTGACGCTCACTATATGTGTGTATTAATTAATATAATTAATTGATGTTGTATCGCATTTATATCTCTTACAAAACGACTTTTCTATGTAAGTACGAGTATCTTGGTGTTTTGGTTTATTTTAAACATAAAATCGCTATTTTGCTATGAACTAGGTGCCTACCTACCTATTGGCTTTAAAACTATTGTTTTGATTTCATGTATTTTTGTGATCCAATTTATATAGGTATAGTCAGCAAAGAATGTGGTCTATCACTTTTGAAAAAAGTTTCTGTGAAATCCTATGACATTCAAATTATTCTCAACCTTTGGGTGGTAGACCACATTTGCTGACGCACGCTGACTATACCTACTGAAAATATTTTTGTTATATTAGAAAATGTGATGCTAGGTTTAAGTGTTTTACTCGCTACTCTAATAAACGCTTCTAAATATATACCTAACAGATTTTTTCAATCACTGCATTCCTCATGTCATAATATTGTATTTGGTAGGTATGTAAGTAGTGTATAGACACTAGTAATCAAATGTGTATCATCATTGATTAACCTGACCTGATTATTTGTAACTAATCGTGAGTATCGTGCGGTGCGTAACACTAATAATTTTAATAATCATAATCAGTAAGGTGATTGATGTGGCGCGGCGGGTAAAGGTCTGCCTGCGACGCGGAGATTGCGGGTTCGATTCCCGCCACGGAACAAATGTTTGTACGATCTGCAAATATTTGTGTTCCGGGTGTTCTGGGTATTTTCTATAATAAATATATTTAGTACCCATAACACAAGCTCTGCTTAGCTGGGGGCTAGATGATGCTGTGTTAATTGGACAGCATTAGGAATGTGTGTACTTAAGTAAGTTATTAGAAGAGCACTGGTGATCTAGTGGTAGTGACCCCGCCTTCCGATCCTAAGGCCGTGTGTTCGAATCTGGAGGGCGATTCTCGTGGCATAGATAAATGGTCACATGTGATGTTATATCGTCGTGCACCAAAAGATATTTCTAATCGGAAAAAAAATATGTGCACAATGCCAGTGACAAAGAACCAAGGAACATAACTATCTTTACTATTGCTACGGTGGCAAGTATATGCCACAGAGTACAAAACAAAGTAGAAGTAGGGCAGCTAGCGCTATCTGTCGAAGAAATCGGAACTACTTTTTTAAAAATCTCGAATCGAAAAGCTCATTGATTTGGAGTAACCGAAACGCTGTCGATTTAGTACTGACTTCAATATTCTCGCGTACTAAGTGCTTAGCACGAAAAACTCGTTTGACAAACGTAAACGTATCGTCCAGCTGTTAATTTGTATAGGATTTTTAACAGCGCTTCTTTATTGCGTTAAATGAACTACCAAAATTCCATACAAGTTGACAGCAGGACGATACGATTACATTTACGATTGTAAAACGAGTTTTTCGTGCTAAGCACTCTGATCCTTTGTCAATAGCAAGGCAGCAGTGCTTACATTCTCTTGGAAGGCAGGTCGCAATAAGCACTGAAGTCAGTCACTGATTCAATGCACAGATTAAATCATACTAACTGTCAGACATTTCCTACCGTCAGTATCAGACCAGATCACCAGGGGTTGGGATTCGTACTACAATAGTAGTATTCGTACTACAATTTCATGCTTCGTACTACTTACTACCCATACCTAAGGGTAGTACGCTAAAATACTACAGTTTCATCATGCGTAGAAATTACAAAAAATTAAGAAAAAGTTTAATGGGTTGGTAAGGTTTGAATAGAATAGAATAGAATAGAAAAATATTTATTTAACGCCACACAATTAACATAAAAATTAAAATAACAATACAAATTAAAACTTAACTATTGTGACGAAAAAAAGGCAGCCACTCAGCATGTGCTGCAGACATAATGTGTCTGTAGCGCTGGTTTTCAGTGTAGCCTACGAGTAGTAGTAGCAGCAATTAGCTGCGACACGAGTCTCTCACTATCAACAATGCAACAACTAAAAACCTATCATCTTTTTCTGTCTGAATATAGTTTGTCATATGTCAATGTCATTGTCAACTACAATATCAGATTAATAATAATCGTAACTAAGTACTCAATAGATCCCGTTTTTTTTTAAATTGTTGTTTGAACAATTTTTGTATAATGTTGGATACTTTTTTATTCAAAAACTTATCAAAAAAAAGAAGAATAGAAAATAAGTTATTAATTATAAGTTAATGTTTGTTTTTATGATTTTATGTACGTTTTAGATGAATTTATAAAGTTTACTACAGTTTTCTTAGAAATACTACTATTTTATGGTTTTTGTACTACAGTTTTCATCGGGCTTAAATCCAACCCTGCACCAGACTGTCAGTCCAGTCAGTTAAGTTCCTTGCACAGAGTCACACAGTGTATTACGAGATTATTCCAACTGACTGACTGCGTGTGTTGTGTCGTAGGTATATACTGTACGACACAACACAACACAACACAGCAACACACACACCACATAGTTAGTCAGTCGGAATAATTTTGAAATCGGATTGGTCGTGTTGTGTTGCGCTTTTTTGTCTAAGAAAATAATTATTTGTAAAGCTTTCTTTCTTTTGCAATACGCAAGAATTTGTCCACTATGAATTAAATAAATTCGAAGCTTATTATAATATGTGTAATAAAATTTTGTAACCTTAGCCTAATTTGTCTAAAGTTTATTCTCGGTGCGAAGATTTTCAGTGCTTGCAAATTGTAAATCATGAGTAAAAATGTGGATTTTGCTGAAATCTTGGAGCCGCGGAGGGGAGAGTCTGGGATTTTCTCATTTATGACCAGAAATTGGATTCCCCAGACTACTTTGGTGCTGGATAAGTACCATACTCCACAGGAACTAAAAGATATTGTTGCTAATTCAGTTTACCTTGATGCGGTCATAGAAGCGGCAAGTATTATTAATATTATTAGTATAATTTATATATATTATACCTATGTAGTTGGCTGCAAAATATTTAATTGGTTGCATTCTTCGAGCATACAGAAATCATTCTTTGGTTGCATTTATTTTTTGTTGGATAAAAAACAATATATATATTAATTTCTCAATCTACTAGTGTCCCACTGCTGAGCAAATATCAAAACCAATTCAATTTTTTCCCCTTCAGTTAATATATTTATTTTTGTTAAAGATGAGAAGCTGTTGGTGACATTGTGCACCATAAACATTCTAAATGTTTCATTTTTTATTCACTTATGTATTCCTTAAATTTAATTATTTCTTATTGTTAACTGTTTATTATATGCCTGAATCCCATACTTAAATACAAACACTTATTTAATTATAAATTACTATTAACAGGAAAGTACTAAGCAAGGCATAAGAAAAGACAAATTACGTAAAGAAGTGAAGATATACCTTGAGGAAATGGGGTTTGAGAAGAAATTGTATGTTATCAGGTGGATGGGTATCATCTTCTTAAAAATCTGCTTTATGATGAAGATAAAACTATTTGTGAATGAAACTGCTATCCTGAAGGTAATTTTGAATGATACCTTTATTATTCATACTAGAAATCTCACAACAAACCATTCTTTTATTCTATTTTAAAAAGTACCTGTTCCATTCCTGATCTATATATGTTTTAAATTTTTACCGAATTGGTAAAGTGGTTGCTGAGTTATGGTGGAGTTATGGTGGACTCAGGGATAATGTCGTAATGTAGCATTTTAATAGTGAAATAATTTTTGAAATCAGAAATATTTTTTGAGTTTGTATGTAACATACAAAAATACAAATCTTTCTTTTTATAATAATAGTATAGAAGTGTCACATTATGTATAATATATTGTATAGGTATTAAGTACCTGTTTTAACTTCTAAATCTATTTTCAGCTACAATTGACAATGGGAAAGAACCCTGTGCTTTTCCTGCCTACACACAGAAGCTATGCAGATTTTTGTGTGATGACCTATCTGTGTTACCATTACAATATTGATTTACCAACTGTGGCTGCTGGAATGGGTATGAAAAAATCAAGGACTTTTGTAAAAATACATGTACAGTACAATATAACCCCTTTTTAGGCTTTAAAGACGTTATGTTACACAGTGTAGGTATATACAATATTAATAATATTTAACTATTTCTATGTAGTAATAATAATAAACTACAATGTACAAATACCCAGACCCAAAACAAATATTTGCATGCAATATTACTCACCCACATCATCACCTAGTTTAAAATAACATGGTGTATTTTCTTACAAACATATGATAACTTAACAACACATGTTTTCATAGATAAAGTACTGTGTACATTACACATACCTATACATTGACATGTGTATCTTATTCAAACAACATATAACACAAATGTCTGAGGAACTCACTCATCAACCATCTTTGTTGTATTTTACTCACTTATTGTTTTTTTCACTAACTTAGGAAGAAAATAAGACAATATAATATACAATAAATACATACATTCCAGACTCACACAAACAGCACACAATAAAGCAGTTTAAGAAGACAAACCGAGGCAGGTAGGTAGGTACATGTAGTAAGTAGGAGGTTTGCGTGGTGTGTACTTAATTTATAACATACTTAAAAGAACTTACTTAGCCGAAGCTAGTGTTTGCTAGAAGGTGGTGCTACGTTTTATTAATAGGTACATCAAGAAAGCATAAAAAATAAAATGGATAAGGTACCTACATAATTGAGTGCCACTGCAGTAAAAAGGCTTAGACAATATGCTTTACTACTGAGTACAAGATAGGCACTGGTATTCTGCCGAAACCAACAAAGGTCACTATATACTTTACCTACCCTTTTTCTTTTCAAATTAATTCCGTAAACTCTTTTCAATCAATAGGTGATAGCTCTATTTGTTGCTTTACTTACATAAATCATGCCGAGTGTACATAACGGACAGGATAGTAGGAGTAGCAAATACAAGAGCTCTGCAATCAAACTGGAGCCTTATTCGCTATGACCAAATGCAGCCCGCAGTAGCAATCTGCGTGGAATCGTTGTTGACGAGCCACGTTTTAGGGCTCGTCTGACTGTTTTTCAAAGTCAACCTATCGATAGCGAAACTATCGCCATTGAAACAACACAGATACGGAAAACAATTTTACAATTTCACACCATGGCACGTATAGAACACGTTACTAAGTTACACGTTATTAGTAAGGAATCTCCCATAGCCGATCCACTATAGTCATAGCGAATAAGCCCCCTGTACTCTGGATGAATCAATTACGCCCCATCTGAGGACTCGACCCTAAATTCAGTGTATTTACAGATTTCTACTCCATGGCCGTGATCGGTCGTCGGATGCGTGAAACCTGCGCGTTCTACATCCGCAGGACGCTGGCCGGCGCGCCGCTGTACGCGGCCACGCTCCGCCAGTATGTACGCACGGTGGTGGCCAAGCATTGCGCGCCCATCGAGTTCTTTCTAGAAGGCACTAGGAGCAGAAGCAATAAGAGTCTGCCACCCAAATATGGTACGTATTTAGTTAACGTGTTCTGGAGTGGAGACCGCGCTTAGGCAATCGTAGTGTAGGACGCCCTCCGGCTAGATGGAGCGATGACTTGCGCACAGTAGCTGGCAGATGCTGTAGTGGATGAGAAGAGCCGAAGATCGGGCTCAATGGCGCGCTTTGGGAGAGACCTACGTCCAGCAGTGGACTGGATAGGTAGATGATGATGATAATGACACATAATTACCTCATCATGACAGTCTTCTAGCGTTCCCAATGCTAGCCTACCAATAAGCCGCCTTAGACGAAAAACAAATAACTAACAAATAAATAGAGAACAACAACAACAACAACAGCTATCGATTTAAATCAGATAGTCCTTCATCGGTTGTCAGCTCACATCACTTGGTGCTTCATAGATGTGTAACCTCTAGATGGGCTAGGCCATAAGATAAAACAAACATTACACTGTACGTCTAAATTAAAACAAACATGTGTACACTGTACGCTTAAATTAAAACAAGTATTCGTAGAATGGAATAGAATATTATTTATTGAAAAAGAGGAGCACAGTAACATCTTTTAATCTTAATAGGGTTAGTGTGACATCAGTCTCTCGTCAATTTTGGGGTGTATAATGTACAGGTATGCTCTCGATGACAATGATGCCGTACTTCGCGCATGAAGTGTCGGACATCACGATAGTGCCCATCAACGTGAGCTACGACCGCCTGATGGAGCACGGCCTGTTCGCGTACGAACACCTTGGCGTGCCCAAGCCTAAGGAGTCTACTGGGGTAAGGCGTTTGTTCCTATTTCATTTAGTGTGTACAAATCGTGTTTTCTTATACGGGCTCTACACGTTGGCTCTAAAGTTGGCCGGCAAACCAAATAGTTTGGTCCTGGAAAGAGTTTGCGTACGAATACATGGCGTGCCCAATTATGCTTAAGGAGTATACGAGGGTAATGCGTTTGTTGATATTTTGTTTAGTGTGCATAAATCGTTATCATATATGCCGGCTGTGCACATTGGGCCAAGGTGCTGGGCTAACGTGTAGAGATTATGTTGGCGACAGCTTGGGGTATGTTAGTAGTTGGCAACCAATGTTGGCCGACATACCAAATAGTTTTATCCCGGATAAGAAATATTTTCCTATGGGATAACATACAACCTGCAAAACCGCGAGTAAAACCGCATGCATGGCTAGTTAATAATAGTACTAAAAAGGTTCATACAAATTCATATTTTTTCGAGTTGAATTTAGGGAATTCTTTTACACACTAAAAGACCTTCCAAATTTTAGGTCTAGGTTCTAATATCTGTTTTGTGGCTAGATATCCGTTGATTGTCAGTCAGTAAGTAACGCAACTATGTATAAAGATACCTATGCTAATGGTAATCAAAGTTATTGACAGCCTCGTTGATCAAAAAATAGTACCACCTACCACACACACACACACACACACACACACACACACACACACACACACACACCCACACACACACCCACACACACACACACACACCCACACACACACACACACACACACACACACACACACACACACACCAGTACAACATACCTATTTCTGCCGCCACCATACTTCCATACCCTTCGAACCGGAACACATCTAAGTGATATCTATGATGTTGCATGCGTACATAGGCTACGGTAACCGCTGACCATCAAGTGGGCCGTACGCTTGGTTACCACTTTAGTAGTATAAAATAAAAAAATAAAAACTTGCGTGTTACCACCCTGAGACGTTAGATGGAAAGTCGCATGTGCCTGTAATTTCACCGGAAACCATACCCTTCAAACCGGAACACAGCAATGCGAGCATTACTGCTTAGATGTGTTCCATACCCTTCGAACCGGAACACATCTAAGTGACATCTATGATGTTGCATGCGTACATAGGCTACGGTAACCGCTGACCATCAAGTGGGCCGTACGCTTGGTTGCCACTTTAGTATAAAAAAAAAACCTACAAAAGCCTTGTTATTCTTTTGTGTACATTTACATAGATGCGACGTACGGAATGCAAACATTACGTAGTTCACGTGGATTCCACGTCTCAGTGATTACTTTTGTAAACAAAACAATGAGAACAACAAACTTAATCAACCTTTGTGTTGATGGTCACGATATTTTTTATTTTCCTACTAATATTATAAATGCGAATGTCTGTGTGTATGTTTGTTACCACGTATCTCCGTGACGACTTAACCGATTGTGATGAATTTTGGAATGTAGATGGCTTAAGTCCTGGAATAACATATAGGCTTTTTAATCTGGAAAAATGTGTGGTGGTTGTACAGATCCTACGTGTTTAGGTAAGGTTTCAGGTGCACAAAAAAACACGGGATACAGTTCCACTCACTTATGGTTTTGTATTTTGTTTAGCACAGTTTAGTCTTAGAGAAAGCACACAGCGGATAGTTCACAGCAAGGATATGAAGAATGAGAATAGAAATGAAGAATGAAATTATATAGCACAGCGGTAGGTATTTGCGTAAGTAATTTAGGGAGACAAAGCGACGTGCGTCTAATGCGAGTGCATGGGATCGACTGTCGGAAGGTAGGCACTCGCACTAGACGCACGTCGCTTTGTCTCCCTAAATTACTTACGCAAATACTTACCGCTGTGCTATATAATTTAATTCTTACTTGTACTGTTCTTATGGGATAGCATAAAAACGGCAAAATACGCGGGTGAAGCCGCGCGGGTCAGCTCGTAGATGATAAAGGGCTTATTCATATCGCGGACATTATTGCACAGCGCCATCTAGCTCAAAACTAAGCAAAGCTTGTACTACCTTTTGATTGTAGACCCGGAACATAGTAAGTTCGTACGAGTCAGTGGCCAACTCTAGTGACTGTTTGAAACAGTCACTTGAAACAGTCCCGCCCGAAGACATCTATCATGGTCTAACAACTTTGAAAAACCCGGACCGTCTGCCCTCCATTGAAAACCCGGAACATGTATTTGAAGATCATGCTAGCATTTGTCCCGCAGCGGGTATCAAACAAGCAACATCTTGCTTCAAAACCACTCGCTCACTGCGCCACCGAGTTCGTCATTTATAATATTACCACGGCCAACACAATGGCGTAAAATGTGGCACTACAACTCAGCAGACTGTGACGGACTGCGTGAGTTTTATGCGTCGTACCCATGGAAGCAGCTTTGCTTTACATCAGAAGACCCTGATTCGTGCACAACCACCGTCACGGAGACAATCCTGATGGGCATGGAATGTTATATCCCGAATTCAGTGGTGCCCGCGGGAATAAAGCGACGGCCGTGGTTTAATCGGCCTTGCAGAGATGCTGTATCGCTCAAGCAAACTGCATATGAGGCTTGGACCACGGCCCGAACGAACAAAGATCCTAAAATCTCTGATGTCAAGAAAAAGCTTAATGCTGCTTGAAGGTTTAGCAAAAAAGCGATTGCTAAGGCTAAATTCGACTTCATCGGCAGATTTGGTGAACGACTTGCGCGCTACCCATCTGGGAGTCGTGCATTCTGGTCGCTTGCTAAAGTTGCCGAAGGAAATTTTTGTCGGTCGACATTGCCACCGCTTCAAAAAGCTGACGGGAACCTGGCCCACAGTGCAAAAGAGAAAGCCGACCTTCTCTCTCTCTTTGCCTCAAACTCGACTATGAGCGATGGAGGCGCCGTACCACCCACCATCCCTTGGTGCGGTATCTCTATGCCGGAGATCGCAATTACACAACGGGAAGTCCGACGTGAGTTGCTTTCTCTTGATGTTCATAAGTCGAGTGGGCCTGACGGCATACCGGCTGTGGTACTGAAGCGATGTGCTCCTGAATTGTGTCCTGTTTTGACGCGCCTGTTTGAACTTTCTTACAACGCTAGACATGTTCCATCTTTGTGGAAGACTGCTCATGTACACCCGGTGCCCAAAAAGAGCGATAGATCAGATACAATAAATTATAGGCCAATCGCTATAACCTCCCTTCTCTCAAAGGTAATGGAGCGTGTTATAAACACCCAGCTCCTGAGATACCTAGAAAGTCACGACTTAATCAGCGACCGACAATACGACTTTCGCCATCGTCGCTCTACTGGTGACCTTCTAGTGTACCTCACTCACCATTGGGCTCAGGCCATTGAGAGTCAAGGTGAGGCATTGGCTGTAAGCTTAGACATAGCGAAGGCCTTTGATCGGGTCTGGCACCGGGGTCTTCTGTCAAAGTTGCCATCCTATGGACTGTCCGAGGGTTTGTGCAAATGAGTCGCTAGCTTTTTGTCCGGCAGAAGCATAAAAGCCGTCGTTGATGGTAGTTGCTCTGATAGCATGGACATTAATGCTGGTGTTCCGCAAAGCTCCGTGCTGTCGCCAACGCTGTTTGTGCTGCATATTAATAATATGCTGTCCATTGACAGCATTCATTGCTATGCGGACGACAGTACTGTAGACACTTTTTACACGGGCCGTGCCAACATCCCTCGTCACGTTGTTGAGGAAAGTCGAGGACATCTTGTATCTTTTATTGAGGGTACGTTAACCAGAGTTTCCGATTGGGGAAGGCAAAACCTGGTTCAGTTTAACCCAATGAAGATGCAAGCTTGTGGCTTGTGCGTTCACCGCTAAAAAAAAACCTCATTTGCTGTGGCTCCGCAATTCCAGGAAACACCCTTTACTATCTCTAAGAGTATTGGGATTCTGGGTATGGATATCTCTAGCGACGTTGATTCCGCAGTCATTTAGAAGATAAGGTCAAGCTGGCATCCAAGAAGCTCAGTGTGCTCAACAGGGCGAAGCTGTACTTCAGTGCGGGGCAAAGACTGCTTCTTTACAAGTCGCAAGGCCTCACATGGAGTACTGCTGTCACCTCTGGGCTGGAGCACCTGGATACCAGCTAGGACCTCTTGATTCGGTTCAAAGACGGGCGCTGAGAATTATTGTCGACAATCCCAAACTCACAAACGGTATTGAGCCTTTAAGTCTGAGGAGAGACTTTGCCTCCCTGTGTGTGTTCTACCGCTTGTATAATGGGCAGTGTTCTGAAGAATTGTTTGACTTAATGCCAACAGCCTCTTTCTACCATCGCACCGCTCGCCATCGGCAGGGGATTCGTCCACACACTCTAGAGCCAGGATGGTCGCGCACCGTAAGGTTTCAGAGGAACTTCCTCCCGCGAACACTTAGGTTGTGGAATGATTTCCCTGCTGAGGTTTTCCCTGGAGACTACAGCATGAGGTTCTTTAAAAAGGGCGTTTTAAATTTTTAAAGGGTCGGCAAAGCGCGAGTGATGCCTCTGGTATTGCAAGCGTTCATAGGCTACGGTAACCACTTAACATCAGGTAGGCCGTATGCTTGTTTGCCAACTTGGTGGTATAAAAAAAAAACCGTAGCACAAGCGTCCAAAGGGCGACGAAAAACTCGTTTGACAATCGTAAACGTTAACGTATCGTCCAGCTTTCATTTACGACTACAAGTAAGTACGTATGAGTCAATGACCAACTCTGGTGGACGGATAATAGTGGTGAGTTAATAGGCCGCTCCAAAGCCTCCATCATGGCTTAACAACTTCTGCTGTTTAGGCTCTACGTTGTAGGTCAACATATCAGCCTATTTTTATAATATAAATGTTAATTTCAGGGCTTTCTAAAAGCGCTGTCGAGCCTCAACGATCATTTCGGCAACATCTACATAAACCCCGGCGACCCGCTATCCGTCCGCGAGTTCCTTCATAAAGAAACCTCACAGCCCCACGAGGTCCTCAAACCCACAGACCTTCAGCAAATCACGCCCGATCAGTTCAGATCAGTTCAAAACGTAGCTGATCATGTTATCACTATGCAGCAAGACTGTACTGTCGCGACGATAACCAATCTCATGGCCCTGGTTCTTATGCAGAGTTTGATGAGGAATGAACCGTTAGTATACACAGATCTACTTACCGAAGTGCAATGGATTATGGAAGTTCTGAAAAATCTAGGTGCGAAAGTATTCGAGAATGATGTTAGGAGCAGT
Source organism: Colostygia pectinataria (assembly GCA_951394395.1). NCBI lineage: Eukaryota > Metazoa > Arthropoda > Insecta > Lepidoptera > Geometridae > Colostygia > Colostygia pectinataria. The sequence continues at coordinate 4,810,460 of OX596365.1, read as the reverse complement.
GTCGATAGAATCCTGGTGGTGCATCGCAAGATGATGACGTTGGACAGAGAGAGAAGGTTGAGACTTGTAGCTGAAGCGGTTATGGACGTGTCTGCTGATGTGAAACAGAAAATGAAAGGTATGTTTTACGTACTACTGTAGGTATTTTTTATTATCAAAGGATTTAAATAAATGCACATGAATATAATTATTACTAAACACGGAATATTTACCATGATTTTTGAGTTTTATTGATTCCCGATATTTCGACGCAGTTACATGCACCATGATCAGTTCTCTCGTGTAATATCGGGAATCAATGAAACTCAAAAATCATGGTAAATATTCCGTGTTTAGTAAAAATTATGTTTATAACCATGATAGTTTTAAAAACTATAGTCACAATGTTAACCGGAAGTTAATGACTTTTCCCGAATTCAAAACCGATTTTATTACAAAATTTGATTTGTATAGTTTTGTTTTTCTAACATTTTATATAACATAGCTCTGTTTGGCGGTTTCCTGTAAGCGGCTATAAAGCTAATAAACTACTTACGATAAACTCAATATAATAACATAATTCCGTTTTAATACGTCATTATCTAATCTGTGAATTTAGGAATTTAGAGTTTGTAGGTACTTTTACAATTGATCAATGTAGATACTTTGCACTGCACTAAATACTATTTATAAATTGCCTCAGCGCGAACTGAAAAACGAAGTATACGACGCCTCCCCACTCGATGAACCGATGACGTTAAAGCGGTCGCTGGAAATCGGCGGATGGTGAGGGCACAAGATAGGTCGTCATGGCACTCTTGACTCTATTGTCTATGTATGGTAGCCTATGTCCAGCACTGGATGTCTATTGGATGATATGTTGATGATGATGAAATTGCCTATTTTTGGCCGAGAGGTAAAATAACAATCAAAGGAAGTAAGAAATTTTGTCGCGACCTTGAAACTTGTTTCAAAAAGTCACGCAGTTATTTAAAATAATGTAAATTTCAGGTCACATTTTGAACGCGGAAACGATGGCTTCGGCGATACCGATAATACAATTACAATTGTACGTGAACCCTATTTTGCACTACATCGTACCGCCGGCGATCGTCTGCGCTGTGGCGCTCAGAGGACGGGTTACTAGAGGTACCTTTATCATTTATCGTTAGAATAAAAATATCTTTATTAAACAAAATAAAATATGTACATAATTACATTACATTAAACAATATACAAAATACATACATCGTTAGAAACAAATAAATGTTTTATCTATCTATCTATCATGACACCCTTAAAATGTCAATTCTAATTCTTAAAAAAATGTTCCCTGGCCTACTCTCGAGCAAGAGTGATTGTGTCATAATCCACCACGCAGACCCAATGCGGATTGGTGGGGCACTTTCGAATTATTAGTTCTTGAACTGCCGGTTTCCTCACGATGTTTTCCTTCACCGTATGAAGGCACCAGGATTGCGCACATACATTTTTCGAACAGAAAAATCCATTGGTGCACGACCGGCTTCGAACTCTCGACTTTAAGATCGGAAGGCCTATTGTGTTTGCCATTTGTTGACGTCCTTATTTGGCGTTTACAGTTCACCTCTAAGCTCTGCTGATACTAAGATACGGGTTCGATCCCCGCTGCGGGACAAAAGTTTGCATGATTTGCAAATGTTTCGTGTAAAATCGCTGGTGTGAAAATATAGGATGATATAAACTACTTATCGAAAACTCAAACATTTAAATCAAAGTTAAGGTTTTGTTGACAAAATTAAACTCAAACCACTTGACATAAGGTCGAAGTAAATTTTTAATCATCTCAGTATGTGGCTTGGCTTCATTTATTGTGTTTTTAAAAGAATATACGTATATAATTACACCTATCATATATTTTTATATCATATCTACATTTCTATAATTACCTTCATATTTAAAACATACATAGTGTTACGTTGTAAAACTTACATTACTTATAAACTTTAAGAACAAAATTGGTAAAATAACCGTTTTTTATTTTTTTGTTTTTTTTTGGTCTGATTCTGTCTATAAAAATTCTGTAATAAACTGTTTCGTTATTAGGATTTCTCGATTCAGGCTGAGCCTAGTGAGAAATCCTACAGATATTACCACTTTCGTTATTAAGTTACCTGTAAAATATTTTGTAATTCTACCTATAAGCAGCTCGCTTACTTTACTTTTCTGTGAACTGTACCTGCATGTATTTTTACAGTAAATAAATGTATTTCTATATTTCAGAGCAACTCTCTATCGACTACCATCATATTAGGAAACTACTGAGCCACGAATTCTTCCATTTAGAAAAGACTGAACAAAATGTAAGTAAATATAGTACATATTTATTTTAAACACTAGCTGTTGCCCGCGACTTTGTTTGCGGGGAACTCGAGAAGCGTGCTTTCCGTGATAAAAATATAGATAATGACCGGGAATAGGACATAGGTTATGCCAAATCGGTTCAGTGGTTGTCGACTTGTTGAGTTATAGAGGAATAAACATACAAACTTTCACATTGATAATATTAGTGTGACTGTAACATTTTGTGTTTGTTCTATCTAGCACTCATTGAATTACATATATTATAATAGACATAGACATAGACATAGACATATTTTTATTTGCTATTAAGACACAGATATACAGTACATACAAAAAAAAAGACGAAAATCAGCAGTACTCGTAACAGCAACTATTGACGCTGTCATGTACTTGTGTGCCACAACAGCAAAAAGGCGTCGACTCAGCATTGTGCCTTGCCACTAGGAAGAAGCTAGGCGCTGATATTCTGTCGATACCTTTATATTTATATGTCGATAATAATGTAAGTAGCAATTAATATTAGGTACTTAATTAATAAATTATTTATTTGACATTTTGTTACTAGTTTTTTTTATTATTTTTTATTAATTATGAATTATTTATTGTGACATCCTTCTATAAAAAAAATGTTACAGTTTAATTTTTATACTAATATAGTTTTGTATACCTACTCACCTACTTTAAACTTATTAGTTTATGTAGGAATAGGTACATTAAGTACTTAATTATAAATATCTGACCTGTAAACATATATTTACAAATAAATTTAATTCTGATTTGTTCTCTAGAAATTCAACTCGGCCTTAGAATACTGCTTGCAGAACAGAGTTATAGCGTGTCACGGGGATTACTACACAGCGGGCGAGGACAGGAAGCTTCAGTATTTGTTGAAGTGGTCAGTTTGGCCAGCGCTCACTACGTTATCCAAATGTGCCGAGGTTATGATTCAGGTAAATTATAGGTATTTTTATTGACACAATAATTAACATCATCATAACAGTTTGAAAATTTAAATACAATTTTCATGCGTTACTAATTAATTTTTAAAACAAGAACAAAATTCAAACTAAAACTGGTTTGATGGATTGTTGACATACGAAAGAATGTAGTTATTGAAACGTATACTATGATTATTATTAAAGTATTGAACCAATTTCATTAAGTTATCTTTTTATTTTACCTGTTTCGTCCCACTGCTGGGCAAAGATCTTTCTCAAATCTCTTAATAATAAAAAGAATCATCAGAATCAATTCATAATTAGAGGAGAAATCGTATAACATACAAAAAGTTTGGAAGTCGGTTCATTTTTTTATTATTTTGGTGCATGTATATGTAACGTAAAATTGAATATTTCCAGAGAGTAAACTGCGAGCACAAGCAAGCCCTGAAGTACATCCAGCAAAGAGTAGAGTTGAGCCAGTGTCACCCGTACTGCCTGAGTCTGGATGCTATCGGGAACTGCTTGCAAGGGCTGTACGCTGCAGGGGCTCTCGTCAAGGATAAAACGTAAGCTATTTAATATATTACTGTACCTTTTTTACTTTTAATAATGGACTGTTTCTATTGCCACTGAAATTAATAGATTGTGTTACGCGCAGAACCACCAACATATTGGTTCAGTTGACTAATGGGGCAAATAAATGATGCTAACGTAATCACGAGACCATGACAGCTATTCTTAACCTACACTCGTATTTGGACGACTATACCATACAAACCACGGATTATGGTTTTTTGATTTTTAATTTAATGACAAAAATTAAACTTTGACTCTCTCAAACACAAATTCGTCACTTTTCATCAAAACTTTTGTAACTTGCATGAATGCTAAGAAGTTGATTATTTTACAAAAAAAATCTTGCAAAAAAACCCCAAACAATTTTTTATCAGTTTAAAACGTTCCGAGCAAACATTCTCAAAAAAAACATTTAAAAAATCATAACTCTAATATTACAAAAAATCGGGGAACATACATGGTGTACTTTTTCGGAATTAGAGGAAACTATTTTTTCTTATTGACGTCTATGTTTGGACCACCCTGTATATGCGTACATAGAGACGGACTTTATTTTATACATGTAAAGATGCAATATACAACACGTGGATCAACTTTTCAAAACCTCAATGACTCGACGCAAACTTTTTAATGATTCTTTCATTAACTTTCTGTTTTTAGGAATGAAGAGCAAACATTATATCAAATCGTGCCAGAAACTATGGAGGGTTGCCAACGTCTAGTCACGTCAGTGTTGCCAGCCTTCAATGTGAATTTCTGCAGAAATAACTCTGTGATCTTTGACGAAAGGGTCGTAGCTAAGTTGTAGATATTTCGATGCTAAAAAATGTAACTGTCCATAATAAAAATGTACCATATTAGAAGGTATTGTACGGTCGCGTTCGTAAATTATTGTAGACATACATCTAACGTAAAATTACTGTCAAATAAAATATTTTATAAATGCGTCTTTCGCGAATTAGATAATGCTCTTACTTCGTATAAGATAATTTTATGAACGCAACAGCTCATTTTAGTCGAAACTATAGCAAATAGAGAACCATATAGTCAAGTTAACCAGGTTTTTTAAGTGTTTTTTTAAGCTAAAACGATTTTCGATAAATTATGCTAGCGAGTTCTGTTAAGTGCTAGATAGTCAATATGCGCCATAAGTTATAAAAAGAAAGTGCAAATCGATATTTATTTAGACAGTAATTATTACTACCTAAATAAACACATAAAGTGAGAGTTACAGCATACAGACTTTTTTATAAAATGACTGTATAGCGAACTAGTCACTAAAATTTTAAGATGTTATCGATAATGTATTCCAAAACAATCTTCCAAGTATTTATATTTATTGTTAGAATAAGTCGTAGTTTATATAAGTCAGGTAAGTTATAGTATACATATACATATAGTAGCTCATTGAATTTTGAATTTATATACAGTGTGAAATAGTAAATGTATGAGTTTGCTGCTAGTTAAAAATGTATACCTTTCCCAAAAGAGTATTCCAGTTTCAGTATTAATAATAAAATCAATTTTATAATTTTTTACAGAACAGAATTAGTAAAAAGTTTGTAAATAAAACAGTTGAGCTATGTAAAGCCCATTTTAAACAATCTATAGATAGCATAACTGATAACAATTCTATTTATTTCAGGCAATATGTCTTACAAACACATGGCAATGATTTTTATTATTTTTATTATTACCAGTACTTATACAATTGTGTATTTAAACAAATCGTAGACGTAGAGCATTATATCGGGACTCGGGAGGCAATAATCGCATAGACAGTCAATTTTTTTCTTAATTTTTAGGTAAACATTATTAGTACGATAATTCATGACAACATTTCGAGAAACGCGCACTTCTTTAAAAACTAGTCACAAAATAAGCACCCATGCAAAGATGACTATGGTTAAATATTGCTACAGGGGGGTACGCGTAAGCTTATCTCCCTATGTTATTGCTCTTAGCGTGAAATGTACTACAATTGTCTCGCAATGCACATTAGGTTTTAGCGATTACCAACTTACTTCAGTATTTTAGTTTTCTGTGATCAATTTACCATTAGTACAATAAAGTATTTATTGTGAAAGATGTTCTATATGTATTTAGGCCTTTTTTACAAGATCTGTTGATTATAACATTTTTGTTATTATAATTATGCATTTACGAAATATAATCTTGTTTTTTGTTTGTTGGGACATTGTTATGGCGTAAGCATTCGTAATTCAATAATTTTTGTTTTGTTTTAATTTGTTAGATATGCATAAGTCGTTATCATAAATTATGTAGCTGAATGTTTAAGTTGTACTTGTATGTTTTCTATGTTCAATTGTTTTAAACTGGAATAAAAAAAATACCTAATTCACCGTTTTCATTATTTGTAGAATTATTGACATCAGACCGTTAGGACCAATCACAAAATAATCTGGCTTCTACGCCAACATTTGTGATACTAATTTGCCCTTAAACCCTTAGTGTAGTGTGTAGTGGCAAATAAATACTTTTCTTTTTTTCTTTCTAGTGACTTAGAACTATACTTTCAATTTGTAGTTCCAATTCAAAAATTTTATGAATTTTAGTTCTGAAACTAAAATTCATTACAAGATTATTTATTTCATTTATTTTCATCCATGGAAATTGTGCATGGGTGGACCATGGAAAGAAAAAAAATCACGGGAACACCCAGTTACCTCTAGGTGAACCACAGATAGAAAAAAATGCCTCTGGTACAGCCAGGTGTACTATGTAATTGGACCACGGTCAGGGACTAGAAGCTGGATAGTTATTTATTGTCAAATAGGCTAACTATCATTTCTATATGAAAAAAAAACAGAACCGCCTCTAATAACCTAAAATTGCAGTTAACTGAACCCTAGACAATGATACTGAACTTTTTGCACAAAAACTACTGTAGCAGGAGGGATTCATTTTTAAATAAAAAGCGATTTCGTTCATAACTCATTTTAAAAACAAACATTAAAATAATAACTGCATTTTATTGAGATCAAACTCAAAACATTCTTAAACACAAGTTAAAGTAGGCATTGTAAAATAATTTAAGTAATGTGACTTATGTAGATCTTTTACAACTGAACAAAATAAATATGCCATGTTTAGGCGTCCTTTTACAGATATTTCCTTTGATTTATAATATTGAATAATAAAACTAAAAACTCATTCTTACAAAACTAAAGTGACAAACAAAAACGTGATATGCAAAACAGATTTGTGCTTTAATAGATTATTTACGAGTTATCTTATATAGTAGCATTCTAAAATTTAACATTGTTTATCCATTTTGCGTTATTTGCGTAACTTCGAAAGCACACCTAAATTAGGTATGTTACTTAATCAAATTAGCTAAACAGTAGTATTATTTTATTGCACAATTTTATTATTTACAGTTTGGCCATTTATTAATCAAGAAATAAATGGAGATTCCAAATCTAGTCTGAATTTAGACATTTTTTAAATTATTTCAATAGCCCAAATCATTCACACTAGTGGTTCATTGAAATAGTATCACACACTACGCACTGAATCTTCAAATTGAATCAAAAGTTGCATTCCCGACAGCGGCAAGCGTCTGTTATCAAGAACGCAGCACGAGTGCCTTCAAATTAGCCGCTAGAGTTATCGCGACAGCAGCGCGGATATTTTGTAAATCTACACAAATTATAAACGGCACGCCACGTTTCAGTTCATCGACGGACACGGTTTCATAGTGAGCTTGTGTAAGAATTTCATAGAATTAGATGATAACACACAATGTAACGCATACCACCTCGTCATGGTATAGTATCATAGTTTCACATCATTGCGAAACTGAATGAATGACGAGCGATGGAGCTAAAGTTTTTTTTGCTTAACATGTCAGCCAGAGAACAAGTCGATGTGTCCTGAGGATGTCCCGTGGAGGGATGAAACGCGTGTCGATATTATTCCTTTTGAGGGTAACTGATGTTAACTGTGTGTCCTCATCAGTTACAAAGTTTAGCGGAATAGTACTAGAGATTTATCGTCTGTAAATATCTAATAACAAATGAAAATAATAATTAAATTGATGCAAAAAACGACTTCCAAACTAAAAAAATGTTTCGGCAGATTGTGGTGATACGCGACGATGCAGTTATTAACAGGTTTTCTATGATTTATTCTTACGAGTACTGAACTGATTATAATAAAGTTTAAATGAGACCTATTCTAAAGTATTGCCTATCAAACAAAAAAGAATCATCAAAATCAATTCATAATTGGCGGAGCAATCGCGTAACAAACATAAAAAAAACATACAGTCATATTGAATCTACTCCTTTTTGGAAGTCGGTTAAAAATAGCATAGCAGTTAATCGACTAATTTGAAGGCGTCCTAAAAGCTTTATAATATCAGTCCACATTCTCCTAGAATATACGTATCACAAGTACGTATGTACGTGTACGTATGTACGTGTACGTATGTACGTGTACGTATGTACGTGTACGTATGTACGTGTACGTATGTACGTGTACGTATGTACGTGTACGTATGTACGTGTACGTATGTACGTGTACGTATGTACGTGTACGTATGTACGTGTACGTATGTACGTGTACGTATGTACGTGTACGTATGTACGTGTACGTATGTACGTGTACGTATGTACGTGTACGTATGTACGTGTACGTATGTACGTGTACGTATGTACGTGTACGTATGTACGTGTACGTATGTACACTCAACCGCGTTTCAAAGTCTGGTTTATGAATATAGATCGTACTTCCATGGGGCATAGCGTTAGCACTCCTTCCGGCAGCGGTTTCTGTATGTTGACGAACGTCAGTGAGCTCTCGAAGATCCGGTCTGGAGGCGCATCTATGTAGTCTGATATTTGAACCTACGGATAAAAAAACAAGAACTGTTGAGTTACGAAAAGGTCAAATTGTTGGATTATAGATAGAGATAGATCGAAAGAAGAAAATATTATTATTCCTATTCTACAAAAATAATAATTATTTGAATACACTCCAATGCAACAACGTCCAATAATGGCTAGCTCTGCTACAGTAAATAGCTGCCCTAAGCTATATTTTGTAATGTACACGGGATCGACTAACTTATTCTGCGAAACACGGAAGCGCTCAGTTGTATAAGCCATTAGTTGTCACCCATCCAAATGATGGTCGCACTGAGTATTGCTTACCTGTATGAACAACTACATTTACGCGTAGAGCGCTTGAATAAATCGAAGGCAGCAAATATTCTCAAGAAATCCTTTTTTGAATTATAGATAAGTTACTGTACCTGTCCATCGCCAAGAGGATACCATTTAGCGATATCTTTCTTGCCGTAGCATGTATCTAGATATACCCGTTGGAATGTCATTCCCATGCCGTGCATGGAGCCGCCATCTTTACTCTGTCGATGAAAAAATACTACATTTAAGAATGTACATACATTCATCATGGTTATGAAAGCCTTCTAATGTTCCCACTGCTGGGACACTGGCCAACTTTGAGCGAGAGTGATTGGGTCGCGATCTTTAAAATTGTTGGTTCTTGGACATGCCGGTTTCCTCACGATGTTTTCCTTCGTATGAGAGCACTGACATTACGCACGACCGGTTTCGAACCCACGACCTTAGGTTCGGAAGGCGGGGTCACCACTACTAGACCACCAGGGCTCTCCACAACCTACCAGCTTTGTTTTACCACATGACTGGATGTTATTTTTTTAAATGTATCCAGAACCGATCCCATTATTTATGATGTTTTTATTTAGCGTTTTAGTATTAGTTCACATAGATTCATCATAGAGTGTCCTGTGCGCTAGAAGCGTACCTTAGCATGCACGTGCGCGTGGAAGGAGGCGAGCACGAGGTCCGCGGCGGGTGCGAGCGAGCGCGCGTACAGCGGGCGCGCGTCGTCGCGCGTGCTGTAGTGCATCGTGATGACCGGCTGCAGCAACATCTGTTGCGAGATATGCGCGCCCAGAGAAAGCTGACCGCTCGGGTGATCCGCCGCCGGTTTTAACTGATAACAATAGATGATTCAAGGAAGTTAGTTCTGAACGTATATTACGCGAAGTCGCAGGCAACAGTTAGTCGACAGTATAGAACAAAGTCGCTTCCTGCTGTCTGTTCTTCTGTATATAAGGTCATTCATTATCAACCTGACAAACTTAAGGGGTAGGTTTCAAACATAAAAAAAAAACTTGTACTTTTTTTTTCTAAACGTTTTTTTATATTTAAAAAAAAAATACGTAATTCTGCTTAATAATTTATCCTTGTTAGAAATCGAAAAGGCAGCGCTCGGCACGTGGCAGTGACCCGCGCGTCAATGAACCGCGGGTGGATAACCCGCGCGCCTTGACCTGCGCGTGTCCTTGACCAGCTACGGGGCGCGCACACTCGAATATTTCATTATTACGTCGCTTAACTCGATTCCCAACAATGATAAATAATAATTGAGCGGAAAATCGTAATCTATTTTTTTTGTTTACTTGGGATTTTTAAGCCAAAACATACATCAAAAAAAAAGTTATAGGTACATATTTTTTTTATTAATGTGTGGAACCTATCCCTTAAGTTTGTCAGGTTGATAATGAATGACCCTGTATAATGTACGCTAAAACTTATAAATGAAAACACGGGTAAAGGTGATTGTTAGTAATATTAGTTAGCAGTGGTAGTTAATTACTTAATTTAATAGTATTATTTATTAATGTAGTTAGTATATTAAATAATACTGGACAATCAACACAGCATCATCTAGCCTCAAGCTAAGCAGAGCTTGTGTTATAGATACTAGATGACTGATATCTTCTTAGATATAAAAATGAATTGCTGTGCGTTATTCTCGCTAAAACTCGACAACGGCTTGACCGATTTGGCTAATTTTGGTCTTGAAATGTTTGTAAAAGTTCAGGTAAGGTTTAAACGGTGAGAAAATATACAGGGTGTAAAAATTTGCTAAATAAAGAACGCAAGTGAAACGGGTCAACTAGTACTTAATATAATACAATACATAGATAGATCTTTGTATTATACATAGAAAATACCCAGAACACTCGGAACAAATATTTGCAGCGTACAAACATTTGTTCCGAGGCGGGAATCGAACCCGCCCGCGGGACCTTCGCCCGCCGCGCCACGTCGTTCGTCATAATAGATGATTCAAGGAAGGTTTATATAGTAAAAGTAAGTTCGTATGAGTCGCTCTGGGTGACCGCTAGTGGCAATTTCAACTGAGCGCTCCCGTGCTTCGGAGGGCACGTTAAGCAGTCGGTCTCCCGGCTTTTTCAAAGTTGTTAGGCCATGACAGAGGCCTTCGGGCGGCCTAGAAACTCTGTCACCAGAGTTGGCCACTGACTCATACAAACGAACGAACAAGCTACAAATAGAAAGCATTTGCGGAATATTACGCCGAGGCAACATCATACCTGGCTTGCTGGTCTACCTACTTGATATCTTTTTTTTTTAATTAACAATAGGCTTGCGCTTGACCACAATCTCGCCTGATGTTAAGCGATGATGTGGTCTACGGTGGAGCATGTGATGTGATGTGATCGAGGGAATACATCATAGAATTTGACTGATCAAGTATCTTTAGTGCGTGTGTTGTAGTGCAACACACGCCGGAAGTTGTAGCCGGGACGGGCCGCTAGTCTCAAATAAACTCCACAAAGTTCACACACTAACCTTGCAAGGCACGATTGCGGTCTCATGTATAATCCTGAAGGTGTGCCGCGTCCTCACATTGTCCAGCACTCCCTGGTTGAGACCTCGGTTGTCATCTCTGCTCAGCCTCCGATCTTGCATCACCTGTACGAGAGTTCAGCCCCATGATCACATAACTCTTCTTCTTCTTCTTTTATGGACTCTGTGGCTTATTTGCCACAAATTGCCAGTGTCAAGTGTATTAGTTTGATTATCGCTTAGCAACGTAAACAAACAAAATTTGGAAAGAAATGATGACTTTTCTTTCAAAATTCCCTTGGAAAGTATTTGACTAAATTACCAACCAACATTACCCCTCCATTTCAATGACTTACACTTGTGCTAAGTAAACAAGTTAAATTGGATAAACTGCCACCAAATTTACGCAATAAAACTTAAAATAACACGAGAAAAATAATTAAAATGGGAGGACTGAGGACCCATGTTGTTTTGACAAGACAAAGACAATCACATAACTCTGTTAGCGACCAGTCTCCATTGATCTCCATCTCAAACTGTCTAATATGACAGAAGAGCTATGTTCGAACTGTCATAGAGACAGTTTGAGATGGAGATCGATGGAGATTGGTGAAATAAGATAAAGATAAGATAATATAAATGTTTATTTCATAATGGTCGGGAACAGAGTTATATGATCAACCCGCAGACCAGGTGACCATAAATTATGATGTTTTTTTCATCACTATCACTAAAACAAAGTAGCTTCTTGTTGTCTGTCTCTATGTACGCTTAGATCTTTAAGACTACGCAACGGATTTTGATGCGGTTTTTTTTTATAGATAAATTGATTCAAGAGGAAACTTTATACCACTCGTGCGAAGCCAGGGTGAATCCGCTAGTCTAGTGCATTATAAAGCGTATTTTACTTTACTTTACACTAACATAGCTCTTAGAATAAGCAAGTTAAAGTGGCAGTGGGCTGGCCATATAGCACGTAGAACCGATAACCGCCGAGATAATTGTTCTTGAATGGCGACCACGAACTGGAAAACGAAGTGTAGGACGGCCCCTCACTCGATTGACCGATGTCATTAAAGCGGTCGCAAAATGTCGGTGGATGGTGAAGGTAGATCGGTCGTCATGGCGCTCTTTGGGTGAGGTCTATGTCCTGACTGTCTATTGGCTGATATTTAATCATTCTTATAATATAAATGAAAAAGTTTGGATGTTTGTGGGAGCATCACACTCAAACGACTAACGGATCGATATGAAATTCGGCTCAGGCATAGATTATGGTCTGGAATAGCATAGAGGATACTTTTTATCCCGGGTTCCCCTTTTTATCCCGATGAAAAAACTGTTTAACCGTGGGTATTTATCCCGGATTCCCGTGGGATAAAAACTGTTTAACCGTGGGTCCCCGTGGGATAAAAAACTGTTTAACCGTGGGTATTTATCGCGGGTTTCCCTTGGGATAAAAAACTGTTTAACCGTGGGTATCTATCGCTAGTTCCCGTGGGATAAAACACTGTTTAACCGTGGGTATTTATCGCGGGTTCCCGTTGGTAAAAAACTGTTTAACAGTGGGTAATTATCGTAGGTTCCCGTGGGATAAAAAAACTATTTAACCGTGGGTATTTATCGCGGGTTTCCCTTGGGATAAAAAACTGTTTAACCGTGGGGATTTATCGCGGGTTCCCGTGAGATAAACCAGTTTAACCGTGGGTATTTATCCGCAGCTAGTTCTTAATGTTGGTACCTCCATCTGGCCCGGCTGCAGCGCCGCCATCCCGAGCGGCGTGGAGGTGAGCAGCGTGAACCTGGCCGCCTCGCTCTCGATGTACGCCGCCGCGCCCAGCGGGTAGAAGTTAGCCTGCAGTGGAATCTTCTCGAAGTAACGACGTTTTATCATCTGAAACCAATTCTTTTTTTAAAGAGGTTGTCAATTCGACTTTTTTTTTTAATGTTGCGTGATTTCTCCGCCAATAAGAGGTTTTCGAGATTCGAGATTGAAAAAAAAGTAGTTTCGATTGCTTTGACAGATGGCGCTATCTGCCCTACTGCCATACTGGGAAAGGTTATCAAAACAAGAAAAAAGTTGGTAACTCCGTTTCTGTTTTGTCTCGTGTCAAGCGGAAAGTTGTGGGTTCATGTCCTGCTTGATGCAAAATAATTCAACTCCAGTACGACCAAAGTTAGTGTACGACGTAGTACGTACTATGACTTTGACACCAGCCAGAGGTATGACAGACAGTGACAGCAGGAGCAACCAATATTGAATTCCCTACACATTCACCATAGCTCGCCAAACGTAGTGCTTACATTCTCTTGGGCTCGCCAGTTGAGCTACCGCTATCTAAATAGACACTTGACAGTTACATCGGACATTGCTGACATACTGGAGCATGATTCAATCAATAAACGACTGACTTTTTATTCCAACTATAGTTATAGTACTGCCGGCGGATCTCGATCGTCGTGAAGTTAGCCTTTTAGATGCGCAATGGAGCTTTTCTGAACTAAATTGGTTTTGGGCATCACAAACAGCTAGCTTCGCGACAGCCGAGATCTGCTGGCCACACTATACCTGCATGCCATTCAGGTCGTTCACGTGAGGGCCTATCAGGGGCCCAACCATGAACCATGTACAAAATTTTTTGACAATTTAGTTTAGGTCTTCATTTGAATCGCTATAAGAGTTATGGTTGGGCCCCAGGAAGCTGTTGCTGATCTTTCATTGCGTTTGTATGAGCAAATGTTTTTTTTTTTTTATTGTTTTCCGCCGTTTGTTCCTCCGACATGAAGGTCGGAGACATTTTTAGACTAAATGAGCAACGGGTTGTTTTCCACAGTAAGTAAGTAACCTGCATGCCATTCAGGTCTGTGTAGAAGACGTCTCCGTTCTTGATGCCCGTGGAGAAGCGCATGGCGAGCTCCAGGTCGTCCACCTGAGGGTCTATCAGGAAGCTGTTGCTGATCTCCACTTGCGTTTGCAGCAGAGAAAGGTTGTTTTCCACTGTTAGCTGTAATCACACTAATATTATAAACTAGCTGTTGCGCGCGACTTCGTTCGCGTGGAACTCGGGAACCGTACTTTTTTCCGGGATAAATGGCTTATGTCCTATTCCCGGTCATTATCTATCTATGATTCAAATTTCAGTCAAATCGGTTCAGTGGTTATTGACATATAGAGGAACAAACATCCAAACATCTAAACTGTAACATTTATAATATTAGTGTGATTATATAATTTATAAACTAGCTATAAATGTGAAAATTTGGATGTTTAGATGTTTGTTACTCTATAACTCGACAACCACTGAACCGATTTGGCTGAAAGGAGAGTGTTTTTTTTTGTATGGGGAGTGGTCTATGAACCAATAGCTATACTGAAGTGGTATTTATGTGGGTATACCTCAGCTACATCCTTGTACAAAGGGGCATCAAAATCGAATCCGGCAGTTTTGAGAAAAAAATACTTCAGAACTACATTTCTTATTACGTTTTCTAATTTTAAAACATTTTGAACAAGTATTACACTTTTTTAATGTGTTTCCCTGCTGGGCTACTTGCCACCTAAACAGTTTTTTAACTACTACTACTACTACCTGTTTCTGCCGCCAAGAAACACATTAATTAAGTAGGTAGTATTCAGTCAGAAATACCAGTTGAAACAAAATGAAATGTAGCATAAAAATATGTATTCTAAAATATTATATTATACAAAACTGCCGGGTCAGATTTTGATAGCACTTTGCACAAAGGTATAGTATAGTACCCTTACCGAAATACCACAACAGTATCGCTAGTGGTTCATAGACCACTTTCGGGCACTCTCCTTTAAAACACAGATAGGTAAGAACATAGACTACTTTTTATCCCGGAAAAAATACGGTTCCCAAGTTCCACGCGAACGAAGTCGCGGGCGACCGTTATTATTTATTTTTTATACAACTGAAGTGGCAACCAAGCGTACGGCCCACAAAATAGTAAGCGGTTACCGCAGCCTATGGACGCTTGCAATACCAGAGGTATCACTCGCGGGTTGCCACCTTGAGGCTAAGATCGAAAGCTTCATGTGCCAGTAATTTCACCTGAAACCATACCCTTCACACCGAAACACAGCAATGCGAGCATTACTGCTTGGCGGCAGAAATAGGTATGGTGGTAGTCCTTCCCTGGACGATCTCTATCACAGAGAACTCTACTACTCTAGTTTTGAATAAAAGGTTACATTGTGCGCCGTATTCTGTAAGCTCACCGCTAAAACAATTTCACCCGCTTTAGGTGCGATGAGCGCGGTGTAGAGCGTGGCCTTGTGGATCCCCTCCGTGACCACTATCTCGGGGAAGGCGTCCGTCTTGAACTCCTGCGCATGCCCTTTGGGAATGAACAGGTACGCGCCGCTGTTGCTGTCTTTGCCCTTTTGCGTGTCGTATCTGTGTGGGAACTATATTATTACATTCACGCTTCGAAATAAGATATGATAATTTTAAGATAAGATTGATTCATATTCATATATTTATTCAAACTTTTGCTCACACAGGAACTGTTAGGCCCGTATTCAAAAACCATACTTAATTGTGAATCGTGACTCAAGCCCTTTAGTGCGCGTACGTAACCAAGTTTTGTAACCAGCTACGTAGAAGAAATTTTTATTATTAGTTCGTAACCCAGTTAAGTAAGAATAAAAATTTGTATATCTATTCTTACTTCATAACCGGGTTATGAACTAATAATCCAATATTGTGTTTCTATTCCAACTTCGAAACCGGGTAAATTTATGTTTATTAATACATAAATTTGTATTAATACAGTAGTTCCTTGCATCCGAGATTTATGTACATTTTAAATAAAATGTTATTTCAAAATGTTATTTTTGCCACCAAATGAAAAACCAACTTTTTGATGACAGCTGTCAAACTTTAAACGACTATATCTTGAGATCTACTCATCGCAAACTAGCCGCACTTAACTCAAATGAATGGTATTTTTGAGACCTTTTTTTTTGATGACAGCTCTCAAACTTCAAACAGCTATATCTCAGGATCTACTCATTCCAGACTAGCCTCACATAACTCAAATGAAAGTGATTTTTTAGACCTTCCACTATGATGACAGCTGTCAATTTGACATCTGTCATTCGAATTTAAGACTTGAACGACATCTTTCATCTGTGTTAGGTGCGGCTAGTCTGAGATGAGAAATTTCCAAGATAAAGCCGTTTAAAGTATAACAGCTTTTTTATGCAATTTTGCATAAGCATAAGAAAACGTCCTTATTTTTTATTCACCCCATTTCGCCAAATTTACACGAAATCTGAGAAGTAGGTACTTAACGATAAAACAAAATTATATAATTTGCTGCATATTTATAGTAATTTCAAAATGGAAAAAAATACTGATGTTCTATTATACAAATAAATAAAATAAATAATAAATAACGTTACAAAGTAAGAAAAAAAAATCCTTCTATGTAGCTGGTTACAAAACTTGGTTACGTACGCGCACTAAAGGACTCAAGCATCGTTTTTGACAGTTCTTCCTAGAAATTATGATAAATGATGACAGAATATTATGACAGAACCCTCTGTCAATATGTTTTGAATCTTATGTCTTATGTGTACGCAACCAATATACATTGCTGACGACCGATGTGGCGCAGCGGGCGCAGTTGCGCCTGCGACGCGGTGGTTGCGGGTTCGATTCCCACCTCGGGTCAAATGTTTGTACGATCTACAAATTAAAATATTTTCTATATATAATAAAAAATATCTATCTATGTATTGTATTGTCCGTTCGTTCGTATGAGTCAGTGGCCAACTCCGGTTACAGAGTTTCTAGGCCGCCCAAAAGCCTCTGTCGTGGCCTAATATTTTTTGAAAAAGCCGGGACAGACTGCTTAACGTGCCCTCCGAAGCACGGGAGCGCTCAGTTGAAATTGCCACTGGCGTAACTTACTGAACAAAGTCCACTTTTGCTCACACAGGAACTGTTAGGCCCGTATTCAAAAACCATACTTAATTGTGAATCGTGACTCAAGCCCTTTAGTGCGCGTACGTAACCAAGTTTTGTAACCAGCTACGTAGAAGAAATTTTTATTATTAGTTCGTAACCCAGTTAAGTAAGAATAAAAATTTGTATATCTATTCTTACTTCATAACCGGGTTATGAACTAATAATCCAATATTGTGTTTCTATTCCAACTTCGAAACCGGGTAAATTTATGTTTATTAATACATAAATTTGTATTAATACAGTAGTTCCTTGCATCCGAGATTTATGTACATTTTAAATAAAATGTTATTTCAAAATGTTATTTTTGCCACCAAATGAAAAACCAACTTTTTGATGACAGCTGTCAAACTTTAAACGACTATATCTTGAGATCTACTCATCGCAAACTAGCCGCACTTAACTCAAATGAATGGTATTTTTGAGACCTTTTTTTTTGATGACAGCTCTCAAACTTCAAACAGCTATATCTCAGGATCTACTCATTCCAGACTAGCCTCACATAACTCAAATGAAAGTGATTTTTTAGACCTTCCACTATGATGACAGCTGTCAATTTGACATCTGTCATTCGAATTTAAGACTTGAACGACATCTTTCATCTGTGTTAGGTGCGGCTAGTCTGAGATGAGAAATTTCCAAGATAAAGCCGTTTAAAGTATAACAGCTTTTTTATGCAATTTTGCATAAGCATAAGAAAACGTCCTTATTTTTTATTCACCCCATTTCGCCAAATTTACACGAAATCTGAGAAGTAGGTACTTAACGATAAAACAAAATTATATAATTTGCTGCATATTTATAGTAATTTCAAAATGGAAAAAAATACTGATGTTCTATTATACAAATAAATAAAATAAATAATAAATAACGTTACAAAGTAAGAAAAAAAAATCCTTCTATGTAGCTGGTTACAAAACTTGGTTACGTACGCGCACTAAAGGACTCAAGCATCGTTTTTGACAGTTCTTCCTAGAAATTATGATAAATGATGACAGAATATTATGACAGAACCCTCTGTCAATATGTTTTGAATCTTATGTCTTATGTGTACGCAACCAATATACATTGCTGACGACCGATGTGGCGCAGCGGGCGCAGTTGCGCCTGCGACGCGGTGGTTGCGGGTTCGATTCCCACCTCGGGTCAAATGTTTGTACGATCTACAAATTAAAATATTTTCTATATATAATAAAAAATATCTATCTATGTATTGTATTGTCCGTTCGTTCGTATGAGTCAGTGGCCAACTCCGGTTACAGAGTTTCTAGGCCGCCCAAAAGCCTCTGTCGTGGCCTAATATTTTTTGAAAAAGCCGGGACAGACTGCTTAACGTGCCCTCCGAAGCACGGGAGCGCTCAGTTGAAATTGCCACTGGCGTAACTTACTGAACAAAGTCCATATGAACAGGGCTAGTAACGCCATCTGTCGACACAACAGCTTTGATAAGTCCGTTCATGTTGGTGACGACGCGGCTGCTGTTGCCGGCTTGGAAGGTGATATCCTCCATCAGCCGAGCGCCCGCCTGCTCCACTTGGAACATCTTCGGCAGGTCCACTGACCAGTAGTCCGCGTTGTAAATACGGACTTTGGAGTATGATGTGTATCTGGTGGAGAAATGTTATTAATAGAGCTTAGAATAGTTTTTTTGTGAATTGTAACTGTTGGCAGGACTCTTCAGCAAGTTCGTCTTGGTGGGTACCGTAGTTAGATATTCTGCTTCCAAATAGTGTGCAAGCATTATTGTGTTTAGGTTTGAAGGGTAATGTAGCATAATTATTATGCAAAGGCAAATTATTATGCATAGTGGGCGAAAGAGACTTAATAACTACGTCTCTGGGTGGCGAGCGCTACTACCACCACTCATTTTTGCCGCTAACTAATAAAGTATCGTGGTAGAAAACCCCCATATCTTAATAATCCCTAGACCAATTTGACTTTTATAAAAAGAAAACTAATTTCTCAAGTATCGTGGAAGAAAACCCCCATATCTTAATAAACCCTAGACCAATTTGACTTTTATAGAAACAAACTAATCTCTCAAGCAAATTTCATGTAGATTGGATCAATGCTTCGACAGTTATGCTCGAACAAACATACACACAAAAATACAAGACCAAATCACCTTAATTACCACTAAAAGTAACTAAGTTTGTATGATTCAGTAGCCAAATCTGGTGACAGAGTTTCTAGGCCGCCCGAAGGCCTCTGTCATGGCCTAACAACTTAATTACCACTGATATAAACAATTTCATTTCATTTATTGATTGCTAACATGTATAGGTCTCACAACGGCTCTCGGCCGTAGTGACCGTAGTGACGTAGGGCACATGTCTTTCGAATTTTTAGTTCTTGGACATGCCAGTTTCCTCACGATGTTTTCCTTCACTGTATGAGAGCACTGGCATTGCGCACATAAATTTTTCATAGCGAAAAATCCATTGGTGCACGACCGGATTTGAACCCACGACCTTGGGATCGGAAGGCGAGGTCACTACCACCAGACCACCAGTGCTCTTATACGTGCTGATATACAGTGGTGGCCATATAATTAAGAACGCTGATATAAAGGGAAGATTTTTTCCAACTAAGATGCAAAACTAATTGTATGCATTTGTTTTTATTTCTCTCGGTATCGTAAAACATTTCCATATTACCACTGTATTCATTGATACACATGATTGGCTAAAAATCAATAGGCAAACTTTTTACACTACTTTTAAACAAAGTATTCCTTATTACTGGCTGGTCACGTAATTAAGAACGCTAAGTAGTTTTTACCTTTATTCAAATTTAAATAGAGAACACTCAGTCGATTTGTTACTGTTTGTATAATTTTGGCGCAATTACGTGCTGTAAAAGATTAAAGGTGATTGCTTCTTTAGAAAAAACAATGGGAAAAAATAAAAGTTGTGATAAATCTACAAGGGAAGTAATAATAAAACTTCGCCGGAAGAATTGGTCTTATAAAAAGATAGCTGACCTTCTGCAATGTTCAAAAACGATGGTTTTCCACGCTGTAAAGCATTTTGCTACGTATCAAACTACTTCGAATGTTCCACGTGTACCTAAACAGAGAAAAACAACTCCTCGAGATGACCGAAACATCGTTCGTATGGCAAAACAAAATCCTTTTAAAGGGTCCAATGAGCTTAGAAAAGAATATTTTGGTGAAAACAACTTTTCAGCAATCTCAGCACGCACTATTCGAAGACGTTTGGTAGAAGAAAAATTGCACGGTAGGATAGCAAGAAAGGTACCCATGTTAAAACTTTGCCACAGGCAAGCCCGGCTTGCATTTGCGAGAAAGTATGAAAACTGGACTGTGCAACAGTGGAAAAATGTACTGTTTTCTGACGAGACGAAAATAAACAGAGTATGTTCTGATGGAAAACGATATGTACGACGTCCCCCGAATACAGCATTCGACCCAAAGTACACGAAAGTTACATTAAAGCACGGTGGTGGAAATGTGAAAATTTGGGGTTGCTTTTCTGGACATGGTGTAGGACCTGTTAAGTTGATAGAAGGTAACATGGATCAGTTCCAATACAAAAATATACTGGAAGAAACAATGTTACCATACGCTGAAGACGTTCTACCGGTCATTTGGACATTCCAGCATGACAATGATCCAAAGCACACTGCACACACCGTAAAGGAATTTCTTACAGCGCAATTAGTTTCTGTCTTAGACTGGCCTGCTAACAGTCCAGATCTAAACCCAATAGAGAATCTGTGGTTTGAAGTAAAGAAAAAGGTTTCAAATACAAAGTGTGGAAATTTAAGAGAGCTGTATGACGTTTTTTTAGAAGAATGGAACTCTATTTCTCTTGCGAAATGTCAAAAATTAATAGAGTCAATGCCTCGCCGGTGTAAAGCTGTAATTAAAAGCCATGGATATGCTATTAACTATTAATTTTAGTTAAATATTTCTTTTTATGTTTCCTGTGCTACATAATATTGTGATTTTTTAAATCTAAGTGTCATACAAAACAATTCCCGAGCAGTTAAATAAATCGTTCTTAATTATTTGTCCAGTTTCAGTACTATTTGAATGTGTTACTTTGATAAAATCAATAAAATGTGCAAAAAATAGTTAGCGATTTCATACTTTATTCTTAAGTCAGGTTGCTCTATTAATGTGACTATTATATAACATAAATAGTTGCTTCTCAAAAGGTACACATCTCTGTGTATGATACGATTTAAATAAAAAACTTCTAGAACTTCAAATCGTTCTTAATTATATGACCACAACTGTATATATTACTCGATAACTTACTTATTAATACTCATGTTGTCCCTCAGCGAGACGGTGTAGACGGTCAAGGCGAGCGGCTCCACGGTCACGGGGAAGGACAGTTGGAACTTGTTCGCCGCGAAGCCGAGTCGCTTCTCGCCGGCCACCACGGGCGAGATCTGAGACATCATTGGGTTGCCTTCGGGGTCAAATACCTGGTCATGAAAAAATAATTAATAATTAAAAAAAAAACTACTCCAAGCTATATACATGTTTCGGCAGATTGTGGTGATACGCGACGATGTAGTTATTGATACGTTTTTTATTATTTATGAATTGTGCAGAAATAAAATACTTTTTAACAGCTGTCTGTGGTTTTGCGGTTTATGAATTGTGCAGAAATAAAATACTTTTTAACAGCTGTCTGTGGTTTTGCGGTTTTTATGCCATCTCTCAGAAACAGTAAAACTTTGAGGGATAAAAAAAAAACCTATGTTAGCCTAGATCTGTTCAGCAGTTTTCGTGTGATTGGGTAGTAAGAGGCACTGACACTGTATTGACTCAATTTAGAGTCTTCATCAGGGTGGAGATCATGCCACGTCATTATGCACCGATATCAATCAGTGCATATCGCGACGTGGAACAGGAAGGGCGACGTGGAACTGAGTCGAAACAGTGCCTCTTCACCGATATACCGGTACGTGAAAACACCTGTTTTTAAAACGAATATTAAAAAAAAAACACTATTTTTATTAAAATTTCTCGAATATTAAATAAATAAACAATAACTTTGTTGAGGACACAATTTACATGGTCATTTTTATCATACTTATGATACACATAATTATATAGTCCTACAAATGGCGGTCTTATCACAAATAGCGATTTCTTCCAGACAACTCTTACTGACTAAACTAAACCTAATATTAATAACTAACCTACTCATACTGATAACCAGTGGATTTGTCATCGACAACGAGACTGAGAGAGTTGTAATCCCCAGCCTTCGAACTAGTATAAAACTGTATACCGAGTTTCAGGATATTTACCTCAACATGCGGTGAAGACACAAGTACAGTCAGAATCTCATGCCGCTTGAACGTTAGCGCGTTGTACAGCACCAGCCGCCTCGAAGGCGAGACCACGTCTAAGGCAATCGTGATCCGCGCCGGTATCTCGTCGTGCCGCCGCCAGATGTCGTC
Organism: Colostygia pectinataria; assembly: GCA_951394395.1. Lineage (NCBI taxonomy): Eukaryota > Metazoa > Arthropoda > Insecta > Lepidoptera > Geometridae > Colostygia > Colostygia pectinataria. The sequence goes on along the minus strand of OX596365.1, from coordinate 4,787,510 downwards.
CACATCGAAGTAGATATCGTCCTGGCTCTGGTCTTGAATCGAAGGCTCTTTGAGTAGGTAGTACGCAGCTTGTTGGATGGCGGATTGACTGTATTTGATGGCTTGAAGCATCCTGGAAATAAGTTCAGATCAGTCCCTGGTTTAGACATAGACATAGACATATTTTTGCTGTTTGTACTGTACATACAGAGTGTAGAGTTCTAGAGAGTAGTAGAGTTCTCTGTGATAGAGCTCGTCTGGGGAAGGACTACCACCATACCTATTTCTGCCGCCAAGCAGTAATGCTCGTATTGCTGTGTTCCGGTGTATAGGGTATGGTTTCTGGTGAAATTACTGGCACATGAGGCTTTCGATCTTAGCCTCATGGTGGCAACCCGCGAGTGATACTTCTGGTATTGCAAGCGTCCATAGGCTGCGGTAACCGCTTACCATCTTGTGGGCCGTACGCTTTGTTGCCACTTCTATGTATAAAAAAAATATATAAAAGAAGAAAATCAGTAAAATCAATAATATCTAGCTGTCATGTATTTGTGTGCCACAACAGCAAAAAGGCGTCAGCTCAGCATTGTGCCTTGCCACTAGGAAGAAGCTAGGCGCTAATATTCTGTCGATACCTTTAGCCAATGGACCCGAGTTCGAGTAACAATAGTTTCGAGGTCGCCAGACAGCATCTGTCATAGCCTACCGACAGTTATTACTGGAACAGATAGCTTGACGTTTCCTAGTAATATGCTGATAATAACGGCGTCAACGTTTTGAAAATAATATTATATAACATGCCTACACCGCACCGCACACCACCTACACCGCAGAGCCTGAGCCGTTCCTCTTATATAGTAGTTGAATTTCAAAAAATATTTTCTGGGTGCACTAAAGCAGAAATTTCCGAAATTAACAAGAGGACGCAGAGGGAAGATGAAATTTGGATATAAACTCAACGCAGACAAAGTGGCCAGTATACTAGTATAACTATAACAGACCCATCGTCGTGTTATGTTGTACACGAGCGGTACATAGACACTCACTTCTTGGCGTAGTCCTCTCTGACGTCGTCCCTGGAGGTGCCGGTGACTCCGTCGTGGTGCTGGAACAGAGCCAGGGCTCGGCGCGCCAGCTCCACTCGGTCACGTAGCTGTAGCGACATTATGTTGGACACGGAGCGTGATGCACTCGCTTGTGCTATTATAATTTCTGCTGCCCTGAAACAATAGTACATTATGGTACTAGTGTTTAACATTGGTGATTACCGCCGAGGCGCCATTGAGGCCCGAGCCGTAGGCTTACGTAGGAGGGTCTTAAGATAGCCGAGGACGGTTATCATCAATACACACGTGTATCATACGACGTTTTTCAACACACTTGTGAATAAAATAACAAAAAAAACTCATAATAAAATAACAAAAAAAATCTATAACTCACTAGTGAGTTATAGCAATGAAAACGTCATAGTTTGGTTATGGGTGTCATTCTGTGCCTAATTGCGATGACTATAGAACCACTTTAAGCAAGTGTGTTGAAAATATATTTAATCAGTTGGAAAGATAACCCTCCCCTCTTCTTCATAGTACGATTCAGCTCTGCTAATAAATATTCCACCAGGCTTGGAATAAGTATAAACAGTTATCGTTTGACGACCGATGTGGCGCAGCGGGCGCAGGTCCGCCTGCGACGCGGAGGTTGCGGGTTCGATTCCCGCCTCGGGTCAAATGTTTGTACGATCTACAAATATTTGTTCCGGGTGTTCTGGGTATTTTCTATTTATATAATAAAAAATATCTATCTATGTATTGTATTGTATTAAGTATATATCAGTCATCTAGTACCATAACACAGCTCTGTTTAACAGCAGCTTATCTTGGGGCTAGATGATGCTGTGTGGATTGTCCAGCATTATTTATTTATTTATTTAAACAGAGCAGAAGAGTATGTGCAATCAACAACGAGAATAGAACTTTAACTGGAAATGTAACTAGCTGCCGGCTGCGGCTCCGGTTGTGTTTTTTTTTATACTACTAAAGTGGCAACCAAGCGTACGGCCCACTTGATGGTCAGCGGTTACCATAGCCTATGTACGCATGCAACATCATAGATATCACTTGCGTGTTACCATCCTGAGACGTTAGATGGAAAGTCTCATGTGCCTGTAATTTCACCGGAAACCATACCCTTCGAACCGGAACACAGCAATGCGAGCATTGCTGCTTGGCGGCAGAAATAGGTATGGTGGTAGTCTTTCCCCAGACGAGCTCTATCACAAAGAACTTTACTACTCTTAAACTCTTTGTGTTGTACAACCGAAGCGAAGCGAGCGAGAGAATAATCAAAAAATGTGGTCTACCACCCTAAGGTTGAGATTCATTTGAATGTCATGGGATCTCACAGAAAGTTTTCTCAAAAGTGATAGACCACTTTCTTTGCTGACTGTACTAGGTTTACAGGATACAGGAAGGTCAATGATACTGTGTTAGAAAAATTACAACGGTGGACCCTAGCTCTAATTAGAGCCACAAACAAAAAAAAACAAGTGTGTCTAGAATCTTGGTATCGAACTGGGCAACAAATATCTAAACATCTTATATCATCATCATCATCATCCTCATGACAGCCTTCTAATGTTCTCACTGCTGGGCCACTGGCCTACTCTCAAGCGAGAGTGATTGAGTCTTAATCCACCACGGACCCAACATCTTTTTATATATATAATGAATTACTGTGCGTTAGTCCCGCTTAAACTGGACCGATTTCGCTAATTTTAATCTTGAAATATTTGTAGAAGTCCAGGGAAGGTTTAATGAGAAAATATGGAAAAATAACGCGAGTGAAACCGCGCCGGTCAGCTAGTTTTCAATTATAAAGTTAGTGTGTTAAAAAAATCCTACCTTACATAAGCTAGAAGTACCCTGTCCATGTTCTTATAGAAAGGTCTAGAAGTGTAGTAACCGCTCCAGTAGTGCTGGTTCCTATCTGCATACGTAAAGAAATCCCCCGATAGAACTGGGAAGTCTGACATTTTAATCTCGTTGTGCACAGCTTTGAAGTAGTCTTGGAGAGTGCCGAACGATACCTGAATAAAATTAAAGTTAGAATGTTAATGGTGAGTCAATGCCTCCGCCATTTCTTCTTAAAAGTGAAATGTTATGAAATCTGATTTATTTTCCAGATACCATCAACTCTTATAGCGATTCAAATGAAGACCTAAACTAAATTGTCAAAAAAATTATACCATGAAATGATTGTCTAATTGATATCATGGTACAAAATTTTTTGACAATTTAGTTTAGGTCTTCATTTGAATCGCTATAAGAGTTGATGGTAGGGGGGCAGGTAGTAATATTGGTTCTTAAAATGATTAAATAGGTATTTGTCGTGCAAATATTAAATACTTAGTTTAATTTTAATAGAAAAAAGATAGAAATAAACGATTAGACATATTTACATAGTATAAAATAAACGCTTCCCGCCGTTTTTATGTATGTATGTACGCTTAGATCTTTGAAACAACGCAACGGATTTTAATGCGGTTTACATCAACAGATAGATTAATTCCAGAGGAAGGTTTACCCGTGCGAAGCCGGGTCAGGTCCGCTAGTTGTAACAATAAGTAATATACTCTTATTCGAAAACGTGGTAATTAGTAAATATAATGTTACCTCAGCATTCCATGCATCATTCCCATTGATAAAATCTATAAGCGTCTCGTAATTAGAGTACTGGTTGTCCCACTCATTCGACCTATCGTATCGGAAGTCATCGCCAAGTGGGAACAGGACGACGTTACTTCTGTAAAGCTGGGCCTTCTTACGCCATTGATCCAATATTGTAAATGCCCTGGAAATATTCAAAGATATTTTTTATACTACTCAAGTCCCAGCAGTGAAATAACGGCATAAAGTATTTTATATAGTTAATAATGAACAACCAAGTTCAGCCAGAACCCACATTAACATTTCCCTGTGTCATGGTTATCTTTTAAGAAACAACCAGTATTTTTTTATACCACTAAAGTGGCAACCAACCGTAGCCTATGTGCTAACAACAATCACTTGCGTGTTGCCACCCTGAGACGTTAGATCGAAAGTCACATGTGCCTGTAATTTCATAAAACCATACCCTTCGAACCGGAAAACAACAATGCAACCATTACAGAAATAGGTAGAAATAGGCAGAAATAGGTATAGTGGTAGTACTTACCCGGACGAGCACTATCCCAAAGAATTCTACTACTCTTATAACTTTAATATATAAGTAAACCCGACAAACCTTTCTTCCACATTCTTCTCTGTAATTTTCCTGGGAGCTACACCCCATGGACATGTGACCCCATTACCCGGCAGCCGCTTGAAGTCGAACTGGCAGCAGACCTTGGGATCCGGTCCGCACGAGTGAGGTACGTCGTACGAGTAGAATGGCATCATGTGTGTGAACATATCAGTCTTACCAGCGCCATCTACAACAACACTTTGACTTAGAGTACGGGCACAGAACAGTTATTAGTATTACGTACAGAACGGCCACTCCCTACCTCCCACCGGTTTCACTAACCTCACCCTGGTCGCGAGTTCACCGGCACTTTAAGGCTGCGTTTCTACCAGAGATGTGCAAGGAAAGTGTTTCCTAAAAACACTTTCCTCGCACATCTCTGGTAAAAACGCAGCCTTAGCCGGCACTGAAGCTAAGGGTTTTAAAGCACGCGTTTATTTGTTTTTTGTGTAGGACCACAGCGCGCGCATGCCAGCGCGAGCCAAAGTGTGCTATCTCGCTCTTGCTTTATTTGGGGCCAACCATGACACTCACGCATACAACGGCACCGTTTATATACACAAACCATGCGTGTGGTGATAGCAACGCGTTTTCTTTATACATTTATTGAGAGTGTCCTAATGTGTCTTTCAATATCGTCATCCTTAATCATTGACATAAGAATATCAAGGAAATACAATACTTAGCAAGCTGCTAAATGATAGTTTCTTGAATGAATAAGGACATTACTATTTCAAGTGACTTGGAGCGAGAATTGTTTCCTACCACCTAATCCGAATTGGCTACTTTCGTTCATAGTTTTTTGACATGCAGGTTTCCACACGATGTGTTTCATTAGCTTTCAAGAGACTAATATTGAGCACAAACACATTTAAAAATTAAATTATAGCTTGCCTGGTTGCAAACCCATGACTTTAGAATCAGGCGGAAGACTGTGTTTCCACTGCGCCACCAGTACACATCCAATAGCTACTATTACAAGTTATTATCAATCAGTTACCCCAAAGCTGTCTCCATTTGAATTCCAGCTGCCTATTCGAACCCAATTCTTTTTTCACCCTGTAGTGTATTCTCTGTATCAACGAATTCTCGAACCCGGCTAATTTAAGAAGGTAGGGCTGAGTGCTGGAATGTCCGAAAGGGTCTATGGCCCACGAGTTCTTCGGGATGTACCCTAAATTGTCGAGTAACCATTGATGGCCGGTCGTTAACTGCTGCATTATGGATAGCCAGTGGGAATTAGCCTCGTCGTTCATCACCCATCCACCGGTTACTATTTCTATTTTGCCGGATTTTAGTAAGCTGAAACGAAATAATGTTTTTGTTGGTTTTTACCCAGCGATTTTATTAGCCTAGAAGAAGGTTATAATATAAGGATTGAATGGGAGTGGATAATGTGTCCAACCATGGATTTTTTCTGAAAATATCAATATTATCTACGTTTTTTATGAGTTTAGTAACCAAAGTAATGGCACCAATAATCTAATATATAAAAATAAAATTAAGAGTCTATAAAACTCCTGCAGCCATTACTAATGTCCGAATTTATTGACGTGATATTAAAGCTATTTCAATTTTAGTATGAATCAAAAACATCGGTATTTTTCATACGATAAATTTCATTCCTCCAGGATTTGCGATCCTGGGCAGTTGTTCGCCAGGCTTTGTCATATGTGTCGATCTCATCGCGCCACCTTCTACGTGATCTGCCACGACGCCGGCTCGCAAAAAAAACAAAAAAATATAACAAAAAAAAAAAAAAAAAACATCTCACAAATCCTGGAGGAATGGGAGGGAGGCCTTTGCCCAACACTGGGATCCAGTAGGCTAACAGTATCAGTATAAATTTCATAAGGAAGGTCCAAGACTTCTGTCAAATAAAAAAACGACTCACTTTTGGAATGCAGTTTTCTCTTTGTCCGAAGCATCAGAATTCCACCACAGAGAGAGGTAGCTGATCTCCGCCCATATGAACTTCCTGCCCACACCTTCCGTGAGCTTCTCCACCATATTCGTGAATATGGCCCGCGTTTGCGACTTGTAGTAGTTTTCAAATGTTTTGATCCAACCTGGGAATCAACACTCTTTGGTTGGGTAAATCTAACCTAAGCAAGTTCTATTAAATAAGTATGTTAGTATGAGTGGCCAACTCTGGTGATAGATTTTTTAGGCCGCCCGAATGCCTCTGTCATGGCTTAACTACTTTGTAAAAGCCTCGACCGACTGCTTCACGTGTAAATGATAAATAAGCATTTGATTTTAAAGTAATTGACTAGAAGGGCAATTCTAATAACAAAGATTGCAAATTATTCCACTATTGAATAACGATCCAGCTGCGATTACGTTTCAGCTAGAGCCAAAGATTGATCGAGAGTTATTTCATTTGCCCAGTTTAATATGTTTTTGGTTATAAACCGAAACTCGATATGAACTAAACGAAAGTGTTAAATTGAATAGAATGCTGCACAAGAATGTCTAACTTTCTTCAAAATGTTGACAACAATGTATGTTTTGGTATTCTTATTGTTCTTTTTACTCAGAACTTTAAGGGCAGAAATTCCCAAAATCCCCTTTAAAGGGGATTTTCAAAGGGGATCTTGACACTGACCTCTCTCAGCTTCATGGAATTGCATACCTGGGATGCAATTCCATGAAGCTGAGAGGAGGGTGTAAAATGAACCAAATAACTGATAGAATATACATAAGATATTTTTTTTTGTAAATGCATACTTCATATACATAAAACACCCATATCATAATAATCATAATCATAATCATCATCATTTATTTGCAACAAACTTAGTTCTTAGTTATAATTGAAGCCCTATCTCCCAGAAAAGCGTTAGCTGTGGCCTGACCCAGACCCGGAACAAATATTTGCAGATCATGCAAACATTGAAATCCAACAGATATTACCACTTTAGTTACCTGTAAAATACTGTGTAAATTGTTTAAGCAGCTACAAATGTAGTTCTATTTCTATTTGTCCTGCAGCGGGAATCGAATCCGCCTCTCGCTTCTCAACAGGGTACTTGCCCACCGCGCCACCGAGGACGTGAATAGATTATGAGCTAGATTGAAACATAATGTTAAATCTTATCTTGGTACATGCTGCATTGTTTTAACATGTGAAAAAATAATTAAAAGAATTGAATTGAACTGTGGATAGAAATTTGGTAATAAATGTATAAAAGATTTCTTATGACTCTAAATACTTTGTTGTTTTTAGTATCTCTAACTGTGGTGCTTACCTGGATCATTATGGGAGTGAGGAACAATAAAAACCTTGAGCTTATTTTTTTGACTCCATTGATTCTCCTTGTATTCTAAGTTCCATCCTTGTTTCCACACACCCCCATCTTTGTCATCAAACATTATTCTTTCATACATTGACAGCATCTGTAATGTGAATTGTGTAAAACAGTAAACATTTGAATGGGCTACATTCATAAAGTTAAGTATAAACATTCGTCAGCTAATGTGTCTTTCAAATCTGTCAGTCTTTATTCATAATTAATAGATATTTAAAGAGGAAGGTACAGATCTTCAGTAAATATACACTAAGTTTATGCACCCATGTAATTCCTGGGCAGGTCGCTAGAGCTTTATAAAAAACCTTACCTGAACATCAGTTTTAGGTACACTTTTCTTCTGTATCGGACAAGCAGTCTCATTAAAGTTGACCCGCATTCTTGGTGGTTCATCACCAACGACTTTGACCTCTCTCAGTTTTGAGTCTTGGTCTTTTGGCCTCTTTTGGGGTGGATGGAACTCTTGCGATTGTGCCATCATTTCATGAACTGCTGACTTGATTTCACCAACCATAGCATGATGTTGGCTTAGTTCATTTTCTATTCGACGGAGCTTTGATTCAAACGCTGACCATTTACTCTGAAATTTAAACAAGCTCAACTCAATACCAACCTGTTAACATTTATTATTTATTAAAAAAAACATTTCATAAAACAAAGTATCAAATATCTGCAAAACACTATGTAGGATTTATGATGTATTGTATTAACTTTTACTATTATTTTTTTAAATTTCCATACATATAGTAAGAGACTAAATTGGCAGAATGTATGATGATGATTGACTTACATTATCCAGATCTTGCCCTTCAGGTCTGATACTAGGCAGTTTGAAGCTGAGATCGGTCACCACATACAGAATAAATATAAAGGCAATTATACATGTGGACCAGAACACCGCTGATAATCTTCTTAGCCGCATTTTGATACTCTGACTGAAATCAGTAAAAATAAATGCAATAGAAAAAAACACTCAATTTAATGGCTAATGGCTTTAATTTGTTTAAATGAGCTGACTTGGCTACATATTATGTTATTTATTCTAAAATACGCGCAAAAACAATAATTGTATGCTAAACATTCGTTTTATTTACCTTGTTTTGTACCCTTAACAAACGCAGGTACTAAAAACTTGTGTTTGTTTGATTTACAGTCTATCGAAATACTATCGCGTAATCAATTCTCTGCTACCATTTTATTTTTTTCTTGCTATAAATAATGAGGCGATCTTATCACAAAACACAAATAAACATTGGGAAATCGAAATCAACCAAGCAAACCAACCAGCTGGCTGAACCAGAGCGATATGATGAGCGAGATTGATTTAGTTTTTCCAAACTACAAATCAATTTACTCTGTGGCGACGAGATTAGTTAGCGACCTTAGTGTTGCCAACTGTACTTTAAAGTTTGTGGCTGGGGCTAAAAAGATCACTAAGCAATATGTAGCAAAATTACCCCATAAGTAGCTAAGAGTGGCTTACAAAAAATAACAAAAAAAGGGTTATAAAATAATATTTTACTTACCTAAAAGCTAAAATATTATGCAATAATAATTTTATGTGGATGTAGAATGTAAGTAAATAAAAACTAACAAAATGCTTTGAAAAATGCCGGCTCCACACCATTATGACTATCAAACTGGACTGCCACAGGTAACAAAGTAGAAAACTCAACCCAAAATCAGGTTTTTTTACTTTATAATATTATAAAGTAAAAAAACATTTGTAATGTAAGTGTGCGTGTTCAAATGAAGGAAGTCACTATGATGAAAAGGGGCTATAATAAGTAGCAAAATGTTTTAGCCACTTTTTTTTGGATTTGTGGCTGATGTTGGTGTTAAAATGTGGCTAAGTTGGCAACAATGAGTTAGCGACGCGACGCGACGCCGACATTCATAGATTTTTCTCATTAGAAGGCGTAAGGAATAGTATCCAAGCATCCAAGCCAATAAAAATAAAAAATAAAAATCATAAATTGGTAGCTCAGACAATTTGTCTGAGAGACTTTGCTCGAAGTCCTGAGTCTCCAACTTCGAGCAAAGTCAGTGCTGACCCGCTACTGATAAAATACCACTAATGATGATACCGTAAATGGATTTGTACGCGGGATTATTGAAGTAAGTACTGATTCAATTTCAATATTCCCGCGTACTGACTTTGCAAATAGAGTCTCTGTTTACTGAAGATCTGTTTACGAAGGGTCTCAGAGAATTTGAAGTCAAATCCGCATTGGGACCGCGTGGTGGATTAAGACCCAATTACTCTAGCTTGAGAGTAGGCCAGTGTCCCAGCTGTCGCTGTGGGAACATTAGAAGGCTGTCATGATGACTGACCTGACAGCGTTTACATTAGGTCAGTAGCGGGTCAGCACTGACTTTGCTCGAATTTGTAGTCAGCACGGACTTTGCTACTGACTCAATGTAATTCGTACCTAGAGGTGTAAAGAGACCTCAACGAACCGAGTTTTTTTTTTATGGCAGTCATATTTTATAAAAAAATATATATTTTAATTTTGTAATGATTTACCTATATTTAAATACAATGTAAACAATATTTTAACACCAATTTAAAAAAAAATATTACAGGACAGGCCCACTGCCTGGTCATGCTCAAATAAAAGTCTTAGGCAGATTCTGTTTCCGAACGTCAAAATCTTACTTTGTTTGTATCGATTTTTTGACAAACGTCAAATAATTTGTGTGCGAAAGATGGCGTCAAAGGAATCTCTGGATGTGAGTACGATTTTAATTAATTTTTCGACGTTTATTACTACTTTTTAAATGAAATTATTATTTTAATTGATGTATTGAATGTTGTCCTGTGGAATGATAGCTAAGTGGTGATATTAATTGCGTTTTACGGGTATGTAATAGCCGGAGAAGACCACGCCCCTACAGACGGTTACAATTCTAGGAATATTTTGACGAAAAATATACAATTTCTGTATGATATTAGCGCGGTCATTTAAAACCAAGAGTTAAACAGTTATATAACATATAATAGGTCGGAGCATGTATAATTGAATGCTATTTTAATTCATGAAATCGATAAGCGATTACCTATTAATTTATTATATGAACCAGGTACTAACTCAAATAAATCTGTTTCTTTTTTCATAATAAAGTACCCTTAGACTGTAAAAGACCCTTATCTAACAGTTTCGGTCGCTTGATACGTTTATAATAAGTACTCTCTGTCTTTTCTCGGTCTTTAAACTATCTCCGTGCCAAACTGTATGCAAATTGGATCAGTGATGCTGTGAAAACGTAACAAACTTACTTTCGTATTTGTAATACTAGCTGCCGCTCGCGGTTCCTCTCGCTTGGTACATACATAACGACGAGCCTAAGCCCTCCCTTAGACTTGATACTACACTCGAGAGCAATGAATCCGGGTCACTCAAAGAATCCAAAAAATCTCGGAAAGTAAGAATGCTAGGTTAATGCAATAAATTGTATTTAATAGACAATTTAATACTCCTTAAATGAAAGTTAAAAAAATATGAGTCACCATACATTTTATTTACACAAAATTACATAAAGAAAAAAAACTGCTGATCTCTCCTTAAAACAAAAATAGGAAACATGAAATTTTTGAACTTTATGACGATTTTCTTGAATTTCAATACTTCGTATTACCTCCTCGTGCTTCCATTACTGCGTTTACGCGGTTTGGCATGCTGTACACCAAGTTCCTCATACGATTTTGGGGAATATTCTCCCATTCCTCTGTGAGAGCAATTTTGAGCTCAGGAAGCGTGATTGGGGGAGGGTTTCGTTGTTTTACGCATCTCCCTAGCTCGTCCCAAGCATGCTCGATCGGGTTGATATCCGGGCTGCGCGCTGGCCACTCCATACAAGTAATGTTCATCTCTTGAAGGTAGTCATTCACAATCCTACCTGTATGAGGTCGGGCATTGTCATGCATAAATATAGCATCCTCACCCAAATTGACCATAAATGGACCAACGTGTTCGTTGAGGATTTCTTCCACATATCTTACGCTAGTTAAAGAGCCGTTTTCTATGATCACCAGCTCTGTGCGACTTTCAGAGGAAATTCCGGCCCACACAAGTACAGACCCACCACCGTAGGCTACTTTTTCTTCGATGCATGCTTGCTTGAATCTTTCCCCTGGTCTTCTATACACTCTGTGTCTTCCATCGTGCTTGTAGAGCATAAATTTTGATTCGTCGGAGAACATAACTTTCGACCAATTCGATTTTCGAATTTGATCGATTTTTTGGATTCTTTGAGTGACCCAGATTCATTGCTCTCGAGTGTATATCAAAAAGGTAAGGCACAGTTACTTTTGCATTTATAATTATTTAAGTACATTTATGGATTGTACCACAACACCCAGATCCAACAGATAGAAGTCCCAACCTTTGTTTCTCAACAAGGCACTCACACACTGCTCCACTTTACGGTCATCAATATAATAATGTATAATACCAATTACATAGGAATTGGTTAAGCTGTTTGACATGCTATCAAACATTAAAACATTTACATATAACAAAACATAAGTAGTTGTCAGCTTTTTTTTTTGTGGGGACTCCCTTTTCCGCATTTGGACTCGATGGTTGGTCCATTATGCGTGGGTTGTAACTGGCTACGAGTGTAACCAGCCTAACTCCTCCTAGTTGTCAGCTTGTTACACATTTACTGACAATTAATACTGGATAATAAGCCAATTGAAAGACACACAGCATCATCTAGTCCCAAGCTAAGCTGTAATGGTCACCATGCGACACAGTGCTTAACTTCATTGATCTGTTCAAAACAACAGCTATGCCATACAAAAAATTTAAATACAAATAAATCTTCATACTTACCAAATAAACACATTAAATTCAATTTCAAAATTCCACTATTTTCTAACAAAGGTATAACCAATACTAATAATACAAATGAATGGAATACTTTAAAACCATATGAACTAATGACTAGTTCATGTGGTAATAACTTTTATTTACAATATAAAAAAGCAATTACCCTGTAGGTACATGTGCAGTCATGTGCAGTGTGCAAGGACTTTGAGTTGTAATTATCACTACATAGTATAAAACAAAGACGCTTCCTGCGGTCTGTCCCTATGTATGTTTAGATCTTTAAAACTATGCAACGGATTTTGATGCATTTTTTTAATAGATAGAGTGATTCAAGAGAAAGGTTCGAAAGCCGGGGCGGGTCGCTAGTTACTCATAGAACTCCTTGGTGGCTGCATAAGTAGCTCTAGGTTTCATAGTTGTACTTTTCTAAATTTTGATTTAAAATTAGTTGAAGAAGTTGGATTATGATACACAAATACAAATAAATAATGTTTATTTTCAAAGTAAAGGGTACAAAATATAGGTAGAGCTCTGCTTCCTGTGGTAGCTATAATAGGTCAGCTATGTTACTCAAGACAGTTTCTTTCTAACATGGGTAGGTACAAGAATATTTCTACAATTTATTTCTTTATTTTGGATCGTTTTTCGATTACCGAACGTTTCCGACGCGTAGACGTAGAGATAAGATATTTTATATATATACCAACCGAAGTAATTGTTGTCAGTGAATTAAAAAAATCGAGTTTTTAATTCAGTCTGATCTAGAACATTTCAAGTGGACAGCAAACAGTACAGGCACACTTACCTTGCGTGGTGTTTAGCGCGGTTCGATAACGGCCACTGCTTCAATTGAGCGCATCCGCATTTGTGTCAAAGGACACAGCACGCGCTCCAAGAAGCGCTCATCACCGTCCAAGGTTACCTACACATCCGTAGGCAAAATTACCTCTGATCCACACACGTAGGTTGTGACGGATCGCTGGAACTTTGTCTCTATGCTGCAACAACGGAGGGGGACATTTTGGCAAACTATACTGTGCACCGTTACGAAGCAGGAATATTTGCACCGCCATTTTGTTACAGCTATGATCGCTTTTCAGTCAAACCACAGGATCTCAAAGATAGCTAACATTAGTTCATAATTACTGGATATTAACAAGCAAAAGTTTCGCATCGAGAGGTTAGCGCGTCTCTGCATCAGCTCCGAAGTTGCTGCCGATTGCCAATTTTCTAATGCTAGCACCGGAGCTTATAACAGCCAACATTTATTTTGTGCCATCTTTTACGATCTGGAGCTAGTCTGAATGAAACATTTGGTTCTGTGGCACTTACACCCACGATTTAGATTTGGACTATTTTGTCGGTCCAACTCGCTCCTAGATACTGAGATTTCTTTCACTCTCGGCCACCTTTCGGTCGTGCTCATTGTGTAAGTACCTTTCATCGCCTAACATCATCTAAAGGAGGTAGCTATAGCTACCTACCATATTTTAAGTTCCCACTAAGCAACGTTTTAAACTTGCGTTCGTTTACGGATCTCAGCGACAATGCAAAACTCGAGTTGCGAGAAAAATAATATGTAAGCTCTAATGTGTAGCTAGCTAGGTCACCAGGAAACGCCTATGTGATCGGTCCTACGTACGATCAATGTGCAATATACACATGATTTGAAGTACCTTTAATGAGAGTGCAATCAGTTGGTATTGGCAATATGTGAATAGTACGACCTTCGCAGCCCATCCCATCATTGTGCCACTCGTATTACGAGATGAATGAATACTTCTGAATAGCTTCAGTGCGTATCATTTTTCATCGTCATTCGCAGAGCCCCTGCCTGGTCGAAAAATTTCGGCTTCAAACGTGATTTCCTGTAAATAAAGTGGTTAAATCCGTGCTCGGACAGGCTAATACAAGCACCCACAGTTTTGGCTAGTGGCCATTATCGATTTAAACCTTTATGTCTACTAAGTCCTTTTAGCCTTTGACAAAATAATACCGTGAAATCCGTTCTCTTAGTGCCCGGGTGTGAAATTAGGTAACAGCTTTGCAAGTAATATTGTCAGGGGGCACATCAGCTAAACCTTTTTGGAGATAAAACGCGACTGAAATCATACCGATAAACTCGCGGTGTTCCCTTATTTCCTCAAAAGATGTTATTATAAATTTTGATTGTTAGTCTCGTGTATTCACTGTTGTGGTAATGACAAACGTCTTATCCTTCCTCGGACACTGCTATTAGAAACATGATTGTGTATAGTGTGATCAGAATCGGCATATAAGACAGGGCGGGGCCGGACGCCTCTTTGCTTCTGCAGTGACAGCACCTACCACTGCCTTGAAGGTTGATTTTCTGCAAATTGCTTAATAGATAGCAAGAGTGCTACGCTATAAATCTCAGTTGATTCGTCTGAGACATCGTCTACAAGTGACTAAGTACGCTAGTGTAAGGTCCTGCTGTGCTGACTGACGCAAGTGGTCGCGCTTCCCGCAGGATGTCGCGAATGAGACCGTGTCCTCATAATTCCTGCACTGTCGTGGGTGGTTGGTTGGAGACGTTGTGTAACCTCGCGGCTCGCTCTAATGAGGATATTATTCAGGAGCGTCTGAACGCCAGCGGTGTGCGCCTTTTACGATTTAATTACACCGTTATAGGCCACCTCGTTAGCGCTTCGTGAAACAGTGGACAGATTGTGCTGTTAATTAAATTATCATACTTTTAAATTGGATTACTCTTATCATAATAAGTGTAACGATCCGAGTATCGCATTCATAATAAATTATTGCTTTGAATTATTCCATGAGCGATCTCAAACGGATTATGTATAAATTTATAATTTGGTTAAGAGAGATATAAGGGAGATTTTATTGGTTTGTCAGGTCAGGTCGGCTTAGCCCTTTATGAAAGGAGTCAGAGTATAACCTCGGTCAAAGTTTGGTGAAGATTATCATTTCAGAGTAGTCTTTTATTGTCAAGTTGCATTAACTCTAATTAAGAGTAGTAGAGTTCTTTGTGATAGAGCTCGTCCGGGAAAGGACTACCACCATACCTATTTCTGCCGCCAAGCAGTAATGCTCGCATTGCTGTGTTCCGGTTCGAAGGGTATGGTTTCCGGTGAAATTACAGGCACATGAGACTTTCCATCTAACGTCTCAGGGTGGTAACACGCAAGTGATATCTATGATGTTGCATGCGTACATAGGCTACGGTAACTGCTGACCATCAAGTGGGCCGTACGCTTGGTTACAACTTGAGTAGTATAAAAAAAAACTCTTTAATAAACTCAAAACATTCTGATAGAACTAACTCAATAGCTCATATAGAAAAGTCAGTCATTTCATCTCAGAATTTGGTGAAATTAAATCTCTTGTAGTGTTTCTAGCTTATTATTTTTCATTGTCGTTGTTGCGAGGACGATCTCATCTCTAACAATGTCTCTTGGAGAGTGTCGCCGCCAGAGCGTGAATATTTGCTCCGCTTCAGACCGTCGAACATTGTTACTGAAATAATGACCGGCACTTTTTAACAAGATCTCTTATACCGAATATTTTACACGAAGGGCGCGTTAGAAATCTTTGTCACCTCCCACTTTGTTTTGTGAGTTAGCAAGTTTGAATAGCTTTTAGGAGAGCACTTCTTCTATAATTTGATGAACATGCTCTGATGAACTTATAGTTTTTAGCTATTGTGTAGGTAGAACTATTGTTTTATCCGTACGTACAAGTAAGTCGAAAAAAAGATTAAGGCGTGTACCGGGCACCAGTTTGCCAGTGTTACATAACCGACCTGGGGAGAATGTATGTTTGTACGTAACCTGCAAATTTCGCTTCTATAGAATTTGTAGGGCAGCAAATACTTTGCGTGTAGTCTCGAAGATAAGCGATAGCAATATTTGTTGAAGGCCGCTGGAAAGGAATAGGGTGATACGATACAGGGTTCCTTTTAGAATCTAGAACACATCGATTTAGAAAATCGATTGATGCCGTCGTCGTCGCGTCGGCTGAAGCTTCTGGAGTTATGTAACCTAGATTGCCGAGGGTTCGGTTAGTAATTACTTTCAGCCTGTATAATACGAATGTAAATGTCCTACAAAATGTAATTTACGTGCGCAATTTTCCTCCACACCTGCCTATTTTCATTAAATAGGCACGATTGATTTTCGATTATGGCGGTGATGGGCATCGCGCTCGAGAATTCGATGTGCGTGAATTAAACTCCTGCTGTACTACTATATTATCTATTATTATACTACCATATAGTATACTATGTTTGATATTGTTTCTTAAAACGAACGAGTAATGTTTAAAAAAAATACGTCCTCTCACGGTCAATGAAAATATAAGATTGTATGACAAAAATCACATTCTGGCTGTCCATAGTGGTTGAATTTTCTTGGCCGCAGTCTTTTCCTAACACGCCTGTTCTTTCATGCATGATTTATGTATCCTACACGATTGAGTGTTAGGGTGTGTACGTGTGTGTTACAAGGGGCTATTATCAATGTTTTTAGAACGATTTCATTTACACCTATACGGACTGATCTGTGTCTCACCACGCCACATATGATATTTGTGGTAGCGGATATTTTATGGCATATTCAAGGTTTACGCCGCCACGCCGCGCCGGCAGTTGGTTGTAGGAGTTTATTACTGCATTAGATATAAGTATCTTTATGGAATATAGCTTGTGGAGTGAAAGAGTCGTAATAAAACGAACAATAAGCTAAAACTTTTAACTATACGATCGATGTAGTAAAAAAATTGGGACGCTGAGTCTCACTTTACCTTCCGTATCTTTTATTTTTTTGCGTAAAAGAGATATAAGCTCCAACAGCAGCACATTTATTACAGTTATGGCTGCTTTGCTTGGAAAAAAACTCTTTTTGAAGAAATATGTTACATAATGTTACATCCGGCGCTGAATTCTAGCATATTTGCAAATGCTATCTTCGCTGAAGAGAATAATGATTCTCGTTTCTCGGAAAACCATCTCCGTTATTTAAAGGTGTTTCATGATGTTTTCTTATCGTTATCGGCTTTACTTTAGCGAGGTGACGAGAGTGCTGTCTGTAATCCATCATGAATTGATACATGGTGTTTATCTATCTTTAAGAAAAATAGTTTTGTCTTAGGAAGCTCGCTCTATGAAACCTTATACAGCACCTAAGTACATATTGATCTGGCTTTCAACTTGTTCTACCAACATCTGATCTCTCCCTTTATTAAATTGACGACTTCACTATAGCTTCTCTTTGTATATCGAATTACATCGATAAAAGTCTCGTTGAGAGCCATCTTGATGATTTTCGGGCATTATTCCACTCAACGCAATTCTCGGGCTGCTGCATAAAATGGTTCAATTTATATAAAAGCAGACATTTCAGTCGTTCTGATTTAGAACACATTTTGCTAATATTTTTAAGATTTCAATCATGTATTTTGAGTGTTTGGAGGTTTTTTATTGTAGCTGTATATTGGTTTATGTTACTCCATGGGTCTTGTAATTTTTAAGATATGCAAGTAGATGATTATGCTCGTAGATTTTCTAACGAACTTTATTAGACGGTAATTCTAATGAAAAGAGATGGCAAAAGATTTTAACGCCATTTTAGATATATGAGATTTATAAAATGATTATAAATAAGAGGCACTAGGTGTTCACCGTCGTCAGCTGTGTATCCTCCGTAATTGGCTTTAGGGTCATTTTTATTATCATCGTCATAAAAGCAATTAAACGTAGGTACTACACTTTACGCAAACAAATGGGCACCGTGCCACCATATTGTTTATACTAGCGGTAATCTATAAGCGAGGAAGAATATGAAGGGCGTATAAAATGGCCGTAACGCGAGTGGTGGTCAAGCTATATTACGATGTGGTTTGTTATTATGTAGTCTACAAATAATTAGGTATTATGTTGCCAGAGAGAAAAATAAAGATACAGAATGTAGAAAATACAACGATCATAAAATATTTGTTACATATATTTTACCTTTTTTGATTGAAAATAAACGCTTCAGAAAACCTTGTGGCTATTTTCGTCCATAATAGCTTAGTTATACGAACTGTTGACGAACCACCTATGTGAAGTTACAAAGTAAAACTCGCTACAGTTTTGACGAACACTTTAATCATTGTAGCTAAGAATTGCACGGCTAGGTTTATAATGTTATTCACTTGGCTCTGGCCTGTGAATTTCATAATTACCGAAATTCTCTATTTCGTGAAAAAGAAAACACAAAATAATAACAATAATAAGTAATGCTCGCATTGCTGTGTTCCGGTGTGAAGGGTATGGTTTCCGGTGAAATTACTGGCACATGAGGCTTTCGATCTTAGCCTCAAGGTGTCAACCCGCGAGTGAATCCTCTGGTATTGCAAGCGTCCATAGGCTGCGGTAACCGCTTACCATCTTGTGGGCCGTACGCTTGGTTGCCACTTCAGTTGTATAAAAGAAAAACATCTTTGAGTCCTGTGTATTTTTTATATTATTAAATTGTTGAAAAACTGCACACCTAGTAGGTGATGAATTAAGTTATTTTTTCCTAGACATTTTCGCCTACCTTGTTTACTACCTTTTTTGGTAGTAAACATTAAATTAAATATGAAACATGATAAAAATTGTGCCTGTGTCCTAGTTTCCCCTGGCATCTTAAGTGTCTACTTTAGAACTCGTAATATAAGAAATTACCCCAGATAAGAGCTGCCGTGTAAAACCAGCAGCAAATAAATATTTTACTGACATCGTTATCTTTCCTGAATTCAATACTCTATTATAAATTGTCCTATTTATTCTATAATAATACATAACCGCAATCTACGAATCTTCATAAAATCAGGTATAAGATCTTGCCAATAAAGGTTTCCATCTCAACCAATTTCGTTCAATTAAGCTGGCATACTGTCTATTTTAGTCTCTCATACCAAAATACCCTCTTTTAGGGCGGAAACTAAATACTTTATGAAGTGAGCAAGACCACGCCACGGTTTTCCCAGGCTTGGTGCATTGCACGCTAAAGGGGTCGTCATCGATCGGCGCAGGTCGCCGCGCTAGCTTCATAAGTTAGGTGCACTGGCGCCAAATTGGTACTAGCTAACAATTTCTGTCTACGCGGTCTACCAATATAGCGTATCTAGATTGTTTCAACTTTCAATCCTGTTTGAGGGGTAGGCAAAGTTGGCACGCTGAACTTTTTGAAATGCGATTATGTAGATCAAACGTTACGTAACCGATAAGCTTTTACATAAATCTGAAAATTATAGGCGCTATACTAAAGAGCCATCAAAATTGGGCGTGGACCGGCTTAGCAATGAAATGAACAAGTAAAGGAATACAGAGAAGAACACTTTCAAGTTAGAAGTCGTATTTGAGCTTTTGGATAACTTCCAAGCATGGTTAAGCATTGTTAATTGTTTAAACCCGTTTAAGAACCGCTTAAGGGTAATAACGCCAACTGACCTCATTTGGAATTAGGTTAAGTCGGTTAGTGCAATTTTTTACTTAAAAAAATTCTACAGTATCTTCGCTTTGCATCTGTTAGTTTTGTGGATCTAACAAAGGAAATCCAGAATAGTTAGCTAAATACTTTAAATTGATTCGAGCTAACTCGATATTTATTCAAAATTTTAAACCTTTGCGAACGATTTGCATAATGAATGGTAGATCACAGAGAGACACATGACTATCAATCTAATAAAACAGAGGTTAACCGGACTCTACGAGTATTATACAATATTGTCTAGTTAAATACAGTTCCGTTGACAAATAATGCACATTGTAAAAAAAAAAGATGCAGGTTATTTCAATTGGTCACTGAGTTTATTCGCATTAAATAATATTTAGGATTGTACAGACAACCGATAGATAGGGTCAGGCTTTGGTACATACCTGTACTGTGTTAAGTAAAGCAATCGATAGACAATTTTACTGTCAGAAATATAAATTAAATGGTTCTGCAAACAGACAAAGTGATGCAAAGTGCAATCGAATCGATGCCCTATTTCAACGAAGCAGAATAGATTAATGGTACCGTTCTGCCTCGACGCCATTTTATTTATGAGTGTGAGGCGGAGCCCGTTATGCTTGAACTTCTTCCACATCATATTTTTATATGATATCTAAGTAGAAAAGTCTTCGGAAAATATTTTTGAAATGAAAACAGAATGTTCGCGCAGTTACGCAACTAATAGTTATTTTTATTATACCTATAGTTTTCCAGTATGTGCCATGCCATGCAACGTTGCACGAAGCTTTTACGTAACGCCCGACCCAGGAGTCCTCACTTGATTTACTGCAAATTGGCTATGCTGATGTCACGTGATATTTTACATTCAGTAAAATAGTTAAAATGCTGAATTTTGTAATAAGTTGATCTAGCAAGCCCAGCCCCCATACCCTGAACTCTTAGAGCGATTCAAATTAGGACCTAAACTGAATTGTCAAAATTTTTTTTACCATGAAATTAATAATTATGAAGTCATGGAACAAAATTTTTTGACAATTAAGTTTAGGTCCTAATTTGAATCGCTCTAAGAGTTCATGGTAGGGGGGCCGTACGAGATTTATATAGTGCATATTATATTGATCCAGTGTTTGGAGACGCCTGTTTATTGGCAAAAGCACAAAATTTCGCTAAGTGGTTTCAGGTTTTTGTTCACTGGTTGTTGTAGCCGCATAACGTTGTGTAATGGATATGTTACATTACACCACGATTTAAGAAACCATAGAAGCTTCTAGGACCACGTTTGGACATAAGCGACATAATTTCTTCGGTTGCGTTGAAAAATGGTCGGTAAACTACAATCTCAAGCGATTCAATCAAATACGCACGCAGCAACAAAGATGTAAATCTATGATCTTTTAATGGAGTATAATCCGCCCTAGAGAAAAGTAGGTATTGAACATAAACGAAATGTAGTTCGGCAATATACAGTCCGTTTTATGACCTACTACTATTTTATTGATCGCTATTATAGTACCTTCCCGCTACGATCATTGGGCATATTTATCCTTACTGGGGCGTTGAATAAACGTACTCTATCATCACAGCCTTGCAATGTTCCAACTGCTGGGACAACCTACTCTCACTCAAGTGAGTCAGAGTTATGACTTAGATTATTTATCTACCACGCTGACCCAATACGGATTAACTAGCATATCATATAATGTCTTTCGAATTGTAGTAAATTACTCGACTTGACGGTTTCGAACTCATAAAATTAAGATAAAAAGACGGAGTCACTAACATAGTTCGCACGGCGGATCTCGGCCGTAGTGAAGTTAGCCGTTTCGATGCGCAGTGGAACTTATTCGAACTAAATTGTCTTTACGCATCACAAACGGCTAACTTCACGGAAGCCTAGATCCGCCGTGCGAACTATACCTACTCAAATCTCAGCCCAAACACACTGGTATCAAATAAATAAAAAATAATAAAAATAAAAATCATTTATTTCGGACACTAGTTCGGTATAGGTGTCCTTATTAACATTGGCGCTAAATTTCAATCGCAAGTTCGCGCGAAGTATTCAGTATTCAGTAGGTTTATTCACAAAAGACATGGTACATTTTTACATTAGGTGGAAAATATAAATTTTAGAGCTGCATATCTCGCCCGAGTACAGGCACGTGAACATCATAATTATTAAGTACTTACACATTATATTGAAGTTATTAATTAATTTAAAAAAAAAATACACATAAATATTAATTAATACAATAAATGAATTACCAAAATCTGAATTAAATGTCATTTACAATACCTACCTATTTGAAATTTGATGTCACTTGATTCATACATTTGTCAACTAATTTAGATTGCTAAGTATAGATGCACAGATTACTTTTATTAGAGAATGTCAAAAGTTAAATTAATAATGTCAAAATTTAAAATTAAGATAGTCGTCAACAGAATAAAAACAATGATCAATTAAGAAATGGAACAATTTTCTGTTGAATAAGGGACCGTTCAGTTCTTTAACAACACTTGGCAATTTGTTGTAAATTTTGATAGCCATGGTATAACAGTTGCGACTATACAAACTAGTTTTCATTACAGGAATTGCTAACTGATCTTTATGTCTAGAGCTAAATTTGTATACCTGTTCAAAAGTTTCAAATAATTACATATGTGATTTTACAAATTTACACATTTCTTGAATATACATGCACGGTAAAGTCAGAATCTTATATTTTTTAAATAATGGTGTACAAGGTTCCCAAGGTGGTTGGTTAAATATTGCACGCAGGCACTTTTTTTTCGCAATAAATAAAGAACTAACATTTACTCCGTTTCCCCATATAATAACATTATACCTAAGAAGAGACGCTATAGTATAGAAGTGTATGAATCATTGCATGATCACGTAATCGCTTTCTACTAAGACAATGCCTCAAATCTATTTTTTCACAAGCCATTTGGGCTTTTAGACTGGATGAAATACAGGTAGAGAAAAGCGGACGACGGGGCTCAACGGGCGTACCGCGTACCCACGAGAGTTGTTTTCTCATTTGAGCTCCGCATTCCGAAAAGGTCAGAGGTGAGTTGGGCGTGGCATTTCACTGAAATAGAATTTTCCCGAATGCAATTGAAGGTTATGAGATATATTCGTGATAACTCAGTTACTGCCTTCATAAAGACTCTTTCCAATTAGTTACTTTGTTTGTTTCTCGGAAGTAAGTACTTCGTCATTGTGAAGATACAGAACCAATTAAGTCTTCGAAGGCCAGTTTACTTTCCCGATTAATTTTCCCGGGGAGTGGCGCTATCACAACAGGGTGGACATAGCTTACGTAACAGCAAGCAATCTTCATAACAAGCCCGTAATTTGTCAAAGGACTAAAAATAAAAGGGCTTTGTTTCGGCGAACACTTTGGTTCTCACCACGAATATTTTAATAGAATTATAATTTTAGCTTGATTGCGGTTAGGTAATATATATATGGTTCAATTGCGAAGACTTGCTGTTTTTACGCAAATATTTTGCTACGGATCATTGGTACGAATCGCTCTCCTAGTATTGTTTCCAAAAGCTGGGCGATGTCACCAAACCCTTTTTCAGACTTGCGCTGACCGACTGACCTTTAAGTAAAAATATCCTTTTTGTACCCTTGGAAACCATTCAATAGAGATTATTGCTATTGTGTTTACATTTCGTGTGATCTTCCACTACAGTACCCTAGTGCTATACCATTGTCCTCGTAAAGGTCAAAAGTTGCAATCCTTTTCTCGAGCAAATTGCATTCTGATCAATTTCCTTTGACACAAGTGCCTTTGTATATTATTTATTTTAGTTAAAAGAAAGCTTTCGAAGGACTTTTCTTAAGACACTTTCCTTAGAAAAATATAACTTCTTTTTTCATAGGAATTGCCTCACTTTATCGCCGGGTGTAATTTTTCTGCCTCATTTATCCTTTTCAGTTGAGTTCCCTGTCGAGTTACAGTATCGATTGCAATTAGCTAAGTGTTAGTTCTATGCGCAGTCTATGTCGCGCCACACCTAACTGTTTGATTTTACAAATGCAAGCCCTCTCGCTCTACTTTTGGAATTATTAAAGAAAATTACAGAGACATTTTTTTTAAATCAAACTTATTCCAAGTCTTGCTTACTAAATTTTCTATCTATAGTCATGGATATGGAATCGCTAAGTGGTCTATTTGAATACGTAACACGGTTTTTAATTTTATATCATTCAAATTTATAAAATCATACGTTTATTTTAAAAATGAAAATGGTTACCTTTCAGTTAACAACCCACTGACAAATATGCCATTTTACTCCCCCGACTAACTCCTACTTAATCTTAGTCGTGTCTGATGTAACCATTTTTTAAAGCTGCTTTTAATAAATGTCTGTGGCAAGGCAAACATACGGATAGACTGGTGATTCCATAAGTGTCCCATTTTACCAATTTGGTTCGGAATATTGTAAAGATATGCCGGTCACGTTCTCGTGAAACAGAAGTACGTAATGAAAATGCAATGTTACTGAATTTTATCCAGTTGTCCGTGTAGATTTCCGGTTCTACTCAACATGATCAACTCTACTGCTTTCCGAAAACATACTTTTAAACATACTTTTTTACATGACTAGTACATTTTTATAGACCTCTTTGAATCTAAACCACACATTACTAGTACCTTTTAGCTTATTTAATTTTGCGTGTCGTTTTAAAGAAATTGTTCGTATTTGGCTCCAATGTATTACGTATATAGTGTTACAATATCTGATTGGTAGTACTTAATCAAATTGATTGTTACGAACTAGAATAATTATAAGTGCCTATCTATATATATCTTCATCGATTCGTGTAGCAATCTTACAAGTATAACTCTTCACTTAATCAGAAACTATAGTCCAAATTCGAAAACGTGGGTGGCAGTAGTAGGTACCTATGAATTATTCAAATAGCTCAATTCCATTATGCAAGTAGCCAGAGCGAGCATGATGTGCTAAACTCGAAGTACCTAACCACTCTGAGGATTTTACATGCTAATGTACTACTGTGCTGGTTAGTTTTAGATTTGTTTACTAGCTCATGCTAGTTACTAGTTTACTTACCACTTGCATGTATAAATTGATGGAGTTCCATTTTTACACATTGAAGTTCGTTTTTGAGCATACAATGATGTTGATTTCCATGACCCTTACGTAATGTGACGATTACTCGCTACAAATTCTATAAGATTACCTACTAACCTACATTTAAAGGGCAACATTAAAAGACCCTTTTGAGATTAAAGTTCTGTGAGATGTCCTTAAATATAGCCAGACATCATGATGGATGGATACAGGGTGGGGCAGAGGTATAAAAGACACGGGAGGATATAGGTAAACACGCTTAAGAGTCCGTTCCAAGATCCAGCGCTGTCAAGTTTAGGTATTTACGGGCGCGCGACGCGAGGCTCTACGTGTGCGCGGCTCACCGTTGTGTGCGTTAGTAACTTACACAACTAAGTAAAGGACAAATACATTTGATCCTTTGTCATGTCGACTGGGTGATTATGTTTAAAAATAGATGTCTACTGCATACTCTTATGTTCCTACCTAACTCTACTTGTTGAACAGATAATGACGTGAATAAAAATAGGTAGGTAGGTATACATATTAAATATATATGTAAGTACCTACCTACTTACTTTTTTTTATTAAAACCTAGGTACCTACTCTAGCTAGGTTAGGTACCTACTTACCTATTATTATGACTGGGGACCACACGCTCTTTTCAACGTTATACCTACCTACTCTCAGTTTTGTCCTCAAACAGGAACCATTACATGGTAGGTAGGTAGGTAGGTAATACCCTGTAGTACCTATTTCTGCTGCCAAGCAGTAATGCTCGCGTCTGTGCTCTAGTTCGATGCTTTAGTTCGATGGGTATGGTTTCCGGTGAAATTACAAGCACATGATACCTACCTACTTTTGATTGTATTAGCGCGTGTAGCGCGGCTACCATACAGGCAGGGCTGGGGTTGGAGAGTACTAATACCTGTTCTGTGGTTAGAGGTACAAATAAGGGTGACTTGATGAAAGTGCCCGCGCGGCACTTTGCGGCTAATTTGAAATCACACTAACAGTAAGTACCTAGGTAGTTACCTAAAACTATTTATCTCGACGAGACGAGACGAGATAAAATAGTTTGAAGCGTATACAACTGCCTGCCAGGGCGGCAGCATAGTAAATAAGTGCGGTTGAAAAGCGCGAGTGCTATAGCCGCCGTACTATGCGAGCGGAGCAATATAAACTTTCGGGTAACTGTGATAGAGCTTGGAATCGCTGGTAGTCCAATTCTTGAGAGAGTGCAGTTTTAGTCATGGTCATGAAATATTTGAGTTCATTACCTACCTACTTATTTTATGATGCGCTTGATAAAAACAAAATCGTACTGATTATTATCTAAGTACCTACTAATGTTTTAAAATACACATGCCATAATTTATGATTTGGAAGAACACATAAACCAGGTAGGTACGCGAACGGATGCTAGTATTATTATTATTTTTTTTTTATACAACTGAAGTGGCAACCAAGCGTACGGCCCACAAGATGGTAAGCGGTTACCGCAGCCTATGGACGCTTGCAATACCAGAGGTATCACTCGCGGGTTGCCACCTTGAGGCATAGATCGAAAGTTTCATGTGCCAGTAATTTTACCGGAAACCATACCCTTCACACCGGAACACAGCAATGCGAGCATTACTGCTTTGCGGCAGAAATAGTGGTAGGTGGTAGTCCTTCCCCGGACGAGCTCTATCACAGAGAACTCTACTACTCTTAATTAATTTAATTAATCTGGTATGATGATGTATGATATCTAATTATTTAAAACGTGTAACATAATGTACCTATAATCCCGAAAGGGGGGTATTCCACCCATGCACGTGAACACTTTGACGGTGCAAAAGTTGAATTAGTATATCGTATTTAAAAAGTCCAATTAGTAAGTAAGTATTCATTTCATTTACCTACGCATACAGTACGCATTTCATGAATGAAAAACTTTAAAATTTCAAAAGTCATAGTGCATAAAAGAGTATTAGAGTTCTTTGTGATAGAGCTCGTCCGGGGAACGACTACCACCATACCTATTTCTGAAGTCAAGCAGTAATGCTCCCATTGCTGTGTTCCGGTGTGAAGGGTATGGTTTCCGGTGAAATTACTGGCACATGAGGCGTTCGATCTTAGCTTCAAGGTGGCAACCCGCGAGTGATACTTCTGGTATCACAAGCGTCCATAGGCTGCGGTAACCGCTTACCATCTTGTGGGCCGTACGCATGGTTGCCACTTAAGTTGTATAAAAAAAAAGTAATTGAAATAACATTGGGGGTATTTTTTTTTTTTTATCGAGAATAGACCTTCGTTTGACCACTATACTATAATTCTACAGAAATGTTAGGTACAATATCTGAAATTCCGAAAATTTGGAAGTGATCGGAGGTCACTACAGCTTTTAAGTGCATTGGGCACTCACTAGACCAAGAATGAATGGGGAAGCTCAGCTGTGGTTTATGGGCTTTGGATGATGATCCATATTTTTTTTGTGAAGTTGATATAAACTTTATTGAACTACAAAGGTTTCACCAAAGTGCTACTACTTCTACAGCGAACTATTATCGAAAAGTACATAACAAATAAATTGAAATTAAAAAAAAAGTTTCAATATGTTTTTCAAACCTTTTTTTTCTTTTAACGCAACCAAATTTTTCGGAATAATCTGAAAGTTACAAACATAAATATGTTATTATTTACGTAATTACATAATTTCACAAAGAAAATGACAATTATTTTCATCTATATCCATTATATTATTACATTTTCATTTAAATCCATTATACCAACTGCTTTGTACTTTATTGAAAGAAGTACTTATGTATATTAATATTTTATGCTATAGGTATGTTACTACTTGATGCACTACTATGCTATACTTTTTTTGCTTTTATTGCTTTACTATCTACAGAGTGAGTACTTTCAACCGCCCGCTGAGGGTAAAATCTAAACGACAACATTTTTCCATATCTATAGCCGTTTTTTTTTTTTTATACAACTGTTGTGGCAACCAAGCGTACGGCCCACAAGATGGTAAGCGGTTACCGCAGCCTATGGACGCTTGCAATACCAGAGAGGTATCACTTGCGGGTTGCCACCTTGAGGCTAAGAACGCCTCATGTGCCAGTAATTTCACCGGAAACCATACCCTTCACACCGGAACACAGCAATGCGAGCATTACTGCTTGGCGGCAGAAATAGGTATGGTGGTAGTCCTTCCCCAAACGAGCTCTATCACAGAGAACTCTACTACTCTTAAACCGTTTAGATTTTACTCACAAAGGGCGTTCGAGAGTAGGTATTCACTTCATACACGGTGTATCATAATGTCACTATAAACTCGAAAAGAGGCTATTCCACAGGTCTTCGTGAACAATGTTTTTTCAACGACTTTTGACGACGTCGATTTTTCATTCATAAATTAATAATAAATAAATTATCTGTGTAAACTCCAAGTTAATTAATAATGTTACATTAATTTTTGTAAGGTAATGAATGAATTACGAATTTATGATGTACCTATTCAACTTTTGCACACGTCAAAGTATACACGAGGACGACGTGTATTATACGTGCTTCGGCGGGATATCCCCCTTTCGGGTTTATGGGGACATTTTGTTACCTACACGTCTATGTGTACGGTATGATACTAGATCATACCGTACCATACCGTCGTGCTTATGTTTTTTTTAAACTAACTAAGTAAGTGTTCTCATTCATTCTACCATACCATACACCATCATAAAACAAAACATACCATACCCTATGTATTATTCCAAGACATAAACTATGTGTATTTCAAGTATCAGCCAAATCCGTTCAGCCGTTACGGAGTAAGCGCAGACAAACATACACTCTCACTAACTCACAAACTTTCGCATTTTACCATAAAGGATTCTGTTTTCTATTAGATTCAAAAGAAATTGAGGCTATCTACTTATACAACTGCTTCATCTATTCTGTCAATAATTTTATTAGTACCTAGGTAAGTACATAGGGAGGGTGATACTTACATAAGTAGTTACTTTGGTAGGTAAGTCTAATAATAATTAAATAGGTAGGTAGGTACCTACTAGTAAGTATATAATAATAAATAAATACCTACCTACATGATTTACGGGAAAGAGACCCCAGCTAGTGAAAAAAAAAGGGTTTGACCCGAGTTTGTCATTCCGTGGTCGTTTCTATGTTTACATTTTTTTACATAGAATTTGGCCGGAGCACACCAGTGCTCCGGCCAAATTCTATGTAAAAAATTTTGACGATCTTGGTGGCGTGGCTGGCAAGTATTCAGCTGAGCAGCTGAACTGAGCTGAGATGCAAGAAGTGCGGGTTCGAATTCTGCAGTGGTAAAAATGTTTACGTGTCCTGCAAACACCTAGGAACTTACTAGGAACTTGAAATGAAATAAATACTTTTACTTGACACGTAATTGCTTCTTCTGTCTGGGTCTTGTATTACCATGGTAGGTTGGTACTAGAGTTTCTGATACCCACGATTTAGCTACTAAGTAGGTACGTAGGTAGGTATCTGTATCTAGGTAGAAATTTTACCTACTACTTAGTGCTAGATTATGTACCTACCACGAAGAAGGTAATTTTAATAATGTCATAAAAGTTAACTACTAATAATACTATGTATTACTACTATGTACTACTACTAACATTCTAAGCTACTTACTCGTATCACTAGTTCTCTAGAACCAGTGTGGTTTACTACTTACATTATTATATCATAGGTACTTACTTAGAGATTTAACTATCACGGATCAAAACCACACGATCGCTTTATAATTTGTATAAGCTCCCTATGATTATACGTAACAGCTCGCGCGACAAACAGCGATACGTCCTCGCTCCACGAGCGCTTAGCGCGTAGTGAGAGCAGCCGCGTTTTGCATCAAGCTATAAAGTGGATTCGGAGGATTCTTTAAAAAATCGTATAAAAATAAATTAAAACTTTTAGACAATTTTTTTAATTTTATTTTGTAAATAAATATCAAAACTTTAATGTAGTAGGTATATTTTTATTATAAACTTTCTAATTTCGAAGAAACAACGAGCGTAAAATTGGGAAAAATACGCGTTTTTAGACCTTTTTTTTTCAAAAATATTGAACTAAGGTGATGTTTTTTACCTACTTACTTAAATTTTAAAACTATGATTATTTGAATTACTTTTTTGGAAATATGTTAGACCTTGTTGTTTCATAGATATCATGATCGAAAGTTGACTGAAAATGCTCATTTTACGTAAATGTGCGTTACTAATTATTTTTTTAATCAGTTGTGTCTTGAGTTTATTAATATTTGTCCTACTTACTTAAATTTTAAGGGATGAAGCTTTAATATGTTTTTATTTTCGTTAAAATATCTCCAACACACGAGCCACAATCGTGTTCGATCTTCACGGGCTATCATGGATAGGATTCTTAAGGACCTCCTCTAACTTGATAAACAGCTTTTGTATAAATATACCCGCTGAATAAGATACGAAATTGAGAATCGATCGGTTTTCTCCGCCGCCAAACTGTCCATTAAAGTGATAATGAACGATGTCATTTCGCTCTGAAACGGCAGCCGATTTCCACGATACAGCTTCGTTATATCATTCGGGTCTCTCACTGCGTCTACAATATAAAATATGGGACAGTTTTTCGTCTCAACAAAGGTTCCCGGTCTCTTTTGATTCTATCACGCAAAAAGTACCTGGACGCTTATGCATAGCTGGTTGCGTGTCGGCATTCTAATGTCTCCGTATTACTGAGCTTTGGGTTGCTTTGTGGGGAAAAGAGCCTTGAAACAAATTTGGGGTCCCTTTGCCGGCGACGTTATTAGGTTTTACGTGTGTGGCCTTCACTGACAAAATTACCTTTGACTTGGTTTCATCAGATTGTTTCGAATTTGCTAAAGGCTGCGCTGGTTCAGACGGTTCACTTTTCAGACATTTCTATATCCTATTATTACTTTTTTTTCAATGCAAAATCTAAATAGAAAAAGACACAAAAGTGTCGAATACATTTATTCATACGAAATGAGTAGGTACCTCGAGTGACTTTCTCCTGAGTGAACAGTCTAATCCCCCAGCTTATTACTTAGTTACGATTTCTTGGCAATGTTTATGATGGATGCTGTGGGTTTATGACAGTGATGATGAATTTTCCACTGAATAATGAAAATACTCGAATTCATATAAAACAAGTAAAAGCTTTCTCCTCTCCATCCTCCTTCTTGTTTTCCTACAATATATTTCTGAATATATGTATTTCAGTGTTGCTTGTTACATAATTCAAAAGCTCTGCTTACACGCGTTTGTTTAGCTAGAAAATTATTATCTTCTTTTATTAAGCTTTACTATTCACCCTCTAATAGAGTATTAAATGGTATTACGTTGTTGGAATGGAAATACAGCGTGAAACCATTCAGGGTTCATTTTTAGTGAATACCTACCAAATAACTTGACGACCGATGTGGCGCAGCGGGCGCAGGTCCGCCTGCGACGCGGAGGTTGCGGGTTCCATTCCCGCCTCGGGTCAAATGTTTGTACGATCTACAAATATTTGTTCCGGGTGTTCTGGGTATTTTCTATATATAATAAAAAATATCTATCTATGTATTTGTATTGTATTAAGTATATATCCGTCATCTAGTACCCATAATACAGCTCTGTTTAACAGCAGCTTACCTTGGGGCTAGATGATGCTGTGTGGATTGTCCAGCATTATTTATTAAAAAAAAAAAAAAAAACTTTAATTTGCATTTATGTTAGTACTCGTAAATGGAAAACCGCCGCTTTATTTCTTTACGATTATTTACAAAGATCCATAGATTATCCACTTGATTATAAGAAATATTGTGTTGGTAGAAAAAATTAAACGCAAGTAAAGACGTCTTGCTTTACTCTACGTCTCTACAGACATCGGTTATAGCTCTTAAGTTTAAGTTTTCATTTAAAACGGCTAAGAAGCGAGATATACCCAAAATAAAGTTGATTTATAGCTCGAAAATAAAACTCCAACAATTGGGTTGTTTAATGATAACTTATAACACGGTTGTTATTCATGTGACTTGGTGTTTTGTGCCAAATCGTATTGCCAACACTTGTAATAAAATGAACAATGACAATTTTAACCGTTCATTGCCCCGCTTTACCTATATATCACATCCATAAATATTTTTTATGTCTGTGATTTTTATAGTAGCGTTTTATTGGCTTTGATTTTCATTAGAATGATCCCAATGTATCATACTTGCGCATTATCTATGTATATTGCGGGCAAAAGAGTAATTTTTTTATATCTACCATTATTTTCTCAGGATTAAAGTAGGTTTCCATTTACCGTCTTATCCCTATGATCTATGATGCTGATGCCAATACGCTGGAACTCTATCGGATTAAGTTAAAATGTGGAGTTAAATTACGGCAGCGTCAGCCAGGAGTCATGCCAAGATGGGCGCCAAGATATCTGGAGTGGAGCGCGCCGGCTTTCCTCCGTACATTGGCCTGTATAACGCGAAGTGCCCGCCGCGTCGTATTGATCAGGACTGCTGAATGTTACATAACCGAGCTCGCTCACCCTAACCCCTCTTTTCACCAACAATAACGTGCGGTTACTCTAAACATAGGTTATGTTGACAGCTGCATGATAACATTGTCGAAAAGAACCGGTTAGATTTAATAGCTGATGGGCGCTCGGTTTAGTGTGTTGGTGAACTGTAGCCTAAGTACAGGTACTGCAAGACTACATTGATTATACTTTCATACTGTTGTTGCTTCCCGTAACTTTGCACATACAGATAAGGGTTGCGTATTTGCTGTTTTGCTGACTTGCGTAACTACGCAACAAGAGCTCTTTTTTATTTCGTCTGCTGACAAAATGCTGGCGGAGAATGAGTTTTCTATCTTTTTATTTTCTATTCGGATATTTTTTTTTTTACTTTAAGTTCTACTCTTCTCTACCTGCCTCTACTATTCTTTTCTGTGTAGGTACTGTGTTTTTTTTTTAAATTAGTAAAAATGGTTACACTTGAATATACGTTAAAACAATATTAAACTTCTATAAATAAACATAAATTGTTTGTTACAAAGCAGGGTTCGGGGAAAAAATCTCCTAAAAACTATAAAACTATAGAAAGTCCATCAATATAAAACGTAAAATTACCATAATATCTTATTAGAATATATTTTCACAAGTTCAATCGAGGTAATTTAATATAGGCGACACTCTGTCTCTTTATTAGCGTATCAGACGCCGAGATACGTGATTTGACGTGTCATGTCACCCCTTCGCATTTTACAAAGTTCCAATAACAAAGCGAGGTACTCCGATACGTCGTATATTTGAAGATGAAAATATAAATTTGAGTTCTGAATTTAGCTCGAAATAAATTGATTTTTCGCTGGTTTTAAAAGGTGCTACGATCCTATGTTTATAACTTAAAGCTATAAACAGTTTGAGCTTGTTACCTGAATTCATTAAAGGTGCTAATTGAATTTAGTATAATTGAACGAAAAATCCATTAAAATACGCATTTATATGTAATTCCGTGGTCGATAAAACAGTTGATTGTCTACGGCGTAGCTCGTAGCGAGGCTGCTACGTTCAGGCTTCGCTGCGTTTTAATGCTTTCTGTCTTAGAAACTGTAACCACACGAAATGTATCTCTAGTTGCCATGCCATTCTTTCCACATGTTTTGCGTGATTTCAAGTTTAAGCACAGGAACAGATAATGTTTAAGTTTACTTATCCCGTAACCGTAACGGTAAAAGTTTCCTATGAGTCACATTTGCATGTTTACTTAACTAGGTCACTTTTGCATACCTATAACGTTGTGGTTGTGTTGCCTTGTCATGTGTTATTTCTATTTAAACAGACGTCGGTTTAATCCTGATATATGTTTATTTTAATCTAGTAATAAATGTGCTTGAGCTTATATCTCTATTTGCACTCCGTCACAGTCTAAGTAATACCGCATCTAAACGCTGAAAAGTCAACACCGCGCGCGTAATTATGTTTGCCTCCGGTCGTGTTAGAGACAGTCTCATAAAGGCTAGCACACATTGCGGCTTGTACCGCACCGCATGGAATTGCGAAAGCCTCGAAAGCCCTGAGAACTTGAACATGTACATAATTTACGGTCTAAGCTTATTGGGTACTGGTCACTGGGCAGACCGCAACGCAGTGATGCGCACTGGTTTTCACAGGTGAAATGTTTTTGAAATAGACAGTCTAGGAAAACGACACAGAATTCCACTTTCTTTAAATATTTTTAAAATTACAAGTTTTCAATTTTCTACAATTAAACATTTTCCACCATTATATTGGCTTAAAATGTAAACGATCTGAAAATGTTTATTCAGGGTAAGCGCAAGGTAAAAGTATTTTAGGAGAACATGGGCAGATTGACGGCAGTTCAAGTTACGTTTCCCTAATAATTTTGACAAAACGTTTACCCGAGGAACTAATTATTATTTCAGCAAGTTTCTTCAAAAAGGAGCTTTAACGAGTTAGTTGAGAGGGTTACAGATAATACTGTAACTCATTTATAAGGTAGTAGTAGTACGGCTATTTACTACATACGTGGCAAATTTCACTTTAATTCGCTTAGTGATTATGGCGTGATTATGTAGCAAACATACATAGAATAGGCATAGATAGTATAGAAAATGCATGGCAAATTTCGTTACGCGTAGTCATCATTTAGATGGGTGACTGACTGCCAGTGACAATTTCAACTGAGCGCCCCCGTGCTTCAGAGGGTACGTTAAACAGTTGGTCCTGACTTTTTTTTAAATTGTTAGGCCACGACAGAGGCCTTCGGGCGGCCAAGAAACTGTGTCACCAGAGTTGGCCACTGACACATACGAACATACTTATCCAGCTCCTTTGCTTACTGTATTATGAGTATATTATAATATATTTTATTCAACTGCGCTAGCGTCTCAAATTGACCTCACCGCGCAGTCTGCTAGATAATTCGGCCAATTCAAATTAACAAACCTAAATAGTCCTTTTCCTCTGAGTCACTGAACGCACGATTGTGCTTCATCCTGATGAATGAGGTTCAAATAACAAAATTAAATCTTGCTACTACTGCATTGTACTAGCTGGCATCGGGAGTGAGTAATTCTTTGTCTCGTGATGTATGCGCTTTGTTATGTAACATTGCATCGTTTTGCAATTTGTAGTTAATATATTGTGAATTGTGACCCAAGCGTAAGCATAACACATTTATGCTTTTTTTTTAGTTGTTAGGCCGTGATAGAGGCCTTCGGGCGGCCTAGAAACTCTGTCACCAGAGTTGGCCACTGACTCATACGAACTTACTTACAATTTACAATTTATAGAGACACGAAGTTTCATGATAGCAAGCCAGCCTTGTTTTATTACACATAGCATAACATAATGTAGGGATAATGTAGCATTCTAATGTTGAAATCATTTTTGAAATCGGACCGCAGTACTTTTTTATTTTTAATCGTAACAAACAAAAATACTAATCTTATAATAATAGTATAGATTGGTGGCAAAGAAGCATATGGCTTACCTGGTGGTAAACGGTTACCGGCGTAGCCTATGGACGCTTGCAATACCAGAGATTCATTCACGGCAAACAGCAATAGGAGCATTACTGCTTGTCATCTATATCTATACTGATATTATAAAGAGAGAAGATTTGTATTTTTGTATTTTTGTTTGTTACGAATAAACTCACAAACTCACAAACTACTGATCCGATTTCATAAATTCTTTCACAATTAAAATGCTACATTATCCCTGAGTAACATAGGATATATTTATTACTAGCTACCCACCCCGGTTTTCGCACGGGTGTGGTTTCATTGCACCCGCGCGAAGCTGGGACTGACTGCTAGTCAGAAATAAGATGGTATGGTCTTAGCACCTTTCCGGATGGGCTCGATCACTAAGAACTCTACCACTGTCTAGCCTGGTTGCAGAAGGATTAGCAGAATACTCTGGCTCGTTCTGAACAGAACTATTTTAGTTTAAATCAAAATATCCAGAACTAACTTTTCGATGAAAGGCGTGGCGGCGAGTGACAGAGCTAAGACATGCTACGAGCGAAAGAGAGTGAGAGAGAGACACGAGGTTTCGATTCCAGCTGCATGGCGGGCAGCGCTAATATCCAGTTTAATCCAAGTGGGGTTCAAGCCAATGTTGGGTATATTCGTTCGTTCGTTCGTTCGTTCGTATGAGTCGGTGGCCAATTCTGGTGGCAGAGTTTCTAGGCCGCCCGAAGGCCTCTGTCATGGCCTAACAACTTTTAAAAAGGGTATATTTAAAATAATACTAGTTAATATCTTCGTCATAAAATTCAGTCAGAGCTACGGCCGATACTTAATCAACAGAATTGATTCCGATGTAGAACGAACAAATGTCGTTAGCGTAAGATTCAACGAGCTCGTACGATTATGCAAATTGACACGTATTTGGAACCATAACGAAAGTTTTACCAATTCTAAGGGCTCTTGTGAAAGCCATCATTGATGGGGGTGGCTCAAACTTGCAGGAACCCATTCCCAACTTAAGTTTGACTCGTTTATTAGAACGTTGTTGCCTCTTCAAACAAGGAACACACGTACCACTTACTACGACCACATTAGAATCAAATAATCAATGTAAGTAAACGTCTAAGTCTAACTACTTTTTGTTTGAGTTTCATCATTCAGTTAATTTTGTCTTCTGATTATACATTCGTATTTTCGGCTGAAATTCCTTTTCCACAATTTCTTAAATTATATCTAGCTCTCTGTGGAATTTCAAACTACTCAGCCCGTTTAAAGCTGTTGCAAAGGCTCGCTTTTCCGAGGAAAAATTAATTTCTCCAAGCATGCGCAAGGAATGCTCTTAGAAAATCTCTTATTGCAATACATTTCTATTTCTCGCGTTACATAATTGAATTTCTTAACCCAAGTAGGCTTTTTGTTACATTTGCCATATTTACGTCAATGTTTGATTAGTTGCCGTGCTAATCTAGTTTAAGCTAAGCCATTTGAAACGGTCCTCTTACACAAACATCTAAAAGATCAATTATTTGCTTTTTATATCTAATATATTTTTAGCAGACATTATGTTGCAGACATAAAAATATGTATATGAAATTTTAAAAAAGTAGAAATGGTTTCCGTGGCTCCCGCCTGGCCTACACCCTGTTTTTTTCTTCTAGCTCCACTAATCCATCCAAATTGCGGGCATTAACACAAACCGGTATGCACAGGCACGGGTCCGATGCCCGTTGTCCAGTCTGGCTGTGAAATTCATTCATACGACACACCCACGTCCAATTTGCCTACCGTCCTCGGATTACATTATAATGAGGGAAGAACTCTGAAACTTTTCCAGACTCATTTCTACAAATTGCCGGCGTCTCACGGGTATAATCCGTAAACCCTCATTCTAAATTCATGGGTCTACTTTTATAAAGATCTAACTGATGACGTATTATGATCAAGTTAATCTAACCTTAACGTTACTTTATTTTTGCTCGGTGGTAGGTAGTGTATATTCTTTAACTATACAAAGTTGTTTACCCGCGGTTTTTTCAGTTTTTATGCTATCCCACAAAAACAGTAAAGAAGTTGTTTCACGCAGTATAGAGCCGGGCCTTGGTCTTTTGTAGGGGTCTAGATAATTAGATAATCATTAAAGAAACCATTGATCACTGTTTATTTATTTTATTTTGGATTCTTTCATAATCTAAAGTAAGTTTATCTTTGTGAAGGAGTGCAACACAATGCAAAACAACATGGCGGGTTTAACGAACAACTGTGTTATTAGGTACTGTCAAAGTCAAGATGCGTCACGATCATTGGCTAATAGCTGTCATGGCGGACCGATGAAACTCAACACAATAAACATTTTTCCTTTAGAACTTTGTTTGTCTACTTAAAAAATATATTTGTTTGTTATTGTTAGTCTTATATTTTTTTTCTATTTTTTTATGGTGTTACAAAGACCTAGGCCACTATGAAATTGGTTCTTTATCCGGGATAAAAAGTAGCATATTATGCAGATATTTTTTTTATACTACTAAAGTGGTAACCAAGCGTACGACCCACTTGATGGTCAGCGGTTACCGTAGCCTATGTACGCATGCAACATCATAGATATCACTTGCGTGTTAACACCCTGAGACCTTAGATGGTAAGTCTCATGTGCCTTTAATTTCACCGGAAACCATATCCTTCGAACCGGAACACAGCAATGCGAGCATTACTGCTTGGCGGCAAGGTATGGTGGTAGTAATTTATTCCATATTTTTCATTCCAAATCTCATCATAATCTGTATAGTCGTCACGGAGATATAATGCGAAAGTCTGTGTGTACACACATACTTTCGCATTTACAATATTAGTAGGATTATTATACCCCCACTTTTTTCGTCATAACTAAACAGATTGGAGTACACTTTGCACTCGAGACCGTGTTGATCCTATGCTAATTATTCATCAGACCCTACATTAAATTGTAGATATAGGCTATAAGTAAGTTCTAGCGTCAGGGAATATTATAGATTCTGTTCATCATTTATAATTTCATCAAACTACTCTAAAGGCTAAACTTGATTTGGACGACATCTCGCAAACATCAGATTTAACAAAAAATAACTGTATTATAATCCGCATATGGTTCTTGAAAATGTCACAAGTTCACATCATACTACAGCGCCAGCTAACATAGTGCCGAATATTTTTAGATAACCTTTATAAAAGAGTAGGGTCTGGAGCGATTTACTCGCATAGCCCAAACCCTAGCCAAAACTATAAGTCTTGACTTGACTCATCAAATTTTTAAGATGTTGTGCTATGTAGGCGTACAAAAACAGATTCATGGACGGATGATGAAAAATTGTTTTCCCTAAACTCATTTTTGTAAAATGATACTTTGTATGCATAATCACTTCTAAAATAGGTGTAAATTGGACAAAGTTTATGGGAGATTTTAACCATTTTATTGGATATTGTATGTGTTTCAATCACGCTATAATGTCTAACCGATTTAGATGACACTCGGAAAATAAATAGTACTTGATTATAGGATACTTTTTACCTAATAGGTTACGCGAGCAAAGCCGCGGGCAGAAGCTAATTATACATTAAGCATTATACATAAAGAGTGAGGGGACGAGGGTTTAG
The DNA here is from genome assembly GCA_951394395.1 of Colostygia pectinataria. Classification (NCBI taxonomy): domain Eukaryota; kingdom Metazoa; phylum Arthropoda; class Insecta; order Lepidoptera; family Geometridae; genus Colostygia; species Colostygia pectinataria. Next base: position 4,748,403 of record OX596365.1, on the reverse strand, counting down.
CAAAGTTATAATGAATGATAACTTTGGATGCGCAAACGAAGTTGTCAAAAGTTTGGCTAGCAAATATAAAACTAAATACAAAATCACGTATTACATCTTCAAATAATACGAGCATTGAACTGACGTTTCTGGGTAGTGGAATGGTGACGCGAACGGAAATCGTTCGGGGACCGCCCAGCTAGACTGCCGCGCACCGCCCTGACCGGCTCGCACCGGCGCAGAGCAGATCCGGATGAAACGCTCTGACAAATAGCGAATTGAATTTTCGTACTTTGCTTCAACGAAAATTAAATTTTGCCCCGATTTGATTATGAGTTTGAGTATGAATTCGTTCACCTGACTTTTATCTGATCATTAGGCGCCCCTTTTCATTATCAGTCATTGACTAAACAATTTATTGAATTATGTAATTTAGTATTAGGTTAATTGACTTGTAGTAACGTATGCTTGCTCTACATTAATTTTATAATTTGATAAAATTCATTAAATATCAGTTAACTTCTTTGCTTTCAAGCGGAGCATGGCAATATTGATTAGTTCGAATTAATTAACGTTATTAAAAGCAATATACGTACCCGTGTCGAGCCTGCATGTCATACTCATAATTGAGTTATATAAAGCATGTCAATTCTAGCATGCTCTTGACGAGTCATTCACGAGATAAAATATGTAAGTTATAGAGGCCTGGAGTCTGTTTAGCACAATACATGACCCCGTCCTCGATGGATTAACGCTGCAGTGAGCAGTAACAAGCATCATTCACTATCTGGAAAGTAAATGAGAACTAGAGCACTACATTGTAATGTTGACTTTAGTCGCGTAATTATCTTGTCATTATACTTCCGTTCTCTGGTTACGAAAAAGTGTGTTTGTTGACCCATACTCTGCTAATTCCTCTAACATATTTCAACCCTCGAGTCTCCTCAAATGTCACCCAACATCCTATATCATATGTCAACAAATGCTTTCTCGTTGTTCGTATTTCTTAGGCTTCACTTTCTTGTGCTCACAATAATTAATTTTGTAACTCAAACAAAATCACAATGTGACTGATGCTGGTTCTAAAATCTGCGATGTGATTTATGATATACGAATAAATCACCGAGTTGGACAAATATTGAGTTTGCGTTTGCCGCCGGATATATCGAGACTTGCACGGATTTCAAAGTGAATCATTATATCTTTTGAAAGCGTTCGAGGCAGTAAAGCTGAAAGGCGTGCAATTTTTAGACTATTTCTAAGAACTATAAATATTATCTAGTTCATATTCCAATAAATTTCCCTCGTCTTCACCTTCGGCTTACACGCGAGAAGTGAGTGAATCAACATAGCAGGCCGTAGCAACGGCCGTGACGTTCAGTGTAGCTCATATTATGTTTATTCTATAGTAATTTCATTGACTGCAATGTACCAAACTAACTAAAAACTATTTTCACGGAAACTATTAACTTAAGTAAATTTCTGCTATATTAAGTAATTATAACTAATTTACACTTGCTTAAATTTTGGTCTTTTTTTTTCTGCTGCAATTTTTTAAACTTTTATGCTTTCGTCCTTCCGTGATTTAGTTGTCGGCAAAAAATATGGGTTTTTTATCCATTCAATTTTTTCTGCTACCCAGCAGATTTACTGACACCATAATATTATTTTCTGCAATTGAAAGCAGTCAGTAGATAAAATGTACATTCGATTGGAATACCTCGGCTGCGTAGTGCCTGCTGCCTGTAGGCAAATCTAATATCGGAAATTGAGTCGACGGTTTATTCACTTTGGCCTCGTCTCCGCTCCTCCCGAGGTGAAGTAAAATTATTAACTCCCACTTCATTGCCTTATCAAATCACATTTTCTATTTAAAGAATATAAAACGTATAGATCTGAGTTTGTTTTCAAATAAAATATCTATGTATTGTATACCACATAAACCCTAATCTATAAAATAAACTGTCATTTTAGCAGCTTGCTAAGTATTGTCTTTTCTTGTCATTCTTATGTCAATGAACAAGACGATGATTCGCCACAAATTAAAAGAAGAAGAAGATTTGAAAGACATTAGCTAACAGGATTTTATAGTTCGATACCTATTCATATATTATAAGGCCCATAATAAATAAATACTGGCGGACGTTTTTACACAGCGCCGTCTGGGCCCAAATTAAACAAAGCTTGTACCATGCTAACCAGATAACTTATGTTGTTGAATAAATATTTTGTATTTATACTTGACTCTATACCATCTTATACGATTATATCACCCGGACAAATATTTGCAGATAACGCAAACATTTGTTTCGTAGCGAGAATCAACCCGCAACCTTTCGCTTCTCAATCGGGAACTCGACCGCGCCATCGAGGTCGTAATCATTTTCTTGTTATAGAATTACTTACTTCTGTTTGTTAAATAGACAAAACTAACAATCAACATTCAATTCGTGACTTTGCTCAGAATAAAGTAAATAACGTATGTTCACGGCCACACATTCATAGAGCTTTGTATGAAGAACTAATAGTTTACTTGTTAGTGTAATTCAATCGATTACCCAGTAGATTTATATCTCAAAGCGACCACTAGCCCCACCAGACCACTAGTACACCACCAAAGGTAAATCACTAATCTCGATTGACAAGAAGTCTAACTTCTAATCGTAACTCTCACTATAAGAAGGCCCTGTCACAAACCCTGCCAACTTTCGCAGCTGGAAAACAATACCAGGGGGATTTAGATTGAGATAACAATAACGTAACTAAGACGCTATGGTAGACAATTCAACATAATCTCCTTTAAAAAAGTTAACCAAATTTAAGATTTTTCGAAGATTCCTCTTTCGTTCAGAAACGAAGAAAACGTTACTCTAGCGACCAATATAAAAGTTTTTTTAAGCTTCTAGAGCTTTATCAGCGGTTATACTCCCTAATGTAATAGGTTGGGGAAAAAGTTTCTTCGCGTTTTTTAAGAAAATTCAAAACATTTTTTAATATAGTTTATTTACATTTAACTAAAGTATGTAGGTACCATTTTGTTCGATAACTTTTTGCCATCTTGTATTGTAGGTAGGGACATGATCCCATTGCTATAGAAATTTTGGGGCTTCTGATCAAAATACCGCGACAAGTGGTTTTGGCAGTCCTCTTGTGATGTTTACCTGACATTGCCTAAAGAATTCTGAAGAGACCGAAACAGGTGGAAATCTGAAGGTGCAAGGTCAGGACTATACGGCGGATGCTTTAACACCTCCCAGCCAAACTCTCTTAATTTTTGCTGAGTGGCTAAAGATGTGTGAGGTCTAGCGTTATCATGATGAAAAACCACACCCCTTCTGTTGGGCCGCTTTCTCTCAACTTCTTGCTTTTTATCTCATCAGTTGTTCGCAGTAGAGTTCAGAATCGATGGTCCTGCCTGGTGGTAACAGCTCATAATGAATAATGCCCTTCCAATCCCACCACACACACAGCATCACCCTGTTGCGAGTTAACCCGGGTTTCGCCCTGTGAAGCCTGACCGGCCTTTGACCACGACCTTTTTGCACGTTCTTGTCGTACGTGATCCACTTTTCATCACCAGTTATCAGCTTCTTCAAAAATGGTTCGGTTACATTAAGTCGTAATAAAGAATCACAAATGAGTACACGGTTCATTAGGTTTCTTTCAGTGAGCTCGTGAGGTACCCAAATATCGAGCTTTTTTGTATACCCAGTATTTTTTAAATGTGCCAAAACTGTTTTGTGGTCAATTCCCAGTTCTTCAGCTACGTCGTAACTACTGATATGCCGATGCCTATCTTGCTCCATTTTGTCAAAAATGGCATCCATTTTATCCGTAATAGGGCGACCAGAGCGACGTGCATCTTTGACATCAAAATTTCCGGATTAAAAACGCTTAAACCAAATTTGTGCTACTCTCACAGACACTGCATTAGGTCCATAAACATCGCAAATTTTTTTCGCGGCTTGCGTTGCATTTTTACCTTTTTTTTAGTAAGATTTTAAAATGTATCGAATATCTTCATTAGATTCACTCATCTTGACAGTGCGAAAAACAAATAAAAATCGCACATTTTCCTAATTTGAATTCGGAGTAATGATGAGTAGTAATGATACCAAAACCAGCCAGATACAAATAGTATAGCCAAAGAGATTTTATTACAAGTTCATACATACTATAATGCGAAAAGACTTTTTCCCCAACCTAATACATTATCCTAATATCATTTTTTTATTTTTTTTATTTCAATCAAGGCGCACACGCCTGATATTAAGCACCACGCCTGACTATAACAAATGCAGTGCCATCCAAAGCTCAAAGTTTTTAAATGTTAATGCGTGGCACTGCACTGCGCTTATCACCCCGAGACATTTCGCCCAGTAATTTCACTTGCTACAGTGCCCTTCAAACCTAAACACAGTGCAGCTTGCACACTACTGCTTGAAGGTAGAATATCTTACACTGCAGTGCGGTGGTACCCACCAGACGTACATATTATGACGACCGATGTGGCGCAGCGGGCGCAGGTCCGCATGCGACGCGGAGGTTGCGGGTTCGATTCCCGCCTCGGGTCAAATGTTTGTACGATCTACAAATATTTGTTCCGGGTGTTCTGGGTATTTTCTATATATAATAAAAAATATTTATCTATGTATCGTATTGTATTAAGTATATATGAGTCGTTTATTACCCATAACACAGCTCTGTTAAACAGCAGCTTACCTGGGGCTAGATGATGCTGTGTGGATTGTCCAGCATTATTTATTTATTTATTTATTATTATTTATATTATATCATCCGAGCCTACGTTGCTTGAGCGAGAAAATAGTTGATCACCAATCGCTTAATCGTTGGCAGTGAGACAATTGCTTTATGAAGATTATAACCATAAAAAAAAACAATTAGAACTATATTGCTAAGTGACACAGGAGTTACTATTAAGATTTCAATTATGATATATTTTATTACCCGCATTCTTAGTAGTCTTTACATACCTAATAGAGGAAGCTCTTATAGATAATAAACTCCATGCTTAGTTCGTTGTAATGATTGGATATAATCATTTGTTGGTTTGAACAAATAAACGGTTCGAACTCTGGATTACATAGAGCGAGAAATAGATTTTGTTTCTGCGATAGAAGTGTTTATTTATGCCTCTATGTGTACACAAATACTTAAAATCGATTTTATCAGTAGGTGCTATTTATTTGCTATCCGATCAAGCATCATCATCACTGACATAAAAAACTAAATATGACCTAGTAAATGACCCAATCTCAATAAACAAATTTGCTAAATTTTTGTGTTACACTCTTGCTGAAAAACGGCAATCGAAACTCGTTGTATTGCCGTGGGAACAATGCGAAAATTTCAATAAATTCATCTGCCTATGTAAAGGTTTACAATAAGTTTGAAGGTTTACGAGCACACGTTGGCAACAATACTGTTGATCACGTCACTGGGTTGCCAACCAGTAAGCATATTGAACGTTTACCTTATATTTTTAAATACTTTTTTGACTAAGCTATTTCTGAGACGTGTGCGCTTTAGGCATTAAGATTTTAGTAACTGCGCTAACTAATACAGTTCCTGGCCAAAAAATATTTCTTGACGATAAGATACGTATAACATAATATCGTTTTGTTTGATTGAAGTGCGAAATTTCAGAGACAGAAAAGGATACCAACTTATTCAATTACTTTGTGCGATAAAACTTCTTTATTCCGTGTAGCCTAATGTAAAAAGCTTTTTCTGGTATCGTCAAAATCATTCAAAATGCTAATAACAGGAATTCAAACTTGATCCATTGTTCGTTGTTATTTTCTTCTATTATGTTTGTGCAAATACAAAAGCTCTGATAAGTTACGGTATCGTTGACGGTTTACTTAAGAAGTTCAGTAAATTTTCCCACAACCGACGGAATTTTTTGCCAACAGCCTAGTTAACATTCGCGGCCTCATCGAGTCGACTCGTCAGCAATATTTATGCGGCCACTTCAGCTCGCTCCCGCCTCGGAACGCCTCATTATAAGCTTTCAACGTAGTTTTAAAATTATGACTCGCTTGAGATAGAGCCCGCAGAAAATTTATTGCATCATCTATTCAACGTGAAGCTGCCGGCTGAATAACTTCAGGCCGCTTCTGAAAAACACCATCTGATAAAACCGCTGTACAACTGTCTACTGTGGATTACTGTTATATCTTTTGTTCTCTGTTACGTAACCGCTCAAATACAGACCTAGGAAACTGGAAAGAGCTAGAGAGGACATTGTACCTACACAAGGACTAAAGTTGGCTTTTTCTTTCAAGTAATCCTTTTGTAGAATATGACATATTTATGTTATGATGATGAAATAGAACGAGTTATTCCAAGTTTTGTCTAAACAGTACATATAAGGGGTAATTTTGAAAATAATTAATGTCGGTGGGCCAGTATGTGAAACACGTTAGGTAACCGTCGAGGAGTGAGCGAGACAGTAGGACGGCGCGCGCCGGCATCGCTATTGATCGTGGGGAATGACGCCCGGGGTGACCCAAATAGAGCCTCCGTTCACCCCCGCCCTCCAACCGAGGATCCCCCTCGCTGACACCCTTCACCCGCCCGTGTCGGCCGCTCGACGACGAATTTTCATATCAGCCGGTCCTTCACGGCGAAGGAATGGCCTGCCAGGCCTGACTTAAATACTAATGCTTTTACATAACACATCGAAAGCACCCCTGATGAAATATAATTTGTGATAATCTTTTTGTTTGACCATCAATTAAGTTTTATATGGTACTTAACGATTTCAAATTTCAATTTGATTCAATTAGACAAGGGTTTTTGCAAAACTCAGATCTGTTTACAGAGGACCTTCCACAGAAGGCTTACCATTTAGTGTTCGGTATACTAAAATTAAAAGAGGAACATTCGCGAATCTCAGTCACTATAAAAAGTAATTATATTATACATGATGCTCTGTTATTGGGTTAGGTTACATAAAATGCAAAGTGGAAAAAATTAGGACCATCTTTTGGGGTTTCAAATAGATGCTTCATAAACCAAAAACCGCTCAGCTGTCATCTCTAGATCATCAAGGGAATAAGCATACTTTTTAAATAGCATGTGAAAAGCAGATTTGCCTAACGATTACTATTATAATGCAGTGAGCGCGCATAGTAACTGACCTGTGCTGTGCCCGGGAAACGCGCCGCGCCGGGTCGCTGCGCTGCGGTGCATGCGTACTATAACTTTCCATTGTGATCGCTAACATATTGCAATGTATTGATCGCTATTTACGATACCTGGTACACCCCAAACCACTCTGCGATTTGTTTTATCTAATGATTAATGTCTTCGTAACCGAAAACTTGTGTAACTACCCGCTACGTTGTTCAAGTTATTTTCTTGCATACTTTTACTTCCTGCTATTTTTCACCGTAAGGTTTGAATTTAGTGAAGTCCTGTCTTATAACTAAATAGGTACCTTTAAACCTCAATGATGGAACTTACAAAATTTTAAGTTTTAGGACATGGGTTTTTATAGTGTTAACCCTAAAGGAATATTAAAGTTTCATAATATCGGTGCTTCAAGCCGAAGACACCCAACGGATTATTTTGAGTAAGAACATGTGAGTTTATTCTTTCTGAAGTTTCGAGAAATCACTAGGATCACCATTCGTGCGGGAATACGCTGACCGTAGCTAGTTTTCGTAGCGTGTTGTATGTCGCTTCGTCGTCGGCGTCGATTGTGTATATCGGCAAAGATACTCTGATTCCTATTAAAATTGGCATAGATAATGTAAATTTTGGTATTACTGCTCCGAAAAGGCGTAAGAAAAATAGAAAATAATTGTCGTAAGCGATTGTGTATGCTTTCTTTCTTGCGCAAAATCATGTACGCGCATATCGTGTATGTAACGCACCGTTATTAGTCAGTCAGTCAATAGCATAACGATTTTATTTATTTAAATAAATAAATTCAAAGCCAGTTCACATTTTTACAAAAAAAATACTACAAATACTATATCGCGCAGAATGAATACAATCTGAAATGAAACAATGAAGAGAAAAATCCTTTTGTTTAACGTTCTCGTCCAGGCTGGTAAAATGAAAAATAAGAGCACAGCCGGGGCACGACGGACGTTGAAATTGAAAAGTGTGCAACTTTGCGTTTTATTGTGCCTAGAGGCATAGACTGCAGGAGATTGCAAATAAAACGAAGCCACTGTTGTTGCTTTTACAACGGCGGGTTTAAACAGGCTGCTGTTACATTGAAAAGATCCTCGTTAACCCGATATTCTCTACATAGACGGTGAGCTGAGTTTCGAGCTTGCTAATATAGATAAAAGTACAATCTTGTTTGAAAGTTATTACGTGTGAAAGTGTGGGTTAGCGATACGCGTATGCTTGTAAACGTGTGGTAATTACACGGGGCGGGTGGCGTCAAGTGCCGGAAATTAATATCTGACAGGTGAAGTTGCTGACACTCACCGGATATAATGCCATCGGTGCCCTCTTAACTCTGACCTTTGAGTCTTGATCCTCAAGGTTTATTTCAGACTCATGCTTGCTGTGCAAGTTTTATGACCGAAAATCTTATAGTTTTCAATCCCAATACTATTATTAGTATTAGATATTATTAGTGGAGCGTACATTGTCCGGTTTTTTTGTACGGTATCAATACGTTGTAATACGTACTCAAAATCTGATTGGTTATCGCAAACAGTTTTAAAGTGGAGCAGGCCGCATCGCATAGTAGAATCCGCCGCGCTATAATACGAACTGCCTCGTCGTTTTGGGATTTTTCTACGTGCGATCTGCCCCGTTCCGGCTCGGCTAAATATGCTCTTACCTTGATTTGATTCTCCAAAACGTTTTAGCTAAATCATTTATTCGTGTTTTAAAAAGTCCTTTATATTGTCTGTTATGTTCAAAGAAGATTTACGTGTATTTCTGAAAATCTTTATTAGTTCTTCACTAATATTAAATGAGACAATGCCAATGAGACAAACTGATACTCAACCTCACAACATGCACATACTTCGATGACCAGCTGCTAAGCCCCAAGAGTAAAGACACGTTTAAAGATTTTCGGCCTGCTAAAAGTTTCAAAATTCTCCAAAGCCGTTAAGTCAACACTACCACAATTTCCAAGTCTCAAGGACGTGTCACACAATTTACTGCTTATTTTCAGACAAAGACTTTAATGACCCCAAATAATACGTCTGAAAGCCCTTTTGGGTTGTAATATAACTCGACCTGAGGTAATAAATTGTACGTGAACCAGAAACCAAGACTTGCGGATTTAGTCGGGCTGTAACGCGCTTTCCTATGGAGCCCACCCTCGAATAATAAAATAGTTATGCCATTATCAAAATATGCATGCAATAAAGCCAGCGTAAACTATACTTACCGTAAATAAAACGTCAGATAAAATTGCCACACTCATAGCTGGAAATACTCTTTTGAGTTAAAGAAATAGATATGTATGATACATTATTATCTAAACATCTAGCGCGGTTTTTGGGCTTATGTTGATGATCATGAGTCTCGATATTCAGTTATCATACACCATACCCTTCCTACAGACAAAACCTTTTTCTATACTGATAAGACAGGGCGCGCCGAGCCGCGAGCGAGACATCCTTCCGTCCGCTTTCCTCACCGCATCGCCGCCCTACCAGTAAAGTGCCTAATAAAAATTTATTAACGCCATTGGAGTCGCAGCTTTTATGTTCTAGATATTCAATCATACCTTCACATGTGGGTAAATTGAGTGTGAATTTCAAAGAAACTTATCTCTTATGTTCGTGGTAGATCTTGGATAAGATATTTTTCGGATTTGATAAGATCCGTGGACCGATAGGGTGTCGATCAGCAGGGCTGTCATCGTACCGGTTGTGGAAGGTTACGAGCGATCGCGGGGCGGGCGGGCGCGGCGCAGCAGCGGTGGCGCGGAGACGGCGGCAGAGGGCGCCTTGCGCAGCGGGCTGCGCGCGGCGGTGGCGGCCGCGGCGCTGGCGTCGTGACGCAGTGTGACGTCAGTGCGCCGTCGGCTCGATACGCGCCGGCCCCATCGTCAGTCGCCGCCCGAACCAGGCCGCCGAACGACGCGCCCTACGCGCCTCCGCCCCGCGCACTCTCTCATACCGGGTTTTAGTTTCATACCACGATGACATAGCCCCAGTGCCGTTCGAAGAGGCTACGTGAAAGCGCACACGTTTTTAAGTTTTTTCGTTGGAACGCGGAAGCCGTAAAGGTCCCCCATTGTTGCAGAACTAGCGACAACCCACCTCACACCGTAGAGGGAAAGAGGCGAGACCGAGAGGCGGCTTGTTCCTTTTTATCCGCCTTTACATAAAGACTAAAGAAAATGGGCGAGGTGAGTGCGGTGCTTGCTGTAGTGCTTGCCTTAGCCTTTACAGTAGCCCGGCGACGTCGTGATGAAGTGCATTCGTGAAGGTGCAAGTGCATGTTGCTGTCAGTGAGTGCAGTAAGGTAACGCCGGAAAAACCCTCTCGGCTGGTAGCAGTGCTCGACAGCTTCTGGTAGTGCTTGCTACCCCAGAATCCTTTTTTGTGTCGATTTATTCACCAAGCTCCATCAGTCATTCCACAGCCTTTGTTTCATTGTAAATTACCGTACTCATTTTGTGCTCGAAATTCTTCAAAGTTATAATTTCATGTTTGATTTTCGTTTTATTTTTGAGTGGAAACGAATTTGTTGCATCATTGTCCATTTCCGCATCCTTTAATGTTTAATCTAGAGATGAAGAATTAGTAATTATTTGATAGCAGACAGCGCCGCCGGTCGCGTTGCGTAACTTGTCGTATCGATCTGTGCGACGGAGAGCGGGACAGCTCTAGTCTCTCACATGCCACCATTGAACCACTTCCTTGTTACATCCATTCGTCAAAATTATTCAAGTATTCCGTAAATTGCCAGCAAAGGTTTAAATTAAAAAAGTACCATTCAAGGTTCATAATTTCTTTATTTCAGTAAAAAACTTAAATCTTATAAATCTCAATTGTTCATTATTGAATTGAATGAAACGGTATTCTTTAATTTTGCTAAACGAGTTGATAGATTCAAAATATTCCATATATCCATCGGCACTTCGTTATTGTTATTACCTTGGTACTGAAATATAAGTACAATAATCATGAATCAGATATATTAACAAAAATCCTTCAGAAACCGACAAGTATTCAATCAAAGACAAATGTGAATTATTTTACTCGTAGAATTGTATGATGAAATTTCTAATTACCGGTTCATAAATTTTAATTATAACAAATTAATCAAGTTCGATTTGACTTGCGCTCTGAGGAATTTAAAGAAACTATAGAAAACTTTATCCGTGTAATCTTTTTTTTTACAAAAATGGGATTAAGTATACTTATAAGCATAAGTATAGTCCCATTTTTGGTAGTATTGGGAGGGAAAATCATGTCCAATAATTTTTGTTGAGGGGGTATCAAGGGCCCTTGAAACTGAGTTACGTTTGGAGTCTTAAATAACTATTAATCTTTCATAGTTTCAAATAATTAATATTTGGGACTTATAATTGAGCTCCATGCTATCTTAAATATAATTTTATCCTAAAACCATATCTCTATCTCATAAGAACTCCGTGTTTAAAAACTCCCCTGGGATCTAAATACGGTTATTACGGTTTTAGAAATTTATTTCTCAAAAAGCATTACATCCACTTGGATGAGAAATACATAAGTGTCTTACAAATAAGTTTCCCGATTCCCACAGTTCTTGTGTACGAGGCTATATTCATGACACATTTGCCGCACAAAGATTCTATTCCTCTCTAGGTGTCCTGAAGGAAGTGGGTAACAGGTTGTCGGGAGCCGGCCGTGCTTCGGCCACGACAACTATAAGAGCTCCGAAGGTTTATTAGAAAATTGCCTTGTCATTATGTCATTTAAATCGCATAGAGTACCGTCGCTCCATTGGAGTATATCCTTTATCCTTTATGACGACAGCACGCATCAATTATGAAGCTAGACGTGATCCTTGGCTGTTTCCTAAGTAACAGAGCATCATATTATAATTTCGTTATGATATTTGTAGATCGTCGTTCCCATCGGCTTCGTCCGGTTTGTTCAAGAAAAATAACCAATTTCTCGCACCCAAATTCTAAAAAACCCAGAGTTTTCCGGTCCTTAGCTTGGACAAAATCATTGATTGTCTTATCCATTTAGGCATCCTACCTAAATGGATAAGCAATGTTTCTTTATTCTTGAAAAGCCTGTTTTCCATTTATATAATTTTATTCACTTCATAGAATACTCCAACGACAGTTACATAGAACATTATAGGCTGATACTAAGTAATCGGCACTAACACTTACAAATTATAATTATCAGTAATGTCCACATTTGGCGACTTCACCCACAACTAGATTTAATTAATTATAGAAACTGCCCAGTTAAGTGATGCAGGTACTTTATAGAAATTTACCAAATCGAATCTGTAAATTTTATTTAAGCCAAGGCCAGTTTTATTTGGTTCGTTCCCTACCCACATGCTGTTGTCACGGGCAACCTTTGCCTTGATTTTAAACTGAATCTCAAATAATCGGTTATATTTACATAATCGGAGCTGTCAGTCAGATACTGTTCTGGGGCTATCTAAATGTTCTCTGATGTTCTTCCTAAAAACATAAAAAGGCATAGAGGAGCTGTCTGGCATACTTAATAATAAAAATTCTGTTCTATTGCCAAATTTAGATTACAACTTAAAATCTTCAGATTGCTTAAAATACTAACTGAACATGCTAGACTTTTCAGTTTTAAGACCTGCTGGTTTCCCTGTCGTTTTGAGAACACTAGTCATTGTTTACATACCTTTTACTTTTTGTAGGTAATGCAAAATTGCTGCATGGCCGGCTTTGAACCCACAAATAAAAAATGTAAAACAAAAGTTCATAGAACAATAATAATACCTCTAAAAAGGTAATTCGGGCACGTTATTTTGAACTGCAGAACTGTGAAGTTAGATAGCTGGATAATGGCAATTCAATAACCTTCGTATTAAAGATATAACAATTTCCGATCTGTTACTATTTGGAGTCCTGACTCAGGTGGAATCTAGGTCATCATCGATTGCGAGATAGACGCCATACATAAGTTCGGCTACAGCTACAGGGATTACAATTACATTACAATACTGTGATCCGTGTGATTGCTTTCGATCTGCCTAACTATGGTCATGTTCAATCTGTCACGAACGTTTTATGAGATCCTAACTGCTCTTATACAATTGGTTATTTGGTTTTTTAAAGTATTCGACAAATGGAATACCTACTAAAGTTTATAATATTAAAAAAAACGATTCCTTCCTAACAGCTTAGGTCGTCGCGGCATTACTATACAAAATCAAATTTATTTCTCTGTGTCTACATGTGCACTCATACTTTCCAATATTAGTACATTCAGATAGACAGAGGTTTATTTTGTTTTATCATCATTATCTGTAAGAAAAGTGCTAATGGACACATTCTTAGAAATGAAGTACGAGATAATTTATATCTCAAAATAAATTTACATTACAAACTTAAAATTTGTAATAACATTAAGTATAAAATTGTGTAAACAAAATTACTAATTGGCGTACATTGCTAGATCGTAATAATATTATCGTTTAATTATTTATTATGGACTAAGTTTTAAAAAAATATCATCTCTGGCCTTTGTCTGTTTCAGACTTTTGTACTATTAATGTAGTGATATCTGATGTCCAATTAGTGCACTAATTTTATTTTTTAACACGACCTTCCAAATTTATAAATTACGAACAATAAAAATACTGTACGTAGCAAGCACTTTTTTATCGTAAGTAAGACTAATTAAATTAAAATTATCTTGTGTATTTAAAGTAGAAATCAACATTGACATTCAATAATTGAAATTTACTTCGTTAACCAACAAATCGTTATAAATGAAGCTTCGTAATCATCTAGAAAGCTTTAATATCATTTATATTATTTCGAACTCTATAACTCTCACATACACATTCATGAATGATATATCTTGTACCGACATTTCAAGTAGCAATCAATTACAAAAAGTAGCTATCAACATTCAGTTATTTATGCGAATTATTTCATTACACTATACACAATAAAGCATTCATTTAAAAGCTTTTATATTTTCTCGCCCAAATTTTTTTGAATTGTTGATTTATTGGTCTGCAATTCATATCAAACCGATTTATTTCTAGAATTGTAAACTGAAAACTTAATAAATAATAAACTTAATCAAATCTGTTCCAGCCCGTCTTAGTTAGCTTTTTCGTATTCGGGTTTTAGTACCATTTAAAATCATGGTATCCGTATTCGATGTTCCGAGTTTGTATTCTAAGAAGCAAGCTTTAAGTACTAAGATTAGTGCTATATTTGTTAGCAGTATTTGTACATAGATGGGAACGTGTTGGGTAATAACAGTGTTTGCGTTGCCAACGCGTGCGGCACATCGGTCAGTAGTGCGGCGCCGCGTCGCGTCAGTAACACGTCACTCGCGGTCCCGTGCCTTAGATCTACGTCACGCTTCTCTCGCATCATTACTGTTAAAAATAATTGTCTCATTCACGCATACGTCGCTCGATCTATTACGCTAGTAACCACAAATATTCGGTTATAGCAGTTTTGTGACCGTGACAATGAATCTCCGGTCGCCCGGTCGCTGACTTTTTGACATTTGTTTTGAATAGATTCATTCATAAGTCAATGCCACTTACACTATCGCTGTTTTGTTTTGTTACATCATTTCTTTTTTTGCGACTCACACGTAGTTTGTGTATTATGTTAGTCTAGCAGTTATTAAATCCAACATACCTAAGTATATATATATATTTCGTTCCGTAGTAAATAGAACCAAATAAAATTTTATCTTTCCTTTTCTTTATGCTAAAAAGAGGTGACCCAAAAAAACATTGTACCAAATAATCCAATATTCACCACGATGTCCAGCCATTTAAGAGCTAACAATAAGGGCGAAAATACACAAGCTTGTAGCTATTTCGTTTTTAGCATGCAATTATTTCAGTTTATGGTAAGCTAGGTCATTTGAGTTAATGACATATGGCAATTTATGGCGTAAGTTCACTACCCGGTTCCTAGTATCTGAATGCTAAATGCATTTCGTTGTGCATTTTTCATGCTAGTTAAAGACATGTATATACTTTCGCCTCCTAATTATTATAAACTCCAAGCATCTGGTCTTCCATCCAGTTGGTATACCCTAAGTGACGAGACTGTTTTATGTCAGCAGAACTGGTTTCGATTTTTTATCGGATATTCCGGTTTAACCTTTATAAAGATTATAAATGCGGTCGCTGGGGCTTGGGGGTGGCAACCTTGTCTTTTAGCTATTTATGTCGAGGGTAGTGAGTGGGGGTAGTGGGGGGTTGGTCTGTACTGCGCATGTCCGATGTGCGCGCAGCTTATGTAACCCGGCCCGTCCGCCGCTACCGCAAGCTGTTCCGATATGTCCTTATGTTCCATCTTTACTTCCACCCTATGAATTTTTTATCAGCCCCCGTGAACCCATCTCTTTGATGCTAATGAATCCCTAATTCAAATACAAATCACCGACCTACTGCCCATTAGAACATTTTATAGCCCAACCCAACACAAAGCAGATACTAACTTTAATAAAGCGTGATTAAACTATCAATCACGCTATTCACGCTTCGAATTTGTTGGTTCGATCTAGCGCACTTCGCAACTTATTTCAGAGTATTTTCTCGATAGCCTTCGCCTGTATCCAGGGCACGGTTTAATGAGGTCTGGTATGAAAACGTTCATCAATTATCGACGGCGACGGCTGACTTGTTTACGTGGACGCATTTAGATTCTGTGACATTACTCCACAACTGCACACAATACGGGCTATATTACCTAACTACGTAATAGAACATTTCCGGCTAGTGCTTACCTATGCGTCCATTTCTGAATCGTTTGGCCCTCGTCGAATGATCAAATGCGGCATCTACGTCATGGCGTCCATCCGTAATGCCCTCGAAGATTGATACCTAATGTTTAGTTCGACCTTAATCCTCGTCGATTCGACACAGTAAAGCCCTGCGGTATAGTACGGAGCCGTTGATGCATAGGTGTGCGATGTCCTTCCATTTGCGCTCAGTTTCGCACGCGCAACTAGTTCAGATCAATTGAGCGCCATTGAGCCGCTGTGCACCCTCGTTCTATAGAATACGTTTGACAAGGTTATGCTTCGTACTCTCCGTGTCACTGTGTACCGATCCCGTACGCTTTACAATTGAATACGTTTTGCATACATTTAGATTTTGGTAACTCAGCAATTTTTACAAACCACTCATTTTTGCTATCATTAGTTCAAACAATGCCAAGAATGTGTGTGCTAATTTGGAAACCCATGTGTTATTTTTGTTAAATTATTTTCATTTCTTGTTTTACAATTATTGAGTATCGATATTGCAGGTTCTATATTTTGAATACTTGATCATTATTGGCTTAAGATAGTAGCATGCAAAATCGTTGCTCATAAACCACCCATTCCATTCATGTTTGCATGGCCCCTAGGGCCGGCTAGTAGAATGTATCTAGCCCCTAGTTGTGTTTGCAGCATGGCCGCACTGATTCCTACCGTGTCGCCACCATCGGGCCCATTAAGGACGATAATAGAACAGCTGACGGACAGTACAAGGTTTTTATTTACATTATCATCTTTCATTTTATCCGTAGCTATTTTTTTTCACACAAAAGTTGCTCTAATTTTAAGGCATGTGATGATCGAGATGCATTTTCATCAAGCTCTACAATGTAGTACATTACAATGCGTTTTTTTTGCTCCAATGTTAAGGTAAGATAATATTATTAAAGGGTATTTTTATTTGATAATTAATATGAGCAAGAAAATCTGGAAAGTTTTGAAAGTCTGGGTTCGGTTCTTTAGACATTGCATATTATATATTCAGTAAACGGTGTCGGGAAAAATGGAACCTGAATATGCAGAACCAGATGTCTATATATTAATATTCATCAATCTGCAATTTCAGACACGGCGAAAACCCCCTGCGAAGAAGCGGAAAGCAGGAGACTTAGATGACCTAAAACAGGAGTTGGATATTGATTTCCACAAAGTAACACCCGAAGAGCTCTACCAAAGATTTCAAACCCACCCGGAAAATGTAAGAATATTCTAAGCCACCTGGTTTTTGTATTGAACTGGCAATTTCTAAATGTTCTCATGAATTTCAGGGCCTTAGTCACGCAAAAGCAAAAGAGAACCTGGAACGAGACGGACCCAATGCACTCACACCACCAAAACAAACACCAGAATGGGTGAAGTTTTGTAAAAATCTATTCGGCGGTTTCGCGTTACTACTGTGGATTGGTGCTATCCTTTGCTTTATTGCCTACGGAATTCAGGTCAGTTTACAGCCAACAAAATTACAACGTTACATAATTTTAGAATGACATTGACTGTTTTATGGGAAAAGTTATAACCGCCACTCATTCAAATTATACAAACTACTGAGTGCAAAGCGTAACCTTTTTCTATTTTCAGGCGAGTACCGTTGAAGAACCCGCTGACGACAACTTATACCTTGGAATCGTGTTGGCCGCTGTGGTGATCGTGACTGGCATCTTCTCGTACTATCAGGAAAGCAAGTCGTCCAAGATCATGGAATCCTTCAAGAACATGGTGCCACAGTTCGCTACCGTTATCCGTGAGGGAGAGAAACTGACGCTTCGCGCAGAGGACTTGGTGCTTGGTGATATTGTTGAGGTAGGTCTTTTTAATAGCAATCATCGTCATTATTCGCATTCATACCCTCGTTTATGGTAAACAGCTTAAAGTCTAGCTAATTAGAAACATTTCTGGTACATATCTTATATAATAATGAATAACCCGGAATTGTCTTGTTTTTTTTTTAAATATGTTGGTAGACTTATTTTAATAATAATGTACTTTTCAGTGTTTAGCTATCGGTACTGGCTATAATATTCGTATGACATGAAGCCATGAAAAAGGCCTTCGTACGGTCTATAAACTCGCAACACCATAGTTGACCACTGACGCATACGAGCTTACTAACGTTTCTAAATTATTTTTTCGATCTCTAGGTGAAATTTGGCGACAGGATCCCAGCTGATATCCGTATCATCGAGGCGCGAGGCTTCAAAGTAGACAACTCGAGTTTAACCGGCGAATCCGAGCCCCAGTCCCGTGGATCAGACTTCACAAACGAGAACCCATTGGAAACTAAGAACTTGGGCTTCTTCTCTACCAATGCCGTTGAGGGTACCGCAAAGGGAATTGTGATCTGCTGTGGTGATAACACTGTAAGTGCCTACAAATACTCAAAAGTATCTTGGTACAAGTACAAGTATAAGGTATCTTGGAAGAAACTTCAAGCGTACTAATTTTTCTTTATATTTAGGTTATGGGACGTATTGCTGGCTTGGCTTCTGGACTTGACACCGGAGAGACCCCGATCGCTAAGGAAATCCACCACTTCATCCACTTAATCACTGGCGTGGCTGTGTTCCTCGGAGTAACTTTTTTCGTGATTGCCTTTATTCTCGGATACCATTGGCTCGACGCTGTCATTTTCTTGATTGGTAAGTTATCTGTGCATTTCGAGCTACAAAGTAAAATTACCTTATCAAATGTGTCTTTGACGTCAGCTCGTTTTTATTGAGCGTATCTAAAGGCACTGCAATACTTAAATTCCACTTAAAAATTACATAGTAACAAAATACATGACTGATAATTTATTCTAACCTGAAAATATCTACTCAAAGGAATCATCGTAGCCAACGTACCCGAAGGTTTGCTCGCCACTGTAACAGTATGCCTGACTTTGACCGCCAAGCGGATGGCATCCAAGAACTGCCTGGTGAAGAACTTGGAAGCCGTCGAAACACTCGGATCCACTTCGACCATCTGCTCTGACAAGACCGGAACGCTTACGCAGAACAGGATGACAGTCGCTCACATGTGGTTCGATAACCAGATTATTGAGGCTGATACCACTGAAGACCAGTCTGGAGTACAATACGGTACGTAGTTTATTAAAAAGTGATCCTTAAAACTAGCAAAAATAGAGAATAACTTTTATTAACACTTGATTTGTTTCTAGACCGCACCAGCCCCGGCTTCAAGGCTCTAGCCAAGATCGCTACTCTTTGCAACCGCGCTGAGTTCAAAGGAGGTCAGGACGGTGTTCCAATCTTGAAGAAGGAAGTCGCCGGTGACGCGTCTGAAGCTGCCTTGCTGAAATGCATGGAACTCGCTTTAGGAGATGTTTTGTCGATCCGCAAACGCAACAAGAAGGCCTGTGAAATTCCCTTCAACTCGACCAACAAGTACCAGGTTTCGATTCATGAGAGCGATGATCCCAGTGATCCCCGCCACCTGCTGGTCATGAAGGGAGCCCCTGAAAGAATATTGGAACGCTGCAGCACTATCTTCATCGGCGGAAAGGAAAAGGTTTGTGTTGAACATTATTCACTGCACAGTTGTGTTACTTACTTGCGCAGCTTACATACGGTATTAATTCTGGGGGTTGTCTTAGGTTCTAGATGAAGAAATGAAGGAAGCATTCAACAACGCATATTTGGAACTTGGCGGACTGGGCGAGCGTGTGCTCGGTTTCTGCGACCTCCAACTGCCCTCTGACAAGTACCCCATTGGCTACAAGTTCAACACTGACGACCCTAACTTCCCATTGGACAACCTTCGCTTCGTTGGTCTGATGAGCATGATTGACCCTCCTAGAGCCGCCGTACCCGATGCCGTCGCTAAGTGCCGATCTGCTGGAATCAAGGTCAGTGGAAACATCAATAAAGTATTCAGCACTGTCTGTTTTATTCATGCCGTTAGCAGGCTTAATCTGAAATCGATTTAATCATGGCCATGTTTTGTGCTTTGTGTCGTTGCCTCGAGCTACAGTAATAAATACACGGGATTACTTGAAAAATAACTACAAAGAAAAACAATACCTAGCTTAAGTTCAATCTCTTATCATTACATAATGACGAACAATGACAGGTTAAACTTTAAGTAACACTTAAAGTGAAATAACATTTCAAATTAAGAATTTGGTTCCAACAAACACATCTCTCGCTACACATCTTCGCTTAGCTCTGGTGAAAACGCAGCCTTAATTCGGTATAACTGTCGTCTACGAAATCGACTTACGTAACTACACCATTGATGTTCATCGCAATTCTGGCCCAGGTTATCATGGTTACCGGCGACCACCCCATCACCGCAAAGGCCATCGCGAAGTCCGTAGGTATCATCTCTGAAGGCAACGAGACCGTGGAGGACATCGCCGCGCGCCTCAACATCCCCGTCTCGGAAGTGAACCCGCGCGAGGCGAAGGCTGCTGTAGTCCACGGCACAGAGCTCAGGGATATCCACTCTGATATGCTCGACGAGATTCTCAAGTAAGTATTGTTTTTAGAATTTAATTTGCAGTTTCACGCCCTTATTTAAATTAAAACGCCATTAAAATTTTTGAGAACGAATTACAAAAATACAAAATAGTTTATTCGCAGCAAAAACAACACAGTAAGAAAACTGACATATGGTAGTTTAGGATTTTTAAAGTAGTACAAGATCCACAGTACATGGTATACAGTAGGTAGTTAGGTACTTATGATTTAAACTAAAACTAGAGAGAAAAAAACACTGAAAAAATTAGCTTTGAGACGACGTTAACTTTCAATAACGTATGAAGAAACGTCAATACATGATAAATTGAGTAGCAGTATTCGGGTGTCAGAGTTTTACAGTTTATAAATAAATATTGGCGGTCATTATTATTTTATTTTATTAATTTTATTACACTGCCCATATAGCCCCAAATTGGTATTATGAAAAAAAAATATTGTAATAATAATGGGTAAGGGTATGACAGAGGCCGAAAAAAAGCTGCTCAGATCTTTCAAACAGTGCAACGGATCTTAACGCTTTCATCAATAGATAGAGAGACCTCTTGAAGGTTTATACAGTTTAAGCACCCGTGCAAAGCCCGGGCATATCACTAGTATATATTAAAACATACTCGTTCCCCAGGTTCCACACTGAGATAGTGTTCGCACGCACCTCCCCGCAACAGAAGCTGATCATCGTGGAGGGTTGCCAGCGGCTCGGCGCCATCGTGGCTGTGACGGGCGACGGCGTCAACGACTCGCCCGCGCTCAAGAAGGCCGATATCGGCGTCGCTATGGGCATCGCTGGATCTGACGTGTCTAAACAAGTAAGAAATATTAACTTACTATCAAGCGCTCCTGACGTAGCTTACTAAGTTGTTAACAGATCTGTTCCGCGTGGTCACCGTTTGGGTGGGGAACCGCCAGTGGCAATTTCAACTGAGCGCTCCCGTGCTTCGGAGGGCACGTTAAGCAGTCGGTCCCGGCTTTTTCAAAGTCGTTAGGACATGACAGAGGCCTTTGGGCGATCTAAAAACTCTTTCACCAGAGTTGGCCACTGATTCATACAAACTTACTTAATTAGCTTTAAGACGTTTCAAAATCATTCTTGTGATATTATTGATGATATATTTTAAATTGAATTGAACATAGCTGTCGTGGTCGTCAGGAAGTACTTTTGTTAGGGGCTGATGTGATTCGCCACACGATATCCCGTCATCTACTCTTAATGCTTGTCATTCCAACGCACTCGTGCAAGGGACAACAGCAGATTTGATCTATTCGGTCCATCGTATGGGAAACCTTCCACGGGGTCTAGTGCCCTCCATTTTGCCTAGCACGAAAAGACACTCTACGGAGTCATTGTAGCGCCTCATGACATGGCCGAAGAACTTTAATATGCGAGCTTGTAGTAAGACCGCCAGTTTCCTCGACTCTAAACGTATCTATAGTCGTGAATTCACTATAACCATTACTTTTAAACCAAGTTTTGGTACTGGTACAGATCGCAGCGTTTGTCATTGTATAAAAGCAAAGCTACCAATTTTATAATTACGAAAATAATTGGAAATGTATGATTTCCTGTTGCAAAAGATAACAAAAAGAATCGACATGAGAGCGGATACCAACTTGACGTCATATCAGAAAAAAAAACTAAATTTAAGTTCGTATCTGAGTACTCTCGATTTATCGACTTTCATCATTCATGAGATTTGCGGAAACGGGGTGTGGCGATTCGAAGCCGCCATTTTGTTTTGTTGTTTGACCTACATAAATTTTACAGTGTCTTTTTACCAACCGACACTTATCGTTGGGGACAATATCCTATCTCTTACACCCGCGTTTATTGAACGATAGTTAACTCTGTAACTATTAGTTAAAATTGTTATCCATTGCTTCTTCTTCTAAAAATTAACTAGGACTAAATTTTGCTCATTAAAGACCAGTTCTAAGAACGGGTAGCTAATAAAGCCGATCGGAAAACTACATCCATCATGCTGGCAGGAAAATAGACTTCAATCTTAAAGCAATTAAAGCCATTTCAGGCCGCCGACATGGTTCTGCAAGCCTTTACATATCAACATGCTGGCAGGAAAATAGACTACAATCCGAAAGCAATAAAAAACATTTTAGGCCGCCGACATGATTCTGCAAGCCTTTACATCTCAATATGCTGGCAGGAAAATAGACTACAACCCTAAAGCAATAAAAACCATTTTAGGCCGCCGACATGATTCTGCTGGACGACAACTTCGCTTCAATCGTCACCGGTGTCGAAGAGGGCCGTCTCATCTTCGACAACTTGAAGAAATCCATCGCGTACACCCTGACCTCCAACATTCCCGAGATCTCTCCTTTCCTTGCCTTCATCCTGTGCGATATTCCCCTGCCCCTCGGTACTGTTACTATCCTTTGCATAGATCTTGGAACTGACATGGTAAGTTCGACTTTTAGCTATACTGATTACGGCTGATTATTCATTGTATGTTGAAAGAGAGAATTTGGTTTAGGAGTCTGGGCTAGCTGAAATTTTATGGATAATTTTATTCATTCAGTGAGTATTTTAAAGGCAGGGATAGTTGTAAATCTATTGTTGTCCATGATATATTTATTGCAAATGCATAGTTTGTTGTATAAATATGAAAAACATCACAAATTATAAGTAACATAATCACAAAGTAAGTTATTTCAATAACTTTTGATAGTAGTTGACTACAAAACCTCTCTTACAACATTCCAGCTCTGTAACATCAAAATTATTTGAATAAATGAAGTACGTCTATTTTTAAATCGCATTGAACATCTAATTTTCCTTTAGCAAAATAAATTAGTAAAACTTACATTTACCAAAAGATATATCTAGTGTGTCGTGTACAACACAAAAAAAAATAGGAAAATCAGGTGTACAACATAATTAATTTTCTATCTTTCTTAGACTTTCAGCTTATATTGGCAATAATAAGAGTTGTAAAATTAATGTTAGGTACCAGCGATCGCTCTTGCATACGAGACCGCCGAAGCAGACATTATGAAACGCCCGCCTAGAAATCCGTTTGTCGACAAACTAGTCAACGAGAGGTCTTTATAACTACGCATTCGTGTGTTGCCAATAACCGATACCGCCAAATAACGTCGTCGATGTTGTATAATATACCTGGTTCCATTTGCTGTAATGTTACTATTAGTGGTTCAGCATCTCGGTGAAATTCAACTTGGAACAGACAAACAACATACTGATTTGCGTAATAATATTATTTCTGTTTAATATCTTGGTATAATTTTTGGTCTCACAAAGATGTTAAATTAAATTAATTTTCAATTAAAAGTTTTAACAGAAACGCTTCTGTTGTTAATATTATGATCTAAATAACAGTAGTAAAATATTATCTAAGTATGTTTGGACATTTTGTCTTAGTTGCATTTGGCCGAATTGCCGAACGACTCAATTTCGATACAGTGGTTTTAAAGTAAAAATAACATCTTAATAAGTTCGCGAAGTTAAGCATCATTACACTAAAATGTGTTGTAGCTAAACTAACGACATGATGCTATGTTATCTAACCAGATTATTGTGAGAATTAATGTTACATGTTTTGTTTGTTCAACTAACCCTTCCAAGTTACAATGTGACTAGTCATCGTGAAGATAAAGTAAGATGGGCGTGTTTGATGTCTACTGTAATAGTTGAAATAGTTGTCCTCTAACTAAACCAGACACAACACACTGATGTCACTGTCATTTCATTCCATCACCATTATTCAACTCGAGAACAAATCATCAACTTCTCACAGTAATTCGCCGAGAATCAACATCACACATCCGATCAAATTTTTAATTTATTTAACATACAAAAAAAAATCCAATCGGACGGCAGAAGTCATCTCACGATCAATATGATTTATGTTTTTGTTGTAACTTTTGTTTTTGTATAGTTTTAAGCGTGTCGAGTTTTGCGAGCATACGCTCCTGTGTTGTCCCGGATGAGATGTGCCGAAGCGTGTGTTGTCAGTAGCTTGTTGCCGCAAGTGCCGGCAGCGTCTGCTCGCAAGGCTGGCTGTGTGTTTGATGTTGTACACATGTGACGATGATGCACCGCTTGTGTGCGAGTAGTGAGCGCGAAGGCGCCGCGGCGCTCGCCCGCCGCCCCTCGCTCACATCGCTAGTGTTTGTGTAGGTGCCCGCCATTTCCCTGGCTTACGAGGAAGCAGAGTCTGACATTATGAAGCGACAGCCGCGTAATCCTTTCACAGATAAACTCGTTAACGAGAGGTAAAATACCCACGAGCGACATTCATTCGTTCGATGATATTATTCTATCCGCTAATTTGCTTGCTACCACGTGTCTAGTCTTCAATATTGAGGTTTGGTTGTTGCCTGCAGTGTGTGGACGGTGTCCTGTCACGACTCTAGCGCTCTCTTTAATGGACATTAAAGACGACGAAAGCACCGCTCCTAACTTTTCTGCCTTGCGTGTCTTTTCTCTTTTATTGTACTAACGTCTTTCCTACTTCCGTAACCGTAGCTTGAAGTCGCAATGGAAAGACGTGTTTAGTATTTAACCGAGAGTAACTCAATAGCCAAACGCGTCTTTTCATTTACTTGTGGTTTTTTAACACTTTTAATGTAATATTGGTGTGTGGTCGTGCTTGAAGGTAAGTGTTCGGTGTCTCCCTGTCTCAGTCATGCATGAACGAGCACATCTTCTACATGTTTTATTGAGATAATATTTTTTGTATTTATATTGTATTTTTTGAATTTGTCATTTCTTGTCTGTCATACCTATTATCTCCATGCACAACATAACACACTATTTGTTTCTCAGAGAACATCGTTATCATTCGAACTCTACTCACGTCCGCTACAGGCTTCATTATACACCACATTTCTCACATTGTGTCACACTCGCCACTCAGCTCAGGGCTACTGTCAATCTACTTCTGTTTAGGGACAGCTACACTTGATGTATATTGTATTGACATTATTATCCGATACGCTGCTAGGGCTTGTTTTGTAAATTCTTTCACCATAGTTTTAGTATTTCAGATAATATTTCGTATTATCTCTTTGAAGGGAGAGTAAACAGCTATTTTACATTTTGATCACGCCAATTTTTCACATTTATATTTACTAGTCAATTTTGCGTTATATTTTAAGTATAATATTTTAGTATGTAATATTTGATACTATTATGCGTCTTCGCTAGAGGTAGTGTTTAGGTGTCGGAGAGGCGTAGCCGAGGTGTGTGTACGTATATTTATTATGTAAATGTATAAGTGTCGCGTTGATGGCACCGCGCCGTCCGTCCCGAGTGCTCTGGTTGTTTGTTGATTGCTTGGTATTACCGAAGGTACCTGCTATATCTTTGGCGTACGAGGCGCCCGAGTCAGATATCATGAAGCGGCAGCCGCGGGACCCTTACCGCGACAACCTCGTCAACAGAAGGTTGGCCCCGCACCGCCCGCGCGCCGCGCCACGCGTGCGGCATAGCTTACTAGTTACTCATTTGGGTGTCAACACAATGCCTAGCCCACTGACGTAAATTTGCATTCAATTATTCCATTTGTGACATAAAAGGAAATAATTCGTTCGGTGCGGCTACTTGTGGTTGAACAGTACCAATTGATACTGGAAGTGGAAGAGTGATTAGCGTCCGTACCCCCCTTGCCCCGCCCGCAGCCCACTTACTGGCATTCGACCAAAATAATGTAGTATCGATCCCGGCCCCGTATGTGATTCGTACCTGAACTACGCAGATACACAATAAATATACAAGCTCTTCATAGTGTTTCTTCCTATAATCTTGAAAGCTTTTTTCATAAACAGTTTATAGATTTCTTCTAAAGTTTTAGAAGTCTATTAATAATTAGTTCTAGAGAAGCTAGTCCTTTATTTCTATTTCTCTCCGATCTTCACTCTTCCATATTTCAAAATTAGAAATTGTTAAAATTAATTTAGCAATGCAGTGAAAATGCACGATTAGCGAACTAATTAGAAAAATGTTTAGAGATTTTCATAGAAAAAGCACTAGTGGTTATTAATGTGTGAGTTCGTGTTAGAACCGTAGTGATAGAGTTTATACGAATGATTCATTGTCATTTAAAACATATTGTTTAAAGGAATGTTTTATTTAGGCAACATGGAGTATTTCGTAATATTTATTTTCTTTATTTTCAATGGCATATTTCTTCTATAGATATCATTTAAGTAGTAAGTTATATTTATAATAACCAAAAGCACTGCTGATAAAAGCCACTACGCTGAAGCTTACAAGCTCCAATCACACACAACATTTCTAGGTCTACTTATGCTAACTTTTATATGATTTATTATCTTCTTTATTTTATTTTTTGCTTTCAAGATCTCTTTCTCATACATAACACTGACCAAAACGCTTCTGCCTACTTCGCCGTTATACTTTGCATGATATCTGTAGAAGTGTCTCTACAGGCGATCTGATCTCTCCAAAATATATTTTCTCTAAGTTTTAAAACTAGTGATCAAGGTATGGACTTTGATTGGTTCGTCTGTAGGTCACACAAACCTGCAAGCTAAAATAATTATCTAAAATATCCAGAGGGAAACAATTTCAAGTGATTGAAACTGATTTGCCAGAGGACAACCAATTCTTCTGCTTGAAACTCGGTTGATATGATTCAGCT
Source organism: Colostygia pectinataria (assembly GCA_951394395.1). Lineage (NCBI taxonomy): Eukaryota > Metazoa > Arthropoda > Insecta > Lepidoptera > Geometridae > Colostygia > Colostygia pectinataria. The sequence continues at coordinate 4,721,340 of OX596365.1, read as the reverse complement.
AATTCATGTGAAAAATAAAACTTAGAATGACATAAGACTGATGCGTTTTTCTATATCAATTCTGATATCATATCAGCCATTAGATGTACCAACTATTAACAATAATTTATTACAATAATGCTTTACAATCCCCACCAGTACAGTGACACATGAAAAATTTGCACAGTAAATTCTCTCCTGCACGTTACAAATTGCTTATAGCCCGGAGCTTGCAAGTTCTGTACTGACTAGCGACATGTGCGCAGGTTGATTTCGATGGCGTACGGTCAGATCGGTATGATCCAAGCTGCTGCTGGCTTCTTCGTATACTTCGTGATCATGGCTGAGAACGGATTCTTGCCGCTGAAGCTCTTCGGTATCAGGAAGCATTGGGACTCCAAGGCCATCAATGACTTGACTGACTCTTATGGACAGGAATGGGTATGTGTTTAAAACTGTGTGTAAAAAATAAGTTTTAAACTGCGTTACTTTGAATAGGACTTCAACCAGGCCTATAAGGGTCTAATGGACGACTTTCGGAAAACGCCCATTTATTAGTGGCCAACGCCCACATTAAAATCGAATTTTATTTCAGTACAGTCATGGCCTTCGGGCGGCCTAGAAACTCTGTCACCATAGTTGGCCACTGACTCATACGAACGAACGAACGAACGATTTCAGTACAGTTAAAAATAGTGTCGTAAAACGTCCAAATGATTCATTACGGTTTCTTACTTTATTTGTACAAAGGTTACATCGATCGATGTAACTTATTACAAAATACATTCAAACATACATGTTATGTAAAAGTATGTTTTTTATAATATTTGAACTTTATCAACATTTATTTGATTTCCAGCGATTCAAATCATGAATATTGCAATCATATTATTTCACGGACAAAGAAAAAGTTGTGAATTGTGAAAAAAGTTTCATCAAGAAAATTTTCCGTAATAAGAAAAGTTAGTCCGTTTATTAAAATTGTTTTGACTTACACACTTTGTTTTAGTAATTAGTCAATGGAAATGAAGCAGGGGAAATCTTTGAGATCTCATTACGTATTCAATTTGTTCAATCTACATTGCAAGCAAGATATCAATCTCAAGTTTTATAAATGTGATTTCATAACAGACATTTGGAAATTATGCCAAGGGCTTCGAAAAATAAGTTTTCTTTTCCTTTATTTCATTTACACTTTGTTAGATTTGTTTTGTTTTATGTATATCGTCAGTTGTCTCTATTATCAGCTAGTCTCAGTTTTTATGAAAATGATATCTTTTCCAGACATACCGCGACCGCAAAGCTCTGGAGTTCACCTGCCACACTGCTTTCTTCGTGTCCATCGTGGTGGTCCAATGGGCCGATCTGATCATCTGCAAGACTCGTCGCAACTCTATCGTGCACCAGGGCATGCGTAACTGGGCCCTCAACTTCGGCATCATCTTCGAGACCGCTCTGGCTGCGTTCCTGTCTTACACGCCTGGAATGGACAAGGGTCTCAGGATGTACCCTCTCAAGTAAGTTACACTTTTTCTAAACCTATTAGGTAGAAAATTGTTATTACTAAGACTATTAGGAGTTATGATGTGTTATTAAAATGTATATTGAGTTTGTTTGTTTGTTGACTAGGTTCGTCTGGTGGCTGCCTGCCATTCCGTTCATGCTGTCGATCTTCATCTACGACGAGATCCGGCGCTTCTACCTGCGCCGCAACCCCGGCGGCTGGCTCGAACAAGAGACTTACTACTAAACAGCACCGACCACTGTCCGCATCACTCGCTGCGTACATTACCTTCGTTTGTGTTCTATACAGACTGACAGCCGTGCCGCTGTCGTGTACGCTTCTCACCGCTTGTTACCCGCGTCTAGTAGTGCTGTACTGCCGCGCCGCGAGTGCCGAGTGCCGAGTGCCGAGTGCCGACACATGTTCCATCGCGTAACATGACCGAGGGCGCCCGCCGCACAACAACACTACATTATTATTATGATTTTACGTGAACTTTGTATGTATATATGCACAGTGGAGTCGGTATTTGTGATTATATAAAAAAATGTTATACACAATTTATTATTTGAAATCGTAAAACATTTTATTTTTGTATTTGGATCGTTGTAACTCGAGTGATTCGTGAATCTTGTCTCTGGTATTATGAATGTTTCGTTGAATCTCCACCGGTCGATGCGGATTGTATCGAGGACGCGCGGCCCGCGAGTGCGAGTGCGAGTGCGAGTGCGAGTGCGACGGCTAGCGGCCGCCGACTCGGACTTCATGTTACAGTAGTTCGCCCTTTCACACTATAATGCATATAAGTTAGAGAGTAATTAATGTAATACCGATAAATTGTTTTTCACATACTTATAAAATAAGTAATAAAAAATGATCGTTTAGCGGTAGTTGATCGTTCGTGAATCGAGTGGGCGAAGGTGCGACGCCCGCCGCGCTCCTTGCTCGGCGGCCAACGAAAAGCATTTGTTGTAATATTACCGGTTAAGAGCCATTATTATTATTATAATTTAAGTGAATTAGGTTTAAGTTGAATTTTTCGAGTGAATAAAGTTTAGTTGACGATTCGATCGGGTGAGTGGCGTATGAGAGGTCGATGTGGAGTGCCTGAGTTTTAGTGTACTACTGCTTACTGTTAGGTAGGTAGTTGAAATTTTGATGCCGTATTTTCAATCGTAAAAGTAGATAAATAAAGCATACACAGACGCTCGGCTTAGAGAGGCGGCGAAGCGAGGCTCGGGCGCGGCGGGCGCGGGCGAGGGCCTCGGAACACCGGCACGCGTGGCTGGGGCCTCGGGACACGGGCCCCGGCTCGCGCGCGCACGGGCCTCAGCCACGGGCCCCGCCCTCGCGCGGAGGCTGAGTCACCGCCCTCAGTGCCCGCGCGGGCCCTGACCGCGACTACACGACGCTTTTCTTTTCTAAAATAATCAGATTATTAGCGATTTTTGTCAAATTTAATTAAAATAGTCTGCTCATGGTAATTACGTAAGATTTTATTTCTTAATTAAAGGATAATAACAAACGTAGGGATGCGTAATTAGAGATTTTTAAAATTATACAGTTATGATAGAGTCTTGTTTTGGTCGGCGGTCGGTTCTTGTGGGATCGCGGACTGCGGGCCGCGGGACCGCGCAAGCCGTGCCCGCACAACACAAGAACCGATCGGAGCGATTTATTACAATTTTTCGTAACGAATACATATAACATTATAATAATGGTTACAAAAGTAAAATATAACATTATAGCGTCTAATAAAATCTAAATTATATGAAATGTTTATAGATATAATGATCGTTTCTTTAGGGTGTCCTTCTGTGCTTGTTTGATGAGAACGATGTACATCTCACTGAGAATAGTCGTTGATGATATTATTAATGATCTGATCTTTGTAAGCGGTTTGTTTAACATACACTGTAGAACTAACCTTGTTTTGCGTTCGACAGTTCTATACACCGATTAATTTTTTATAGTATTACTCTGTTGGCTAGGAGCGCTGTAAAAATGTAAGTGTTAATAAAAAAAACATTTTCAAAATACATATTATCATGGCGTTTCATTGTAACCGGTAATATTTTATTTAATACCTACCCATTTATTTGTTACTTGTGTCCAATAGAAATATAATTTATATTAGATTGTAATAATAAAGCCTTTAGTAAAACACTTATCTCTTATTGATATAAAGCCAACACAAGTAGCCCGTTTGTTAGTTATTATGAGATCACGGCGGATCTCGGCCGTCGTGAAATTAGCCGTTTCGTTGCGCAATGGAGCTTTTTCTAACTAAATTGTTATTGCGCATCACAAACGGCTAACTTCACGGAAGCCTAGATCCGCTGTGCGAACTATACCAATCGAATAAAGAGAGTCGTAGCTAGAGAAAGTTATATTCTTCAGAAGCCTAAAGGCAGCTATCCATCGAAGTTAAACATAAAGAGGTGTAAAAACATTCCATACTGCCGCTTGAATATTTTGCACTTCTTTCCGCTCGGTTTAACACGCGTCCTAAACCAGAGGATCAATCGATAAAGTGAGTTGAACCGCAGGGTTTATTCAAGGATAAAATCGAGGAATACAAGTTACGAGTTTCGAAATAACCGGCGCCGGCGGGTTGATCACATAACTCTTATGACCAACCACCATTGATCATACCTATTTCTGCCGCAAAGTAGTAATGCTCGCATTGCTGTGTTCCGGTGTGAAGGGTATGGTTTCCGGTGAAATTACTGGCACATGAGGCTTTCGATCTTAGCCTCAAGGTGGCAACCCGCTATTATAGTGATACCTCTGGTATTGCAAGCGTCCATAGGCTGCGATTACCGCTTACCATCTTGTGGGCCGTACGCTTGGTTGCCACTTCACTTGTATAAAAAAAAAGATCTCCATCTCAAACTATCTATTAAATCAGTTTGACCATAGCTCTATTGTCATAATGACAGTTTGAGATGGAGATTGGTCGCTAACAGAGTTGTGATCAAGGGACGGACCCGAAAGCTCCTAGCAACCTAGAATCTAGGTGAACAATCACGTCTATAAATAATAAATAATAATAATAATGCTTGACAATCCACACAGCATCATCTAGCCCCCAGGTAAGCTGCTGTTAAACAGAGCTGTATTATGGGTAGGTACTAGATGACTGATATATACTTATTACAATACAATACATAGATAGATACTTTTTATTATATATAGAAAATACCCGGAACAAATATTTGTAGATCGTACAAATATTTGACTCGAGGCGGGAATCGAACCCGCAACCTCCGCGCCGCAGACAGACCTGCGCCTGCTGCGCCACATCGGTCGTCTCATCTCATCATGAAGCATCAGTAATCTACGTAATTCAATACACTACGTCATATTTTATGCCTTCTATACCTTGTATAAAGGGTCTTTCATTATTAGTGCATAATATATCTAGAATATGTTCCACCACAACAAAGAATATACATGTAGGTACCTTTTTTATAGCATCTTTTCTGTTAAAAATCTCGAGATTAATTTATCTCGTCAATTATCGCGGTTCACTGTAACCACAGCTGTAACGCGCCGCGCGCTGCACTTTCGAATTGCAACAAGGATAAATAATAATTGATCAAATAAACTTTATTGATTTACTCGAGATTTTTAAGACAAAATAATAAAAAAAATAAGTACCTATATTTTTTTTGGTGTGTGGAACCTGGAATATTATGCACTATTATTGAAAGATCCTGGTATAATTTTCTTGACTGATTGTTGCTTTATTTATCTCGTCCCTGTGCTCAGAACAACGTAGACCGACGACGTTAAAGCGGAAGTAAACAGGAAGTCGGTGGATGGTGAAGACTCGAGATCGATCAAGGCGCTCTTCGACGGAGGCCTATGTCCAGCAGTGGACGTCCATTGGCTGATATGATGATGATGCAGTCAGACTAGTGGTGCTCAAGTCAAATTGCTTAGGAGACCAGAGGGGCGATTATGTAATTCGGTTAGGTACGACTTGCAATCGATTTCACTTGATTTCAATCAATTAACAAAAGCTTCTTGACTGTTCGCTGATGAAATCTGATTGCAACCGAGTTGCGTATTACCTACTGAGAGGTTAATATGCAATTCGATTGCAATCTTACTTTCCTTGTCCAGTCAATTTGTTTAGACAATTATGCCAGTGTCAAGCCCAGCCGTGGGTTATCAGAACGACAATGATGGTGTGATCGTAAATCTATTAGTTTAGTGTAGGTGCTTCAGTACCTACTTGTGTTATAGGAACTCTATTGTTTACGATGGTGAAAGTATAAGTTTTTAATTACATTAACATGAGGTTGTCAAATTTTAAAGAAAACACGGGAGCGAAAACTCAGGTTTCCAGAAACTAGTTACGTAAGTACCTACCCCTACCAGGTTTATTTTCGAAGCTCGGGGAAAAGTTTACGTTAAGAAATTTGATATCACGTTAAGTTAAGGCACGTTTTTGAAAAGGTGCACGGTATATAAAAAAACTCTCATTAGTGTAAGACCTCAGAGGAATTTCCTAATGTCTTTGTGTAAGACTAAAAAGTTCCGATTAACGTTGATAGGTTTTACAAGTTTGGCAAATTGAACTCTTTTTCATAGAGAAAAGAGTTAAATTTGCAAACTAAATATAATCATAGATCTTTAGGTATCTTAAGTCATCTATGATTCCGACAACAGGATACTGATGGATGAGATAAGCATGTATTTTTTTTGTATACCACTAAAGTGGTAACCAAGCGGACGGTCCACTTGATGGTCAGCGGTTACCGTAGCCTATGTACGCATGCAACATCATGCACTTGAATTCTCCCCTAAACGAAAATTTAAACGTGTCGCGATCACGAGGTTAGGGTCACGTTCCTAAACCTTTAGGCGATTATGTGGGAAAACACAATAATGCACTGTTTGATAACATTGCAATGCAAGGAACTTTCAGCGTGAGTATAAGTAACTTGGCATCACTCCAGTGTCCTAATTGGAACGGTCGCTTAATCCGCTGCATATTTTCGTAATGCGCTTACTGTTTAATATTTTTACAATGCAAAATACCTATCATAGGACTACTCTATACTACCTCATGGCTACGATAGTTGTTTAAGTAGACGGTTCAATTATAATTAGATAAATTAACCTAGTTCGAAATAATTAACAATAGATAGGTAGGTACTCTAGGTACCTCCCTAACAAGACTAAAAGTACCTATCATAGTTTTCCTAATTAAGTTGCTGCTAGTTTGCTACTTAGGTTTGGCTTTATAGGGACAAAAGTAATTTATAGTAGTTTCTGACAAAGTAAAAATAATCTCCTCGTAGCAAATTTAATTAATTTGCTACGGTACCTATTGGATTAGCTGATTTTATAAAAGATAAACCTTCGATCGCCATCGCTCCGATGAATCGAATTACCTACACCTCACTTTATTCTAAACTGCCGAAGGCCGAAGGGAACGTGCCGCTCGAAGTGTCGCCCTCGGCCTTGACAACAGGGTCCTTTTACCTATAGATACTTGTGTATTACACCTGTAAGCCAGGCCCTTCGCCCTATAGCTGCGCCGAACTCCCCACACACCCCTTCGTGCCTCCCGCACTCCGCGCATGCTCCAAGTCTCGCTTTGACAGTCCGACCGTGCCAACACGTCCCAATTACTTCCCTTGCATTGTTTTATAAAATTATAAAACCTGTGAACGTTTTAACGCGGTGGTACGAGAGATGCGCATCGATGGTGTCCAGTGAGGCAGGATGGTGGCCAACAGCGGCTTCATCAACTCGAATGGTAACAACATTACAATAAACATTTCTGTAACAAATTAGTGGAATTAGCAGGTTTTAAACGATAAATAATGTTGTAGTAGAGGCGACAGCGTACATAAGTGCGGTAGCTGCTTTCGCGGCCGTCGTGCTGGTGGTTCTTCTCTTCCTTGGGAGGAGGTGGTGTCATTCCACCGCCTTCGGCCGCAAGTGCCGTGATGACATCCTCCCTGTGAACCCTCGCGTTGCCGTCGAGCCCTGCTCGCCTCTCGACAATGTTCAGTTTGGTGAGTTATTCTACTTCTTCCATAGCAACGACTGATTCTTTTGTGTACATGAACCTGTTATTGATTCTAGTGCTCATACCTTTTATAAACCTTGATCAAACCTAGGAGTTTGATGTTTATTTGTATCTAGCATAGTAGTATTTGATTATGAAAAGATAATAAAGCTCAAGCTACAGTACGACTTATCAGTAGACAATAGCCATGGTATCGATCCGGTCATCAATTATTAATTTATAATTTGCTGAGCCATGGAAGCGTTAGCGTGTAGAATGTTAATCTCATTAATATTTTTGTAGTAACAGTAGTTTCAAGGGCGTCTAGTGCGTCATTGTGGTCCCTTGTGATTTACCTACTATCTAAGGGTTAATTCCTTTGTTAAGCTAACACCTCTAAGTACTAGATTTGTAGGTACAGTTAGCATGAAAGACCTTGGCCACTGTGAAGTCGTTGCCCTTATAATACAGACCCTTATTGTCGCCCCGAACTTTTCATTCGATTGTAGTTGTTGATTTATTTAAAATCCAAATGGAATTAAATTTTATAGATATAGCCAGATGGGGTGTAAGTATAAGATACCTAGATGTTTGTAGAGTTCTATTTTTTGGAAAAAGACAAAGTTATGTTTTTCAGAAACTTAAATCTAACGAAACTTAAGCTACAAATATCATACCCACAATATTTAATTCTACAGACTTGTTGTTGTATTTGGTAATAATTTTGTTGAATAAGTATTGTAATTTTTCGAAATGAATCGTCATTGAAACATGAAATTTTAATTGAATCACATGAAGTCAAAATTGATAGAAGTTCGAGGGAACTCTACTAAAAAAATATCAAGACACGAACTCTCACTCAACAGGCCGAGTTCCTTTGTGTTAAATAAAGGCGTATTGTAGACAAGACTAGTCTAGGCTAGTTACCGTATGTTTTATTGACGTTGTCTGTAAATCTGTGTTGTTATAGATGCTTTGTCGAAACCGAACCATTACCCCGATCGAATATACACGTACGAAGCCTCCGATTCGGACGACGAGCTGCGCTTGCGCATACAGGTAATAATAGATGGAACGTAACAACATGTATTTTGTGCCATTTGTTTGTGCTAAATCAGAACAATAAAATTAACCATCGGCATTCAAATGTATTACTGATTAACCACCCTAGTTTAACAGCAGACTGTGTTACAATATTTTCTGTGATAAATTCCGTAAGAAGGTGAATAGGGCTCATCTATTTCTGATCTTTCCTCATTGCAAAAGTTTTATAAAAGTTTTTCAAACATTTTAATAAAGTGTTGCGAAATTATCGTAAGTACTAAATATCGATCTCTAAAATCTAATTAATGTTAGGAAAACCCTTTCTTATCGTCATTATTTTGTGGTCAAACTTTCTATAGTTATAAAAATCTGAAATAAAAATAAATTAATGTGTTTGGGAGATGGGGTTTTACTTTGACTCTATTTTAGTGCACTTATTTCTAACGTAGCACCTAGATTGTAGACAGTGTAGCATCATTTTTATTATGCATGGATAAAATATTAAACTTAATACTTGACGTCTTTTCTTATGTACATTTCGATTCGAATTATAAATACCTATATTACTTGTGCAAGAGGGTATTACTAACTAATCTCTGTATGTGTGCCTTCTTGTTCATTTAGTTATTCTGAATTGCAATAATAGGACAAGGAAGAGGTTGAATGCCACTACGAAGAGAAGAATGAAAACGTGTGTCCATCGACCAAGCTTGATGTTGAACTGGTGGCAACCGCTCTTCGAGAAACGAGCCTCCGAGAGCCAGCTCTTCGTGAGACCAACCTCCGTGAGACTAGTCTAAGGGAGACGACGATCAGAGAGACCAGAATAGACCAGGCAGTCTCTCAACGCGCGGAGTATATTCACACCTTGGAAGCGCAGAGCAGTGTTGATAGCGATGTCATTGCCCATAACGTAAGATTTTTTGTTTTATGTGGCGCCAAAGACATTGAGAATACTCTTCCTCTGAGGGTAAAGTTATTACTCAATTTGTTTTACAGCACTTAGTACACATATGTACGTTGTTTATTTTAATGACACAAAACCTGCATTTTTATGCCCAGTTCACATTATTCCAGTCCAGTGATTCCACACTGGCTTACTCGTGCGTCAGTAACGTAGACACTGTCAAGACACTGGAGTCTTTGAGAATCTTTATGACAATCAACATTTGTAAATGACTTGCCAGGACACATCTCTGCTGTGCGCCGACAGCGGCAGCAGCCAAGAGCGAGGCGCCGTTGAATTGACGTTGCTATATGACGCTCCTGTGAGAGCTATGACAGTCCATGTACTGCAAGCCCGCGGCTTACAGCAGAAGAATCCACCGCAGATACTTCAAAGTCAGGTAAGGTACTGGCAACGAATCTCTGCTGTCGTGAAGTTAGCCGTTTCGGTGCGCAATAATTTTTTTGGACTATATGCCTTTGCGTCTGAGAATCGTCTATCTATTTAGATCCCTTATACATTTGAGATAGCATTTGAATATATCACTCGACACCGAAAACTTGTTAATTCCAGGTTCGTGTGGTGTTGCTTCCATTGAAGAAGCAGAAATTCAAATCAAAGATTCGCAACGGTGAAAACCCTCAGTACATGGAGAGCTTTGTACTTCACAAGATTAATCCGGGTAAGTTATTTCACATCAGTTCGCGCGTTTGTTTTGTTGGTATCATTATTAGAATAGTACGTACGAGATTGTTCGTCTTTTTATATCAATTCGATTTCAATAAAACCTGTGAATCGACAGAAGACGTTCATGGTCTCGGTCTCCGTATCCGTATCTACGGATGCGAACGCATGCGTCGGCAGCGGTTGCTCGGCGAGGCGGCCGTCAGCTTCGCGACCCTCAACTTTGAGCTGGAGAACAGCCTGTGGCTTCAGTTGGCGCCGAGGCAGCATCACCAGCCTGCACAGGTGGGTATCTGATATTATCGATAGAGTAGTTTTGGAAACGAGGTCAATGGTCAGCGTTCTGCTAGGTTCAAGTTCTACCTAGTTGAATTTTTTTATAATTACAACAAATGCAATCTTTTTGAACTTATTCGTTTTAATTTGTTTTAGTTTAATATTTAAATTTTTATTAAAATTAATTTTAAGCAATATTAAGTCAAGTGTTTTGTTTTCTTGTTAAAATTTATACTTATTCATTGTTATTTAGGTAGTTAAGAAATGTAAATATTTTTAAAAGTTCTTGTATAACGCATTGGTTGTCTTCTGTAATGTTGTACTTATGGTTAATAAATAAATAAATAAATTATTGAAGGATGTGAGCTCGTGAATGACACAAGTCTCCCTCATAAAGCGCCATAACCAATCTTGAGCCTGGACAGTTCACCGACTTTCTGCGACCGCTACAATGTCATCGGTCCATCGAATTGAGAGCCGATTCGAACGGTTCTCCAGTTCGCGGTCGCCATTCGAGAACCAACTCCAGTGGTTATCAGTACTAAGAACTATATGCCCTCTGCCAGTTTAAATAATACTATTTTTGTATTCCAGCAGCTCCCGAAACTAGAGTTAGCCAGCCCGATGACAGGCATCCTGGCCAGTCCATCTATATCGACAGTGGTGACGCCTATCGGCGCGGGGGGGGAGGCGTGTAGCCTCGCGCGCTCTGACTCTGCGTCATCGTGCTGCAGCACCCGCTCTGCGCCAGAACTGCTGCTCGGGCTGCAGTATAATGCTACCACTGGACACTTGTCTGTCGAGGTAAGAGTTATCTTTATGTATCCATACTCCAGGTATCTTAGCTAGCAATTAAAGCGGTGACGCCTGTTGGCGCCTGTTGGCAAGGTTGAATTTGGCGCTAGGTTTGACGAAATGTCATATTTCAATACCTTGTCCAATACCGATCGCGTTCAAGAGTAAGGCCTCTGTTCTGCACCAGAACTGCTTCTCTGCAGGATAGCATATAGAAGGTAGCACGCATTTTGCCTTTCTGTTAAGACTACAATATAATGCGTTTTCTAAGGTCGAATTTCTTAAACTGATGATCACCAGACTAAGTTAAATAAGGGAGCCTGAGCTAGTTTAGTTAGCTTTTAATCAATCAACTCAACTATCTAGATCTAGATCATCTATATCAATTATTGCTCTTCAAAGATTTGAAACTGTAGTGGTTAGAAATCATTTTAAATATCGCTCTTTATTTAGGCCAATCACTGTTCTACACGTATTTATCACACAGTCTTGCTCGAGAGTAGGCACTGGCTAATGTTCCCAATGCTGGGATACTGACCCAACAGTGAGTGGGAACATTAGAAAGCTGTCATGATGATGACTAATATTGCATCTGGTCTGGTGTGCAGGTGATAAAGGGCACGCACTTCCGCAAGCTTTCTCCCAACAAGTCCCCGGACACGTACGTGAAGCTGTGCCTCATCAGCTCGCTCGGCATGGAGATGGGACGCTGCAAGTCCAGCACGCGCCGCGCGCAGTCCAACCCTCTCTACAAGGAGCTCTTTATATTCCAGGTTTGATCTCTTGCCAACTTCTGAACGCCTAGTACTTTTACTACAATCGTGACCATTGGTCACTTTTGCGCTTCTAGTTAATTTGCTAGCTCTACAAGAAACACTATGACATGAATTACCGAAATTCAACTTCTAGATAACGCAGTGGAAAGATAAATTTTGTATGAAAAACTCAACGCGGACAAGATCGCGGAACGTTTCACTTAGTCATACCTATTTAAATAGTTCTCTCGGCGGATTTAGACTTCTGTGAAGTTAGCCGTTTCGATGCGCAATGGAGCTTTTTCTAACTAAATTGTCTTTGCGCATCACCAACGACTAATTTCACGGAAGCCTAGATCCGCCGAGAGAACTATACTAATCTCACTAAAAATATTATAAAAGTGAAATATTGGATGTTTTGATGTTTGGATCTTTGTTCCTTTATAACTCGACAACCGCTGAACCGATTTGACTGAAATTTAAAACATAGATAAATAATGACCAGGAATAAAACATAGGCTACTTTTTATTCCGAAAAAATGTATGGTTCCCGAGTTTCACGTGTACTTATATAACAGCTAGTATTCACATAAAATTGCCTTGTTAGGTGGCTCTGTTCCAACTGACGGAGGTGACTCTGATGGTGTCGGTGTGGTGGCGCCGCAGTGTGAAGCGGAACGAGATGGTGGGCTGGTTCTCTCTCGGCCACAGTTCTTCGGGACGAGACGAGCAGCGACACTGGAACGATCTGTGCGAACGTCATGACCAGGTATAAAGTGAACCAATGAATGTCTTTAAAATATTCTTTCATGCTACATCATGCTGGTTTCTCAAGGGAAAACTTTCCAACAAGGATAACTATTAATTGAACAGATTATCCTAATCGATTTACTCAAGATTTTTATCATAACAGATTTTTTCCAAAAAAAGTAGATACATGTTCATATTTTCGAATAGAAAACTCCAACTGGTTTCGAATCCGCGACACATTAAATTACAGACCACATCAGTGTTTTCAGAAATAGACACATCAAGATAATGTTTGCAGGTGCAACGCTGGCACGTGTTACTGGACTCCTGACAATCTGGCACATAGCGCGACGAGACCGCGCCACTGAGCTAGCCTGGCCACCCGGCCCCTGGGACATTCCCAGCGAACGTAAGCGAACCAACTACACCTGTCTCACTCTCACACCCGAAACGCGGACAGGTAAGAACGGTTCGCTCGTTCTGTACCAGCTGGTACTTTTTAAGGTCTACGGACCTTTTTGGTGTTTTAACACTTGATGGTTGCTTTTGTTGTAACAGCACTAGCGATTTGCTTATGTTTTTGTGTGTTACATTATAGTTTTTGAATCGGAACGGAACGGATGTTAAATGATAGGGCACTTTGACTGATTCGATGAATGCACGAATGTTACTGAAAATTGAATTTATAACGGTATTTCTGTCGAGTGCACAGGAATTGCAGTTTTATAAAATTCTTCTTGAGGCTTGTTAGAGAGTGTAAAGATTTTGAAAACGAACAGATTGTAGTTATAATGATGAAGACTTGGAGCGCACAATGCATGTGAGATAGAATAGTGTACTAGAAGGATATTTATTATAATATTATACTATCTACACATACCAATGTTATCTTAGCCGTCTTTAAAATATTCATATTTATTATTATAGCTATTTAATAGAACCTATTATCATCTACACATCAAATTAGGCAATGATTCCTTATTATACCACAATTTAGGTGCGAAGATTTTTTGTCTAATTGCGTATAAAAAATGAAGTCTTCTATGTGTAACCGAAGTAGCGCCTTTACAAACACACTAACGGTTTATCGTTTATGTTCATACAATATATTAATAATGAGGTTTTAAATAACGTTGTGTGTGTCTTTAAAAGTTAGATGCATAAGAATAAATAAAACATTAACATACATTTTGCTTACCTATCTTTGATTCAATAAAAAATATATTCAACTCATATTTTACAGAAAAACAAGATAAAAGTAGCTGATAGTTTTAGACAAATAGGTGAGTATTGAAATATAGCTAACATTTTTATGAATTCGTAGACTTTAGAAGAAAGTTTAGGTAATAAGAAGCTGTAGATTTTTTATACTTATACGCGTTTCTACATTAGTGAAAGATAGAAAATATTTATGAAAAAATTATGAAAAAAAAACATATTAGCGGTATTATTCATTTATTCATATTATTATAAATCGTCAATTTTATTTAGAATAACTTTATATTTCAGTTTATTAACTACGTAAAAAGTAATTATACCTATGTGCTCTCCTATTTGTCTAACTTTTAGCCCTTATTCATATTTATACTATACACCTCTGTTAGCTAACATGTAGTTAAAATCTGTCATATTTATAAAATAAATAATAAATAAATAATGCTGGACAATCCACACAGCATCATCTAGCCCCAAGATAAGCTACTGTTAAACAGAGCTGTGTTATGGTACTAGATGACTGATATATACTTAATACAATACAATACATAGATAGATATTTTTTATTATATATAGAGAATACCCAGAACACCCGGAACAAATATTTGTAGATCGTACAAACATTTGACCCGAGGCGGGAATCGAACCCGCAACCTCCGCGTCGCAGGCGGACCTGCGCCCGCTGCGCCACATCGGTCGTCAAATTATTCATTAACATAAGAAATGACAAGGAAGAAAGGCATAGAACTTTTGCATTACATTATATTTAGTTCATTATTTCTTTAACTTATAAGTAATGTATTGTGTTTCCTCGTTTTATAAGTAACTGTAAGTAATTGAAGTCATTTACTGCATGTCCATAGACAATAGATAGGTACATTTTTATCCTATTCAAGTTATATGCTTAAATTAATTAAATTTAATAAATTTTATGTAATTACCACTGAAACTGTTATTTTCAGGTTGTCTAAACTATAGTATTAACTATAATAATAAAATAGCTTTCTTATCTATTTGTATCGCTGAAATGACCAATTTATAACATGCAAAACTACTTAACATTCTATATTTAGATGTATCGTTGATCTTTACGTGTGGAAGCTTATGCATTATTATTAAAAGTATAATGAAAGTACATGAAGACATTACATGTTATGTATTGTAGATAGATACCAAATATTCATAGGAAGCTTAATTATATACACTTTCTATTAACAATAATTATAATTACTTAACTAAGATCTTTCTCAAATCCTATAGAATCTTTTACAAATACATACATAATTAATTATATAATCGAAGAGCCAAACTAGTACCTGCTAAAGAAATGTTTATTTACCCAATGTTGCAAATAAATCTATATTTAAATGTTAGGCATGTAACAAAGTTTTGAATTATAATGTCATTATCTGAAATGAGGATATTGGTAAAATTGCTCTATTTAAATTAATTTATATTTTATTAGGTCAACAAATGTTTGTTATGTGTTTCAATTTAAAATTATCCTCTTAGGCCCATATTCCAGAATTAGAATTGTAATCGAGACTCAAGCATGCTTGATTCGTTTGGTTCTTATATACAGACTATATCGACTAACACTGCAATGTTCTAAAGTGTTTTCACACTTTGTTATTGTTATACTTAATAATGATGTTATTTGTTTGTGTTAACAGTTATTTGGTATTTGTGGTAGGTGGTAGGGCTCTTTGTGCAGAGCCCGACTGGGGTGGTACCACCGTCCTGTCTATTTCTTCTATTACCTATGGTTTTAATAATAAACTTTATGTTTTAGACGATTTTTTTTGTTCAGGATTGCCAGTGACGTTACTGGAACATGAGATACACCATCTTTATCTCATTCAGGGAAATCTAACAGCAATCAGACGCAAAAGGTTTGCGCGCGTTTTGTTTTTTACCGCTTTGCAAATCATTCGACCCACCTGATGAACTTAAATATTATTCGGTTCAGATAGTAAGTAGTTACTGTAACTTATGGACGCTTGCAATACCAAAGGTGTGCCAGTGCGCATCCTAATGCTGCGATTTCACTTGACATATATTTGTGTTATTTCGTCAATACAAATTCATCTCTGTATTAGTTCTGTACAAAGTGTATTGACGAAATAACGCAAATATTTCTAAAAATATGCCAAGTGAAGTGACTTCCATGCCATCCTTTGTAACAAATAAAAATGTTCCGAACGTAGCTAGGCGAACAAAATTTAAAACTAAAAACATCTGCGCGCGTATGGTCTCATATTTGTCTTGACCAACAATGACCGGACCGATAATATCGATGTACAAGTAAAACTTATTAATTAATTTATCGATCGTATCTATACGATCGATAAATTAATAAGTTTTTCAATAATCAGTGGTTAAAATTTGCCTAACTTAATTAAATCTTTTTTTGACAAATAAAGTATCTACACTATACACTATCCATTATTACAGCAATATTTAAATATTATTCAAGCATCAGTATTCAGTAAATGTAATTTTAATTCTCTTAAATATTAAGATAAGCATTTCTAATAGTCCCAATAAAAATTGTTACCAACCTACACATTAGTCATGAGTATTTCTCAATAAACTTTATACATTTCCTAAATCTTGTTTTATTTTGAACCGCCTTTTAGCAAGCCTATAATATGGTATCTAGTACTGCCAGCGGATCTCGGCTGATCTCGATGTCTTGAAGTTAGCTGTTTTGATTCGGAACGGAGCTTTTTCGAACTGACTGTCTTTGGGCATCACAAACGGCCAACTTCACGTCACGATAGCCAAGATCCGCTGGCACTTTGCAGTACTAATATATATACAACAGTCATCAAGACCGACACAAGAATACCTACTTTATAACGAGAACCGTTTGTTCTATTTTACGCAAGGCATGAAGTACTTTAAGAGTAGTAGAGTTCTTTGTCATAGAGCCCGTCCGGGGAAAGACTACCACCATACCTATTTCTGCCGCCAAGCAGTACTGTTTGCATTGCTGTGATCCGGTCCGAAGGGCATGGTTTCCGGTGAAATTACAGGCACATGAGACCTTCGATCTACGTCTCAGGGTTGCAACCCGTGAGTGATACCTCTGGTATTGCAAGCGCTCATAGGCTGCGGTAAGAACTTACCATCTTGTGGGCCGTACGCTTGGTTGCCACTTTAGCTGTATAAAAAAAAAACTTAAAAAAAAAGCACGTGACAATATAATATACCTACCAGTAAAATAATCTGTAGCACAGAACAGATATTAGTACTAATGTTGATTAAATAGTTCACTAATTACCACGTACGAGTTTAATACTGATTAAAATAAATTATCTTTTGTAAATTAACCATTAATTATACCATATCATTACTATCGTGTCAGGTGCATATTAAAATAAATACCATACGAGTTTTCAAGGGTAATTTTGAATAAAAACATCCCGACACAACTATTTTAGAAGCCTCGTGTACGTACAGGTAAACTTTGATTTGTTTTTAACTTAGTACCTAATAGCTATAATACTATTTCCTATTCTCTCAAAACCAGATTCAGGGCATATTTTCACCAAGACTAGATAATAATATCTAGGTACTTGCACAATACTTTATGATCTCTATCATTTTACCAATTTACTGTAGAATCAAAATTAAACGTGACAATGAAGGGCAACTATAAAACTTTGCTACGAAAGTTCTGCTTGGAGGGCACGGTACTGGGACTTAAATACTTTTATTTGTATCCAGATCGTCTATCTAGGTAAGTCTTTTATATTTATTACTTGATCTTTGCAGTTTCACATGCGCTATTTTTCTCACCGCTTAAACCTTCTCTACAAATATTTCAAGACTAAAATCAGTCAGTCGTTCTCGAGTTTTAGCTACGAGTAGATTAACGAACAGCAACAAATTTATTTTTGGAAGATGATAGAAAATCGTGATTAATTGGGAAATGGCTAACCTTTTAAGGAATGCCTAAAATAGCATACTAATACAGCTGCGTTGCGATATGCATAAGCTTACGCTCTGTTAGTACGGTAAGGCTACGTCGTAGGTTACAGCTACGCTACGATGTTGCTACGGAATGCCTACGCCGGCCGCCGAAGTTTGAGCTTTTTTATAAAATAAAACTGCAAAAATCCCATAAAAATATTGACAGCTGGACGATAAGTTTACAATTATCAAACGATTTTATCGTGATTAGCCCTCAGTACGGCTACGCTTTTACTACGGTACTGCTACGCTTTTACATAACCACTATGCTGCTACATACAATGTCGCGCGTTTATGTCGTTTGTATGGTCTTTTTTTTGAGGCAGGCATACCTATGAATATTTTTTTAACTCTAATAAATTGACGACCTTATTATTATTAATATATTTTGCTGTGTATGTTAAACAGATGTTTTTGGAGTGCTAACATGGTAGCGGTGTTCTTCCTAGCATGCACTCTGACTGAGCGACTACACAGTCGGTTCGTGGAGATGCCCACTCAGGTACTAACCATTCAAATGTTCTACTAATATATGGAGTAAAACTATCGTTTTACTCCATATATTAGTTATTTTTATATGCTTCGCACGGGTGCAATGAAAACTTAAGCACCCGTGTGAAGCTGGCGCGGGTCGCTAGGAATCCTACTGATATTATAAATGCGAAAGTCTGTGTGTGTATGTGTATGTTTGTTACCACGTACCTTCGTGACGACTTAACCGATTGTGATGAAATTTGTAGATGGCTTAAGTCCTGGAATAACACATAGGCTACTTTTTATGCCGGAAAAATGTACTGTTTCTGTGGGATAGCATAAAAACTGCAAAAACTCGGGTGAAGCCACACGGGTCAGCTCGTATATAATATATGCTACTCAGAGATAATAAAGTAATAAACGGTGCAATAATTTTTGAGATCGAACCCCCGTAGTTTGAATTTATTCGTTGTAACGAACGAACAAAATACAAATCTTTCATCTTTATAATTTTAGTATACACTAGCTGTGCCTTGTGGTTTTGCAGTTTTTATGCTATCCCACAAGGATAGTTATGTTCCTTGATCCCACCCCACAGGAAGACAATTTTTCCGAAACAATAAATAGCTTAACTATGCCAAATTTCATCTAGATCTGTTCAGTATTTCTGGCGTGATTGAGCAACAAACATCCATACATCCACCTAAACTTTCGCATTTAAAAAATTGATGTGATTTATTTAAAAAAAAGACTAACAAGTTCATCACAAAGTGTGACGTACTAGTGTCCCCACAGATCACCATTGAGAATCAGTACGAGCCAGTTGGCAACCTGCCATACCCCACCATCACTCTATGTTCTCCCGTCCAAATCACGCGGAGCTATATGAAGAAGCTGCAAAACTCAGAGTAAGTCTAGTGCCTATCATTACAATCTAGTCAAAGGGCCTTTTTTCTGGTGTTATCAGCAGTAATTTTCAAATTCAGTTTTAATTTGTGATAGAAATCTCTCAAGGGAGTTGAAACAAGACCTGTCATGAGACTTATAACGACTAAGGTTGAATTCGACCAACATCTGCGAAAACTATTCTGGGGAATACGGAATGTAAAATACCAGTAAACTGTCAGTTTACTCTGGAACTACGATTTATTCGGAGAACAGTGGCCACTCGAGTTTTATCGAATCACAGTTATGTTCCTTGGTTGAATCCAACCTTGGATAAAGCTTACACACTCATATTTTTCAGTAATGTAACCCTTGAAATCAACTTGGAAGAAACACTGCCTGATATTTTGGGCTTGTATGAAATACTTCCCAAAGTCAATGAAAGTAGCCTGATTAGTCTACAAACACTTTTGGATAGGAAGAACATTACGGTACGTATTTATGTTCGTAGTGTTTTGGTGAAATTAATACTATAAAAATAAACAATCACGATTAATTAATTTTATGGTATAACTACAATCGCTATGGTTGGGTTACAATATGGCTATGGTTTTGGTACGAAACGACTATGTATGTCACGATATGGCTACAATGTTGCTACAGAACGGCTTTGAGTTAATCTACGATTGCGTTATGATAATGGCTATGCTGCTACTACAGCATGACTACGCCGTAGTCACGCTACGATTGCGTTGGAATATGGCTAAGCTGCCACTACGGTAGTCTCGCCTACGATTGCGTTGTGATATGGCTACGCTTCTGCTACGGCATGTCTACGACGTATTCACGCTACGATTGCGTTGTGATATGGCTACGCTGCTGCTACGGCATGTCTACGCCGGCCGTAGTTTTAGTTTGTCTATCAAGTCATCTCTATAGCCAGGGTTATATTATTCTATCGTGGAGTATCGTGACGCGTCATAAGTATATTGTATCCATACATTTACAGAATCGTCACAACACACTGCGCTTTAGTAATATAATTTTAGAATTATATTACATAAGCATATCGTATCCATACATTTCGTATGGCTAACCATACGAAATGCTTATGATGCGTCACGACACGCCACGACAGAATAATGTAAACGCGGCTTTAGTCTAATCAAGACTAGTGTCGAAAGGTGACACACAAAATAATATATCTTAAAAAGCGATTTATTAAAAACTGTTATTACTGTTACATTATGCTTTTTTACTTTAATCGCAGGTTTCAGAACTGTTGGGTAACGCCGCGCAGAGTTGCCATAGCTTTCTAAAGTTATGTTTCTTTGAAACGGAGCGTTATCAGAACTGCGAGACATTGTTTTTGCCAGTTCTCACCGCTCACGGGCTCTGCTGTAGTTTCAATGCCAAATACATTTACAATGGAAAAATGTAAGTAAAGTATCTATGCAGTTAGAGGTACCCAACTCTATTTTGATTAGTCTAACTAAACGAATCCATCTAATCCAGGACCAATTTCTAAATTCATAAACTGCAGGCTGTTTTTTGTTGCTACTGATCTTATCGTTTTTTATCGACATGGCGACAGGCTTTCTATGCCTGTGCTTTTGTACTCATAAAATCTAAGTAAAAAAAAGACATCTTATTATCTTAAGGAACGAACATGCTCCTGATGCCATCACAAGAACTGTGAGGAACACAGGAGAGGGCAGAGGGCTGGTCGTGGTCGCTGACTACGACAGTGGTGACGCCGTTGAGGGGACTATTCTGAATGGAGGTGCTATTGAGGTGATTCTTCTTAGCCGTCTCTTGGCAGAGCGCTCGTGGGTTGTCAGGAAGTACCTATTATTGTTAGGGCTGTGATTGGCATCACGATATCTCGCTATTTATTTCTATTGGTTCCAATCCCAGTGCATTTATGAAAGAGAGAGAATGTATGAGTGCTTGAGAGACAATGTATAAAAATTTAAAATCAGCGAACAATGGATTTTGGATTAGTGGGACTAACCCTACTGATACTGACTCATACATTTTTTTTTTATTCTCTTGCTTGCATTTAACCACTATCTTGTTTGTTCAAACTTTCTCTACCCAGGTGATGTACTCAGATATAATCGAGTTTCCCACGGACCGCGAATCCACCCTCATAGAGGCCAATACCGAGTCATTCCACGTCATCAACGCAGAGTATACCACGTGTTCCCAAGAAGTGATGACCCTTTTACCTGAGGAGTAAGTCAATATTTTATAGAGATGGCGGAGGCTTTCAATTATTATTAATAGGCCAACTCCCTCAGTAGAGTTGGTTAACTAAGCGCTGCTTTCTCGTGCATCGGAGGACGCATTCGCAGTCGATCACGGTCAGTTTTTGGTTTTATAACCTGTAACCTGGTCTATTTACTTTGCTACTGTGTACTTTATTCATAATCACACTATATACAGCTCTGTGTGTCTTTCAAATCTGACTTCGTCTTTGTTCAATGACAAGATAAATTAAAGTTTTATAGGTAACAGTGTAGGCACAGTTAATTAAGTATAGTAAGATTGACTCTACATAATTATCTCCTCTTCACTTATTGTCGATGAATAACCTATAATAGGGTGGGTTAGATTACAATCATATATTTTTTCCAGTCGTAAATGCTACTTAGACCACGAAGCCAGTCTCCCGTACTTTGCTAAATACAGCAAGTCAGATTGTGACGTCACGTGCATAGTGCAAGCAGTGTTAGACCAGTGCCACTGTCTGTTGTTCTACATACCTCACGCGACTAGTTCTCACTATATATGCAACTTGACCAGCATACCTTGTCTTATGAACGCCAAGTGTAAGTACACTCACATCTTCTTTATCTTCTTCTTTTTATATAAAAATGCTTTGCGTTAGTCTCGCTAAAACGACAACGGCTGGACCGCTTTGGTTAATTTTGGTCGGAAATATTTGTAGGAGTTCGAAAAGGTGAAAACCGAGTCGAAAAGAGCTCGTCCGGGGAAGAACTACCAACATACATTTTTCTACAAGCAGTAGGTACCTAAGTGCATGTGATATCACTGATGTCGCAAGCCACCTTTGTGGTATAAAAAAATACTAGTTAGCACCACTTTTACTCAGAACAGACGCATAACAAAATCTGTTTGTTAAAAATGCTATGTAATATCCTTTCAGATTTCAGCAAATCAATGTATTCTTGTAACTGCTTGGCTGATTGTGAACCACGCAGGTATGCAGCAGAAATAGTCCTGGGAAACTTCAATGCAATTCCGTACATGCTAAATGACATTTTGTAAGTTTTAAGAACCACAGAACAATTTATTAAGTGGTTGGTTGAACATGGGAATGTAGAGTTTTGACAGTAATATTACAAGTAGGTATTTTCTTGTTTCAGCACTGATTTAAAGTTTAACGAGAGCTCGTTAATAATGAACTTTTTCTTCATTAACTCAATGTACGTAAAGAAAAAACAAGAAACTGTGATGTCGCTCACAATTTTAGCTTGTGAGTATTTACTTACAGATAATAATAAATAGGTAATCATTCATATCCATCTATATTGACGACCGATGTGGCGCGGCGGGCGAAGGTCCGCCTGCGACGGTTACGGGTTCGATTCCCGCGTTTGTACTATCTGCAAATATTTGTTCCGGGTAATCTGGGTATTTACTATGACATAATAAAAAAATATCTATCTATTTATTGTATTGTAATAGGTAGGTATATCAGTCATCTAGTACCTATAACACAAGCTTTGCTTAGCTTGGGGCTAAACGATGCTGTGTGGATTGTCCAGCATTTTTTTTTTGTGATTTTTTATTTTTCTAATAATGGCTATTGTTGGCGATTCAAATATGATTTGCGTTTTTTTTATTGTGATTGTCCTGAATGCTGATCGCGAGCAAATCCGCATTTAAGGCAACCACCCATCCACCGAAGCGGAGTGAAGTCTAACGTTTTAGTAAATAAATAATAAGATTTAACGTAAACATAATTGTTTCTAGCTAACCTCGGGGGCATATTTGGTTTGTGTCTGGGCTGCAGCTACATCAGTGTGCTTGAGATTGTATTCTACTCCTACATGGCTATCAGGAACCACCTCCGAAGACGCCGCCGGCAAAGAACCTTTGTCCGTTATTTGGAATAGAAATATATAATATGCTTTTATGTATTTACGAGCTTACCCGCGTTTGTGCAGTTTTTATGCTATCCCACAGATATTCAGTATTCAGAATTCATTTATTTATTGCAGTCATTATGTTACATGGTTAGGTGTTAGTTTAGGAACATAATGAACCCTATTTAGGGTACAGCAACAGTTCGGAGTAGAGGCGGACCGATGTTTATAGATTTAATTATTATACAATTTGTAAGGATATATATTTAAACTAATAGATCATAAATTGTTCTAAGTATGTACGTCACGTAATTTAGATTCAGGATATGCAGTCAACTTTTCCGGGATAAAAAATAGCCTGTGCTATTCCAGGACTTAAGCCCTGATGTAAAGTCGTCATGAAGATACGTGGTAACAAACATACACACAGACTTTCGCATTTATAATATTAATAGGATTACACTAGTACCACTGCGTCTGAAAGTTCTACAGTCGAACTAGTTGAGACTCTTTTTCTATATAATATTTGGTTATTTAATATAATTATTACATAGGCTGTATGTATTGTAGTACTGATTTAAATATAGTATTCCTACTGTCTAATAAGGGAACATAACAAGGAAAGACAAATAAAAGGCACAAAAATCAGGTGTATGTAAACAAATTTATATTTTTCAATTTACAGCTATTCGCTATTTCTGCTAACGATATCAAATTGTATCAAATATATTGCTTTACTATTACTTTCATGAAAAAATACAAAATGTACACTACAATGCGTTATAAAATGTTATAGAAAAGTTACATTTCATAATCTATTCTTATTATGCGCCTATGTCCTATTATAAAACTTCGTGTATATAAAATTGCGCTATTGCACATAATTTAGTGATGATTTCAAACATACATTACTAAATAAATACTCTCCGCTAACTCGGCGCCTTTCTATAATACTTGAAGGGAATCGCTAAATCTAACCTAACATAAAATCAATATTTGGCTTAGATTTTACATTACATCTACAATAAAGCATATAAAATAATATTTTGGTCTAAGTTATGCGTTAACAGTAATTTTAGTGCCCTTACTCTAATTATTGCCTTAAACTAAAAAATATTTTATTCCAGTGCTCTACCAATTACATTCAACTCTCGCCACCGTAACATATATATCTTTTTTACAAAATACCACGTTTTAAAATACAAAGAGTATTTGAGATTTAACTACATATTTAGCCTTTATTCGCCGTCGTCACCAATATTGTTTTTAAATAAATAAATTGCCCTAGATAAACGATGGCGGGAGTTGAACATGGACAATACAAATCCAGCCACTTGAGGCGCAATTACAAATCACTGGACGTATCACAAAAGGCTTAACATAATTACCGAACTACCAATACCTAATCCAATGGAACGGTATAACGTTACATCAACATTGAGCTAACTTACATCAAATATATTAATTATTTAAGTATGTAATATATATTGCTGTTAATTTACGGTTAACTATAATTATTGTATCCCTGAGAGTAGACGTAGTTAATGGCACTAGGTTATTATGACAAGATACTTCGAGAATCGCGTGATAAATATAACGTGCCGATAAAGTTCAAAGTCGAATAGTAAAGAGTTATTTTACACAACTACACTTATTTTTAAACGCACCTATTTCTCTAGCCTCGCTAGAATAAAGCACAACACGAAAATAAATCCCTGAAATGCTTCAAATAAAACTCTGTTTTATTTTAGATCACAATTATTATTTTTTATCTGCCGAAATACATATCTATTATAAAAAATATTCTCAATAGATCGTTATAAAAAACTCTTAAATTGACTTCCGTAGGCTGGCAACGCTAGGCCATCACTAAAGACTACGTTATAAAGACAAAGCACAAGTGAGCAATAGTTTCTATAGAGCTCAATAAATAGAAAAGGTCGTAGACCGAAGAGAGAAGGAATCGAAGAAAGAATACATAGATCGGACCGAAAAATACCGAATAATAAAACTATCGTGAATTATATCATTCATTTTAAAAACTGGTACTTTCATGTACCGGTATATCGGTGAAGAGGCACTGACACTGCAGTGCATATCGCGACGCTTCTGCGCCGCGTTCTTGCACCTTGAGGAAGACTCTCGAAATCGAGTCGAAACAGTGTCGTCTTCATCGATATACCGGTGAAAACACCCGTTAAAACGTTAATACCGAATAAATAAATCGTAGTCTACGAAACTCGAACGCGAACCGTTCGCTCAGCCACTTAGCTCACCTTACTCTTGAAAGCGACAATCGTGGCAAATATCGTAGCTCAACTCATGTCGGTGACAAAGTTCAGAGCATTCACAGCTATAAGCTGAACCGCGGAAACCGTCACGATATATCCGCAAGAGTAGACCCTCAGATATCTTGGAGTTGTTCGAAGAGCGTGTAAGTGGCGTCGAGCTGATCTCAGAGAGTGACGAGGCTGTGGTGTGAGTCCGGGGAGACTATCTCGGGGGCGGCGCGCTGCTGGTGAGCGCAGGGGTGCGGGTGAGGGTGCACGGGGGTGAGGCCTGTGCCACCCTCCATCAGGCTCTCGAAGTTGAAGGGAATGCCGTTGGACGGTGTGCTGATCTCGATGCCGGCGATCTTGTTGTTACCGAGCGCCTTGTTGTTGTGGATCTGTAACAAAATAAATACTATTAATAAATGTGATAGCTGTGATGGTAGTTTTCCTTAGACGTTTCATTGATAAATAGGTCCCCTATGGAACAAATCACTAACTAGGAAACACCTATGTGCGATTTAGGGATCATAATATATTTTTTTTAAACGCTTATAACAATGTTAAAACTGAAACTTTCAAATCCTATACAAATTGACAGATGGACGATACGTTTACGTTTACGATTGTCAAACGAAGTTTTCCTGATTCGCCCTCTGTTTTTAGTACCGTTCAAAATAATGTAAAGTTCTATTGAGTTTGCAATACCCAATAAAATATCGCCCACTTATTAAAATGGTAATACAAGCATATTTGTACGGAAAACAACATAACATAAGTAAAGGTTTTTTTCCATAGCTAACAGGCTATAAACATTAATTTGTAGCGGTATTCCTTTAAATTTCAAACAAAATATAGATATTCGAGGAAGTTTAGTGTTTCCGTCAGTTTTATGGTAATAAAATATATTACCTCCTCGCAACAGGACTGGTGTATTTAGTATTTATAGATAATAGGTAATTTCGAACTAGTAGCACTACTAGAGTAAATAAGGTCTGATTTGGCACGCGAGCACTGTCCAATTATTATTTTTAAATGCTGTACAATCCACACAGCATCATCTAGCTCCAAGCTAAGCAGAGCTTGTGTTATGGCACAGAACAGAACAGTAGATATTAGTACTGGGTCCTAGATGACTGATATACATACTTAATACAATACATGGATAGATTTTTTTATACATAGAAAATACTCAGAACACCCGGAACAATTTTTTGCAGAACGTGCAAACAAATATGGTATTAGCAAATATGGTAGTAATGCAGTTAATTAATACGAGTACATTTTCCGAAAGCGTAACTAACGAAGAGTGCGTCTGGTGCATATGAAAGAATGATCCTTTCTTTCCACCTGTTAATTTGTCACTTGATGGTAAGTGGTAACCGTACCCTATGTACGCTTGCAACATCAAAAACATCCTTTGCGCGTTGCCATCCTGAGACATAGATCTAAAGTATCATGTGCCTGTAATTTCACCGGAAACCATACCCTTAAAACTGGGTATTTTCTATGTATTTATAATAAAAAATATCTATTTATGTATAGCATTGTATTAACTATATCAGTCATCAAGTACCCCTAACACAAGCTCTGCTTAGCTTGGGGCTAGATGATACTGTGAGGATTGTCCAGCATTATTATTATTATCCATAATTTTGTAGTTAGCCAATGTTGGCTCTGCTGCTCTGCTGTATTTACAAATAAATATTTTTCATTCATTCTCTTACAAAGAACTCTACTAATCTTTTTTTTTAAACTTTCGCGATCAGAACTCATAGTTTTTATAATATTTGTCAGTCTGCCCGCGACCACGGTTGTTGCAACACAACCAAAACATCGGGAGGAATTAAAAAAGGTAATAACGCGATAAAATCCCCCAATTATTATAAAAAGTATCTAGGTTCTTATCTTATTTTATTGATGTATGTAGTACATACCTGTGCCGGGTTGAGTGTGAGCGGTACTTGCAGCGAGTTGGGTCGGTTCGGGCGCGAGAGAGCTGGCGGCGTGTCCAGGGTTATGTGCGGGGAACTACTCACCACGGCTGGGTTTGCCGCCGACAACATTATTCTGAAAACAAACAGCACATTTAGTCAGACTCAATATTGAAAGCACAGCGACAGCATAGCTGCCAGATTGGAATAGATGGCAAAGGGAAACTTTGCCATTTATTTTTACTGTAACACCAGTAAATAAAATCAACTTTGAGAGTAACGAAAAACAATTAAAAACAGAACAAAAAAATATAACTTTCTGCATAAACATCTGATTCTGTCCAGTACGAACGGGCCCGTAGTGTACGCCAGAAAAAAGAACTATCAAAGTTATAGGATGCTTCTGATAATTTATTGGAACTATTTAAAGAAAGAAAAAAGTCTGTAGTCTATGCACTCTGTAGTATTGTTTAGAACGAAGATGGCGACAATGTACTGAAGGGAAATTCCTCACCTTTTATTGTTAGCCGGAGATGTGAACATATTGTCCATGTGACCCATCACCGGGTCAGCCGTGGGGTCGACATTCTCCACCTTCACTCGGACGCCGTCGTCCAGCATCGGGTACGGATACGGGGCTTGCTCCTGGAAAGGCTTCACGTCGGGCGGACTCGTCGACCTCTTGTTGAGACGGCACGACAGCATATGCGCTTCCAACACAGCGTGGAGTTGCTCGCGCTCGCAGTTCAGCTTGTGGATCTCATCGTTTAGAGACCTCTTCTTCTCTTCGAGCTGTTCCGTCTCGTCTTGGAGCTCGTTGGTGTGATCGAGTCTGCGCTTGCGGCAGCGCGCGGCGGCCATCTTGTTGCGTTCACGGCGCACGCTCCTTCGTTCTTCCTCCTCGGGGGAGATGTCTTGGGGTGCTTTGGCGGGTCGCCGGCCGCCCATGTTGCGCCGCTTGGGCATGGGGAGGCCGGGGCTGCTGCTCATGCTGTCGCCGCTGATGGAGGGCGGGCCCGGCGACACGTGCAGCGCTGTCGTCGGGCCTGACTCACAGTACCCACTTGAGTTCAGCATGCCTGTAATGACAAGTTACAATGTTATTCATAAATCTGGTTGATGAGACTTGGCATATAAAGCGCGGACTTCCAGCGAAGATCGAATCCTACTAATATTTTCGAAAATATTAGCGAAAGTCTGTGTGTTTGTGTGTGTATGTTTGTTACCACGTATCTCCGTGACGACTTTACCGATTGTGATGAAATTTGGAATGTAGATGGCTCAAGTACTGGAATAACACATAGGTTACTTTTTATCCCGGATAAATGTTCTGTTTCTGTGGGATAGCATAAAAACTGCAAAAACGCGGGTGAGCTCTGGTTGTTTTATACATCCCGTCTCGACATACGTGTAGTAAATAAATAGCCGATATTGCATACCGAGCGGACGGACACGCCATTCTCCTGCAACTCACCACAAACCACCTCAAAAAAAAACTAGTCAGGACCAACAAGTAAGCGGGACCCCTTACGCCCGTGGTACCCTGACCTAAACAGCGGAATTCGTTGTTTCCGCTGCGATCCCTATCTACGCGGGTCTAGATGATAGGGAAGAAGTAATAGGACATTAGGAATTGCGAAGTAGGATTGAAAGAAGTAGGAGAAGGACAGTAGGAAGTGCGACTATTCGCATATCTTCGATTGAATAGTTACCGTAGTTATTGGCGTGCGTGACGGAGGGCGGCACAAAGCCAGCGTGCGTGGCCTGCTCCGAGCGGCAGTTGGTCAGCTCTATGTACGTCTGCTCGAAGTTCCGCAGCTGCGTGGGCGTTATGGTGGCCGTCGTGCGCGTCGGGACCCCCGACTGGAGGCCCTCGAGGTTCGCCAACTGGAAAGAAAGAGACGAACTTTAGACATTTTATTTTTATTTTTTTCTCTTTAATTCTCTTTTTTCAATAATTACAGGACTCGATTGTGAACTCTTTTTAGAGTTAAGTTCACGATTCCCCTCTCTTTTATGCTTTGTGTAAGAAGAAGATTGCGATTCTTCTAATCTTATCTTCTTCTTATATATTATAATGAGTCTGTATAATGAGTCGCTGAGTATAATGAGTCGCTGTGCGTTAGGCTCGCTAAAACTCGCAAATGTTTGTACGAGTCCAGGGAAGGTTTAAACGGTGAGAAAAATTATTGAACGCTAAAGTTAGGATAGTGTTAACTAACACTTTCAAATCGCAATATGATTTTATTCATAATTATCGGTCATGTTGAAATAACTATCCTTGTCTGTCTGAGGTCAGTGAAAAGAGATGACATCATTTTTAAAAGCTATTTCAGGTAGGCTTTAAATATTGTAGTAGGTTCACGAATCACGAACAATGGAATCGAAAATGGTGAACTAGACACCTAACAAAGCAAAACAATTGCAGAGTACATAGGTAGTGAACGAATGAACTAGGAAAGTCATTGAATCTGAAGAAGTAAAATAATAATGAGTGTCGGCCTAAAATAGTCCTGAATTTTCTGATTCAGCATATTAATAACTGGTAGCGTGATTGACTAAACGTTTTCAAAGGGGACTGTCCAAAATAGCTTAGGTTTCAGATAGTGAGAGGTAAGCGTTAGCACTGCAAAGATAACTTTTATCTTTACTTATATAATATAAAGGATATATAAAGGACGATATCCTTAAAGCAATCGCAGCTGTGGTCTCAATGATTAAATATTTATACAAAACATAATTATTGTTTTGTTGCATCGCATCGCTTCCACATTCCACAGCAGTTTTATCAGAAAATATTTGCATAACAAAGTATCACAACAATAATATTTATAACAAAATAAAACTGATACGTTAGATAATTATTACAAGTTGGTGCGTTTGTTGAGATAAATACGATACGATGACCTTATTTTATTATTTATACGTATTCTACGAGTAGAAGGAACTTCAAGAACTAAACTCAACACTGCTCATACATTAACTCAATTCTTGCATTTATTTATTGGTTAAAAAAATACAGGTTTGTTTCTGTTTGTTATAATAGATAAGTAGGTACTTTTACTGAATGAATATTATAGTAATATTATAATAGATATTATAGATAGAGTAGCATCAACATGGTTGTTTTTTTTTCGAATCCTCTTTCATGATAATGGTATTTTATAACTTTCATAGTACTGGTGGTATGCTAGCCTAAACAAAGCCTTCCATGGAACTTAACCATCTCTCAAATCCAGATCCAAGTTTAGCACTGTAATTCGAGCGATTAAGCGAATTGTTGACTAAATAAAATGTACATAAGGCATCTTAAAATCAAGTCGTTGAAATTATCACTACAGTACTGAAAGCTCTATTTCTAAATAGGCCAGGTTAAAAATGTTTCCAGAATTTTGTAAGAACCGACAGCGACAGGTAACTTCATCAGCTATACACGTTTATGTTTACACTACAAATAGTTTCCAACCTGGAAATACAAGTTCGTAAACCTGATGATACTGGTCTGTGAGGTATCTCGGTGGGTTAGTATAGTACCTGATGGCACCATAACTCCGTGGCGAGGATATTGGCGATTTCCAGAGGATCTATGTTCTGCATGTCTGCGGCGCTCACTCAACCACGTTTATAATTAGACGCTTACTCTATTGTGTTGCGCTTTTTGCGACGCGACACCTTCGTACGGTTCGAGTTTGTTAGTCGATTTGTTCGTTATAATCCGCCCTCGCAAAAGTGCAGTAGGTATTGAATACAATGAGGTCGCTCCGTCAGCTGCTACTGTTGGTTTATGGGATTTTTCGGGATATTTTCGGGTTTATTCGCGTGTTCGCGGGTTATGGGCGGATCGTGGGTTCGGAAATTGCGAAGTATCGCGGCGGTATCGTGTGCGCGGGAGTGCGGGTCGTTCGTTCGTTGCGCGCGCGGACGGCGTCGGCGTCGGCCGCGGCTGATCGCGCGCTACTGCCGCGCCCGCGCCTTCTCGCCCGAAATCTTCGCCCACGAGCGACGTCGAATCATTTATTAATAGAATACTCCTCTAACTCCGGAAATATTTCGCATCATTTCGCATCGCACGCGGTAGCTGTTTGTTATCTGAGGTAACACTAGTTTGCCCGTAAACAACATCGAGCTCGTTTGCCACAGCTTTTACTTAAGCTGCTTTTCAGCTATGACGAGACGTACAAGGTAAAAAATAAACATAAAGCAAAGCATATATTTCCTTTAAATATCGCTCCAATTTCTATATTTACTTTCCTATTCCAATGGTCATCGATATGGAAAATAAAACGTGATATGATGACGCTCGTCGAACTATTAGATGACGGCAGCTGGTGGGCGGCAGGCTGGACCTTGCGGCAAGGACGCCGCTGGTTTCGTGGGCGCAGACACCGAAGACAGCCTTATTCGGCAATCCAACTATGACATGTTATCAAATGCGGGAAGCCAACTTGTGGTCAGGCCATATAACGGTTAGGTTACAAAATACTCTCATAATACCAAGATGAGAAAAAAATCCTTGTGTGAGCCTTTTTATAGAGTAATTTCTTTTAGGTGAGTATAAAAAAACTGATATCCAGATCTAAGTATCAGAAGAAGATGTCAAGTCATTAGTAATTGCATTCACAATAAAATCATGACAGTGCAGCGGTGCAGACACAAAGCGTACAGCAAGCTCCGGAAGGAGCTTGGCCCGGTCAATTACTGCAATTGCTTTAATGAAATTCGTCTCAAATACGCTACATACTGCTTCTGTGCGTTAATTGGTCACGGTGTTTTACCTAACAATTAAAGAATAACCGGCTGTTATCAATTAACTCGCATTTTTGCTTGTTACTGTTAATAGGATCCGCATTCGTTTCTGATTGTTTTAGTGAAATCGACAATCTAACTGGATTCATAATTACAAGCACAAGAGAATAATTCATTTTTTTATAGATCTACGAGTGTCATCTTTTCGACGAACGGTACAAGTATACCGAGAAATCGCGTACGCAACGTGTTATCCCGAAGCCCTTGTGGTGTCTACACTGAGCGTACGTTATCAGACCGCGTGCTATGAGATCACCACTATAACTAGTCGTGACGTAGATGCGCGGTCGCTCTGTAACTCTGTAGTGGGTTTACTCTTTCGAAGTTGCTCAATAATATCACTGCAAAAATCTTAAAAAAGTAAATCATGCCATGCCAGGTAGTACTGCCAGTGGATCTCGGTTGATCTCGGTGGTAAAAAGTCGATCAAGTCG
The DNA here is from genome assembly GCA_951394395.1 of Colostygia pectinataria. NCBI lineage: Eukaryota > Metazoa > Arthropoda > Insecta > Lepidoptera > Geometridae > Colostygia > Colostygia pectinataria. Next base: position 4,688,465 of record OX596365.1, on the reverse strand, counting down.
TCGGTTGTATTTCAAGGTAGTTTTAGTAGGTTTAGTCGTAACGGTACTAGCATGAAATACAATATGATTTTAATATGATTTATGATGTCTGCGTCGATAGGACAGAGCAATATATCGACAGGCAGTGATAAGGTGACCGTTATCCGCACGTGTTCTCGCCTACACATTTTAATCTAACTGCGAGAGCCAATGCCTTATCTCTAATGCTTATTGTAGTAACTATACAAAGCCGAAATACAATTTAATTTCCGCAATATTTTTCAGGGCATAATTTCATAGTTCTTAACATAGCTGTATTCCAAATCATACGTTTTTATTTGCATTCAATTGGTGTTACAATTTTTTAAGACCCATTATTATATTATTGTACCATCAAAATGGTGTGATATACATACCTATATAAAGTTTTTAAATGTCCAGATATTATTTAGGTAATTAATAGGGACAAACCAAATAGATTAGAAGATAAATTTTTGTCAAATTTGATTCTGGTTTATAAATTCATTGATGTCATAAAAACAATGCTCGCAAGTCAATCTCGCAAGGCATTTCCTCAACTTATTCTTAAACATGTCGAATAGCAAATCTTTGTGAACTTATTATTATTATGTAGGTATAATATCCATATAGCATTCACATAAACACCCACACTAATAAAGGTAGAATAGGTCGCATACGAGGAATTCAACAACATTATGGACACGTGTGATTGTTTTCCTTGCCGACACTTAAAATAAGACAGATAATATAATTTAATTAAATAATTTTCGTACATATTTCACCTTTTGTAGCGTGTTTTTCCCCGACTATCAGTCGTCCGTCACTCGTCATCGTTTTATTTGGCTCGATGATTAAATTTCAGGAAGCGATATCCGCCGCGCCCGCGTCTGCCAACTGTTTTGCAATTTTTGAAAGATTACCCAGAAACTATTAATAAAAAAAAGGTTTCCTATTGAGGTAAGTACCTGCTTAATCTACTCGTACCACAGAACAATTCAAGTTGATCACTCAATCAATTAATAGTAAGTACTTAGGTATATCATTTAACTTTGATTTAGATACAGACAGACCCTTGAGCTCTTTCAAAGTCTACCATATTCTGAGTAGAGAAAATTATATGTAGTTTTTATGAAAACTAGTCGGTGAGCGTGCAAAGCACATGGCGACCGTGATAGTGTGACAGGTATATCCATATTTCGGACATCAGATCTCTATTTATTTATCTATTTATTCCTCTGTGGGACAGAACAAGAAAACAAGCGGTACTTTCTGGAATAATCACGCTTATGAAATTGAGATTGGACTATATACCGTTTAGTACTACCAATACTATAGTATTTTCCCGTTGGCATAGTTGGCAGTCTTATAGGTTTTAAAGGATAGCCAACGGATCTCGGCCATCGTGAAGTTAGCCATTTCTGATGCGCCAAGACAACTTTGTTCGAAAAACCTCCATTGTGCTTTGGAAAGGCTAACTTCACGATGGCCGAGATCCTTTAGCAGTACGTACAGCTATTATAAATACGTTAGTCAAGAGAGAAAACATAAAATAATCAAAATTTGCATTTAAAAATAAAGTCAATGAACTTTATTTTGATAACGTAATCACTGAAATAAAAATAATATTTGCCAGACAGATTCATGAAAGAACTTCATGTTATAATAAACCCAAGATATAGCGAGTCAGTAGAAGCGTAAATTCCTTTGGTGTTGTAAAGTAAGCCTTGGACACGGGTCTCCTCGAAAACTGACCTCAATTCTATGGAAATACGGAACTTATTCTCACCGCATGCGAGCAACCAACGCAATAAAGCACTCCCAGACTATTACGCTATCAAGTTTGAGTGGTCATCTCGTGGTAAAATACGCGGTCGGCAGTGGTCATTTCGTAACTGGACGTGTGTCTGGGAGCTCATTAACGCTGCGCTAATTGCTCGCACTAATAGCGTTGCTCGGTTCGTCGAGTTTAAAATTCCTTGAACTAATCCAGAATAGTATAAAGATCTGTTTGTTATAATGTGTGCTACAGTTACAGATGGTTTACAAAATGATTCTACAGTTAAATAGCTCCTAACAATAACAAGGTTGGTTATGGGAATTAGTCTAGAATTAGTCTAAGGTAATATTGTTTATAGGAAATCGTTGCGTTGGTCTGATATCAAATTGAATAGGTACCTACCTACTATGTCAATTGCGTTTCATCAGAATAATTTTTGTTCTTTTGAAACATTTTTGTTCGGCGGGTATTCAAACCCGCCGAACAAAAACTATAGTCTTTACCCCGTAGACAAATTACCAAGAAACATTAATGTTGCAAAAGATCTGCCAGAAATGAGAATCGTAAAACATTATAACGACAAAAGAACACAATCAAACTTAAAAGTGAATTAACACGAGCAACACATGCAAGCAAATGTACGTCGGCGCCGACTGTCGCGACATTGACCGCCACTCCGCGAATAATAAAATAAATCGACGCCCTGGCACCGCGCCAACCAACGAACGTCCCTTCACTTTACCTTTATTGTACGAAAGTAATGCGCTAGCTGAAACCATCGCTGCCTGCAGCCAGACTGGAGAAAAAGGAATCTACGGTTAGCTAGCAATGAATGACCTTTTAGTAAAAGACAGACAGAACCTAATTTTTGTCGCGATCGATTCACTATCGCTCACTAAATTGCACCCTAGCGGTTTACCCTCGCAAATTAAAGTACTTTAATACAAAGGGTTAACATGAATTACAAAGGGCAGGGCCTTATCGATGACCTTTTCCAGGAATATGTTTCGTTTTCATTGTAAAGTATTAAAGTTAATTACCGTTTGTGGCATAAAATGGGGTGCCCATAATTCTAGTTGGTCGGAGCGGAGCCGACCTTCGTTTTCACGAAAACTTCTTCATTCTGTTTCTCGGAAAACCCGGGTGAGTCACCGCCACTCGCTCTCTATAGCAGGTCACTACGATCGCGTATTTACATTCGTCGTAGGCACAATTCAAAAACTCGATTACGTTGAATGATTCATTCGCGCTATGAATCAACGCCCGACATTGGACCAAATTTCGCTTCTGAATATGACATGAAGTTCCCAATATCGAATCGAAGCAACATAAAGCTAATTACTGTACTTAGTGTAGCTGTAGGTATCCTGTCTTATATTAATAAAGACATACTTTATGCAAAGTCCTTAAAGAAAACTGCCAGAAGGTTATGAATAAGGAAATGCTAAGTGGGTAAACGAGAAAAACTTGTAAAATGGCGGAAATCTTTGAGCCTTCAAGTATAATTATATATTCATATGTTCTATACCTAGATTCTATTTCAATTGAAGTGCCGTTAGTGCTTTGACATGTTTAAAAACAAGTACCTAGACACATTTGTTATCTAAAAGCTGAGCCAATGGCGCCGGAGCGAAGAAACGGATATCGTCCGGAAATGGCAAGCATTCCGCGCGGCGCCGCGGCCTCTGCCAACCGCAGAGTTCGCCGAAAAAAACCACAAAAAGATTCGTGTTTTGTAATTCGATGTGGCAACCATCCTTATTGTATCAAAGTTTAATACATTGAATTTGAAATCTTCATTCTAATCTAAATTAACTTTGTAATTTTCGTTGATTGCTTTACTAAAACTATTCCTAGAGCAAATAAGACAAACATAGTAAAAGTGAAACCAATTAAGATTGAATGCGGTTGGTTGGAGGGCGAAGCGGGTTATCTATACTGAGAAATATTTTAAATCGGTATTTATTGTTCGGTTACGATAACAACTGCAGCTGCAAGAAACAAAGAGGTATAACCCTAACACGATAAATGGCGACGCGAATCGCCCTACACAAAAGCATTTATTGTAATTCTTCCAGTGGTCAGATTACGTCCACTTATGTGCATTATCTTGAATTAATTAGAAATGGTGTCGCAATTGTTAAATCAGTGCGATAAACCAAAGAACGCAGGCAAGGCAACCTACATGTTCATTGTTTGAACTGTGTTTATTAAAATTGATTGGTGTAATGTAATCAATGTTTCACTTATTATGTTCATTGTTGCTATTAAACACTTGTTAGAGTTTGATAGCGGTCTTTATATTTCCAGAGTAGTAATTCTTTGAAAGGTATCCTCGACCTGAGTGCGACTCCTACGCAAGTGTATTTGTTTTAAATTTTTAATTGCGTCGCCCACATCGCCAAGATTAAAAGGCAACATTCGCGATACTTCGGCTATTTTCGGAGGCCATCGGCCCAATCCCTAACGTTCAATAAACAGCAAAAAAACTCCATTATAAAGATATCCAATTAACAACATCTGCGTAAAAGAGAACCAGTCAATGTCCGTGTAAGGGCAATGTTACAAAAGGGTGTTGAAGATTTGGAACGCGATAAACGCAATATGTAGTGGAAATGTTTGTATTTAAATTAAGCATAAAAAGGTTAAATTTAACATTATGCTGTTTGGACAATGTAAAGCCAGCAGAAACATGAACCTCGCTCGGCTCGTCTCTGCAGTCAGTAATAAACAACCTGGCTGGGAAGTGGGAAGTGAGGACAGTCGAGAATAAGTTTACGCCACTCGACTCATAACGAACGACTGCTATGCTAAATGACCGGCTAATGCTCTTTGTCGGTGCCATTAAAATTACTTTGTAGAATAACATTAAAACAGTTATAGCAGGCGACCTGCAGACGGATAGACAGACAAAGCCATTGTCTCGAAGCCTGCCTGCTGTGTTTGGCGGCACTTATGCTAATTTCTTTTGAGGTCCTACAGCCTTCCTTGCCAAGCTAACTAACGCTTTATTACCTGCATTATTTGAACAAAGATAATTGCGGCAGCCACGAATTACCTAACGTATGACAATAACTTTAACTACTCGTGTAAGACATGTGTACCTACTTGGAAATTCCGCCACTGATAACTTCCTTCTAACAACAAGGCAACAAATTACTAAGTTTGGGCAACTTGTCAGGCAGGACATAAAGGACGCAACATTCGGGTGGTGCTAACTGTTGTTTTACAAAAATACTCTCAGGCTATATCACACAACGCTATATTAATTTAGCCCACGAATAGAAAACCCTTTAATTTATCCAGGTTTCTAGAACATACGGTTGGGCTTGTGTGCTAAATTGCTGACAGTTTCATATTTACTTTTTTAATAAGATAAGATACGCACGACAAAGAAGTTAATTTTAAAGTTTTCCGTTCTAAGTAATGGAACAAAAATGACCTCGGTGATGCTCACGCGCACGCTTTGTGGTAAGTGTTTAGTTTACCAGCTGGGCGCGGAAAGGCCGACAGACAGTCCTGGTGACTGATACCGCCTAGCACCACACCGCAGATAATTCAACGCCTATCAACGTACAACCGTTATCTGGTTAAGGAAAAACCTTCGCCGTAAACTGCATCATTTAAATACACACAGAAACCCAATTCCTTCACTGGCAATGGCTCAAAAGAAAAAAAATATTTCAATATTCTTTTACGTAAAATTTTCTTGTTACTCCATCCATCCATACACATAAATTGTATTAGCCTTACGCAGGATTAAGAAGAAGCTATCAGATTGAGATCTTTTTCTTCTTCTTATATTCTTTATATTCTTCTTATTTCATTGGAACTTGTCCAAATGAACAAGGGGTTCAAAGAACAAAAATATTGTCAATGATCCAAATTTTCAGTGTTCGAAGAAATAATTATTTAAGATCAGGTAAATAAGCAAGAACCGAGAGCGCCAAAACCAGAAAACAATATGACTCTTTACTAGCCTAATTTAACGTTGCTTGTGTCTTTTATTGGTAACTATCCAAGCCTTCAATCAGTGGGTAAAGTAAGGTCGACCTTAACCGTATTTTAAAAATGCAAACAGGACACCGGGCGTTCTTCTTATCGCTGGTAGATAGTGTCATCCAAATTGTCTGTCCGTTCAGTTCAGCCATATAGCTTATCGCTGTTCCACTAATAGGTGTAAGTACACAAACACTTGTGATTATCGCAAAAATTTCACAACAAGAAAATTCCCGTTTGAATTATCATCATCAGCTATACACATATTTATTGAATAGTTCCAATTTGTTTTAAAATGTTGTTGTCTCGTGGAAGAATAGCAATGTTTTGCCATGAAAGTAGTAGGTATACGTCAACGTAAGTCTTGATCGTATTGATTGGCATCAGTCCAAGGTTTTCTCCAGTCAAGAGTATGCTTGTGCTCAATTCTAAAGATCATCAAATAAATGAAGTGATAATTAACTTGTTGCATTGCAATTAATCTATTTTCTTATAAAAAAAACCTTCACTGATAAATTCAAGTGATTCAACGATGCAAAATGTATAGAATTATATAATTTAAGAATTCTTTACGGTATTAATGCATAAGATTGAACATAATTTTGGTTTAAAGGGCGTAAAGAAAGACGATTTACTAAAAACTCGATAAACGTTTGAGAAAGCAATCTCATTAGGAGACAATGCACATTTATGAACACAAAAGGAATAATAAGCCCCTATAAGACTGACTTATACATTTTTATGAAACTCTGGAGAGGATAATGGCTCCTGCAAGCGAGTAATTTGAATAGCTCGCAGGATGTATTGCTTATGAGTACCTATGATAAGTTTATTATTGTCTTGTGCAAAATATACAGACAATTGGAACGTACAATTTGTCGACTGTCAGTCAAGTGCCTTGGAAGAGCCAAGAGGAATTCTTCACATTATCAGAATGTACACAGGAATCTATTGTATGTTTGTTATAGGTGCGTCAATCGATAGATTATAACACTCGTATCTTATCGCTCAATATCATTGATAACTTAAATCGTAGATAGTTCATACAGAGTGTCGTGTTATGTAGGTACTAAGGTCTATCTAAACAAAATATTTTAAAAATTTTGGCTTTAGGTAATTACGTTTTTCTTTATTTTGTTATGCAGTAGTCTATGTTAAACTATGATAAAATTCGGAACGCTACCATACGAATGGGGTTTTAAGATTAGCATTCGATAGGTGTGGTAGGTAGGTAGGCACCTAGGTGGCAAGATGAGAAAATAATTAGTGATGCGATTACAGCCTACAGTGGGTACAATGGTGATGCAAATAATCGCGATTATGGCAAGGTTGACGTCGCTCGGCGGAGGGTTCGTTCAACTGACCGCGAGCGATGACACGGCGCGCGCGCAGCGTCGCGACGTCACGCGACCACCCGCCACCACCAGGCACCACCACCCGAGGACATCTTGATCTCATCCTCGATAACAACATAAATGCACATCGCATAGAAACATCTGCTATTCGTACGTCAACACGTCGTTTCTCGTTGAGTTCAATCTGATGCAACGAGGATGCAATAACAATCTTTCTTCTTTAACCTCGTGCGCGAAAATGTAGACAAAGCATCAAACTGCGGACTTTGTTTGCGTTCAATGACTTTTCCTAAGAAGCTTCTGAAATTAATGTATTGTTTGAAGTTTTAATCAGTTAAGAAAAACTCACCAAACTTCCTCAAACTGCAATCCAATAGGTAACAGAATATCACTTATTAATCCAGCAGTTAACTTTAACAAAATCTTCCAAAACTTGTCAGAACTTGATCAAAACACACGCGCTACACGCATGTGCGCTACGAAAACAATAGCCTGACAGATGTCGTTAGGGCGTCGGAAAACCCCTCAGAAATTACGCGGCGACGACGCGGTGTACAATTTGTAAATATTATTACTCCGGCTGGACAAAGGTTTTTGTTATCTAAACCGGTGTCAGCGAGCGTGTAAAACACGAGCGCGCGGTCAGCGGCAAAACGAGGAGTGAGGCTCGCGCGCCGGCCCCGCCACCGTCTGATAAGCCTGGCGCGACGCCCCCCGGCGACGCCTACGCCCCACTCGGCGCCGACACACCGGTGCAACGTACACACCACCCCTCGGCTCCCGACACCTTTGTCGCCGTCGTCGCCACCGCCGCCGCCGTCGTCGACGACCTGGCCAGACAGGCCCCCGCGCATTATGCACCGCACCTACGCAAAGTTGCACAACCTTACCGGACCTCGATACAGAAAATCAAGAACTTTCGACTCCTTAAAAAGACGAGGAAACCGAACTTGCAATTGCAAAACCACGGCGGCAGGCAGCCCAGATATCGAGAACAATGACGCGTAAACGAACACATACCTTTTTAGTGTCTTCCTAATTGGGCTAGAGGAGCGTTCAGGCAGTAGAAACTAGAAACTCAATATGCAACGCGATCGACACGCAAAACTAAACGGAATTGTTTAATTAGTGCGACCATGTTGAGCACGTGCCACTAAGAAGAGTAAAGATCTCTTAAACGTATGAATGTGTCGAAATACAATCGTATGAATTATTTTCAATCAGCATTCTACATTCTAATGTATTGCCTTCCATAGAGGGAAAGTTAAAATTTAGTTTCATAATGACATGGACAAGCATAATGTTTACGACGTTGTGGGTAACTTTTATTAATCAAACAAAGAACATGAAAATCGTTTACTTAGTAGGAAGTTAAACACTTAACCAATAAATATTCGAAACGTTTTTATGGTAGGCACAATAAAAGTAAACAAGTGTAATGTGTCTGTGTCTAAATTTGATCTTCAGTGACCAGCTTTTACGACAGCCTGCATTTTTAATGTCTATCTATTATACACTGTCTAGTTTTAATGACTCTTTATATCAAACATATAAACAAGTACCTACATAAAGAAAGAAAAGGCGTCCATTCGTAGTCCATGTAACGGTTAGAGGCAAAATGACATTTATCATTGTTGATAATGATTGACAGGGTAAGGAAAAGGTTAAAAATAACAGATGTTATCATGAATGTGTGAATAGTCCGTTTATACCGATCAATCACGAAGGCTTGCATTATATTTTAAGGAGTACCGTCTCAAAGTTTGATCACCCGAGGCAAAGGAGTTCAACGTTCGACTAATAAGCAGTACCTATATGATAGGTGTTTATGTGAACTTGAAACCGCGTAACTAGCTAAGCTACATACACACGTTTGTCAACTGTGGAATCTTAATGGATGAGATCAAATGTATAAAATAGCAGAATAAGGAAAACTAAAGTAACAAAGCCGAAGCCTTGTGACCTGCCTGTTGCTTTAAAGATACCGAATAGTGTAGGAGGAGCTAAATACATAATTGGTTTCGTTGAATTGCAGCAAGTAAAGCAGTTATACCCAATCTATTGAATTAGCCGCTTTACTGACTGGTATTAAAGCTCTTCTTCGACTATATAAACAGAACCAGTAAGTAACTACATAAGAAAACAAAACATGAAAACAAACCTGTCTTGGATGTGCAATTTAACTAAACGAACACTTTATGGAGCATTTACATGAGCTCGCGAGAATGTCATAAAGCTGAGATATTGGACAGTACTGGATTGGACATCGATAAAATGTATGCTAAAACCCGCATGTCCGTGCTGGAAGAATCTTAAAAAAATATAATTTAAAATAGTACTAAAACGCAGTCATAAACGTTTACGAGTACATTTACTCTTAGTAACTGGCGTGGCCGTGCAATTTATTCTCTGCAATTTACGAACATCAGATAATTAGGTTCCATTTTTATGTTACTCCACTCTGTTAGCAGGTATTTGAAATAATGTGAACAATAGTCATCAAAATATTTAAAATAGATCCACAAAACTTCATCCAATTAAAAAACCAACGAGGCCTTTCATTGTTGGATGACATCAAATCAATTTCATAATGCAGTCCGTCAAGCGAGGAATCTGGTGGGGCGCGTAAGGCCTACATAAATTACGAGATTAATCTTTTCAAATAATTTGACCTTTCCATCTGACGAGGGTTCATTAAATAATGGCCTCGGTATTGGTAGTGCGGTTATTGTACCGTCTATCACAAATTCTGTTGTGGGCGGGATTGGGGTTTATTTTCATTCCTTTATCCTTTTAATCTTAAAGATTTAAAGTTAACAGTCACAGCAGTAATAAATAACATATTTATATCTTCAATTTATGTATTAAAAGCGGAATTCGTGTTTACCACGTGTTGCACATTAATCCTTTATACCACGACCTTCGCTATGTGTAACAAATAAATAATACCAATGCACGTGCAGTCCGACTAGAGCATGACATCTTTTAATAAGGCAATCTAGGCGGAAACGTGGAAAATGTCAGTAATCTACAGAGCAGCAAGCACGATTCTTGCCCATAATAGAAACAAGGACCTCGCAGCTGTGTTGCAAATATCAGCTCCATGATTATTATTGTGACGTAATTTTAACTCGCAAAACAAAGAAATATAAAGCTCGAGAATTCATGGAGAATCCTTTGTTAAGTGTTATGAAATTGTTTGTAACTCGTAAGTACTTGTAAGTTGTAACATCTCATTATATATGCTGACCAACCAAAAAAAGATCAAGATAATATTTGGAATGAAGAGAATGTCCGGCGGAATGCAGAGCGGTCCGGCTTGTGACTCATTCAATACCCGAGGTCTCACCGGGATCTTTACAGGATAAAAGGCGAAATACCAGAACTTAAGGAGCAATTGTAGAAACAAGTAACATGTTCACTTCAAACTGATACCTTTGCGGCACCCTCTAAGTAAACAGTAAAATACCCGTTACAAGTTTTTATGACTTTATATTGTCTGGATTTTGTGTCATTGTCGAGATGAAAAGATTGCATTTTGTTGTATTTATGTCGACACTCGACAGTTAACTACACAAACATCAGGTTGTATAGAGAAATTTTGCGGTTCTTGGATAGGAAATTCCACTAATTTTACAAAGATTGTGTCAGAAATGTTTTTTTCCTCAAAATTATGTTTTTTCTGTTTCGAATTTACAAATAATGGATGCATCGATAATTACACGTATTTATTTCAAACTCTTTGTAAGTGAAATATCTATGTACGTAATGTACGCTATCTTATACATGGCGCAACAAATTTTAATGCGTTCATCAATAGATTAGAGTAATTTAAGAGAATGGTTTATAAGACCCAAGCAAAGCCGTCCGATGCAAATAATCCGCTAGTATAATATTATAAAGCTCTTTAAACAGGAAGTCACAATCATTGAAGGATATATTATTGTGTATGTTGATTAAGTATACAATTTTGCGAGTAATATTAATTTGTCAACATATAAATGTAAGAAATAACAAGAACTATTTAATTCAAATTATGTCATCATAAGCATGAGGACAAATCCTATTTCTAATATTAAAAAAATAATTAATTAACAAATGGTAGGTACAATACCTAGTAAACAGATATCAGTAAAGTCCCTATTAAGGTCTTCTAATAGTTACTATTAATTATTATTGAATAATAACATGATGTTGTAAACCTAAGACAATGTTAAATGAAATGAATGTTAAATTACAGACCTCATAATTATATAGTTTAGAAACAAAGCAATAATAAAAATTGACTTGACACAATCGGAAGTGATGTATGGTACGTACGACAAATTTTGACGACCATGACATCGTGGGTGGTTGCGTTGTTGCGGCACGTAGTAGTCGGTCTACTCCGGTGACAGCTAACAAAGCAAAGTAATGTGACATAGGACAAAATGACAAAGTTACAGACAGACAGTTGTCTGTCTGCATACGAAAATCAAATTGAATGTTTAATTTTTTAAAAGCATTGCTCTATGGGCATTTTTATGTATTGACTCAATTCTTTTCCAGTTTTATCGTGTAATTTCGGTAGTATATAAGGAACTTGATTTTTAGCACAAGGGCACAAGTGTAGACAATTACAATAGAAGTACGTTATGTTGGTTTGTGAGTGTTGGCCTGTAGGAAAAAAATGCTTTAATATTGTTCATCCACGCTGCTGGCTGCTATGCAACCCTATAACTGGAGGTTGGCAATACTGTCAAAGTGACAACGTCATTATTTATATTTATATCAAATATTGGGACCCGGTAGTCAAGTCTCACTAATGTAATTTAGTACGAGCTTTAAAAACCTTAAAATAAGGTCTTCTTAAATGTAACAAACCTTTTATCGTCCTTTCTGTTTTATCTCTTTCTGATTTCAAAGGTAATACAAACTTTACTAAAGTAACAAAGGGTAACACACTGGTAATGGACATTCGGACACGGACCACTCCACGTTATCTTCGAAAGACCATAAAGAAGCCACCTTTGTTGCTGCTACTTGTGCAAGGCGTAGATTATTATGTTTTATGGTCAGACACTAAAATTTAGATGGTTCTAGAGTAGTAAGCGAAAGTGATTTGTGTAAAGATAAAGGTGCTGGAAAGCTTGTGCCGGTTTGGTCTAAAATTGTAACTTCGATCGAACAGAATGAAATACTTGAGCAGCTTGAGCATAATGCTTATGATACGAATATAAGATAAACAGAAAATTGCCAATAGTTTAAGTTCCATAAAACACGTTCTTTACCGATGACGTCAACCTGACCGCAGGTGTTTGCAAGACGCGTACTTTTTACCTACACTGACGAATTGCATCAGTCACTAGGCCACGGTATATTTTTTCACAAATAAACTATGAAAAAGCATCGAAATATAAAGTTGGACTTAGAAATTAAAGTACATTTTTTAACGCATAAAATGTTAATGAAATATTAACATTTTATGCGTTAATGAAACATTATCAGCTAATCTTTCTTTAGAAACGTCACATGTTCGCCAAGTATTGCTTCCGATGTAATGGGTGAGTGAGTCACAGATTCTCGGAACAACGCGTGTGAACTAAGGATTACCTAAGACCTTACTAGTTACTAATCTGTAGATAATAATATTATGACCTCAGTTAGGCCCTGATCGACCGATCGAGGGAACAAAACCGTGACTTTACGGCTTGTCGGTAAAGCTTGCTCGTGCGTGTGTAAGGGAAATATTTGGTTCGACAAGCCTTGCAAAACTGTTCCTCGATCACCGATGACGCTGATGACGGCGCGGCACCAGAAGCTGAATTGACAGTTTTTGGTGTAGTTGGGTGATCACTTAAAAGTAAGTAAGTTCGTATGAGTCAGTGGCCAACTCTGATAATAGAGTTTTTAGGCCACCCGAACAGTAATCACTGATTAGTTGTGTGGCGTGGGTAATTTGTACAGCGTGAAAATGGATTGCAAACACACATTGGCTCGCCAGTCGATCAGATCCAGATCAGGTTTTCTCATAACTCGGTCTAACGTATTTTGGTATGCTATGCATGATTATGCCATATTGTATGATTATATCCTTATGGGATCACCACAATTTTGTTATTATTTTACGCCTTGAAAGGGCAATGCAGTGCAAACTAAGTCGCGGGGCGTCCGTGTCACTCACTTGTAATTAATAAAATATCTTTTGAACTTTAGGTACCTTTCTAGTTCCTATTCAGAAATCAGAGCAAGTTAGCGCTGTGTCAGAGGATCTTAATCGAGAGAACGATGTCCCTCGTTTTACTAATGGATGTACTATGATGTAGGTAGAGTATAGCAGAGACAAGACAACTCGAAGTTTATTACAATTAAAGCAAATTGTCCACATCCGGCCCGTATTGACGTAATAAGTGTCGGTCAATAAGAGCCATCTGCACGAGTTAACAGGGTTAATCAATAGTTAAATTCAGACGTTTCAATAATAACAGAGCCAAGGGCGATGTTTTACTATTGAAGCTATTAGAAAACGCATTACAGTTCGGCAATTTACTTACAAAACTTTAAAAAACAAGTGAATTGCTGCCTGGGATTCCCCAACCGCGCACGCAGACGTGTTTTCTTGGAAGTAGTCAAGCGCAGGAGAAATTTCACAAGCGTTAAAGTGGGTCAAGTCAGCCGGACTTGACGTTTTCGCCTCGCAAAGGTTACCTCCCCGCTACAAGTCTTGCAAATCCGGTTATTGTTGTGCAATCTGTAGGTCTTGTTTATCAGATCCTAACTAAATTGTCCGTGTTTTAGAACGTGTCTGCAGCCGGGTTAAAATAATTCGTGTTTCGATAGATAGCTTAGTTATTAGAGTACCTATTTACCGTGCCGACATTACATTCAAGGCATCATTTTAAAATTTTATACAAACGTAGAATTGGAAAACCCTCACCCGGTAGGTAGAGGTACGCAATTTCACATATATAGTGCGGTAAATGAACGTTCATGTCATCTACTACCTTAATAAAATATACCTACTAATAGAATATTGTAACAAATTGGAAAACCCAAGAATTTCATTCATAAAATGTGTTATTAAATCTTGAAAGTAAACAAGTCTGCGGTTGTGTGACGCTTGAGATTTATCAATTTTGTGGGCTCTAAGTTTGTATAAATTATGTTGAAAAACATTATAATCGCGGTTTGATGTTACTGTTGTTAATATAATTACAATGGGGACAAAGCTCGACAGATTGTGAAATGCTAGCTAATATGAGTTCTAAATGCATGTTTAAGATAGAATAGTTTATTTGTTCTCTAAAAACATAATAATATATGGTGCAAATAGTGATGCTTTTATAACAATATTTTACAAAAACCCGTTCTTATTAAATTGTACCTGAATGAACTCTGTTCCCCCACTAGGTCTCTAATGAGCCTGTACAGCCAGGTCACAGCGAGTCTCCTCTTCGGACTTCATCAGTAGATAATGGTCTCGATAAGATATTATAAGTAAGAGCAATATACATACAAACATATAGCAGTAAAGTTTAAAGTAACACAAGTGTATGATCGAGCATGTAGCATCAATGTAAGAATAAAATAAAGAATTAAATCAAATAAAATATACATAATTTTATTGAAGATTAATATTTAGGAAAAATGGTACACTGATAAATCAATCAGTGAGACTGTCAATGAAGGTATCATTCTTGTTTTGTAAAATTTACAAATTAAAAGAGCTTGGCAAAAGTATTGCTGGTTTAGCATTTTAATAAATATTTATCATATAGTTGGGCAAGAATCTAGGAAACTTAGGTCAGGCGATATCGTACGATGATAATGCAATAATTGACTGTATTTTTACATGTTCTTTAATGCATACGTGACTGGGGTCTCATCGCATTATAAGGTATATGGCCATGGATAATATATATAATATGTGGCCGTTAAGTACTAAGTAGGTAAGTATAATATAATTGTCAATCGGATGACCTAATAAATTTAATATGCATAGAGGCATTTCCCATTTAATATTTACCTGTTTTGCATGATAAATTTATAATTATTTTTTATTATTAATAAAGTGTTTGTTTGGAGATAGATTATTTATTTATTATTTATGAGAGATTTTAAGAGCTTCTAGGCAAATTGAAGCAATATTATAGAAATATCACAAAACCGTTAACTGTAACGTGTTCATGTTTTATCAAATAGTTTAATAATTATACAGTAATTTTCAAATTTCTTATATTCTTGATATTAAATAATGAACTTGATTGAGATACCTCAGGCTAAGAACAAAAACAACGGATACTTAGTACATAATTTTTAAGTTCCTATCTAAAGAGGTTTTGGCCCAAAAATTTTTGGGGGTTAAAATTTAGATCTAGATAGATTCGTGTTTAGAAGATAACACATACCTATTTCAACCAAGCAAACTTTTACAAAGTCTTGAAGTTTACTGTAGAGATGTACGAAATGACGTCATGTCTGTCGCGCCACGTATGTATGACGTCAGTTCTGGACATAGCCAAAACAAGGTACTTCCCTACTAACTTAATTATTAAATAATAATTGATTTACTTACTTAATACGTATTATATTTACAAAAATAGTACGAACAAAGTAGTACTTGGATTTAACGTCGATTAATAGAGAAAATTGAGTTTGATATTAAATTCAAACCAGTGCCGCCATCTATTGTTAAAATTAAGAAACTATGGACTTCGTAACATGGAAGTGTCTAATGAAGTTCCACTGAGGCGGTTTGCTTATTTAAGAAGCATCAAGTGACCCGGCCACCAACAAAGGAATATAAACTTTTTTTTCGTGTTTTTTCGTGTCGTCGCGAGTGTTTAAAATAAAATTATAGCGCATTTTGTCGGTTGTCGAGTTAGGTACCTATAACACTTGGTTCATCTTAGACGGGGGAACCGCCTAAGATTTGTTTAATGGTGCTGATTACTAAAGTTGTGACAAAAGTCATAAATAATTTATTAATTATATATTAATACATGGTTATTATTGATAAGCATTAAATTGTGAGGTGATTTGATTTATGCCGTATTTGATATTGGTGTCGATTCTGTTGTAGCAATATTATGTCATTTAATTAATGTAACCTTACATAAAATATCGCAGTTCTTTGTAGGTGCATAGGTCTTTACTCTTTACTTTATTTTAAAAGAATGGCAACCCCTTTAGTTAGTTTAGTATTTATTAATGCGAAAACAGAATATAAAGTTCTAGGAAAGACAATAAAATTATTTATATTCGGAATGTGAAACTCCAAATACTTATATAATTAAACGAGCTATTATCAAAAGATTTCAATATTGTAGTACCTACAAACCGTTCTAAATTCCGATAACAAACACACATCGTGAGTCATCGTTATGAAATAGATATTTTTTCAAACAAACTTGTAATACCTACATAAAACAAGATTTTATTGTTACGTAGATTGCGCAATATGGCACGCTTAGCTTAAAAACTTTACAAAAGATAAAGAAGTGCCATGGCATGGGTATAAGCATTATAGCTACTCTATTTAATGTATCAGAGCAAGTGCGCAGAATATAATTGTATTACTAAAAACTTACAGTTGGTTTTGAGTATTCATCTGCCTGATAATCGAACATAGTAGCGAACATAAGACTGTCGTCTTGCTCGCCGCTGATGTGGTAGGGCACCAGCTGAGACATTAAGACGGGTTTCACAAAGTAGTCCACAACAACAGTGCACGAAGGGCTTAAATTCAAAAGTTCACTTTAAAAAAGTTCGCAAAATTCAACGCGTGCAATCAGATCACCGTGATAAGAGTATGACTCATAAGGTCTCTACTTGTGTAGACGTACGCGTAGCTAGAATGTTTTATATCAGACTGAGTCAGTTCGCGGTTTGTAGCCGGTTTTGTATGATGCCAAGCGACCGTAGCGCGCACGCGCGAACTTCGTTTTACTACCGAAACGCCGTATGTCCCACCAAGTCATTCCAACAATTCGCCGACCTGAGCCAACATTTTTTATGGAATTATTGAAGTTATTTTTCAATGATTCAAGAAATAGTTTTCCCATGATAAATATTTTTAATAAAACGTGCATTTTCACGAACTTGTATCTCTTGGCAAAAAAATTGAAAATATCGAAGGAAGTTATGACAAAGTAGTACAAATAACAGAATTTCACTATTTATTTTTATAATGCTGTCATCATTAAATATGAGAAGCATAAACTAAAATTAAAACAAAGGTCGGCTCACTCTAATACCGCTAACATGGTTATTATAATAATGTAGGTCATTTGACATCGTCAGATAGCACACAATAACATTCGAAGCGAGAAACAAACCAACTCCAAATGGGCCATTACTCTTGAACGCAATTGGTATTAGACAAGTATTGGAATATGAGAATTTCAATCTTGTTTCCAAGTGTACAAAAATTTGACAGCAGTAAATTAGAATTGGATTGAAATTGGGATTGAGATTGCGTTGAAGAAAGTATTATCACTACAAAAATTGTGTTTTAAGATGCAAACTTGAAAAGATAACTTTCAATAAACCGAACCCTAGGCAATAAAGTTTTTGTTGTGGAATAAACATTTGCAGCTGCTGCCTGCAATAAATAACTTATCCAGTGTTTCAATCGATGGACCAGTTCTCGATACTTGATATATTTAGGGCGATATTTCACAACAGACATTACCTACTAGAACTACTTAGATAAATAGATTGTTTATGTATTATACTAGTTTTGGATGGTTCATTATATTTAGATTAAAAGAGGCCTGTTCCTCGTCTAGTTAGTTCTTTGTTATCCTTTGAATCTGTTTGAATCTCAAAACCAGAACTAGTTTGTAAATATTTTCAATGCCCATTTTCAATCAATGGCTATATTGACGTCACGCACGCACGCCCATATGTCTACCTTTTACATACAGCTACATAATGAGTTCAGCTCATGCCTCGTAATATCGATTCTATACGAAATGACGTCTAACATTACCTATATCAAAACAAATATAAGTTTATCAATTTCAATCGAAATGCTTGTTCAAGTGCGATAACAATTCAACTCGTTTTCCTCAAACTTCTTTAATTCTCGAAACCAATTTTAATTTTACCACGAATTTATTTCATAAAGTATATTTATATTATATTCTGGTAATTACAATGTTGTGGCTTATTTAATACAGATTTTACGCAACCTGCTTTTTGGAAATTGATGTAATTTACTCATTCAAATAGTGTGGGTGGACTATCTATGTAGAATTATATTTTAATTTTTATTAGTGTTTAGCCGCGACTGTCCCACTGCATGCAGGACAAAAGCTTTCTTTCAGTCTTCGTGACTCGTTTAATGTACTTTTAAAATTATATTGTTATTATGAGCCTATAGCGTCCCACTGCAGGGCAAAGGCCTCCAAATTTTAATATATGAAAAAAAATCAAGAATTCCATTTAAAAACAAATTGTTGGATGTTACATTTTGATACATACGAATTTCATTTGGTACCTGCGTGAAAGTTTCTATATTATTATGTAAGTCTAATTAATTATTTTGAAATAACTAGCATACGAGAGCACGAACAGTACTGTAATACGAGATAACTTTTTATGTCTGTTATCATTGTCAATTATTAGGTCTGATGTATATTAGTCACTCGTTGCTGTGGTTAATCTAGTTCGCGCTTTACCAAGTTCATGGCCATGCCCTCACGCGATAAGTTATTAACATTATGTTATATATATCACTTTTTATGTTATCTTTTCTCATTTGTGGCTCCATCCAATGCACAAGAAAACAAACTGAAAAATAATTATCCATTTCGTTCTTCTAACCAACAACAGCGTTTTTGGCAACGGCGGCTACTACGTATGTACCTATACTATTTGGCAATATCTATATCATTTTCATTCGTGGAATATTCAGTTGCATAGCTGATTTCGATTCGTGCGACGTACATAAGCGATTTGGTATTCGGTATTTCCGATTCACTGGTTTTTGCAGTTCAAAGAATGACTTTCACTTCACAAGGCTACCTAGATGTAAATAATCTTTGGAACCACATAATCAAATCGGTAGTGTGGAATCATTTACAAGAACAATAAATCGTAGGTGTCTATGTGTTGGGGTTCTTGCCCAACCTGAACCCGTGTTAATTGACTTGCTAATTAATGTTTGCGCCCGCGCACTGGCTGCTAGTGCGTACTTGCTGGAATCAGTGTAGGTCATATGTTTAATTTATTTAATTATGTAATAAGAGCCAAAATTGTTTTATAAAACAAACAAAACTCTAGGATGGAAATTCCCATGTCTTCGTCTACATTTCAGAGATAGACATACAAATGAGCGGCAAATCGGAATGGAAGCTGGTTGCAGTGTATTTAGTGGTCAGCTCTTAGTCTTTTAAGATGAAATCGTAGCCTAAGTAGCTTTTTGATGTGTTTCGACTACACGAAAAATCACTTTTATGGACATCAAAACAAGAAAATTTTACATTATTTTAATTGATAATTATAATTGCAAATACAAGTTATAGGATTACGGCACCTGAAAGTTTCAGGCTGAGATAGGATTGTCTTATTTTGGTCCGATAAAAAAATTTACAAAAATGCCGCAAAATCTATATTTTTTTACAGGGAAAGTAGTTTTATTCGATTGTCATCAAAGCACTGTACATATTGATCTGATATTCCAAGGAGCCGGGTTGATTAGTTATAGAAGAATACGAATAGTACCCAAATTCGAGGACACTGTGGAACTCTATAGTCACAATTTTCCAAGGGAGCTTTTTTTTAGAACTACAATGGCAACTAAGCTGCGGGCGATTTGACCTATCCGATGGTAAAAGGTTACCATTAGCCTATGTACGCTTGCAATACCAAAGGTATCACTCGCGCCGCGTGTCGCCACCCTGAGAAGTAGATGAACCAAACCCTTCGAGCCGGAATATAGCAATGCGAGCTTTACTGCTTGGTGTCAGAAATCCGTATGGTTGGTACTTCCCTGGATAAGCTCTATCACAAAAAAATATCTTAAAATTGGTCTTAGCTTTAAAAACCTAAAATTGAATTTATTTAGTAACATGCATTTAACAGTCGCTGCGATATTTTATACTTTGTCAAAGGCTTCGTTACCTTGAAGCCAGACGACATACCCATTCAAGGTTCACGAGCAAAGTCGCGTCAATGGAATGGACAATTCTGCGAAAACATACTGGGTAATAAACATGCGCGGGTTATCAGCTAAATTAGGTATTATATGTAGGGGAATTAGGTACTGAACAGAGTCGAGGCATAAGTTATAAACATCCAATATCAGGAATAGCGAGAATAGTACAGCCCATGTACCATTTAACATTATCCTCGTTTGATAACAACAGTACACCTAGGAGGTACTTACATACCCAAACAAGCTAAGACTTAAAAAGTGTTCTAATGCCGGAGCAAAGTCGACAATTTATTTCAATTGGTATTACGTTATCGGCCCCAGCGATAAATAATTGGTAGAGGATATTTACCTAATTTAAAATTCTGCGCAATTCAATTTAGCTAAGCACCTGTAGGCAGGGCTATGCTTCAATAACAACAACTAGTTTGGATAGATTACAATCAGTGATAATAAAATAAATAGAACTGTATACCAAGATAAAAAACCGCAGACCACGTCCGTCTGGGGTATACTCAAGCGTGTATTGCTAAACAACTTAAGAGCAGTAGAGTTCTCTGTGATAAAGCTCGTCCGGGGAAGGACTACCACCATACCTATTTCTGCTGCAAAGCAGTAATGCTCGCATTGCTGTGTTCCGGTGTGAAGGGTATGGTTTCCGGTGAAATTACTGGCACATAAGGCTTTCGATCTTAGCCCCAAGGTGGCAACCCGCAAGGATACCTCTAGTATTGCCGGCGTCCATGGGCTGCGGTAACCGCTTACCATCTTGTGGGCCGTACGCTTGGTTGCCACTTCAGGTTTAATAAAAAAAAACTTGGCTCAGCATTTTTTCATTTTTAATATTTTCTTGGCATGAGCCTCATCTAGTTCGATTGGCACCACACTAAAGCTTTATGATGAAGAGGGATCATAAAAAAAAAAGCTGAACCCAGCCGAGTTTGTTGCCAGATTCTTCTAGGCTGAGACGCGTGGAACTGGCGTAAATTCACCTAGCTTTTAGACGTTTCAAAATGATCCTTGTGTATGATTGAATAAAGATATTTTTTACTTTACTAACACCAGCAAGGATTGTGGCTAAGGAATGTAAAAAGGCTGCTACTCCCTAGTTCTTTACACTCTTTGGCGTCAGATCTTGGTTTGCAGAAGCTGCTGGTTGCCGAATTCAGGGTAGGAAGGCGCGCGTCATTGCAGGTAAGGTACCTCACCTACTTTTGTTCGTGTAACAAGCGTCTAAACAGACACATTTTTACACGGCGCCATCTAGTCTCAAACTAAGCAAAGTTTGTACATATTTTATGTCAGCAAGTGACAAGACGATCAAGTCGCCCGCCTGATGTTAAGCGCCACGCCTGACTATAATAGATGCAGTGCCACCCAAAGCTTAATGGTTTTGAGTTCTGCGTGGCACTGCACTGCGCTTATCACCCCGAGACGTTGTTGATAAGTCTCTTTCGCCCAGTAATTTCACTTGCTACAGTGCCCTTAAAACCTAAACACAGTAATGCTTGCACACTACTCCTTGGAAGTAGAATATCTGGCACTGCGGTCCCACGAAGATGGACTCTTGCTGAAGAGTCCTACCACCAGGTAAAACATGGGACCCAAATAACTGATAGAATACATCAAACCACTTTCAGAAAGCGGGCCATGAGTTCCTTTACCACCAGTGGTATATGATGCCATGTTGTTGGTGTATTTAAGTGTTATGTTGTGTTCTTTTATATCACTATCTACTTTAAGGTATGTTTTAGTCGCGAGCTCTCTGATTGTCCTCTCAGTTCAAATGTATTTTTAAGTGTCATATTAAGCTTATTTAGGTAGGTACTTATATTTTTCCTAGTCTTGTCATAGCATTATTATAATGCGAGCGATTGCCTGCGCGTGGGCCTCTAACCACAGACTAAACACCAGTTAGTACAGGCCGGAGTTTTCCTCGAATCGTTGACGTCATCGCCGCGGTCAACGCCTCGCGCAAATGTTTTCCTGCTAAGCCAACCTTGTTTTTGGCGGAGTATTATTGTAGGTAACGTGCCACTAACAGGCTAACAGCGCAATTTATGAAACATATTCCATGGGTGAGATTAATTGGTTCCACTGGACATAAATCCTGACACACCTATAACCTAATGTACCTACTTAATAATGAATGACTTAAAATACATGAGAAAATAGTCATATACTTACATTAAGTACCAATGTGTCTAGTCTAATACAATAATGAGAAATAAATAAATTGTCTATGCTGTAACTCTGCTGATAGATTTATCTGGACATTTACTACTACATACTTCTTTGGTCTTTTATTGTAACAGCTTTATTATAAGATGTATTTTTTTTATACTACTAAAGTAACCAAGCGTACGGCCCACTTGATGGTCAGCGGTTACCGTAGCCTATGTACGCATGCAGCATCATAGATATCACTTGCGTGTTACCACCCTGAGACGTTAGATGGAAAGTCTCATGTGCCTGTAATTTCACCGGAAACCATAAACTTCGAACCGGAACACAGCAATGCGAGCATTACTGCTTGGCGGCAGAAATAGGTATGGTCCTTCCCCGGACGAGCTCTATCACAAAGAACTCTACTACTCTTAAATTTGTTTATTTTAAGTGAAATTAATACTCTACTATGTACCTTGACTTGAACCATGATCACAATCCTAAGATAGTGGGTGTTTTTTTAAATTTATTTTAAAGCGGTGACTAGCACTGATAACTTTATTTGCTTATCAGAAGATTATACACCATACTACCTATCATTGTAGTATTTCTGGAAACTTATCAATTTGCCACGGAAATGGATAAGTCATCTTACAGTACTTATTAATAACAATTGGTTAAAATTGGTGGTTTCATTATCGTTTATTTTTCAAGCTTTTTTTAGTGCCAGAGGCTACTAGAATGTAATGTAATGTAACATAAATTATTTGTATTAGGTATTAGGTTCCCAACAATACATATTTACCGCTTATTCAAAAAATAAATTATTGTTTTATTATAGCTACTTGCTAAATATTGTTTTTCATTTTCATCCTTAAATCAATGAACAAGACAATGACAGGTTTAATTAAAATTGTTCTACTTCTCTATATCCTTATGACCAATCTGCCACTTGGTAAAGTCTTGAAAGTAAAATTTTCATTGCTGGCAATTGTCTGGATTTTTATATTGTTAAAACCTACATAATCATTAATGACTAATGAAAACATTAAGAGCTGAACAAATAAAATACATTACTTTTTATATGTACCTCAGCTGCAAATATTTTTCCTTTCTGGCCTCATCCTATTAAATAACAAGCTAACAAATAGTTATAAATATGGAATAAATTCTGTAAATAAATGTTTAATTACCTACGTAAATATTATGTTAAATACCTGTATTTTTATTTTATGTAATAGATTTTTAACCTTTACCAAATGTTGTGGTTTAAACTTTAAAACTATTGCAGTTGGAAAAGGTTAAGAGTAGTAGAGTTCTCTGTGATAGAGCTCGTCCGGGAAAGGACTACCACCATACCTATTCTGCCGCCAAGCAGTAATGTTCGCATTGCTGTGTTCCGGTGTGAAGGGTATGGTTTCCAGTGAAATTACTGGCACATGAGGCTTTCGATCTTAGCTTCAAGGTGGCAACCCGCGAGTGATACCTCTGGTATTGCAAGCGTCCATAGGCTGCGGTAACCGCTTACGATCTTGTGGGCCGTACGCTTGGTTGCCACTTCAGTTGTATAAAAAAAAAAAAAGTTAAATAAGGCTAGCAAAAATTTAATTGGTTACAAAATCTAATTTTAAGAAACAATCTCTGAAGTTGATTAGGTAGGTACCTATATTTTAGGCAAACTTATAATATTTTGCTAGAACACATGCTGCAGAGACATCATTTATTCTTATTAGGTCTTAGAGCAGACCTGTATTTATTTTATTTCTTAGAACCAACAGCGGATACAACTTTATTTATACTTACTATCCTATGAGTAACGAGATAGGTTTTCACGTTTAGTTTAGGAAGATAATTAGTATTTAAAAACTGGTGCTTACCAGGCACCTTTTACAATTTCTTTAGTTGGGCGGTTTGATGTGGAATAACTTAATTCACATAAACCTATGTTCTTGATAGATAGTTACTTACCAGGTACCTTTAAAACATGTAAAAAAGTGTAAATAATATATCTCAACACATGAGGTTTGTTTTAAAATCAGTGGCCTTCAACTGGCCTTTTTAATCTTTGTGTATTAATCTTTGTATGACTTGAAATTAATTTCACACACAGGTTAGAATGTCCTTCGAACACCTACTAAAGAGTGAATTTTAACTCCAGGTTTAACCTGCGGGTTTATAGGGTTGTGTTTACATCATTAGGAATTTATGAGAAAATGTGAATGATGTAGTAGGTACTTACAGTGAGGGATCTTGAGGTTGGAACAGTAGAAACGAAGTCATTTGTGGAAGATCCCTGTGACGATTGACTGTCGCAAGAGAAGTCCGACTGGTTTGATTGAGTATCACTGATTTCCAGCTTCATTATCATCGGTCCAGTACACAAGTCCAAGATACGTGACAGATTTACGTAAGTACCTAATTGATAAAGTCAATACGCAGTTCGAAGACTTCGTGGATAAAAAAACACAAAACTTTACTCGAACGATCGCACTTCGCAATTCCGCGATTCTATTTTGCTATCAAATCAAAGTTCATCAAACAAGTTCCGCGAAGTTTTGTTTGACTGACAGTACGAATTGACATAACACTCATGACAGGTCACTCCATGGAGATTGGAGAAACACTTGGACAGTATAAATAAAAAACTAAAATCAAGAGGCACTTTCAAAAGATTATCAACGAAATTATGCGTTAAGCTAGCACAAAGCACAACAATGGTGACTCATCATTGCTATTTTGTACGAACACGAACGAAACTAATGAAACTGTGCTATGGTCGCCGATGGATGACGTCGTCATCGCTTTGGGGATGCCCTTTACTAAGAATTTTGTGTAGCTTACTTCTTTAAAAGGTCCTATCAGCCAACAGTTAACATGAATATCAGTACATTTCGTTAGTGAGGCAACACTATAACACATACAACCGTAGGATGATATCATCGTCTATTTAAAGATATCGCGTGATTTTCAGCCAATAAGAACGACTTCTTTTAGTGACGTCACCAAATCTCAAGAACTTTACAGCTATAGCATGTTCAGTTTTGTGTCTGTACTTTAGGTGTGCCAAAAAACGGAGTAGCAAGTCAACACGTTTGGTATTATTTTTTCATGTCTATCATTGTTTCAGATTAAGTAATTTCGAGAAAAGGACGTACCGCATTTTTGCTCGACTTGGCGGGGGCACTGCCGATGCCGCCGCCTCTTGCCCCCAGATGTATTGTATTGCACTTTGTTTTGTATAAAGTTTGTATGAGAGTTAAAGGTAGGTTACATACCTAAATATTTTCTGATATTATTGAAACCATGACAGTTGCCCAAAATTTTCATGGTAAAAAACCGTTTAAGTAGACATAAATTCATGGTGTATTCACAAAACTTGACGAAACATCACGGATGGAGCTGAGATACATAGTCAGACAGTACCTAGTTTAGAATCGTGTAGTGGCCTTACTTGCTGATTGCCTGACGAATAATAAAATGATCAGCATGTATAAATAATACAGGTAGGTACCTACTCATGATTGTACTAAAGGCGGCAGTACACTCTCGCCGAGATAGGCCAAGAAGACAGGGCGAGCGCGAGAGTGTAGATGGTAGCGCTCGCCTGCCTCGGGATGTCTCGGTGTTCCTTCCACAGATTTCCTCCCTAGGCCTAGCTCTAGCTCCGGTAGTACTCCGGCCCCCTTACTAAGTAAGTCTATAGCTGTCGATCGCTATTCGATCCCTTTCACGCTTACGGTACGCGTCGGTATTTTGCTCCCGAGTCAAAGTGTCTCCGGCCGGGGCGCCGACGACGCGCCGACAACTTTATGAAACTTTAGAAGACTTTACGAGAAATATTTTTAAAGATTTTGGATTGGAGTATTTCTTCTAAAAAAGAACAAAAAAAGGCTTTGACTTTATTTAAGTTTTTGTCATAAAAATTATTCTTCTTCGGCGTGATGAGCAGAATAATAGCTCATCAAAGCAAAACAAAATGCAATAAATTGCTCACTTTTATTAAATTAATATAGGTTTCTTCTTCTTTTAATTTGTGGCGTCTGTGGCCGGGTTTGCCACAATTTTGCCAATGTCAATGTCGACAGGGTTGAAACAGTAAGACAATGGAGGATCTGAGACTTAAGATGGTCGGTATAAAAGAGAGAGACCATAATTTAATATAGGTTTGAGCCGTACGTACCTTCAAATACAACAAAGTGTAGTCATGTCATTGTCAAATTTGTCTCTGTCAAATCAATCTTCTTTTTCTTCTTCTTCGTTTATGGACTCTGTGGCTTATTTGCCACAATGAGTTTTTCATCTCAAGTAGCTGTCTATTTAGATGGCGGTAGCTCAACGGCGAGCCCAAGAGAATGTAAGCACTATTACGTTTCGCGAGATAGGGTGAATGTGTAGGGAATTCTTCTTCTTCTTCTTCTTCTTCTTGTATATGGACTCTTTGGCATTTGCCACAATTTTGCCAGTGTTGATTGTCGCTTGGCAACGTAAACAAACATAATTTTGAGAGAAATGGCGGCGTTTCTTACAAAGTTCCCTATGAAAGCTTTTGACTAAATTGCAAACCAACATTACCCTTCCATTTCAAATATTTACACTTGTGCTAAACAAACAAGTTAAATTGGATAATTTACGCAACATAACTCAAATAACACGAGAAAAAAAAAAATTGGGAGGACCCATGTAGTTCTGACAAGATAGCCAAAGACAAATGTCAAATTAATCTTCTTCTTCTTCTTTTAATATGTGGCGTCTGTGGCTGGGTATGCCACAATGCGCCAATGTCAATGTCGACAGGGTTGAAACAGTAAGACAATGGAGGATCTGAGACTTAAGATGGTCGGTCGGTTTAACAGAGGGAGACCATAATTTTGTAACAAGGTGATTTGTTATTACATCCTGAATAAAATAGGACAACACAGGCAACACAAATATAATACACATAAGTCCAATAAATGTAATAAATATTATTCGTTCGTTCCTTCGTTCGTATGAGTCAGAAGGCCTCTGTCATGGCCTAACAACTTTGAAAAAGCCGGGACCGACTGCTTAACGTGCCCTCCGAAGCACGGGAGCGCTCAGTTGAAATTGTCACTGGCGGTCACCCATCCAAATGATGACCCCGCGGAACAGTGCTTAACTTCGTTGATCTGTTAAGAACAACTTAGCCAGCTACGTCACGAGCGCTAATATTATTGATAAGTATGTAGGTACATGTTATTTACAACTTTATTTTATTCACAGTAATAAATTTTAACAGCGCTACAAAGGGAGAAAAAACAAAAGGTAGGATAAGTTTATAGGAAATAGGACGAGGGATTTCAGGAGGGCAAACATCATACAGAGATAGCAGCAGCCTAGGGCAAGAGAAAAGAATGTACTCGACGTTACCTTTGTAGCGTGAACTTGCATCTATAGCTACATTCATACCTCATACCACTTATTTTTTATATTTTTGTAAGTTAGCCCTTATATAGGCTGGCACCATTGATTTTAAAAACAGTCTGCCTACCGCGCCAGATGTGAATACCTATAATACATCTCGTTAAGAGGCCTTTCCAAGATTTAGCGATATAATTAATGAAGTTCGCGTGAATGTATCTTTATATAGTTTTTATATACTTTATAAGTAATAGCGCGCGCGACGAGGAGCGATACTTCCTCCCTCCATAAGCGCTCAGCGCGGTTTGAGAGTCGCTGCTTCGATTGATATGATTATAAGTGCGATAAGGTGTGATTTTAAAAAAATTCGTGTTAAAAAAAGTCAATGCTATTAGACAATTTTCTTCGTTGTATTTATTTAATAAAAACTTAAACTTTAATCAAGTAGGTGTATTTTTATTGTAAACTCCTTACTTTAGCAGAAATAACAAGCGTAAAATTGGGAAAAAACGCGATTTTTAGACCGTCTTTTTTCAAAAATATTGAACTAACATGCTGTATTTTTCTCTATTCACTTAAATTTTAAAACTGTGATTATTATAATTGCATTTTTTGGAAATATGTTAGACTTTGTTATTTCATAGAAAAAATGATCGAAAGTTGACTGGAATTGCTCATTTTACGAAACGTGCGTTACTAATTATTTTTTTAATCAGTTATGTCTTGAGTTAATTAATATTAGCTCTGTTGACTTAAATTTTAAGGGATAAATCTTTTATTTATTTTTATTTTCGTTAAAATATCTTCAACACACGAGCCACAATAGTGTTCGAAACTTCACGGGCTACAAGAAAATTCAAGGATTGTCAAGGATAGGGCTCTTAACTAAACTGCCTGTAATCACTTTGTCATATTGACATTACACGCACATTAATCAAATAACATTTATTTTATTTTAGCACCCTATACTTGCCTTTATAAATACTAACCAAGTAATCCTAGGTAGGTATAGGGAAAAGCTAAACCTTCATCCAAACCACATTCGCATAGAGAGTGGTCCCTGACCCTTATCTTCGCAAGAATGACTGGTAAGTAAACATGTCCTAATCGAAGACGACAGATTGTAGACGTAGTAATTTTCTTAGCTTTTTGGACAGATTGTTACAACTAAGCCACAGACACCATAAACAAAGAAGTGAAGTACACAGAGCAGCACAGCACAGCAGCCAATTTACTCTGTCATGTGCCTCTAAGAATAGGTAAAATAGGGTAGGTATAGAGTGCGCTCTTGTCTTCATTTCATTCAATACGGAAAGTAGCGCTAACTGGTGATTTAACGGCGAAACTTGTCTTGTTTATTATATGTTTGCGTGGATTTTTATAAATCCACTCACACAATGCTTACAGAAACAGTAGGTACAACCTTCCCCGCGCCGCTAGATACCTACATAAATACATACATTTTACTAACTAAAAAAAAACACAAAACATTATTTGAGAAGTTTTATTTATAAACTTTAACAACTTTTAAGGATGCTCAAATTTAGTCTTCTGAACTTTTAGGGCTTCTACCTACCTCTTCTTCCTTTCCAAACCTTTCCAAAGCAAAGAGGTACGAGCAAAGAGTATACCTACCACAAACAAATTCTCGCTGCTTTTCCGACACGTGGCGCTACTTTCCATACTTCACGGCCGCCTCATTCAACTGTGCCCCTCTCGGGTCATGTGTCTGTGGCAGGGCAGCCAGCAACACAGCAGCCAGAAAAACACGAAAGACTTATATTTTTAAACCTTAACTTATGAAAAAAACATTCACGTAAGAAAAGGTAGTATGGTCTCAGTACTCTAGCCTGCCCATTGGTCTAAAAAAAAACAGTAGCCAGCAGCAGCACTGCACTGCAGCAGGCCGACGTAGTGCTTTTATTCTCTCTGGTAGCAGGCAGACAGACAGAATCTCTGTAAGTTTCTGTTTTCATTTTATCATAATTAGAAATAAGTACCTAACTTTACCACACACACACACTATAATCAATGGTGTCTTTCTAGTCTTCTTTTCTTAAAATTAAACATTCAAAAAGGCATTTTTACATTTTAATTTAAATTTTTGGCCGTAAAAGTTATTTATTTCAATGTAAACAACTTTATCATCAGACCAATTTTAGTTTTTGTTTGTTGATAGCAAAGGTATTGAGATTTGTTTTATATGCTCGAAGGTTGATAGTTATAGGTACATAAGTTGGATTTCAGCAATAGAGAATAGATCGTAGAATCCTCCCTATAATAGTAGTACCCCTTTTTACGTAGGTACCTACTGTTCCTATCTGTAGTGTTATTTCATTAGTATTTTACCACAGAACAGATATTAGTACTACATAGTTTTTCTGTGATGTGACTCTTGCCGTAGCTCATTAATACTTTTTTAATATAGCAACATGTCTGGAAAGAAATGCAAGCATTGCGGGTCCTCTGACATTGAAGTGGACCCAGCTCGTGGAGATGCTGTATGCACCAACTGTGGATCTGTGCTGGAAGACAACATTATTGTAGCTGAAGTAGAGTTCCAAGAAAATGCACATGGAGGAGCTTCTGCTATTGGACAGTTTGTATCTGCCGAGTCCAAAGGAGGTGCTACTGGATTTGGAAGAGGTACAAAACTAAACCCATAACCTATTAACCTATTTTAGATTTAGATTTATTTATTCAGAAATGATAGAAGTTTACAGTATTACTACCAAAACACTTACTATCTTAAATAAAAACTTAAGAATAATTTTAAATAACTAATTAAAGTGCATAGATTGTCAGCAAAAAGGTCGACTTGTTGGAACTCGTGTACAAATGCGTTTATGAGAGAGATCGCCCGGAGTGTTGGTGTGTTGTTCGCGTGGCAAGTCCGCATAGCGGGAGCTGTGAACAACCGGTGCCGTCGACGCCCACACCGCACATAGTTATTAGGTACATAAAGACTCATGCTACCTAATAACTCTGAATTATTTACTTTATTATGTAGCATGAGACAATAATGTATTACTAGCTGTAATTTTCGCCTAAGCTCTAATGTTTCGACTCCGACCATTCCAGAAACAAATAAAGATGGAAAGAGATACGGGTAATACCCATACATCCTCTTGTACACATACCTGCAGAATTTACGCTGGAGTCTTTCTAGCATCATGGTGTACTTAGCTTTTACTATTACTTATAACCTGTTGCTAACACTTGAATCTTGGTTGTGATATCCAGGTAGCATTATGTTCTAAACTCCATCACATAAAAATACTATAACAAACCTTATTTCAGCGTTTAATGTTGGTATTGGCCAAGAATCAAGAGAAGTTACATTGAGGAAGGCCCGTGAAGGAATCACCAGTCTCTGCCAGCAACTTCGTCTCAACCAGCAGTGCATAGACATAGCCTGCAATTTCTACAAGATGGCTCTCTCGCTTCACCTGACTATAGGCCGACCAGCAAGTCACACACAGGCTGCTTGCGTATACATGACCTGCAGAACCGAGGGCACACCCCGTATCCTTTTAAAAATACATCATTTAATTATAATATATGCTTCTATTCAGATACTTCATTTATCTACTGCCAATTATGTAATTGCTAAAATAAATTAAACATTTTTAAATAACCATAACTTTTGTTACTTGTGTAAAATTGTTGTTTATAGATCTTTTTTGGTCACCCTGTATTATTTTTATACAGTGGTGGCCATATAATTAAGAACGCTGATATAAAGGGAAGATTTTTTCCAACTAAGATGCAAAACTAATTGTATGCATTTGTTTTTATTTCTCTCGGTATCGTAAAACATTTCCATATTACCACTGTATTCATTGATACACATGATTGGCTAAAAATCAATAGGCAAACTTTTTACACTACTTTTAAACAAAGTATTCTTTATTACTGGCTGGTCACGTAATTAAGAACGCTAAGTAGTTTATACCTTTATTCAAATTTAAATAGAGAACACTCAGTCGATTTGTTACTGTTTGTATAATTTTGGCGCAATTACGTGCTGTAAAAGATTAAAGGTGATTGCTTCTTTAGAAAAAACAATGGGAAAAAATTAAAGTTGTGATAAATCTACAAGGGAAGTAATAATAAAACTTCGCCGGAAGAATTGGTCTTATAAAAAGATAGCCGACCATCTGCAATGTTCAAAAACGATGGTTTTCCACGCTGTAAAGCATTTTGCTACGTATCAAACTACTTCGAATGTTCCACGTGTACCTAAACAGAGAAAAACAACTCCTCGAGATGACCGAAACATCGTTCGTATCGCAAAACAAAATCCTTTTAAAGGGTCCAATGAGCTTAGAAAAGAATATTTTGGTGAAAACAACTTTTCAGCAATCTCAGCACGCACTATTCGAAGACGTTTGGTAGAAGAAAAATTGCACGGTAGGATAGCAAGAAAGGTACCCATGTTAAAACTTTGCCACAGGCAAGCCCGGCTTGCATTTGCGAGAAAGTATGAAAACTGGACTGTGCAACAGTGGAAAAATGTACTTTTTTCTGACGAGACGAAAATAAACAGAGTATGTTCTGATGGAAAACGATATGTACGACGTCCCCCGAATACAGCATTCGACCCAAAGTACACGAAAGTTACATTAAAGCACGGTGGTGGAAATGTGAAAATTTGGGGTTGCTTTTCTGGACATGGTGTAGGACCTGTACAGTTGATAGAAGGTAACATGGATCAGTTCCAATACAAAAATATACTGGAAGAAACAATGTTACCATACGCTGAAGACGTTCTACCGGTCATTTGGACATTCCAGCATGACAATGATCCAAAGCACACTGCACGCACCGTAAAGGAATTTCTTACAGCGCAATTAGTTTCTGTCTTAGACTGGCCTGCTAACAGTCCAGATCTAAACCCATAGAGAATCTGTGGTTTGAAGTAAAGAAAAAGGTTTCAAATACAAAGTGTGGAAATTTAAGAGAGCTGTATGACGTTTTTTTAGAAGAATGGAACTCTATTTCTCTTACGAAATGTCAAAAATTAATAGAGTCAATGCCTCGCCGGTGTAAAGCTGTAATTAAAAGACGTGGATATGCTATTAACTATTAATTTTAGTTAAATATTTCTTTTTATGTTTCCTGTGCTACATAATATTGTGATTTTTTAAATCTAAGTGTCATACAAAACAATTCCCGAGCAGTTAAATAAATCGTTCTTAATTATTTGTCCAGTTTCAGTACTATTTGAATGTGTTACTATGATAAAATCAATAAAATGTGCAAAAAATAGTTAGCGATTTCATACTTTATTCTTAAGTCAGGTTGCTCTATTAATGTGACTATTATATAACATAAATAGTTGCTTCTCAAAAGGTACACATCTCTGTGTATGATACGATTTAAATAAAAAACTTCTAGAACTTCAAATCGTTCTTAATTATATGACCACAACTGTATGTATATTTATATAATATGTATTATTTATAATTGTTTCCTTATCAAAATTATCAGATTTGTTGATTGATGTCAGTGATGCAGTACCAATTTGCTGTTATCAACTTGGGCGCACCTACTTCAAATTGGCAAGAGCTCTATGCATCAATATTCCTCCAAATGGTGAGTGCTATATTATAAGGCTACATACAACACCACAAAATGGGTCTTATAATATCAACTTGACAAATTTAACGAATAGTAAAAAAAAGTAATTATAAAAAAGTAGTGCCTTTTTTATACACTTTTCTTAAAATCTCGTCAATAAAATCAGGTTAATATTAAAAGATATTCCTGTATATGAACAACATTGTGTGTGGCAAGCACTGTCTTTTGGATGTGTGATGCTGCCACAACCACAGAACAGAAAAAACAAGACCACAACCCTACTGTAATACAAAAATCATAAAATAGTAGTATTTCTAAGAAAACTGTAGTACACTTTATAAATTGATCTAAAACATACATAAAATCATTAAAACCAACCCTAGCTTAGCCAATATTTTCTCTTCTTCTTTTTTTTCTTGACTAAATAAGTTTCCAACATTATTTAAAAGTTGTTCAAAAAAACAAAAAAAAAAATTAAGATTATTTAGAAACTTTTATTGACTTTTTTTTTTTTTTAGTTGACAATGACATTGACAAAGTATGTTTAGACAAAAAAAGGAGCAAACTTTACTAACCCATTAAACTTTTTTAAATTAAGTTGGATTGGCAGGTAATGTTACACATTATTTTGGTCTTTTCTACGCGTGATGAAACTGTAGTTTTTTAACGTATACGTACTACGTACTACCCTTAGGTATGGGTAGTACGTAGTACGAAGTATGAAATTGTAGTACAAATACTACTACTGGATGATCGAGCCAGAACAGATATTAGTACTTACATAGTAATGGTGTATTTATTTATAGTGTCTATTTGGTAATACTGCATGTTTGTAATGACGTGAAATAAAAACTAGTGTAATGTAACTCTGCTGACTTTTCAGTTGATTAGATAATTGCTAGCTATAGCTATAGGTATTGGGTCGCAAGAAAAAACATAATAGCTGTACTATGTAGTATATTAGTACATTAAAATTATTTTCAGGGAAAGGGAATAGATCTATAATCTATGAATAGAGAGCTCTTTACAACACCCATATCACATTCTCAAGGTACATTCTTAATGACTATAACTATAACAATATACACAAATCAATCCTTCAAAACAATTTTCAACATTTGGGGAATGGTAAAGTATCTTAATTTTGCATCCAAATAAATAATATTGCGCGATTAAAAATCTGAAAAGCAAATAATCTTCTATACTGTATAGATATTAGGAAAGTGAGATCTGGTTGTATGTCAGTCCTCATTAGTGTTTGTAATTGCCAGAGCAGTATTCACTGTGGGTCCATAGTAGATGAGCTCTGGGATTTGTCCTCCTTGCACTCCTGTTCCGTTTGTACTTTCTGATGAACAATGGAATTGAAATGTCACTGTGCCCATGTAAACTTCACTCAGCCCTTCTTGGCCAAAATAGCTGAGCTCACTACCATCCAGGACTGCTGAAGCAGTGTATGAGCATTCAGGTTCAATCTGTATAGGATTCTCGAAATACACATGAAAAGTGTTGCTTGAGCCATCAGAGAAGAACTTCGTGTTATTCTCTGCCAGTACTCTTCCCAAACGCTTCAGTTCAATCTTGACATTGTAGTCCGCTGCTCCATTTGATGAACCATACAATCCAAATCCAACCACAAAAATTCTTTTGTCGACACAAAACTGGATAGAATCACATCTACCTCTATATCTCCACTGGTTACTTCGGTAAGCGCATGATTGGAATCTGTGGCATATCTGAAAAGTAGATAAAAAGTATTTACATTATTAACGTTTGAAAAATTGGCCGACTCCGTGGTTTATTATTTATATTAAGAAACAATATAATTAAAAAGCCTATTGTCTGGAATTCTGGTTAGTTATATTCATCATCATAACAGCCTTCTAATGTTCCCACTGCTGGGACACAGGCCTACTCTCAAGCGAGACTCAAACATCCCAAATAATAAATTCCATCATACCTGTGCTTTGAGGCCAGTTCTCTGTCTGATGGGATAAGCCAATAGTGGTTTAGTGGCTGCAGTAAAATGCAAAAATATGTCTATAGTTTCTTGCGGAGTCAGTATTCCAAGTTGTGCTGCACTGTTTGCAAACTCCTCTAATGACATTGTTGGGAATCTGATGAGGTGTATGGCACTTCCAAGCATTACTCTTTTGTTATTAGGTGTGGGTTCTATCTCCCTTCTCACACATTCAGCATGAGCCCAAGTCAAGGCAGCTTCAAATAAATTGATTTCTTTGCAATTGAGTGTCTCTCTGGCTAATACTGATTCCAGTGTTGATACATCTATGTCCACAAATCCCTCTGATGTCAATGACATTTCAGCCTAGAAATAATACTTTTGGTTACTAGGGAATAGGATAATTAAAACTGCAATACAATTATGTAAGATTCTTTATTCATTTCCTTTTACACATGGAATGATTTTACAAATTTATATGTTGACAAACAGTACATGCTTGACACAACATCTATTTACATAACTATAAGAAATCTAAGTTAACTGTATTGCAGTTACTTTACCTAAGTCTAACTAGACTTGTGACTAGAAACACTACCTAGGACTAATATTAGTGCACACTCAAACTATGTACAGTCAATCACACAAACATAATTATTTCACAACCAATAAAAGGGTATACAATTTTAATGGCACATTTAAAAGTTAATTTAGACAGAAGGGCAGATTTAATTTCCACAAGCAGTGCAATTTGTGCAATTTGTGCAAATTAGATTTCAACATTTTGAGCTTTATCAATACTGTATATTCTTATATGCGAGTATTTGAATAGTTGCAAATGTTCAACTTGTCTATACTTTCTTTACTCCCAGGGCTGGACAAATTTTGACTGGAAGATTCTGAGAGTTCCATTAGCAGACTACTGTAGGATGAGGATTGCTCCAAGCGTATTGCCGCTAGGTTCTCAGTTGATTCACATACCTGAGCATCAATCACTTCCCAGCATCTCTGCATAAGTTCAGGTTCCTCAAAGAGCCTTGATTGGCTCAGTAAAAGACAAGCATTCTTAGCAGTGAGGCTTGTTTCCAAATAATTGACACAGGCTTTGGCCAGATGTGGCACAATATATTTCTTTGCAACATAGAGAGTCGACAATACTGTGTCTGCTTCTAATTGAATCTCATCACAATAGATGTATCTGAAATGAGTAGATAATAAGATTTTTTTGATGTAAGTATAGTTTTTATCAATGTTTTTTAAAACATACTTTATTCATATTACAGTGAAAGTTTCATAGTTACCTCAATAATGTGAGAAATGCAGAAGGTTCAACATCAGGCACCTCTATTTCATTTTTGCATTCAGCTAATCCTCCATAAAACATTGCATAGAACACAGAACTGGCAGTGGCTAAGACATATTTATGTGCAGGTATTATTTGTGTATGACCTGAAAAAGAATAAATGATTAGTCCTACACAATATGCAAGTATATTTATTATAAGATCATCTTGCATTTTATAAAAAATAACTCACATGGGCTGCCAACTATAAATGTGATGTCCGACATGAGTTGGTTGTTGAACATAGCTGCATTTCTTTCTCGTATGGTAGGCTTTGTTGCCTGCCAGTTAGGATCAATAGTTGCGGAGCCAGGAGGTGCGGGTGATGCCGTGGGGGAGGGAGTAACACTTGTAGACCCGCTCGGTGATGGAGGTCCGCTATAGCACTGTGAGACTTGCGTACCCGTCTCACGCTGTGATATCGTATGGGGAGGCGACAGCGATAGCCCGCCGCCATTGTTGATGTTTTCAGCTGCAAATAAAAATAAAATTCCACATTAAATATCTATTCAAAGGCATCGATTGTATGGCACAAATACCTATTTTTATAAAACTGTCAGAAAGAGCGACCATGATGATAAAGATAGGACTCGTAACCTTCATAAATTACGCAAAAATGTACCTACCTTCCTAGAATAGCACTCGTTAAAATATTAGGTACATAAGAAAAGAAAAATCTCTTGATAAATCAATACAAAATCTCACCATTCATCCAAGTATTCGTTTGTGCAACAGACATGCTATCTCTACCTTCCTGCAACCTTTTCTGAGGCTTTGCAACTTTTCTAGAACACAAATTCGACATTATGAATACGTGACCTCACAGTATTTTACAATTATAATCCAAACATCACGAATTATGATGATTAGATGCGAAATCGACACAACAAAACACAAGTTATGTCAGCCATTTTGATTTTTCTAGGCAGCAAACCAGCTTAACCAGCACAAAGCAGTGTTGCCAATAATATTGTTCTACATTACCCACAAGTGCCCACAACTCTCGTTGGGACGAGGAGAAACTGGATTCTCTATAATTTTGACAATGTTGCAAGTTTTTGTTTATTTTTATTATAAGCTTTTGCTTATTAATGTGTACCTACTTAGTATTGTAATCACTGTTTCACTTTTTAAATATTTATTGAAAAAAAAAACAACAAAAAATTATTACGTGGGTGTGTGTGTATTTTTAGTATTGAAATGGCTGTTATACTCCTGAAATATTTATTGAAAAATAAACAAATAAGTACTATCGAAACTTTTACTTATTTACATGAAATATTGTGTGATTTGAAATATGTATTTAAAAAAATTAAACAAATACTTAGAAGATTGACCACAATAAGTTGTGGTATTCACACTTTACACTTTACATCACTTTACATATTTTTACATTAAAATATTGAGTGACGCTTTCAAATTTTCGTTGACGGTAGCATGCCTAACGGTATGGCATAG
Source organism: Colostygia pectinataria (assembly GCA_951394395.1). Classification (NCBI taxonomy): domain Eukaryota; kingdom Metazoa; phylum Arthropoda; class Insecta; order Lepidoptera; family Geometridae; genus Colostygia; species Colostygia pectinataria. The sequence goes on along the minus strand of OX596365.1, from coordinate 4,650,308 downwards.
AGTCCATATAATTCCATTCATAGTTGGCTTGCAAGTTGCATATATAAATGAAATATGAATATGAAATCATAAAGATTACCACAACTTTCAGGTATATTTTATGAAACGGCAACACAAAACAAAACCTACTGCGCATGTGCTGTGCCAAGTGCAGCCAAACTAGCCAACTGCTGTCAAACCAGTTTCGTTCGGAAATAATAAAATATACATGAACCTTGGATGGAGTTACTGCAAAAAAAGTGGCACGCCAACGAGGTATAGGTAATGTAGGTAGACATAGTAGGCTTATTTTCTTTATACTGCATGCTGGTAATTAACTGCACATCAACTATATGTAGTTGATACCTTACCCACCCTATACCTATTGCATTGAATTCCTAGCAGACCATCTCATAGACACAGACTAGGTGAAAAAAAAAACTTCCATTAAATGGGTTCTGTATTTTTTTACGTAAGTAACCAGTACGTACCTACCTACCTCTATCATCATGTTCAGCCTTCTAATAATCCCAATGTTGGTTTGGGACATTGGCATAAGTAAATTTTTCGTACATATATAAGTACCTTACCTACCTACCTACATAATATGCACATTTTTCAAATAGAAAAATCCACTGGTTTCGAACCCGTCGTGGGTTAAGGATGGTTAAGGATCGGAAGACTAGACCACCAAGTGCTCTTAGTAAGACCTAAAAATTAAATTCAAACCTTGATTTAAAATAGGTCGCGGTCGTGATCGATGCCCGCGAGGTACCGGCGGTTCTTGACAATTTAACTCTGCAAATCGGCCATCCTCGTCAATTAGGCTCTCGAAGAAATCCACGCTGCTATTCATTGAGGACCGGACTTGTAAATGACATGCATACCAAATGAAACTGAAACAATACATACAATTTTATAATCTCACTGGCATCGCATCGCATATCTAGGCCGCCGTGTCCTTGATGACAGCTGAGCGGGTCGTTGGTTGCAGCCATATGACCTCTACAAAAAACTGATTGTCACTTAATGTCTTCTTCTTCTTCTTTTAATCACGTATTGTCTTTCCTGCCCCCCTAGCATTGGCGATTTCATCTCTACTCTACAGTAGAATAAACAACACAGTTTCTTGTCTTCTGATTTTCTCTTTCGCGCGAGCATGGCGTTACAGAAGACAAGCCCTAGAAAAAGTTTCTTCGTAGACAAGCTTTCTATAGAGCAACGGGAACGAAACCACCCAAGAGATTAAAAGCACTACGTGAAATAACTCTTTGCGTTCCGTTACTAACAAAACATGACATAAGACTAATAAAATTGGTCCCAATTCCGTAAACGAAACGTTTTATGTTGACAGTATTCTAGTAATCACATTGACAGATATAATCATGTGACTATAAAGGCATTTTTTTCGCGGAGAATAAATTGGAATTTTTCCTCAAATTCATTTTTAATTATACAATTATTCGTAGTTTATTATTTAATAAACAAGAGATAATAATAATGATCTTTTTAGAACAATATTACTAAAAAAACGCAGAGATAAAAGCTTGTCTAGGCCTCAGGAGATGTAGACAGTTTCCGAAGAAATGTTTTTATTCTCGAATGTCAAAAATAGAGAAAATTGAACGCCATGCTCGCATTTGTAGACTCATCTCTAGGGTAGAATAGATAAGTTTCTTTACGCTCATTCTTTCTATCACCATGCTCGGGACCGAAGAAATGTTTCTACACTCTACACTTACCTGTAATTTTTCTCTACTCTACCCTAGACAAAATCGTTGTCTACGCTGGGCATGCTAGCCCCGCAGGTCAATAATATGTCAATGAACAAAGACGATAGATTTGAAAGATAATTAGCATAAGGCCCATACAAAATACAACACCACCTAAAGGAATGGCGCCGGCACCGCTTCCGCTCGTTCAGTCCGTCATCATCGCGTCATTCGGTCGCCCCGCTCGACGCTGTCATCAAAAACGTGACCTAGCTCCAGGATACTAGATATTTCTACCCTATTCTGTTGATGACCTCCTCTTTGGTACGGCGCGCGTACTACAACTCGTCTCCTGTTCCACATAATTATCCCTCTATCCCTACTGGTAGGGAAGAACGGATTTTTTCTCACCTTACGATACGATTTTGTACTACCAGGGGGGATACTTTTCCACTTTATATCCACTGTGATATTTAATCGAGGACTTTTAAAAAGTTCTAGGAATCAATGTATGAGACGCCATAAACAGAAGAAGTGAAGTTCAAAATTCAGAGAACAATAGAATTCTGATTAGTGCATGGGACTAAGCTATGCGCGTTGGGGTTGGGGTTCGATTCGGGAGAAATGTTCATTTATTCTGATAATACTAGCATTTTCTCATACGATCTCGTGAATCCTAGTGTTGAGGTTTAAACTTTATGCATGTTGTTGTTGGGGTGTTCATAAATTTATTCTTCGCGGCAAGTCGTTTATTATTTAGCAGCACTCTTCTAATTAACCTATAATTTTCAGATGGTCAGTCAGTCAGTCGGTAACGCAACGATTTTGTATTAATATACATTTTAACGGTAACTTTGCTAACGGTAAGTAAATATAGGTTCTTCAACGGTCTTAGCCTCTTTATTGTTATTTTATTGTTAATACTATGCTGGCACTTCACTTGGCATATTTGTTCAAATATTTGCGTTATTTTTTCAATACAAACACACAGAATTGACTTTGTATTGGCGAAAATAAGCAAACATTTGAGCAAATATACCAAGTAAAGTGCCACGATATATGACTAATGATGTCCCTTAGGACTTTTCAGTGATTGATCTTTACACAATTAAAATAAAGTCTCATCCCGCGCGTAAGGAATGTAAGTATAGAAATATTTTGTGTTCGGTTGTTTATCATTTCAGTCTTTGTGTAGTCTTTTTCGAACAATGTTATCGTTATCGTTGAATTGAAGTGATCATCGAAACTCCGCATAGTATTCTCTAGGCTCAACGATTTAATTGTTAGGCAGAGTCTGTAGGAATAATATCTTAAACATTTAACTTGATAAGATAGACTTCGTCGACAGTGTAATAACAAAATATGCAGAAGCTCACGAGCGTAGACTTCACCATCATGTAAACGTCGAGGCAATCCAGCTCCTCGACAACACGTATATAGTGAGAAGGCTCAAAAGAACTAAACCTTTTGAGCTAGTAGTGTAAAATCAATAGTGACTAATATAAAGTGTAAAACAAATTATAATGAACACATGAACAAAGTGCTTCCCCTTAATAAATAGAGACAGTAAGAAAAGTGCCAATGGACACATTCTTAGCAACTAATTTATTAGACTAGGTCAACTTAAAATTACTCATTAGCCTAAACGTAAGGCTAGATTGTAATAATATTGAATACATTATTTTAAAAAGTATAAAAAAAAAACTTGATAAGTTTAGAATATCAAGTTTAGAAGATCAACATATATCTTATATACGTAGGTGTTCATTAAAATGATTTAAACGAGAAATAAATTACTCTAATTAAAATTATATCGATCGATATAGCCATGTTTATCATACTGATTGTGGTAATAGCTAGCAGGTGTATTGTATGCAAATTCGTGTTTATGTTTGACTTGTAATTGTAAACACAAAGATTTCTATTGATATAAATATAAATCTATTGACATTTTATAATATTGCGCTAGCTTCATAAAACAGGATCTTGTAATCATTTCAAATTAGTTTTTGTGCATACAAAAGTAGCGAAAGTTTTTAGTATTACATAATAACTTACATCCATTTACTATTACTAGTGCTTTCTATTTCGTAATAAATTTTATCTAATTGCCATTCCAATTCTTCTAATACAACTGGATCTTGGATCATAAAAGGACCACCTCTTAATATAATAATGTTTAAAATCAGGTTTATATAAAATTAGTCTATCAGTAATTAATCAGCAGGGCTAATTCTCGCATTTAGTTCTCATGTGGTACACCCCGTCTTTCGATTCTAAGGTCGTCCAATAATATAATAATAATGGGATTTTCCACTCACAAAAATGTATTATGTGCGCTTTTCTCTCAAAAGGTGAAGGATAACATCGTGAGTAAAACAACATGTCCAAGAACAAAAATACAGAAATCGACAGACATGGTGACGACCTCGATGGCGTGGGCGAGCGCCCGGTTGAGAAACGAAAGGTTGCGGGTTCGATCCCTGCTTATAGACAATCATCATCATGACTGCCTTCTAATGTTCCCACTGCTGGGCACGTTAAGCAGTCGGTCCCGGCTTTTTCAAAGTTGTTAAGCCACGACAGAGGCCTTCGGGCGGCCTAGAAACTCTGTAACCAGAGTTAGCCACTGACTCATACGAACGAACGAACTGCTGGGACACTGGCCTAGTTTCAAGCGAGAGTGATTGGGTCTTAATCCACCACGCGGACCCAATGCGGATTGGTGGATGGAACATGTCCTTTGAATTTTTAGTTCTTGGACATGCCGGTTTTATTTTGACGTTTCTCTTCACCGTATGCGAGCATATAATGATGATGATAAACTGGATGTTAGGTCATTAAATATGGACCACCTCACGTATGAATCCAAAATCAGGTTTATTTAAAATTAAACTACTAGTAGGTTAGGTAAGATAAGTATCTAATTAGTTAGGCTAATTCTCTACGCTTACGTCTGTTTGTCATCTACTTACATATGAGGTATCTATACATCCTCAATTCGCTACTAATGTTCACACACACCCTCTTCAATCCAACAGTTACATCTATACTTATCTATACTAATATTATAAAGAGAGAAGATTTGTATTTTTGTTTGTTACGAATAAACTCAAAAACAACTGGTCCGATTTTGAAATAATTTCACCATTAGAATGCTACATTATCCCTGAGTAACATAGACTATATTTATTACTAGCAACCTGCCCCGGCTTTGCACGGGTGCGGTTTCATTGCACCGAAGCGCGCAAAGCTGGGACGGACTCCTAGTTATATTATACAATTCTTCAAATTACTTCTAAGGTAATCTATACTAATATTATCTCAGCCCGCGCGAGTTCTGATACCTACGATACAGGGAATGTATCGTAGGGAAGCTAGACTTCTGTGGAATCTATCTTTCAGCCGCATACGAAACCGGAGAATCGGTAGAAGCAAAATTCATTTTCTTTCTTTCTTTCTTTCTTTCTTTCTTCTTTCGATATCCTTATCGTGACAGTTTTCGTGGTTATGTCCTAGTCCATCTGGCTCGGCTAGTACATCATTTATATTATTATTCGGTGTCTTGTCTCTGTGTGTGTCTTGAATTCTCGAATCTATAAAATCTTATAGCTCAACGGCACTTTTAGCGCTATCGCTAGCGCATAAACAGTATACCGTTTTAATAAAGATAGGTTTTATCCAAATCCTCTATCTGGCTGCTGATATTACCTTGACCTATACCTATTACAGTTTGACCTATAACTATTACAGTGTAACGTTTCTTATAACTTCCATGGCTCCAACCGGCTATCATCAAACTAGCATTAAAAGCATTATTAGCTTCCTTATCTACAATACATAATAAATGTATTCATAATAATTAAAAAAAAAAAACTACAATTCGAAAGCAAAGTTCTTTGATTTTTATTCTTATAAGCGTCGATGGACTCGCAGTTTCAATCTTGCGATGCAACCTTTTTTTGCTATAGAAAGATCTTACCTCATCTTGCAGATAATCAAGAGGCGGGTCTTTCTCGAATTCTCGATTTCTTAATGGACTAGTTGTATTACAAGTTTTACAAAAATATAGATGAATGGTGTAATGTTTGCAACAAGTTTAATTGTTTGCTTTAAATACTTTATATCATCATCATCATGATAGCCTTCTAATATCCCACTGCTGGGTGGGACACTGGCCTAAGCCTTAATCCAAATGTATACTTTGCTGTGCTACAGTAACCCTAAATTTTAGAGTTCCCAATTCGGCATTGTTTCAAATTGATTTGAAAACGTTTGCAAAAGGTAAGTCGATATCGCAAACTTGACGAAATCATTCATAATTGATCGTTCGTAGTGGGAGCTCTTACATACTGGGTAAATTAAGATAACCTAGTAAGGTTACCTTAATTTACCTGTCTACATATGTGATATGCCTAGCTAGATGATGCTGTGTGGATTGTCCAGCATTATTCATTTTATTATTTATTACTAGTCCTCTACAGTCTATATGTATTATGTGCGCTTCTATTTTTTAAGCAACCGTGCAAAGCCGGGGCGGGTCGCTAGGAAGCCATAAATCAAGAAATGAAGTAATCTGAGATGAGCTATAAATCTCTGAAATAAGAATCGACTCTTTCAGAGCTAATGTGTAATTTACTACGGAATCACTACAACAGAAAACGAATAGATTCAAGAATTAAATTATGACTTATCTTTACGCTTTATATCGAAATAAATAAATATACCAGTCGATAATAAACGATAAACGAAACCTACCGGTAAACAAAAAGCACTAAATCTGCCTTTGTGAAGACCCACCGCAGTAACACTTTTCCCAAAACCACTGGCAACTTTCTTGGCAGTTTTGTGGTCCTCCCCTTCATTTCACTCCTTCGGGACGCTGAGTATGTCCGACATATTAATATCCAATGTATTTAGTATATCCCGTTGAATAAAAAATAAAAAAAAACTAGCACAAAACACTGAACTTTCAAACACGTATCACAATATTTTGTATAAGATTTTTTTTATGAAACTTTATTGGTAGAATGCGCTCTCGTCAATGCGCTCGACTGAGTGGTCGATACGAATGTGGCTGGCCGCAACTCGAATGCCGGTCGGCTCTTGCGCAAGGCCACAAGGGAGACCTGCCTGCCTCTATCAAGCCTGTTCACAATCGATGAAAGTAAGTGATGTCATAGGTTATCAATGCAGAGCATAAGGTGCAAGTGTTGGTTAGCTACGCAAACACGCATGATTTGTAAAGACAAAATCATGTTGAATCGTATCATAATAAACTATGTAAGTGATGATCCAGTTATGTCTAATTGAAATTTAATTTATATGTAATTGATTGAATTGAATTTTTCTGATTGATTGTACATTGGTTCCGATTCTGCTGTAACATTTTCTAAAGTAACTAAATTTGTTGCGATCCTTTTCTAATGAATTAAAATACAAAGGACCGCGATAATTTTAGTTAGCTAAGTTTAGAAAATGCTGCAGCAGAATCGAAACTATTGTGAGAGTAACTAAAATTTAACTTGACCTAGATAGATTCAATGAGGTCTTGGTTCCTTTGTGAGAATTGAGATTTAAGTCAATTAAAAAGCACCATAAACACGTTATTATTGAATGAAAAGATGCGATTTGCTTACGGACAATAGTATTGTGAAATAACCGCAGCATTTCCGATTTCCGACATCAGCAACCTTACCGCTTGTCGGTAGCCGGCTTGAAGGTCACTGGATGCAACTCAACGACAATTTGATTGCGCGAGGGCTCGCCTATTTGGAGAGAAGGTCACACATTTTGAGGTTTAACAACCAAACGAGCTCTCAGAATTCTTTTCTTTAATATCTTGGCGGAAATATAAATACATCACGTTGGTATATAGAAAACCCTAAAACTAAAAGTAGGCCCTGATGCATGACTCCAAAATTTCCCAAGGTAGTGGCTTCCTTAGATAGGAGTGAGACAAGGCCTTTATTCTGACCGAGAGTGTTTGTAGTATATATTACATAAATATAATTATTATCTAATTAACACACCCGCAACAACCTACCAGAATTTTTAATTATTGATAAACAGATTATTCTCAATGTTTCAGTAGAATATTTCTGACCCCCCTCAACATATAGTTCATCATCAACAGCCTTCTAATGTTCCCACTGCTGGAACACTGGCCTACTCTCAAGCAATAGTGATTGGGTCTTGATCCACCACGCGGACCCAATGCGGATTGGTGGATGGCACATGTCTTTCGAATTTTTAGTTCTTGGACATGTCGGTTTCCTCACGATGTTTTCCTTCACTGTATGAGAGCACTGGCATTGCGCACATAAATTTTTCGTAGCGAAAAATCTATTGGTACACGACCGGGTTTGAACCCACGACCTTAGGATCGGAAGGCGTAACATACAGCTACTTAATGGTATTTTCTACTTCTATGCATTTCTTTAAAAATGCTAAATACTTTATGGGTTTCTTCCGTAATTAGTGCAAATTCAGAAACTATAATATATTATACTTGCTTAGCATATTAGGTTTTTACAAAAACAAAGTCTTAGAAGTTCGTAGAAAATACGAAAGAACCAACCCATTTGCATTAATTACTTTTGTTTTGATCGCATAAACTAGCCTGCCTATAGCTATTTTTTCGCTGCCTAAAGTCGTAGTACTAATATCTGTTTTGTGCCACAGAGTAATACAGAGGAACAGCTCCCTAAGAACGTCATTTATAATAGCCTACTCTTGTAGGGCTGTCACCCGAAAACTCCCGAACTGCCTCTAGCTCTCGTACGTGAACCTGTCGTAAACCTGTAGTAAACTACCTACAGTTATTACTCTGTGCTACAGTAGCGCGTTCTTTGAGGCTGTTGCTCTGTATTACTCTGTGTATGTTCTAAAGTGATATGAAGGTGTGTTCGAGGTCATCTCGCCTAGCGACAGATTCTTTAATTCGCATCTCATATTCTTTATTGATATCAAAACCTATAGTAAAACCTATAGTATTTATAACGGCAAGATGTTTAAGCCTTATTCCGATCTAATCGAATGAACAAATCCTGATGGGTATAACATAACACACCGAACAGGCACATACGTATAGTTCGCACAGCGGATCTAGGCTTCCGTGAAGTTAGCCGTTTGTGATGCGCAAAGACAATTTAGTTTGAAAAAGCTCCATTGCGCATCCAAACGGCTAATTTCACGACGGCCGAGATTCTTTGTGAGAACTATACACGGTCCTACTCCATGCACTCTAAGGTTCCCTATGTCGTGGATATCAGAAACTACAAGTACTATAGTACCACAAAAGCCACCTGAATAAGTATTTGCAATCATTGACTATTTGTCCCGTAGCGGGAATTGAACCCAAATAGCAACAGTATAATTTCAATTTTTTATTGCGATAGCTGCAGGCTAAGTGGCTATACACCTGTCTTAATGCACTAACTAAGTTAGCAACACTGAATTAGTGTAGCGGATTTTTTTTATGTCGGCAGTTGTAATCAGGTGGAAAGGGCAGCATCCAGTCGGCAATTATCAATTTGCCGGTAAATGGCATACTTTATGGCACGTTGCCTAGATAATAATATAAATACCTAGTGGTTTTCGTATAAAAGTTATTTTTCAAGCTCGTATGAGTCATAAGCCAACTCTAATGACGGAGATATTAGGCTGCCTGAATGCCTCCGACCTTAGTTTAAAAATAGGGACCTACAGCTTAACGTGCTTTCCAAAGAACGAGAGCGCTAAGTTGGAATTGCCACTGGCGGTCACCCATCCAAAGTGTGATCAGTTCACGGTTAATGTAGTCGATATCATGTAAGTAGAATGTGTCTACGATTGGTGTATACGGTGCTCGTGTACTATTGTGGCTACAAGCATGAGTAGGTATTGCAGTAATGCTCGCATTGCTGTGTTCCGGTTCAAAGGGTGTCGTTGTCGGAGAAAATACAGGCATATGAGACACTTCATCCATATCTCTAAATGACAGGGGCGTATAGTTTGCACAGCGGATCTAGGCTTCCGTGAAGTTAGCCGTTTGTGATGCGCGAAGACAATTTAGTTTTGAAAAAGCTCCATTGCGCATCGAAACAGCTAATTTCACGACGGCCGAGATCCGTTGTGACAACTATACGTGCCTCGAAGAGCACGTCCTAGTCGTGCTTTACAATTACAACCCACCCACGTTACGTAAGAGTAGTAGAGTTCTCTGTGATAGAGCTCGCCCGGGGAAGGACTACCTTCATACTTATTTCTGCCGCCAAGCTCGCATTGCTGTGTTCCGGTGTGAAGGGTATGGTTTCCGGTGAAATTACTGGCACATGAGGCTTTCGATCTTAGCCTCAAGATGGCAACCCGCGAGTGATACCTCTGGTATTGTAAGCGTCCATAGGCTGCGGTAACCGCTTACCATCTTGTGGGCCGTACGCTTGGTTGCCACTTCAGGTTTAATAAAAAAAAAACTTGGCTCATCATTTTTCCCTTTTTAATATTTTCTTGGCATGAGCCTCATCTAGTTCGATTGGCACCACACTAAAGCTTTATGATGAAGAGGGATCATCAAAAAAAAGCTGAACCCAGCCGAGTTTGTTGCCAGATTCTTCTAGGCTGAGGCGCGTGGAACTGGCGTAAATTCACCGAGTTGTATAAAAAAAAAACTGTCGATGTAATGTTACCGTTTATCAGGTAAGACTTTTGCTTGTTTTGTCATATAAATAAAAAAACCTCGAGTGATACAATCCTACCACGACACAGAAGATAGTCTAGTTAACGAATAGGACCACGGACAGGAGGCATCAGTATGCGGACAGCGACCGTGCGAGCCTATAAACAGACCATATACATGCTGCTGCGATATACTTTTGTTCTAGCTAAGGTTGGGAACTTGGGAGTTCGGTTGTCACGTTTTTATAATACCACACCGTTGAGAGTTGCTTGTTGAGCTACTTCTGTCTATTAGTCAAATCAAAGTCAAAATCTCTTTATTCAATAATATTTCAAGGATCATTTTAAAACGTCATAAAGCTAGGTGAATTTACGCCAGTCTCACGCGAGAGCCTATAGATGCTTTTCAAGATTCAAGACTACATTGCTGTTAAACTATTATTTTAGGGAGAGTTTTGCAATGACATAACTTTTATATCGCCATTTCATTTAATCAGATTCATCCTCAGTTGCACAATCCACATCATAATGAATGCATCTGAATCTGTAAAAAATATTTTCCTTATCTTCTTAGTCTGATATATAAATCTTATGCTTTATAATCTTATGATTTTTAGTATTTTTTAATAACGATGTCTTAAAATACCGCTCCATTTAGGTTTATTGACGACATTCAAATCTTCTCGCTAGAATGTTCTAAATTCTAAATTGGTCTCATACATAATATTATCTACCGTTTAAGAATGTATATTTTATGTAGATGTTAGATAATAAAATCTGGACTATCCTAGCTAGAACGGCCGGTTTATCCGACCATTTGGAACGACGAAGGAGCAGTTAGATTTAGGGTCAATAAACATCTTGATATCGGTACATAAACAAACACATTCAACACCCATAAACGTAGTCCACCAATCATCCACCAATCCGCATTGGGTCCGCGTGGTGGATTAAGACCCAATCACTCTCGCCTGAGAGTAGGCCAGTGTCCCAGCAGTGGGAACATTAGAAGGCTGTCATGATGATGATGAAACGTAGTCCAGTCTAGGAATACCAATTTCTTGTTTTGTGGTTTTTTTATTTAATTACTGAGCATCTAATGGGCCAACGTAGAGATCATTCGATAACTTTATCTAGAGTGAAAACGATTTTCCTCGAACCTTGAAATCGAACTTCGTAAGTAGGTACTCCGGTAAGTAAAAGCAGCATTCAGAAAGTCACGGCATTATTTTGTCCTCATAGATACCGCAAATCTTTAAGACAAAGTTAACAGTACAATGTTGCTAGTGATGACAAACGGCACTAAGACGTGGTCGCTGACTATTGGTCTTATTATTCACACACTCAAAATTGCGCAACTGGCTATGGGTTATTCTACAAGTTTCATTAAGCCTAAAGATCGGTCTTCGTGGCAGTCTTTTGGGAAGGTCTATGTTTGGATGTGAATTGGTTGATATGATAATGATGATGATAATGACTTGGTAAGTACTAGAAACTCGGTGGCGTTATGATGATTACCGGCTGATTTATGCTGAGTTGATGATGCTGACTACCAAATAATTGCTTTGTTTTTCGTAGGAAGGCATAGCTTGCATATTATTAACATCACATTACCTAATCGGTGCGTGATAAACTAATGTTGCCCTTAACGCGACTAATTTCTCAGTATAGAGTAGGTACATTTGCCAGTGTTTTAAATTATGATAATTATAAATACCTATCTGCTTATGTAAGCTCTTATACTATTGGGGCTAGATGACGCTGTGTGTTGTGTACATGTTTAATTATTGTTTTATTTACCACTTTTAATATTAGGCAGGAGAATTGATATGCAAGACTTTTAACAACAAGAATTATGTAGTTCCGTTTTATAATTTGCTAAGTTCCTTCTTTTCGTGTCAAAGTTTCAACTTCTTAAGATGGTTTTGAACCAGTAAGTAAGTAGCTACTTCCACGGCTTCCTCGGTCGCTTTGTTATAGTCCTGGGTGCAGGTCGTCTGCCACAGAGAACAGGATAGTAAATGCAACATTATGTGTTAGATCTCCACACTTACATTGTTTAGAGGATGGGTTAATAAAATCTCATTTCGCCAGATTGCTTTTGCAGCGGATTAGCTAAGTTTACCTGATGATGAACCACAGGCTGATGAGCGGCTGTGCGCTAATTCGAGTTTTCTTTGGAATTCCTCGAGATCCGGTCACACATCGTGCACAGAATCTATCTTGTGAATGCCTGAGCAACTCGTCTCGCATCGATTGCTCAACTCTTCGTTACGTTCGAGGACCAGTGGAAATATACCAAATGGTTACCATCCGTCTATATTTGGGTTAAAACATTTAAATTCAGACACTACAAAAATAAACTGGCATAATCATACAGTTTATGTTTAAGAATGTATGCCTAATAATTAATTTATCAGAAAAAAAACAAAAAAAACGACTTCAAACTAAAAAAAATGTTTCGTCAGATTGTTGTGATACGAGGCGATGTAGTTATTGGCACGTCTTTTATGATTCATTCAAAAAGTACCTACTGACTGAACCGATTTTGATAAAATGTATATGGGACCTATTCTGAATTAAGTACCTATCAAACGAAAAAATAATCATCAAATCAATTCATAATTGGAGAAATCGCGTAACAAACACAAAAAAAAACAGTCGAATTTCCTTCTTTTTTTGAAGTAGGTTAAAATTAGTATTGATAGAGCTTGCTTTCTTATGGATCAAACGTCCTTTAGGGCTTTGATGAACTATGAGCTTTGAAGTAGCAACCTTTAGAAGTGACGTGTGCGAAGTAATGAAATTCGAGAAAGCAAGTTTCGTTATAAAATAGGACTCCCCTTACAACAACAGTGATAAATTGAAAATGTAACAGAATTTTAGACGTAAATAAAAATTAGTTCAAGGGCAACTTCTGATGGCTTTGTCCCATCAATGCGAAAAACATTGTTCTTTGAAACTGAAATTTCATTTATTGTTTGTTTCTCATGAATGCTACGATTTTATGCAGGTACAGTTTACATTGAAAGCTTTAGTGAGATACATAGCCGACAAAGATGCCACGCCGTACACAAAAGGGAGGTCTACCTACCTACACCCAGTGGGTGGGATATAGGATAAGTTTATCTCTTCTATTCGGACACCCTCACTCATTTTGGGGAAAATAAACGCCGTTAATAAAATAAAATAAATAAATAAATAATGTTGGACAATCCACACAGCATCATCTAGCCCTCAGGTAAGATGCAGTTAAACAGAGCTGTGTTATGGGAACTAGATGACTGAAACAATACAATAGATAGATATTTTTTATTATTTATAGAAAATACCCAGAACTCCCGGAACAAATATTTGTAGATCGTACAAACATTTGACCCGAGTCGGGAATCGAACCCGCAACCTCCGCATCGCAGGCGCACCTGCGCCCGATGCGCCACATCGGTCGTCAATTATTGCGATGATCAGCCACACACGACTTATTGCAATAGTTTTACAACCGCATTCTCATTGCCGTTTGACGTTAGGCGATAGCTCGAGCGGCAACCTGGCAGCAAAGTTTTTTTTTTATACTACTAAAGTGGTAAGCGTACGGCCCACTTGATGGTCAGTGGTTACCGTAGCCTATGTACGCATGCAATATCATGGATATCATTTGCGTGTTACCACTCATGCGCCTGTAATTTCACCGGAAACCATACCCTTCGAACCGGAACACAGCAATGCAAGCATTACTGTTTGGCGGCAGAAATAGGTATGGTGGTAGTCCTTCCTCGGACGAGCTCTATCACAAAGAACTCTACTACTCTACTTTGCCAACAACGGGCATTGACGTTGACCGCTCAAGTGTGTCGCCACTTCAATTATCGCAAAATTGATCGCGTTTTAGTACGTAGTATGGCCCTAACATCACAGAAGTTGGATATTTCTCTACTTTGTTGGTAGAAATGTTTATTCAAGGTAAACTAACTAAAAAAAGTACCTGCTTAGTATAGATATTTATTGGTATTATCACAAAACAAAAACGTAATTTACTATTTTTATTCACACATTCTTCGAATGATCGCATCATCGTCATTTAGTAATTTCCAGAATCTGTAGGGAAAGCCAGGAGTAGCTGTAATAATTGTTTATGCGGAATTTTTTTCCAGATATGACGGACAATCAGACAATTACAATGAAGCATTCCGAAATGTATGAAAAAAACACGTTACGAACCGAAGAAAGTGTATTCGGCGTAAATTACTTTCGTAATCGTTTCGGGAAGAATCATAAGTTTACGATGCATGCGATTTTTTACAGAACAAATTTTAAGTACTGATAATATGATTTATAAATATAATTTAATGGTAATTAATTGCACATGATAATAAACATGTAATCCTTGTATTAAAGGAAAACGTAATTATTTAGCATAGGTATTACTTAGGTTTAGTTATTCATTTTATTATAAAGTTGTATGAGTGAGATTTTTTTTTAAGTTAATAATTCTTTTATTATTATAAGCATGTGCTTAATTTAGTTTTATTATGACTATGTTGTTGTGTATTGTTGCAAATAAAAATATTTCTATTCTAATAATTCTATTCTATTCTATTCTATTGAAAGATCCGGTGAGTTTGGTCTTGTTTGATTGTATGTTATTTACAGCAGAAGCTGTAAATAACATACAAAGACACCTTTTAGAAAAACCTGTCAATTATTTAAATTCCTGATTGATCCGTACAATGCAGTCAGACTATAGGTTGATTATAATATCTATAAGGTTTACCAAACGGTATGGTATGATAAGGTATGGGGTAAGCCTAGTAGTAAGGATCGCTTTTGTTTATCATGGTTATTTTCTCGTGGGTTTCTTCCATACAATTTTTAATGTGCTATACTAATCTATACTAATATTATAAAGAGGAAAGATTTGTATTTTTATATTTTTGTTTGTTAGATTTTAGATAATAGATAGGTAATATTTTTGGTTTAACCATATACCTACATGGCAAAAAATGTATACAACTTAAAATAAGGGTTCCTACCTAAATATATAAGTAGGTTAAATAACTTTGTTAAGTTATATTATAACTCGTATTGGTACATGTGTACCTAGTTATCACTAAATACATAGATACTAGTACTCTTATGTAAGCAGCTTAGCGCCCAGCATAGATAGCCTACATATAATTTGCAATGCCTGAAAAGGGCAAATAAGTTCTAAGTGCCATATTACTTTTAAGACCCTCTGTAACACTTATTTATGCAAAAAAATATCTTGAATATCTTGTTACGAATAAACTCAAAAACTACTAGTCCGATTTCAAAAAATCTTTTACCATTAGAATGCTACGTTATCCTTGAGTAACATAGGGTATATATTTATATAGCAAACCGCCCCGGCTTCGCACGGGTGCGGTTTTATTGCACCCTCGCGAAGCTGGGACGGACTGCTAGTGTTACTATATTATAGTTAACTTTGTTTGTATTCTGAACCGGTTGTCAAGTGTCACATCACATTGTGATTTTGAAATTGCATGTTTCACACAGATTCTGGTTTTTACGTTACTATTAACACAATGAACTAACGTGCGTGAACCAGTTTTACACGTATATTTATAGTTTACTTACTTGAAATTGACATTCTTAGAGTAATAATATGTTGGCAGGCAGAGTGACCAAACCGTACCGAGATGTGGTATGAATAAGTGTCATTGTTTTATTTAAAGACGATGGAGTTTGATATAAAATAAGTTTATTTTTTAATCCGCTAATTTAAACACCGGGTTAAAAAGGAAGTGAAATAATAAAAAAAACACATTTATATAATCTAAAACAGGAATATACAGTTGTGGTCATATAATTAAGAACGATTTGAAGTTCTAGAAGTTTTTTATTTAAATCGTATCATACACAGAGATGTGTACCTTTTGAGAAGCAACTATTTATGTTATATAATAGTCACATTAATAGAGCAACCTGACTTAAGAATAAAGTATGAAATCGCTAACTATTATTTGCACATTTTATTGATTTTATCAAAGTAACACATTCAAATAGTACTGAAACTGGACAAATAATTAAGAACGATTTATTTAACTGCTCGGGAATTGTTTTGTATGACACTTATATTTAAAAAATCACAATATTATGTAGCACAGGAAACATAAAAAGAAATATTTAACTAAAATTAATAGTTAATAGCATATCCACGGCTTTTAATTACAGCTTTACACCGGCGAGGCATTGACTCTATTAATTTTTGACATTTCGCAAGAGAAATAGAGTTCCATTCTTCTAAAAAAACGTCATACAGCTCTCTTAAATTTCCACACTATTATTAGTATTTGAAACCTTTTTCTTTACTTCAAACCACAGATTCTCTATTGGGTTTTGATCTGGACTGTTAGCAGGCCAGTCTAAGACAGAAACTAATTGCGCTGTAAGAAATTCCTTTACGGGGCGTGCAGTGTGCTTTGGATCATTGTCATGCTGGAATGTCCAAATGACCGGTAGAACGTCTTCAGCGTATGGTAACATTGTTTCTTCCAGTATATTTTTGTATTGGAACTGATCCATGTTACCTTCTATCAACTTTACAGGTCCTACACCATGTCCAGAAAAGCAACCCCAAATTTTCACATTTCCACCACCGTGCTTTAATGTAACTTTCGTGTACTTTGGGTCGAATGCTGTATTCGGGGGACGTCGTACATATCGTTTTCCATCAGAACATACTCTGTTTATTTTCGTCTCGTCAGAAAAAAGTACATTTTTCCACTGTTGCACAGTCCAGTTTTCATACTTTCTAGCAAATGCAAGCCGGGCTTGCCTGTGGCAAAGTTTTAACATGGGTACCTTTCTTGCTATCCTACCGTGCAATTTTTCTTCTACCAAACGTCTTCGAATAGTGCGTGCTGAGATCGCTGAAAAGTTGTTTTCACCAAAATATTCTTTTCTAAGCTCATTGGACCCTTTAAAAGGATTTTGTTTTGCCATACGAACGATGTTTCGGTCATCTCGAGGAGTTGTTTTTCTCTGTTTAGGTACACGTGGAACATTCGAAGTAGTTTGATACGTAGCAAAATGCTTTACAGCGTGGAAAACCATCGTTTTTGAACATTGCAGATGGTCGGCTATCTTTTTATAAGACCAATTCTTCCGGCGAAGTTTTATTATTACTTCCCTTGTAGATTTATCACAACTTTTATTTTTTCCCATTGTTTTTTCTAAAGAAGCAATCACCTTTAATCTTTTACAGCACGTAATTGCGCCAAAATTATACAAACAGTAACAAATCGACTGAGTGTTCTCTATTTAAATTTGAATAAAGGTATAAACTACTTAGCGTCCTTAATTACGTGACCAGCCAGTAATAAGGAATACTTTGTTTAAAAGTAGTGTAAAAAGTTTGCCTATTGATTTTTAGCCAATCATGTGTATCAATGAATACAGTGGTAATATGGAAATGTTTTACGATACCGAGAGAAATAAAAACAAATGCATACAATTAGTTTTGCATCTTAGTTGGAAAAAATCTTCCCTTTATATCAGCGTTCTTAATTATATGGCCACCACTGTATATCTGAATCTTCCGTCTGGTAGTGATTTGGATCAATTTGTCTATCCATAGATCGTTTGGATTGGTCTTTAATGGCTTTGTTTCATTATTTATAACATCATTGGCCTTTGTCAAGTCAAAAGTGCTTTATTCAATAATATCATAAGGATCACTCTGAAACGTCTTACAAGCTAGGAGTTTATTTTTATAAACCTATTTAATTATGTAAACAGGAATTTTAATTAATATAGACGGCACACCGGATTAAACAGGAATTACACAATTTCACCTGTATGGAGATTATGCTTTTTAAAGTATAAATATTAAATTATGGGACCTTTTTGTATCAGCTTAAGTTTAAGGGTAGTAGAGTTCTTTGTGATAGAGCTCGTCCGGGGAGGACTACCACCATACCTATTCTGCCGTCAAGCAGTAATGTTTGCATTGCTGTGTTCCGGTCCGAAGGGTATGGTTTCCGGTGAAATTACAGGCATATGAGACTTCCGATCTACGTCTCAGGGTGGCAACCCGTGAGTGAGCAGTATTGCAAGCGTCCATAGGCTGCGGTAACCGCTTTCCATCTTGTGAGCTGTACGCTTGGTTGCCATTTTAGTTGTATAAAAAAGCTTAACAATAGATGTTTTTTTTATTTATCTTAAATATAAAATAAACAGAAAAAAGAGGGTTTTATACACTAGTTGACCTAATGAGCTATTTTCATCACATTATAAGAATATACTGCGGATAAGTGATTCGTTCATACTTCGGACGGTCCATCTTGTTTATTGTTATTTTAGTAATTTGGTCGTTTATATCGAGCAAACTTGATGTAAGACCCGAGATGTTGAAAATCAAGAATGCTGCTTGCCAATTATTACTTTTATTGCGAAATTATCAAAAAAAAACTAGTTCCGTGACCTAGACTTGAGTGAATTTAAAATTTACAAGGAAATCTGTTTTATATTAAAACGTTAATTATACAGTAGCATAAATTAAAATTCAGGATATTATTATTTCAATTCAGCTTAACCAAGCAAAATGACGCGACTAAAAAAAGCAACCACTTATTGTTTGTTACAAACTCATTTGCAGTACTTTAGTTACTATCTGTATGGCTGGTTTTTTGAAAATCTATTCCAAGTTTTATCCAAATCGGTTCAGCCGTTGAATGAGCAACCAACAAGCATGCAATCAGTAGGAAGTAGGATACATACCTTCGAGGTTTCTTACGACATGTCTCGAGTAATAAACTTTGGCTTATCAGTGGTGTGGAATATAAATGGCTTGATATTAACTCCTTCAATATCTAGTAGGTGCATACTAACAAAATCATTAGGTATGCATTATGGACTTCAAGGCCTAATATCAGTCAAGGTTACCGGTACCACCACAACCACCCATAAGGATTCTTATCTATTCATAAGTATTTAATCTTTGTTTTTTAATTTTTTTTGTGTGCATGCCAAAAGCCTCTGCCACTGCCATTTCCGCTGCCGTGTTTCATTTTAAAACATATTTATATCCGTAAACCCCTGTATTCCTCTTCTAAACGCGGTTTCTCTCACGTCATAGCGACCTTTCGACTGCCGCATCAAAACCGCCTAGTTTATGATGCCCGTTTTCATAATCGTCTTGCCCACTTTGCTGTTCCATCCCGCGGAAGTGAGTTAAATCTAAAAATTATACTCATTATTGTTTTACAGATCCATGCCTGTACATACTGCGGTTCTCGTCACAGCTCCAGTTCGAGGAGAAGCAGCACGAGGTCAGCATGACAGCTCTGCGGCTGGTGCAGAGGATGAAAAGGGACTCTATACACTCCGGCAGAAGACCGTCTGGGATTTGCGGAGCTGGTGAGTTCCATTTACATTACGTTTCGTTCCATTTACATAGGCTTTGAAAGGTTAGGAAAGCTTTCGAGATCGAGGTCATAATGTCAGTGTTAGGGGTGTCGCAAAGAATGAAGAGGGATTCCATACGTTGCAGAAACCGTCCTGAGATCTACGGACCTGATGAATGTCTATAATTTTTCTTTCAGAGGGCACTTTGCTATCGACCCCGGCTATACAGTCGTTAGCTTATGTCATAAGGCAGGGATCCTGGCCGCCTGTAAACTCCACCGCCAGAGCTGACCACTGTATTATACATATTTACTAGAGTGCAGTGCCAGTAGCGAATTACAGCTTGTTTAGTCAGTCCTTCTACAGATCACCATAAACGGCGGTCATCGATGGATGACCCTGGAAGCTTTTACATTTGAATTTTTCCGTGCCATTTAGATAGACAAAGCGTTATCTTGTTTCCATAGACACACAGGTCCTTAAAATATGTAGTTTGAAACAAGGATAACGAAAACTAACACTAAATAAAAACTATACACTTGATTGAGAGGCATTCATTCGAATTGAGTAAACAATTGATTTGATTTACCATCAAATCATTAAATAACCGTGAACTGTGCTATAAAAACATCTATGTCGCAATATCATGTCAATTTTAATCGGAACTTTTTTGTGTATGTTATTTTATTATTAACAATTTGCAAAAAATACCTTATGGTACTTATATATTTTTCGCAGAACAGGAGGCCAATGTGTTCCAAAAAACATAAAACAAAAACATAAAACAAAAACCTGTATGTAGGTAACAAGTAGGTACAGAGTTTTGCCCAAATTTCCGATGAAGGTAGAATGCAGAACATTGTGTAAAACAAAGACATTGAGAATAATTTGTTGTTTGAATAATTTGTTTATGATCTCTAAGGTGTAAGAAGAGAAAAGGTAAGAAGAGAAAGGCTTACATAAAATTTTTGTGTTAGGGCACAGAATAGTTATAGATAATAGGTTTGGGTTCATTTTATTAGGAACTAGCTTCATCCTGCTGTACTCTATTACGTATGTACCTTCGTACTGATAAAATTAGTAGAGTACTTAACGCGAAAGTAACTGTCTGTCCGTCTGTTTAGTACGGGTACGGTTAAAGAGCTTAAGCTTTTTGGATGTAATATGGCTCTAAGAGATAGTTGAAAGTAAAGAAAGGACATACCTAGCTCATTTTTTTTATGACCTCTATGGCGCGGTGGGCGGAGGTCCGCCTGCGACGCAGAAGGTTGCTGGTTCGATTCGTTAAGTTGAACCATCTGTTCCAAATGTTTGTACAATCTGAAAATATTTGTTCCGGGTGATCTGGGTATTTTGTATGTATAATAAAAAATAGATAGAAGATAAATACCTAAGCCAAACCCCGGGCAGCAGCAGTAATTAGTAATAAAACTTGAATTTTATCAAGGGCTTTCAGAAAAAGACTTTACTCAAATTTAGATTTTATTTTAAAAACACTGGCATTAGTGGCAAGATATCTAAACAATATTTTACAACTCTATGCTTTGATATCCTGGTGTTTATGGCATACCTACCTGCCATGAGGACATCGGTCACCAATATAACTTATTTTTTATGTTTTGCAACCGACACCAAAACAAATGGCCTAAAGTTTTATGTCTACCTATAAAATTAAAATGCATGCAGATTATTTCGTAAAACAATAGACACAATGGCTTTGTTGGGTGTTCGTCGCTTTTTGTTTTGAAATTCTGGTATTATAATTATAATCTTTGAACTCCAAGTCAAGGTTGACCATTTGCTTATATACAATATACATAATATACATCATGTTTATTTTGTACCTCTATTTGCTACTAGGCCAATGCCGTTGTCCACACTCTCTCTTCTCAGTCGGGCACTCTTTGCAGAGTGGTCGTGGTTATGGGTGGGTCCTGATGAATGACGGCTCTTGCTATGGGTTATTCGGTTCTATTTGAAGCATTGTGAGAGCAGTCGGTCATGGTCATGGTTAAGTTGTCCACACTAAGTGGGATAAAAGCATCAGGTTAAAATTTATGTGATCATAGGCAGATTTTCTGCAGTTCGAATTCAAAACGTACCTATTCCCTATTCCAATAACTATTGATTATAGATAAGATTCCAATTCGATACCTGGTGGTAGAACTTTTTAGCAAAAGTCCGTCTTAGTGGGTACCACCGCAGTGCTAGATATTTTGCCTCCAAGCAATAGTGTGCAAGCATTGCTGTGTTATGGTGTGAAGGGAACTGTATCAAGTGAAATTACTGGGCGAAAGAAACTTACCAACAACGTCTCGGGGTGATGAGCGCAGTTCAGTGCCACGCAGAACTTAAAATCTTTAAATTTTGATTGCACTACATCTGTTATGGTCAGGCGTGGTGCTTAACATCAGGCGGGCGTCTCGATCGTCTTGTCGATTGCTGACATTTCTTCCACCATTCCTTTCCGATCTTAATTGACCTATCTCCTTTCTTTTCTCCAGCATTGCTCATAGCCGGTCGTCTGCACGACTTCAACCGAACGCCGACCGATGTGGTCCGAATAGTGAAGGTTCACGAGTCGACGCTCCGGAAGCGACTACTCGAGTTCGGAGACACCCCGTCCAGTGCGCTGACACTGGATGAGTTCATGAACGTCGACTTGGAGAAGGAGGAGGACCCTCCTGCATTCAGAGCCGCCAGAAAACGAGACAAAGATCGCTTGCAAAAGGTATAAAGGTATAGTTCGCGCCTTGATACTTCAACTGTGGAAGAAAAGAGTAGTAGAGTTCTCTGTGATAGAGCTCGTCCGGCGAAGGACTACCACCATACCTATTTCTGCCGCCAAGCAGTAATGTTAGCATTGCTGTGTTCCGGTGTGAAGGGTATGGTTTCCGGTGAATTTACTGGCACATGAGGCTTTCGATCTTAGCCTCAAGGTGGCAACCCGCGAGTGATACCTCTGGTATTGCAAGCGTCCATAGGCTGCGGTAACCGCTTACCATCTTGTGGGCCGTACGCTTGGTTGCCAAAAAAAAAATTTAGTACTTTTTTGTAGCGTATTACACTATCTCGCGATGACAAGGTGGTCTACGATAGAGCACGCTTCGTGAAACCTGGGGCCTATTTGATGTTAAGTAAGTAGGTTCTTATCAGTCAGTGGTCAACTCTAGTGACAGAGTTTTTAGGCCGCCCGAATGCCTCTGTCATGGCCTAACAACTTTAAAAAGGCCGGGACTGACTGCTTAACGTGCCCTCTGAAGCACGGGAGCGCTCAGTTGAAATTGCCACTTGCGGTCACCCATCCAGCTCGCTAAAAGTGCGTATCATAACCATCGCGATCAGCCCTACTTCACGGCTACACTCCCACTATTATCCACTAGGTACTCTCATTAGGACTCAAGGTGGTCAAAGATGACGGGTGATCTGGCTACATAGGCAACGTAAGCCTCCCAGGAGCGTAGGTCCTCGATGCTTCCAGAATCTTCGCTCAATCCTCGAATTGCCGAGAATTTGGTCGCGTTGAGTTCCCAAGCAAGCACATTTCGGAGCCCAGTTCTACTAAAGTTCATTGTATCAGTTAATGGGCCCCAGGACAATGTAGGCAACTGATTCTTCTTCATCAGTCAGAAACCTGCAGGCTGTCTGTTAAATGCGATAGATTTTACTTTAATATAATAAATGCAACTTCTTTACTTTAACTGGGCCGCGAATCGGAAATGCAAGTTTGTTGCGGGCCAGATCAATAACCTTGTATGTAGGTCAAATAAACAGTCTCAAACACTTAATTCAGATTACCAGATAATATCGCTTATTTTCAAGATCAAACAGTTCCATTTTAAAGTGATACGGTCAAGGTATTCGATATTCATGGACATAAAAGAAAGGTTTAAACTTCTCTCTGATTAGACCATTTTTAGCCGTTTTTGAATATCTAGAAGTCTAACTGGAATTAAATTTTGCTGCTATAACAGACAGGCAGGAATAAATAGTCCTTATTGTCCCCCTTTTAGGGACGGGGGGACAGAGAAAATGTAAATTTTAAAAGGTATGTTGTCAGTGGCCAACCCTGGTGAGGTGACAGACCCCTTCAGATTATATTTTTCATGTTGTTTAAAAGTCCTTTTAAATAATATTGAAATTTTATTCCGATCTGCAGCCTTATTCTTGAATCCAATGACAATTCCGATCCAATCCCAATTTCTATTTACTGCTGGCCCCTGGGGACTTACTCTTGAACGCGATCGGTATTGGACAAGTATTGGAATATGACATTTCGTACTTTTGACAGCAAACCAAGCGCCAAATTCAACCTTGTTTTCAAGAGTACAAAAATTTTACAGCAGAAAATAGAAATTGGTATTGGATCGGAATTGTAATTGGATTCAAGAGTAAGGCACATGGTTTTTTTTTCCAAATAAATCTACAATTATACGGTTATAAAGAGTAGTGTTGAGGCTCTAAGTATTTGTTTGTCTAGGTATAAAACCGGCTGCGTATTTCTTCCTTATTAGAAGATAAAGACTAGATCTGGAATCCTAAGAACGTGTTATTTTTTTGTGCATTCTATACTACCTATTAGTGTTACAATGTATCAACGTTTATTATGATATATTCATCACTCATGTGTTTGTTCAAGAATATAGATAAAAGTGATACGTATTGTTGTAAGACCTAGATCAATGTGGTTGTGTTTGAACCACTAAGCACGGTTCAGACATTTATTATATCGGCCTAAAACTCTGTCACCAGGAGCCTTATTCGCTATGACCAAACGCGGGCGGGTTACGATATCTGCGTGGAATCGTTGTTGACGAGCTACGTTTTAGGGCTCGTCTGACTGTTTTTTAAAGTCAACCTTTCAATAGCGAAACTATCGCTATTGAAACAACACAGATACAGATAACAATTTTACAATTTCACACCATGGCACGTATAGAACACGTTACTAAGTTACACGTTATTGGTAAGGAATCTTCTAGGTCATAGCGAATAAGCCCCCAAAGTTGGCCACTGACTCATACAAACTTACGTTTACTTATACATTTATTCAAACATTTTTTTTATTTTTGCTGGATAGTATGAATATTTCTTTACAATTTTATTATGTTTCCCTGACTGTGTGTGTATACTACGCGTTGGCATATGTTTTTTCTCTGATGAACATTTTATTTAACATCTAGGAAGCTTAAACCAAGACTAATCTTTAAAGACATACTATTATCGTCTAACTTTCCTGATCTTTTAACTTAATAAAATCTGTGAGGAAACCCGCTGTTTTATTAACACATATTTTTCCTGTGGATTAAGAGCCCTATCCTTGACAATCCTTGAATTTTCTTGTAGCCCGTGAAGTTTCGAACACTATTGTGGCTCGTGTGTTGAAGATATTTTAACGAAAATAAAAACAAATAAAAGCTTCATCCCTTCAAATTTAAGCCAACAGAGCAAATATTAATTAACTCAAGGCACAACTGATTAAAAAAATAATTAATAACGCACGTTTCGTAAAATGAGTAATTCCAGTCAACTTTCGATCATGTTTTCTATGAAATAACAAAGTCTAACATATTTCCAAAAATGCAATTATAATAATCACAGTTTTAAAATTTAAGTGTATAGAGAAAAATACAACATGTTAGTTCAATATTTTTAAAAAAAGACGGTCTAAAAAACGCGTAATTTTCCCAATTTTACGCTTGTTATTTCTGCTAAAGTAAGGAGTTTACAATAAAAATACACCTACTAAATTCAAGTTTAAGGTTTTATTAAATAAATACAACTAAGAAAATAGTCTAATAGCGTTGACTTTTTTTAATACGAATTTTTTAAAATCACACCTTAGCGCACTTATAATCAAATCGATCGAAGCACCGGCTCTAAAACCGCGCTGAGCGCTTATGGAGGGAAGACGTATAGCTCCTCGTCGCGCGCACTATTACTTATACTATATAAAGATACATTCAGGCGAACTTCATGAATTATATCGCTAAATCTTGGAAAGGCCTCTTAAACTGGCTAAACTGAGAATGGTATAGGTGTTAGGCAAGACTTCCTCATCGAATCCTTTCCCAGGCACGTCTACGTCGATAATAAGATAATATTTTTGAAAATAAATTAAAAGAAATGCTATTAAAAAAAAGCTATTATTTAATATTACATAAGACCTGTGACATGTATTACCCTCAATCTGAATCTTGACTTATGATTAGAAGCGACCGCAGCGTAGCTGACGCAACGTCTCGTGGTCAGTACTTGGATTGGTTTGGTTTGCTCTTGGATTGAAGCGAGTGGCATTTTCATCTAAGCGCTTCCGTGTTTCGTAGGGCACGTAAAATTGTTGGTCCCGGCCGTCATAGTGTTAGTCCGTGACGGAGGCCATCGGTCGTCTTATATAGTACTGACTTTGCCACTGACTCATACGAACTTGAAAAACTCTGATGAAATGATATCTTTGTATGACGTAACAGACAAATAAACTCTGATAACTGTAAAAGATTTTATACCTAATTTCAAACTAAACAAACCTTTTCTTTGTAAAACAGCTGATGGATGAAGAAGACGGAGAGAAAGAGCTGACAAATCTGCAGAAAGAGATAGAAATACAGATTGAGAAGGACTGCAAAGTATTTAGGAAAAAATCCATAACTCGATCGATACCTCTGACACCAGTGAATACATCAGGTAAGTGATGAAAAAACGGATGAGTTTAATGTATTCTAAATTACCTATATGTACAGGTCATTCATTATCAACCTGACAAACTTAAGGGGTAGGTTCCACACATAAAAAAAAAAATGACCTATAATATTTTTTTGATGTATATTTTGTCTTAAAAATCCCAAGTAAACAAAAAAAAATCGATTAGGTTTTTCCGCTCAAATATTATTTTTCATTGTTGGTAATCGAGGTAGGCGACGTAATAATGAATTATTCGAGTGTGCGCGCCCCGTAGCGGGTCAAGGGCACGCGCCGGTCAAGTACGCGCGGGTTATTGACCCGCGGTTCATTGACGCGCGGGTCACTGACACGTGCCGAGCGCTGCCTTTTCGATTTCTAACAAGGATAACTTATTATTAAGCAGAATTACGAATTATTTTTTTTTAATATAAAAAAAACGTTTAGAAAAAAAAAGTACTTACAAGTATTATTTTTTTTATGTGTGGAACCTACCCCTTAAGTTTGTCAGGTTGATAATGAATGATTTTTAGACACGACGACATGTGAGCATTGGACAAGGGGGTTATAACGCGATAGCACAGAACACATGTTAGTACTACGTACAGAATGGTCCCATTGGTTTGACTTATCTCACCCAGATTCTAGGGCCATGCAGGTGATTGCGACGCGTTTTTTTCTCACATCTTATTGAATTTTAAATTATTAACGGCATTTTACCATTCATTTTAAAAACGGGTGTTTTCACGTTTTCACGTACCGGTATATCGGTGAAGAGGTACGTGAAAACACCCGTTTTTTACGGTTTAAGAAACTTTATTCTCTGTTTTTTATTTGAATGATATAGTTCACGATAGTTTTATTGGAATTTTACCACTTGATTTTGTCATGTATGCTGACGTTTTGAAGTTTTTTTTTTATACAACTGAAGTGGCAACCAAGCGTACGGCCCACAAGATGGTAAGCGGTTACCGCAGCCTATGGACGCTTGCAATACCAGAGGTATCACTCGCGGGTTGCCACCTTGAGGCTAAGATCGAAAACCTCATGTGCCAGTAATTTCACCGGAAACCATACCCTTCACACCGGAATACAGCAATGCGAGCATTACTGCTTTGCGGCAGAAATAGGTATGGTGGTAGTACTTCCCCGGACGAGCTCTATAACAAAGAACTCTACTACTCTGAATGCATGGGACTGTTTCAAAATACGATTAAAAGTTTCTTTACTATAAGTACGTAATCTTTAATAATACTATAGGTAAGTAATCTTTGGTTCCACAGACGACCCGGACGACCCGGATTCCGAAGAGATCCAAGCCTCGATATTCGTTGAGGAGGACACGCTCAAAATCATCGGTCAGCTCGAGGAATGTGAGGGGATGAAGAATGATAACCTCAAGCTTGAGCGTGGACTCCGTAAGTGTTTTATATCCACAAACAAAATGGCACTGATTGGCACTTTCTTATTTTATATGTGACTGTTACAAGTGACGTTTGCTTCTAATCAAAATATGTTGTACGATTAAGCCGGTTATCCATTAGAGGCAGCCTCGGGTCGAGCGGCTGCCTCGCCCCAAGGCCCGCCGCGACACGAGGCAAACTCGTCGCCGCAAGCCGAGCCATATTTTGTCGATTTTTTGCCATCCTCAAAGGAGCCTCAGTCTGAAGCTTTTAATGGAGACGGACGTTGCAACGGCGCACGTTGCGGATCAAGGTCTGAGGCGAGTCGCCTCGAGCTGAACCGAAACGTGCCTCGAGGCTTTGCCTCAGAGCGAGCAGCCTCAAACTGAGGCGGTTTGCTTCAAGTCGAGGCTGCTTGACTCGAATTTGAGTCACCTCTAGTGGATACTCGGCTTTAGACGTGACCTACCTGTTTTTGTTCTAGGCCCAGACTTAGCAGTGATTGGCTTAGGTCCTGATCGGCCACTCGTCGATCAGAAAGTTGAAAAGTTCATCAAACCCGAAGCGAAGCCTGCCTTCGCTAAAGATCTGGTCAACCCCGATGAGTTATTATTGTGCGATAGAGACGAAGAATACGTCAGCAGCTTCATAATGAGCGCGGAGGAAACGAGACAGAAAACAATGCTGTGGAATAGAATCAATGCGGGATATTTGAAGCAGCAGAAAAGTATGTGCCAAAATTAAAACGTTCAAATTATAAACTTCAGAAACCCAGATCAAATGTCTGTACATCTTTGTTTAGCTAACAAATACAGACATTTTCACATTACACATTAGAATTCATGTAACTATTGCCCTTGCTATAACATTATTTTTTTTACTTTTTGTTTGATGGCAATTTTCAAAACACTCATTTCTGAATGAAAGAAATGATTTTTCAATTGAGTTTGTGTTTATTTGAGGCCATAGATGCATTTAATGCCTCCTGTGTAACTCGCAGCATTGCTAGCTCTACGACCTCCAGGTATTCAAGATCTTTGAGGCTGTCTAGAGGGCAGTCAGAGGCGCGTCCAAACACATTCTTAGAGAGTAAAAACTATAAGAAAAAGTGTGCATATCCCTTAAATTTTCGGGAGCTATTTCGTTACACCTTGTTTAATGTTAATTAGGTAGAGATCACACTAATATATTCTACATTTACAGTAAAAGAAGAAATCCGTGCTAAAGAGAAAGAAGAGAACAAAACCAAAAAGAAAACACGAGGCTCCTACAGGAAGAAGGTACCTCTCAACGCGCCGACTGCGAGCGAAGCCGTCGGCAAAATGATAGCGGAGCGCAAGATCAGTGCTAAAATCAACTATGATATACTGAAGAGCTTAGACCAGCCTGGGGTCGCGATACCATCCACGCCGAAACTCACGGAAACTGTTCCTGAGCCTGTTATTGAGTAAGTTGTTTTGACTTTGAAATCTTTCTTTGTCGCGTTCTCTAGGAGTTTAATTTTGGAAATTCCTTTCCTGCCTGCAATATATTTGTTGCTCTTTCACGATCAAACGGCTGGATGGATTTAGATTGTTTCTGAGCCTGCTGTTATTGAGTAAGTATTGTTTTGACGTGAAACCTTATTTCTGCCGCGTTCTCTAGGACTTTCATTTTGGATTTTTTTCTTGTTTTTCTGTCTGTATGTATGTTTGTTACTCTTTCACGACGTAACTTCTTTTTCTGGATGGGTTTAAATGTTTTTTTAATGAAAGTAGATTATACCCTGGATTAAGATAAGACTTTTTATCCGGAAAAAATATATTCGTTAGATGGAAAACAAAGTTGCAAAACCGCGGATGAAACCGTGAGGCCCAGCTTGTTTTTAATTATTATATTTTTTATTTATAGGGTAATATCAAACCTCAGTTTTTTGTCTCATTCCAGAACAAAGACACCAGTTATCTCGATCCCTGAATCTCCAGTGGCGAAGAAGAAGAACCCCGCGCCGACGATACCAGAGTCACCTGCCAAGAAACGCAAGAAAACCGCTCCGGTCATACCGGCCAAGAAGACAGTATCAGCTAGCCCTGTGCCAGCGCCGCCCGCGCCATCTGTGCCGGGTTAGTTGTTAACTTTTCACATGAGTAGTAGAACTGGTGCAACGTAAGACCGCTCCGGTCATACCGGCCAAGAAGACAGTGTCCGCCCCGTAAATTTCAGATATGACCAACCATCTTGGCTGTGCGTTGAGTAACATGCCAGTCAGTAACGCAACGATTGTATATATTTACTGGTATACTGATACACTAGCACTAAATAAAATGGTAGGAAGAAAGATCCCTTGCGTAGGCCCTTGCGTAGTAAATTAATGACACTAGTATTATAAATGCGAAAGTTTGGATGTTTGGATGTTGTTTGTTCCTCTATAACTAGACAATCACTGAACCGGTTTGGCTGAAATTTAAAACATAAATTAATAATGACAGGGAATAGGATATAGGCTACTTTTTATCCCGGAAAAAAGTACGGTTCCCGAGTTACACGCGAACGAAGTCGCGGGCGACAGTTTTATTATTAGCTGTGATTGTTTACTGTATTTGTTGATTTCAGAGGTCGCAGCGGATCCAGAGGCAGAAGACTTTGAAGAAGACATCGAAGACGCGGCAGAGGTGGCTGGTAACGAGGAGCTGTCTCTCTCCGCGATGCTACAGAACGGACCGGAGGAAGATTACTATGATTACGACGAGTATTGATCTAGTCTTCTACGGGACGGTACTTTCACGTACGGTGTGGACGACCTCGGTGGCGCGGTGCGGTGCGGACGAGTGCTTGGCTGCGACGCGGAAGGCACGTTTTCAATTCTCTTTGAAGGCCAATTTTTACATGATCTGAAAATAAGAGTAACACGGTCATGAAATTTGAACTCTATTGTCATTGTGTTATGGATATGTTAAGATGTATGATTCGACAAAAGCCGTGAGCCGGCTCAATGCTCGATAGCAATAAACTCATAGGTTTTATTGACATTATTTTTAAAAGTGCATAATATATTGTCAAAGAACATGTTAATAACACAAGACAGAAGGAACCATACAAAGTAACTAAAACTTTTATTTAGTTTATCTAAAGTTCGAATAACCTTATTTAACTTATCATACAGAAAATTATTTAAAATATTTTTTGTCAACGGGTTAATTCAAACTAAATGAAACCCATCATTGACTACAGTATTTGTTAAACGTTTTTTAAAATTATTTGTTACTCAAAGTTTTACCGCCTTTTAATAGTTAATTAGGATAAAGACTTGTATTTACTAAGGGACAAATGTCCAGCAACACTTGTCGCTAGAGATCGCATGACAAGTCTGGCAACATTACGCGATTTGTTCCTTGTAAATAACGAAATGAATATTTTTTTGTCAAATAAACCGAATTTCATTTCATTTCATGACAAGTCTGGCAACATTACGCGATTTGTTCCTTGTAAATAACGAAATGTGGACGATAAAGCTTGCTAATCAAGATTTCGGGCGACGTTTGCTCGACTTCTTTTTTTTTTATACTACTAAAGTGGCAACCAAGCGTACGACCGAAAAGATGGTAAGCGGTTACCGCAGCCTATAGACGCTTGCAATACCAGAGGTATCACTCACGGGTTGCCACTCTGAGACGCAGATCGAAACTCTCATGTGCCTGTAGTTTCACCGGAAACCATACCCGGAACACAGCAATGCAAACAAAGTATTAGCAGTAGCTTGACGGCACTGTCGCAAGATATTTAATTATGTCCCCTAGTAAATATGAGGGTTAAATTATTTATGAATAGTTCTTGTTTTGCCTTTTTTTTCATTTAACATATTTATTTTTATTCACTGTTAATTGTAATACACAAATCTTCCACTAGTGTAAGAGCTATGAGATAAATCAAATTTTTTGTCGAATAGTAAAACCGTTGATTGAAACCGAACATTGGTGCACGACCGGATTCGAACTCAGGACCTTAGGATTAAAAAGACCACTAAAGTCCAAATTACCAGTGCTCTTTTCAACATTTTGAAAAATGTTAAGATGCGGTTATTATAAAATCCGTACATAAAACAATGTCGACTTCTCACCGTCTGTCCCTTTGTATGTACGCTTAGATCTTTTAAACTACGCAACGGATTTTAATGCGGCTTTCATCAATAGATAGTCATTTAAGAGGAAGGACTATACATATAGTTTAAGCACCCGTTCAAAGCCGGGTCGCAGGTCTTAACATGCAAGTGCAGTGGATATAATAGGTAGAATTTTTAGTCAAATTATAACTAGCCGCCGAATAACTGTTTAGCCACGTATTTTTGACGTTTATTTTAATAACCGCAAAAAACTGCAATAATAATACCTAGGTTTATATACCTTTACCTAGGTGCCTTAGATGCTGTTTGCAGGCAACTTTTATTATAAATAGACTGAGTTTTGTGTATTTTTCATAGTATGTTAATATTAGATGCTAGATAGTTCAAGTACAGACTACTTTAAATATTTTATCTATAGTTTAAGTATTAAAAAGTTCCAATTGTTGTGGGACCTAAGTGTTGTCTCTGGCGAGAGTGTAAGTATTTTATTGTGGTGTCAATTCTGTTCATTCGTCAGAGGGCAAGACTTTTTTGGAAAAACGAAAAGTCCTTAAATATTATATACGGGGAAAATCTCGTGTTTTAAGTTCTGCCAAATGACATTTTCTTTTGATTAAAGGCGAAAGTACACATGCTGTTGTTGCCATGAATTCAAAATGCTTGCACAATAATTGGCATTCAATTGTCATTTCAGTTCGTGATTAATGTCATTTAGTAGTAGCTGGGGCATTTAGCATCAATTAGACAATCATGTCATGGTATAAAAATTTTTGACAATTTAGTTTAGGTCTTCATTTGAATCGCTATAAGAGTTCATGGTTGGGCCCACAGAACTATATTTGAGTAGAATGAGTGAGTGTATGTACATCGCGTGCCGAAAAAACGGGCTAAGTAAGGGCTGAGAACCTCTTTACTCCCCGCGAAACTCAGTCTGCTCCTGGGGGCGGTGTGGTGGTGTGCCAGTGCCTAGAATCGGTTTGCCGCGTGCTTATCGATGCTTTTAAATCATTTAATCAATTCGCAAATACGCAAAATGTTACATGCTCGGTTTCCATACAAATCGACGAACTCTTTCATTCTACTTAAATATAGTTCTGTGGTTGGGTTCCCTGGTAAAAGTTACAGGCATGTCTATTTTCGCCTTAATCGGGACCGAATCAGTACCGTTATTATTATACATAAGTACCTATTTATAACTGTTTTGTAATTTAAGATTGAGCAATAAACGCTGGTTTATTTATATACCTATGCTGTATTATTACGTGTAAGTACTTAACTCAAAATGTAAAGGAATATGCAAATAGGGAAACTGGTTGCTATGAATTAGGTTTAACTTTCCGAACCTTCCGTTTTAATCATGAATTTAATTTTATCAATACAATTAGGGTTTAGAGCGTAATAATGAACGCCAATATTTATTTATTAAAAACCAGTTGTGTCTGTATAGCACCGTTATTCGTGATAGTGTGTAATCGTTACGTCACGATTGCCTTTGGGTGATAGTAAAGTAATGATATTACGATACCGAGACCGCAGACAAGTCGAAACTTGTACAGAATGTCGCATTCTTGCACCGAGTGTACCTATACAAACAAACAGTAAGTTTGTCAGTCTTACATAAAGTCAGTGTGGTACAGTTGTACACACAGTGCTTTAACTTAACCATCTCCCTCTTTGTGTAGGGAAGATGGATGGTTTTTCTTTTTATAAATATGGCGTCTGTGTTTTCATTCACCATAAGAGAGCACTGGCATTGAGCACATACTTACATTTTTCGGGATTCGAACCCATGACCTCAGGATCGGAAGGCGGGGTCGCTACCATTAGACCACCAATAGTTATATTATTAGCCCCTTATTAGATGCTCTAACTGCATAGAAAACTTTTTACATTAAAGTTTTCTATTTGTTATTAGGTAGGTAGTACATTGGTTTTCGAGACTGTCTGTACCCTACTGCACTGAACCATTAGGTATTCTGTGGCGCCAATTCTATCGGAGAACTTGTTGGTACACGACGATTTGTCGAGCCTCGAATAGATATCAAAAAAATCCAGACAAATCATTCAATCATGGACAGTCAGTAGGTTAGTTAGATAAGACATAGATGTAAGTAAGTATTAATTTATTTTACAAAATTGTCTTGTGTGATGAAATGGGGTTCAGTTGTAAGATTCAAGAGCTAAGACTACGTAAATTGTCTGGAAATAAAAATCTTTCTACATTATACAGTAAAAGAAAAAATATTTTAATTAAAACAAAAAATGGATTTAAACAATTGACTTTAAATTCAGTGAATATTGGTGCGTTGATGGACAAGGTCAAACACTTTATATCAAATTGGTAAGTCTGCTGATCTATTTCGGTACCTATATTTTTTATGTATTTGTTTAAGATTCTACAAACTACAAATTCAAAAGTAGGGACTTAGCTAAGTACCTATACCTATTATACTTGTCGTAATCTTTGCGTAGGGACAACTTTGTCTGCTCAAGTAAGTAAAAGAAAGGAAGATGGTAACAGTTTACAACGGTTTTTGATTAAAAGTAGGCTTATACAATGATTACAATAAAAGTTAAAGGTTACGTCCGTATTCAAAAGAGTTTATACTGGGTAAGGTGTATGTATAATAAATAGCACAAAGATTTCTATATGTCTGACATGTATGACATGTATATAGTCAAGGGTATGGCACATGAAATAGAGTCACAAGCTACCTATTAGATAGTTATTATGTACTTACACCAAATTTGAACCCAAGGTGGTTAAAAAAATAATAATAACATACCTAATAGGTATTAAATCTAGTCAATGATTTTTTAGAGGGAATGTGATTTATTCTATTATTCTGGACAATCTACACAGCATCATCTAGCACCAAGCTAAAGCAGAGCTTGTGATAAGGTGCTAGATACTACAATACATAGATAGATAGGTATTTTTATTATACTTATCTACTGAATTACATAGAAAATTCCCAGAACACCCGAAACAAATATTTGCAGATCGTACAAACATTTGTCCCAAGGCGGGAATCGAACCCGCAACCTCATGCGTCGCAGGCGGACCTTCGCCTGCCGCGCCACATCGGTCGTCAAAATTATTCGTATCGGTTTGAAATTGCATTACTCTAACATATGTACTGAATATAATGCATGCATGAATCCCCGATTCTTAGCAACCCTTTTTTTTTTTTTTGCCCAATGGGCAGGCTAGAGTCCTGAGACCATACTCTTAGCAACTCGTTAGTCGCTAGAATTCTAGCGGTGTGATGTTCTTTCTTCTTCTTCTTCATTTATTGTGTATTCGTTTTTTTTAAATTAAGTTTTTTAATGTGGCTAGCATGTTTTCCAACGCTCAGCTAACTTCAGTTTAGTCAGATAGCTCGCTTTAGGTGTGTACCGGAGGCAATTTGAGCCTCCGTATTTTGTTGAATAACCGGAGATTCTCTGGTTTTTCTCCGGATAGTCAAAATGCTCAAAATCAACATAATATAATGATAAAAAACAATATTTTATTAAATATGTCAAAATGTGAAAAAAAAATTTTTTTTGAGCGCCAACTATATAAAATCACCATATAATGATTCGGACAAAATGTGTCAGACGATGGCATATTTTCGATACCACCAAGTACTTTTGGCATCGAATCATCCCTGCGATACCTATTTGGTACCTTTTTTATTTGTCAAGCAGTCAGCAGCAAGTTTTCTATATCTACGGAATAATTTGTTCAGAAATTATAACACATTTGGACGCGTTTTGCAAACAATCAAACAATTAGTTTAGAAAAATCACCGACTAAGCACCGGTACTCGCTCGGTGATTATCCGGTTTTTTGAGAACCGGTTCACACCACTACACTCGCTCACTCAGCTTTGTTTGTTTTGTTGCTCTCTCGCGCTCGCTAGAAAATTTTCCCTGTTTTTCCCTGGTTGGTCGGTCACTGTCAGGCTCGGGCTCATTGTTGCCAACCTATTAGATTTTCCATTAAAACTGGTGGTTTAGACTCCTAGTACCGAAATATTGCTTTTAGTGGCTAGGGGATTTTGCTAGTGGTAGAATTCAGTTTCAATTACTGCAAATGTGATATGTATATAAATGTGTAATAATATAAGTCCCTACTCACCGCTAAGCCACGTTTCAATACTTATATTATTATTTCTACTTAATTTACTGCCTCATTCCAATACCGATGTAAGATGATGATTGTGAGACTATTTTAACGTATGAATGTAATAAAAACAAGCAAAGAAATAGAATGAAGTTAAATCTTTTATCTGCTATGCTAAGGATACGCTGTGGTCTGAGGTTGGAAGAGGAAGTGGAAAATGTAAAAAAAAATATCTGTGATTTTCAATAGACGTTTTAGTACATTATACAGTGTGCAGTTTTCATAAGTTATATATTTTATATGGTTTTTTTTTTCACAAAAAATCTGATAAACAAATGAAAATGATTCACCTGAAGAAGACGAAAAAATTAGAAATAAGTAAATATATTAATTAGGTACTGTTGCTAATGTTTTTTCCTGATTTTGATTTGTTGATTTAATTATTGTTAGTATTACTAGTAGTAGTAGGTGTGTATTAAATAAACTAATTATTATAATTATCACCCATTTTCGTAACTCGTAATAACAAAAAAAAACATTAAGTGGAAAAACGATTTTGAGAGTAGGGATTTTTTCGTTAGTGGTTTTCTAGTGATTTTAAATGTTGAATCTGGTGGAGAATTAGTTTAACGGTTGGCAACACAGTCGGGCTGTGAAGCTGAAGTTAGCCACAAAAGAAACAGAAACAACTCAAGACGAAGCGTATTCGTTTGAGTTTTATGTTTACGAGATTTTTTCGGGATTGAACTATAGCGTTTTACGGGTTCTACGTTTAATCGTGTTCCGTGTCAGTAAACGTATGCGATAGTGAAAAACATTATTGTTTTAATGTTTGCGATCGTGAAGTGTGTAATCGACGTTGGTGGATTAACCAGCAGTGTGTTTACGCTATTTTAGCGATGTGTGAATTTATAAAATTGATTTGATGGTGTTAGAATAAAATTAATGGTGTTTCGGTTTATGTTTGTGCCGTTTACTGAATACAGTTCGAATCATAGGGTCCACAAACGAGCAGACGGATTCTATCATGGTCGTAAAACGGTAAGTTTTTTGTTCTACCAACGTGGTGCATTTGTCCCGTATTCTTTTATTTCCAACTCTGGCCAAAGGTAACATAATAATAATCAGTTAGAACACATTCAGGACATGAATTAGATTGATCTCCAACAGTCTTACCCCTAAATCTTAAAAAAATGAACCACAATAGCTTTGTTTACTTCCTGTTTTAACCAAGGTTTGAAGAAACATTAAAGTTCATTAACCAACCAATTATTTTAGTAAAATAATTGGAGTAATTACCTACAAAATACAAACAATTAACATGGTAGGTATCAACAATCTATTTTAGCATTCCATAAATAATGATTTATTATGTACTTTAAGTAATATTTGATCACTCAGCTTATATCCAAATATTAAAGGATTTATTCTTCTTCCATTTAAAATATCAGTGCCGATGTTTATTTACTATACACTTTCAAAGGCCATTAATATCTTACATGTACTTATTATATACTACTTGCTATATATATATATATATATTACTTGCAGCCAACATTGTTTTTATAAAGGCAAACATGCCAACATTTTCTGTAAATGGCCAGTTTAATACTTAATCAATGCTATTTTTAATAGGTTTGTAGCCAAGTCATAAATGAAGTCTTTTTAATTTGATTCATTCCACAAAATGAAATTATAATAAACAGATATTTACCTCTTTGGGCCGGATAAAAAGAATAAAACAAATAAAGTAATTAAATGTCATCAGTGCATCGGGTTGCAGTTCTATTGTTCCTTGTTCCTTTTTATTATTACTGTTACAAATTTAAGTAATTTTTGTTTAGTTTTAATATTTTCTTGTAACACTGGGTCATATGATATTAATTAAATAGTGCTTCGGGTAAGGACCACTTAGTTTTCAAGTTTGCGTTGTTGTGGTTACATCAGCAATTGCAGGCTTGCAGAAACTATTTTGCTGTGATATCAACATCTGCACATCATATTCATTGAGAACAACCTCTAGACAAATTTAAAATAGGTTTTAAAATAGGCAAAGTTTATTGACCATTCTATCCATCTATATTAAATCACCATAATAACAAGCTCATATTAGTTATCATCATATACAAGGCAACTCAGATAATTATCATTAACCAGGATAAATTATAATCAGTTTTGTTCTTAATTGGCATCCTATACACAGATCTCAATTAGAAATGATTATTTCTACTCTGTCTCAGCTCACATGGTCATTATAAATTGTTGTTATAAAATCTTTTCAACTTTAAGTAAGTACAAATTAGGAATTTATTATATTTGAAAAGCATACATATACCTAGGACCTTATTAGGAAACTGTCATGTTAGTGGCTTGCTAAGTATTATCTTTCTTTGTCATATTTATATCATTGAAAAAGGAGAATGACAGATTTTAAAGCCACAATAACTAACAGAGGTTTCTAGTATTATGAATAAGGCCCAAAAAGTTTGCTGAATGTGCTTATCAAACTCACGCACAAAACATACAAGCTTAGTATGTTGCTACTCTAGTGCCTACCTTGTTATTATGACTAATGAAGTTTGGATACATTTCATTTAAAAAAAAATCTTTATTTTCGTTAAGGAAAATCTGGTGCAGATACACAAATTTCCCCAGTTCATTGTATTTATTTTTGTGGCTTCTTTCCAAGATTATAAAGAGTTCTGGGCTATTAATGTGTGGTGGTATTTTGTCCAAGCTATTATCGTGAACATGATCTTGTGATGATGATCAAATGGGTTAAATATGAAAATAGAGCAAAATTATTACCTACAAACTATACAATAGTATGTATGTACTTTATACCAAACAAAAATACATAGTATTTCCAAATAAAACCCAGTTAATTTCTGCCACATGTTATTTAGTAGGCATTAGGTAAATTATAAAATATTAAGTAGTTATTTATTTAATCTGCTTTGGCATACACTGTAATGCGGTTACAGAGCCGTACTCTGCACTACAAGGTGATTGGACTAGTTATTGCAGCATGCATGTAAAGTAATAGTAAAAAAAATCTTTATTCAATCATATCACAAGGATCATTTTGAAACGTCTTAAAGTTAGGTGAATTTACGCCAGTTCCACGCGAGCCAGCCTAGAAGACTGGCAACAAACTCGGCTGGGTTCCTAGCTTTTTTTTCGATGATCACTCTTCATCATAAAGCTTCAGTGTGGCTTCATGTACCTAGATTCAAATACCTGCAGATTACAATACAATGTATTGTATTGTAACACAATGTCATCATCATCATTATGACAGCCTTCTAATGTTCCCACAGCTGGGACACTGGCCTACTCTCAAGAGAGTGATTGGGTCTTGATCCACCACGCGCGTATTACAATACAATGTATCGTATTGTAATTTGCAGGTAGACCAGAGGCTTATTTCGTGTATCCACTCTTTAAGTCTGTACAGACTTGCTTCATACAATTTTTTTGAAAAAAATCTTAAATATAATACAGAGTGCAAACTTGCAGCTCCAGAGTAGGCAATCAAATAGGCATCAGATCATACAACAGAAATACTAATATCATTTTGTTATTAGTATTTCTGTTGTATACTGTACATAATACGTACGACCTTGCGTTGAGTCGATAAGGTCGAAATTAAACGCAATATAACTAATACCTAGTAGGTAGGTAAGGTAGGTAGAGGACCTAGTGTGACAAAATAAGTTAGGTAGGTATCTACATGTCAACTCACCAAGCAAAATTTACCTCTCTATGTCTTTCCTATTCTGTGCCTAGGTGGGTATACAAATTAACTGTTTCACTCTCGATAGTAGTACTTAGCAAAACTTGATAAACTTAGAGACAAAGAAAGAAGTCCATAATATACAGAACCATGCTTCTCGGCGTTATATCCTCGGCTTCACTTGCTCAGGATTCAAATCTTATGTTTTAACTCCCCCTAAATTGATAAATTGACTAATAATATGTATGTAAGTTTATATTAATATTATTGATTTAGTATACATATATGTACCAATATGGAAAAACTATACTATTTACCTTGTAGTTTATTAAGCAATCGATCCCAGGTTTACTAAAGATTATAATATCCCAAAAATTATTTTGCCTCAAGCGGGATTTGAACCCGCAACCACCGCTTGATACGCGGGCGCTCTACCAATTGAGCTATCGAGACATATCTCGCTTGGACGAAATAATCATTGGGATGTCTTCGGCTCGATAGCTCAATTGGTAGAGCGCCCGCGTATCAAGCGGTGGTTGCGGGTTCAAATCCCGCTTGAGGCAAAATAATTTTTGGGATATTATAATCTTTAGTATTCCCCTAGTGTGATGGTTAACACTATAAAAACAAAAATAGCCGATCCCAGGTTTATTTATTACTTTAATGCCAAATTTCATTGTAATCGGATCAGCTATTAAGACGTGATTGAGTTACAAACTTTCTTTAAGTAACTACTCAACAATTAGATTAATTTAACATTATCTGCTATTAGCTGTGTTCCACAAACATTTCGGAGGTAGAAATAAAATATTGATTGCGTGCGTACGACTAACAATAGCAAGCAAAAGTAGGTTAGGTGTACGCCAATACAAAGGTACGACATGTGGACTAGTATTTAATTATGTTACGTAGGTAGGTACATGTACCTAGTAGTATTCATGAAGGCTATTTCACAACTGCTTTTCATCTTTTTGCAAATATTTCGATGCTATTTGGAAGGTCTTCATCAGAGCACCGCCAATCAACAACTGCTCGGCGGCGAAACGACAGAAAAACTATTAAATACTAAATAAAATAGACTAAAATTCTAGGTAGGATATGTCAATTTCATCCAAAAGATAGATAGATTTTGTGATGCAAGTCTGCTGCACCAGAAATGCCCATGCTTAGCACTCGTTCGTTCGTTCGTATGAGTCAGTGGTCAACTCTGGTGAAAGAGTTTCTAGGCTGCCCGAAGGCATCTGTCATGGCCTAACAACTTTGAAAAAGCACTACGTTACACAAATACACAATGACTGCAGTTCTGATTCTCTGCTGATTGTTAGACAGTCCTACCATTTTTAGAGCACTGTAGCTCCATTTTTAAAGCTTCCTTTATTGCAAAGTACTGTGGCGTTTGCTTAAAGCCCTCTTCCAAGTCACGCTCATTAAAGTTTCATCTCGGGAGGGCCGCGTGCCACCGCTACACTTAGCTGATTGTGTGAAATGTGTCGTGCGTGGGTCGGGCTTTAGCTTTCATTTATTATGCCGCTAATGTACCCTGTGATTTATTACGGAACCCACAGATATAGTAACTTCACTGGGTTACAGTTGACCAGTTAGATTTAGTGGGTAATTTAATTAATTTAGTTAATTCCGGCAAAGTCCTAAGGCGATAGAGACATGATATGCCCACCTGGGGCCTTACTCTTCAACGCAATCTTAAAATCCAAAGTTCAAACCAATTCTTATTTACTGAGCTGCTGTCAAATTTTTGTACTCTTGGAAACAAGGTTGAATTTAGCGCGGGGTGTCATGAAATGTCATATTCCAATTACATGTCCCATACCGATCCGTTCAAGAGTAAGGAAGGATAGATCCAACCGCTTTCTGATCTCACATCACACTGTCCGTGACATTTCAAAGTAGTCTGTTTACTGGTCCATATTACAAAATGTATGGAATACAATGTACAATTATCGATTAATAACATGATCACTTTTATCATAGAGCCTATTAGATGTATTCCCAACGATTTAGTACGATATATCATATGAACTTTGACTATATACATGTCAGAAATCTTTGCATGCTTTTCTATATAAAAACGTGTAGATTGAGTCTAATGTCACTAATGTGCCCAAATCAGTTAATGAACAAATTTGTAATGATTATCAACTTGACTTCCGGCACTTCTGGTTAGTGTTCCGTTAACTCCAATTATCGAACACTCTTCGAGATTTTAAAACTATTTGCAAG
This sequence comes from Colostygia pectinataria, assembly GCA_951394395.1. Lineage (NCBI taxonomy): Eukaryota > Metazoa > Arthropoda > Insecta > Lepidoptera > Geometridae > Colostygia > Colostygia pectinataria. The sequence goes on along the minus strand of OX596365.1, from coordinate 4,608,307 downwards.
CTTGGCATGAACTGATTACTCAATTTGAGATCTCAGCTTTCTGCTGATCAGATTTTGTACTCATTTATCACGATTCTGAGAAGGTCGACACAAGTTTTACCTGATTTCTGGACCACACAGATAAAGGTGTAACTTACCCGGTCAGCCCCATAAGACTTTTACATCGTTTCTTGGTAACTCATTGTAAAATATTCATTGCCGTTGGCTAGATGATCTAAATCTCGGAGTATTATTTAATATTCTTCTGAGCTATTTCTCTATTTAAAAAAAAAATGGGTAAGATAAGAACATAAGAAGCTTTTCTAAGTCTAGCTCACTTACATGACATTTACTTACTTACTTGCTTACTTACTTACTTACATCGCATCGCGATAAGAAGATAATATTATAAGGGACACCTACTTGTACACTCTTAAACCTGAACTAAGGACCAACTCTATTATTCTGTCACTATTGAGCTAAACAGTTTGGCTTCTTCATTAACGTTATTTTAGCTAAATCAATGTCGTTGACATCAAAACGTTAAGTATTTTACACACTTCAACCGCCTGTTCCACATATCCCTACTGCTCTATTTCTACTGGTAGGGAAGAAAGGATTTTTTTTACACATTTAGCTACTAGGAGGGATACAATGATATTTCACTTCCACATATTTCTACTAAGAAAAAGTACAATCAGATGGAAAATTCATTTATTGTAGGTAGTAAGGTATGTACCTTAAAAAAAATTCTTATATTATATCGGTACTAAATTTAACAATTAAACTTCTTTGAAATCAACAAATAAATAATAATTATCTCAACTATAACGAAAAACTTGTTCTTCAAAATGAAGTCGTACTTTCCTCTCCAAATTTACCAATCATAAACACGATCAAAGCTTTTATTCAAACACATTCGACAAAAAAGCCCTCCAAATGCGGGCTAGTCTGCACCTGCACACCCATATGCCTTCCCCACCTGCATGACAAATGTTACGTTACGCCTCATGAACTATCTAATGGAAAAATTCCGGTTAGATATAAAAAAAACTCGCTACACCCTTATAAACAAATTAAATATTTAGTTGGAAAAGGAATGCTCTTTGTGAAGCAATAGGCACGTGCCATTCCTGCCTGATCCATCTGGGAAGGGTTAACGACTAGTCGCGTAGGAGACTTGGCTTGGCGGTTTAATAGAATTCGCGGATAAGGAAGACACACTTAGTCGCTCCCGGAACCAAACCAGCCGCGTATCTTTTGTTCCAAAGTTATTTAGTATCCTGGGTAACTTAAGATTTTTCACACTCCTAAGTCCTCTCTTGTCAAAGTTTTAAAGCCATATTTTTTTCCTCTCCACCAGTTTATTGTATCCTTGTATCAAAGACTGTTTATGGTGTGGTGACCTAAAAGTTGGGCGACTGAAAGAATTAATATTTCCTTTCAGGGGGCAACAATTTGTATAATATTCTAGATAGATGAACATGGTATACGTTTCTTGATGTACATCCTACTGTGTTCCACAGTTCAGCTGGTACCTTACCTACTGTGGCACCACGCCTAAAGTGAATCAGCCTTATAATGTGCATGCGGCCTCCATGCTGGATTGCCGGCGTGTGCGCATACGAGTGCCGACATGTTGGATGCGGTTCGCTGACCGCACGCCATCGGCCTCGATTATGCAGACCACGATTGCCAAAAAATATAACCATTAAAATTACAATCAACACTTGCATACAAAAACTTGGTTGAGTTTTTTTCTTACATCACACCCTTGAAGCGAGGGCTCGTGGGGAGCTGGCTAAGTTACGAAGGTAGGGAACGTACCGAAAGGTAATTTAGAAGGGTGAGCGAGCACTAGTGGCATTCTCATCTGAGAGCTTCTGTGCTGCGTAAGGCATGTTAGATTGTTGGTCTCGGCTGTAACAATCGCTATGCCATGATGGAGGCCTTCGGGTGGCCTATAAACTCCGTCACTAGATTCGGCTATTGACTCACGAACTTACTTTTCACCTCTTGCTTGAGATAGTACGAGTAGGTACTTTGAATTCCTTAACCAAAAATTCTCTAAATTACAAAATACTGATTTTGTAATTTAGAGAATTTTTGGTGGCATGACGAAGGCAATAACGTCTCTTGCTCGACAGATAAGAGACGTTATTGCCTTGGTCATGCTTAAATTATTCGTGACTTTTTGCTTCTCTGTAAATCGCTCGGACGGACACTCAACAAAAGTTAACCAATTGAAAGAAACACCCGGAAGTTCCAAAGATTTAAGAGATTGCAAAGATCGATCATGGTAACGAGACGAACATTATGTGAGCTGTGTCCGGCCCGGCTACACGTTGATTCAACGTAATTTCCGGAAAAAACGGACAAGTGCGAGGAAGTCTCGTGTCTTGAGGGTTCCGTGCTGTAAAAGATAGACTCGGCTAGAAATATTTTTGACAGCAATAATCTAGTTTTTTTTTAATGATTTGGTAAATTATTTAGAAATCGTGTCTCTTGTCAGCTACTTTTTCCTACAAACCAGCCTATTTTAGGAGTAAACAAGTAGAGATTTCTCAATATTTACTTTTTCTCTTATTTGTTTCCTAAAGGTTCCAAATGTATGAAAATTGTAATATTACTTAAATTACCCCCAAAAAATATAAGTAATTCTATAAGAGTTACATTTTTTCCTGTTGAGGTACGGAACTGTACGGAACCCTAAAAACGATCGTTGGACCATCTTAACCGTTGCTCATCAGGTAGGTAGATTGTAAAATGAATATTAACTTGATTTTGCCTTTGCGCGTCAATACCATACCTGGCTAGACATAGAATGTTTGAGACTATTCAAGACTATTGAAGCTCAAATCATGGCTACCTCTAGATAGTGAAATATTTATATGTGTGACCAACGTCTACAAGTGCGCCGCTTATAAATTATTTACATAACAATCAAGAAATTCCGTTGATGAATCAACGGTTTTGAGGCGCCAGATCTTGACTCTGTTTATTATTTTAGTTGTTTGAACGTGATCTTGCCAGTCTCCAGAACTACTTGCTTCTCTATACACTCTATATACAATCGTAGTTGTTGATTTATTTTAAACTAGCTGCCGCTTGCGAGTTCTCTCACGTCACGATAGTATACAAAAAGTAGCCTATTCCTCAGACTTTTAAACATAGCAAAATATTATCCAAATTGGTTTAGCGGTTTACTCGCTGAAACGGTAATAGATAGGTAGTTACTTTTGTAATTAGTAGGTATAGATTAAAAGACTCGAGTTGAATGAAATTTGAAGATAGATGTAAGAGTGTCTCGCTAGACTGAGTCGCTTTTGCTTACCGCGAACTTTGGCCTGCCTATCAAGAAATGAGCTTGACTCAGGCATTCTCATCGTGTAGGAGTGTTTCCTCGTAAACTTCCGATAGCGTTCCCACACTCGACGCATTTGGCGTTGCGTGGTGCCGATGCCGATGCCGGCCGGATGCTACGTAGCCTTTTACTGTCACGTGCTTAGTTTGCCGAATAGTCACCGTGCCATCGTCATCCCTATATCGTTTGAGTCACCTTTATAGTAATTCTTGGTATTTATTACTATCGTAGTATGCTGGTCTTCTTTGAATTTGAAATGTTGGTTTCACCACAGAGGTTTTACCACAGGCATAGATTGCTCGCGTAATCTGCTCTAATAGTCATTGACCACAATATAAACGTCTTATCGTATACTAATGTTGTATTTGACTGATATGGTAATTGCTGAACATCGTCAAACATCGAGTAACTTCAGTACCTTGATGCATTTAGATAAAATTTATCCAGACGACAGTGTATTCTTTGGATGGGATGAGATTGAATAAAATGCGGAAATATTACACCCAGACATGCAAATGAACTTGATTGTTTCTGTCACGGAATTACTTCGCCAGATTTACGTAATAGGCGCATGAGCAATAACGACTTTAATCTGATGATGTAAAAACGTTCTGGATCTGATTGGAGTAGATAAAAAGCTGGCCTGTTTCTGATTGGGGTAATTTAATCTCTGTGGTTCAATGGCTGCCATGGCTGGGGACTGGCGTGAGCTATTATTCAAATGTAAGCTTCGGTAATTGTGATCCGTTGTCTTGTCCCCCGGCGGGGATGGAGACGGTGGGGCTTTGACCCCGTGCCCGGTGCCCGTAATCATGGCCACTCGAAGCGACCCATGTTTTTACCTGTATGGAATTATATAAAACAAAGATTTCTTTCTTACGCGGAAATGAAGAACTTTACTACTTAAGTATAAAGTTTTTTCTAGCTAGAGAATGTTTGGGCTAATTAAACGCAGTTTAGCAATACAATTTTTTTAGTGTATTTACTTATGTTTGCATAAAATGCCCTAATGAATGAAAGTTTAATTAGTATAAGTACAACGATCTTTTCAATCTATTTAAACCATAAAAGCGCACTGTTGCTCTGCATGTTACACGACAAAAAGCTTTATTTTTATGGAAATTAGGACAAATTATTTCGAAAATTTAAGTACAGTTCTGAACACGCCACTTGCTAAGTATGCCTAACCTAATAATAACCAGGCTATAACAAAAGCGAGAGTCAACTATGTCAGGCGGTGCTCTTACATCGAGTACGTGCATTAGAGATAGAGTGGCCTAGTTCGCAGGGCGAAGAGTCGATAACTTATCGTATCTGCACGATCGATAAAGCACTTAAAGTATTAGGTCGATGAAAGGTAGGCTCTGTCAAGAGATCAAGCAGCCTGCACTATGGGAACATACCATAAAGTACTTTTATTAGGATATTGATTCATACACGCAAATAAAGGGATACGAACAATTCAACGTTACAATGTTGAGTGCGTTCAATAACTGGTAGACTTAATAATCATTAGTTTTATGAGTCTTGCGTAAGTTTCAGTGCATCGGCCGAGACCGGTTTCCGGCGCGGTCATAATTTACCACTAATCTTGACCCACAGCCACAGCTGTCTCTCGACTGCTCTCGACCAGTTATCGGCGAGGTAAAGGCTGACCCGGCGCGAGATCGTTGTCAATAAACTTTTAAAGCCGGAAGGATTGAATATAGTAATACGTGTAGGTGGTGGTCACAGCGGCCATGACTTCGCATTCCTTCATCAGATATGTTTCGTGGAATTTTGAATCATGTTCCACCAATGAAATATAGGTTAGGGTCTGTCATAACCTGCTGCAATAATCGTAAGCGAAGTCTCATAGATTATAGATGCAAAAATTCTATAAAACCACGTAGGCATAATTTTTTTTGAAGTAGTTCCTCTGAATTCGTCATTCATTAAAATTGCATAAGAATTCGCATTGCTGTGTTCCGGTGTGAAGGGTATGGTTTCCGGTGAAATTACTGGCACATGAGGCTTTCGAGCTCAGCCTCAAAGTGGCAACCCGCGAGTGATACTTCTGGTATTGCAAGCGTCCATAGGCTGCGGTAACCGCTTACCATCATTGTGGGCCGTACGCTTGGTTGCCACTTAAGTTGTATAAAAAAAAAAAACTTCACTTATTGTAATTATCGTTGTTCTAGTGCTGCGGACAGTACTGCAGAATCACCAATATTGGAAGAAGCTGGTGAGAGCGGTTCAGAGCAGAAGCCCAAACCCCTGGTCAAATATGGCGAACTCGTTATTCTTGGGTAAGTTTTAGATTCCTGGAGTTTAATTATAATTTTTATGCTGGTTCTTATGACTAATTATTAAGCAGATTTAAGTAATTTTTTTTTTAAATATAAAAAAAACCTTTAGAAAAAAAAAATACAAGTATTTTTTTTTTATGTGTGGAACCTACCCCTTAAGTTTGTCAGGTTGATAATGAATGACCTTATATTTGTAAACCTGATCTGAGAAAGACTTGACCTGAACTTTTAATTTGGATCTACTGCCATGCCGTGATTACATTATTACGTTATCGAGACTATATTTTAGCGATTTTGATCGTCATAGTAAGTACTGTGTAATTCTAAAAGAAGATACCATTGTCAGATGTGTGAGGGTACTTCTTACTAGAATACCTGAAAATAGAGGAAAAAAAAACGGTTCGAAAACTCATTCTAAGAATAGTTGCCAATATTGGATCTTACTGCCTTATTTTCGTACAAAGCTCGGTCAAACAAACTTCACCTACGCAAATATTGTTAGTATGCAACATTGTTCTGTTCATGTCTGTTTAGTAATCTAGGCTCAATATGTCAGTGGTCGGACACAAGGTTAAGAGGCCTTTCCAAGATTTAGCGATATAATTCATTAAGTTCGCGTTAATGTATCTTTATATAGTAGAAGTAATAGCGCGCGCGACGAGGAGCGATACGTCCTCCCTCCATAAGCGCTCAGCGCGGTTTGAGAGTCGCTGCTTCGATCGATATGATTATAGGTGCGCTAAGGTGTGATTTTAAAAAATTCGTATTAAAAAAAGTCAATGCTATTAGACTATTTTCTTCGTTGTATTTATTTAATAAAAACTTAAACTTTAATTAAGTAAGTGTATTTTTATTGTAAACTACTTACTTTAGCAGAAATAACAAGCGTAAAATTGGGAAAAGTACGCGTTTTTTAGACCGTCTTTTTTCTAAAATATTGAACTAACATGCTGTATTTTTCTCTATTCACTTAAATTTTAAAACTGTGATTATTATAATTGCATTTTTGGAAATATGTTAGACTTTGTTATTTCATAGAAAAAATGATCGAAAGTTGACTGGAATTGCTCATTTTACGAAACGTGCGTTACTAATTATTTTTTTAATCAGTTATGTCTTGAGTTAATTAATATTTGCTCTGTTGGCTTAAATTTTAAGGGATAAAGCTTTTATTTGTTTTTATTTTCGTTAAAATATCTTCAACACACGAGCCACAATAGTGTTCGAAACTTCACGGGCTACAAGAAAATTCAAGGATTGTCAAGGATAGGGCTCTTAAGTAAACAGTTTATCTAGGAACTGCGTAGCGCTATACTTTGTTTGGTCCAACCACACGATCGTGCTAATTGTAGAGGTAACTATCAATATTAGTATCCGTTGTAAGGATAAGTTTTCATCGAGTTTTCACTATTACTTTGTAAAATTAGACTGTCGTCAAATAAAAGACAATAACATAATCGTGGTTCTTTGTAAAGTAAACGAAGTAACTAACAATAATAATGTAGAATGATTCGAAACTAAAGATTTTTTTAGTAGAGCTTGTACTTCCATTCCAAAGCTTTAGATTTAATCTATTTCAATGCCACGTTGGCTCAATGCCACACAAAAAAGTATCCAATGAACTCGACAAATCGTACCGACCCCGAGAATCCAGTGTTTTATGGAAATCGGAGCAACTGCGCCTTTCCACTTAGTTACATTGCCTTATCATATCCAGTCACGTTTTACCATAATATTTAGCGTATCATGGCATCTTCTTTCGTCGAATTATTCATGAAAAATCAGTTCAGCCTCCGGACGTTGTGGAAATCCTTTACAAAAATTGCTAGATCGCATGCTACGCTGTCGCCTAATTCTCTTATTATCACGGGTTCTTTCTTGTACAAAGAAAGGCTCTGCCTGCCGTCTGACATCAAATAAGGTGGCTTCCTCAGGCTATAAGAATACTCTTAATTCATTGTCCTGACACTGTTTACAGCCATCTAGCAACGTCCCTATTGCATAATTTAAATAACGTATATTTTCCACCTTTAGCCGTCTAGCACCTGCCTTGAGGTGAATTTAAATTCCACTAGCTTGTAATTAAACTTCCACCTATAAAACCAAGATAACAAGAATTTTAATACAAAATACGTCTGCATCATTGAGACATCTTTGTCGTGTAACCGTCTTGAACTCAGCTTATCTCATACATTTATGGAATGTTTTCATTGAAACAGGGCACCACTTTCTTTTTCTGGCTTGTTTAGAAATGTCTGAATGCATTCAGCATGCCCTTATATAGACTGGTGAATCAGGTTTTGTAAGGGCTCAGTCTAGAGAATGAATTTAGCGAACTGCGCAGTTTAGGTTGGCTAGTATTTATGTTGTGACGCTGGGTTTTTTAGTACAGCGGTTCTGTAATGGCGTCTCAAGTACGGCATTATGTTTACACAGAAGAAAGGCACGCAAGCGACGCGAAGGGTACTTTGAGGTTTTACCTCTCAAATCTTATTATGGCTGACTAAATAGAAAATAGTGAAAATGTGGTCTCATTCGTTTCTGGGTCTCTCTATGTAATGTAAATATGAAAAACAGCTCGGAATAGTATACATTTTATTTATAATGTGTGGGTTATTCTGACTTAACTTATTAAATCTAATACTCTAATCTGAGATTGAGAATATCTTAGATTATTTGCACTGGGTATATTGCCACGTATTGCTTAGAACTAAGCAATCCGTTCATACATGTAAGTACCTACATGTACAGCAGATCCATTGCGGTCATGACACAAATTCATATTTTATTGTTGTTCATTGAGTGAGCATTCGACCGCAAAACTTTGTTTCTTGCGTATTCTACTTGGAGGTCATGAACACGACTCGATCGTTTACATTGCAATCACGTTTCGATTTTGCTACCCGTTTTATGTCACGCATTTCTATAGAAACAGAATAATTTCTTCTGAATGTTCTGATTTAGTGCTTTCAATCGAATCGAATAAAACCTTTAACTTTAACACTACAGGCTACCTACTTTCACTATCGATAACTATAATTTTACTAAATAAAAGTACTTCAGTAACACTAGGCGCTCGTGGCGTAGCTTGCTTTCCGCGAGATCATCATTTGTTTAGGTGACCGCAGTTGCATTTTGATCCAAGCGCTTCCTTGCTTCAGAAGGCATGTTAAACTATTAGTGCCTGCTACTGCTAGACGGAGACCTAATAAACTCCATCACTAGAGTTGGCCACACATAAAAACTTACTTTGGTAACATTGTAAATAAAATACACCGAGGACCGAGATCCATAAAAAAAGAGAAGCATAATAAAAATAAAGCATTTTAAATAATGAGCTCAGGTTTTGTTCCGATTTTCTGAATGGGTATTAAACAAGTCTTGTATGTTCCACATGAGAAACAACGAGAATTTAGAGTAGCATTCCTACAACGACAAATGCTACTTACATACGGAAAACGAGCAGTTAATTAAGGGTGTGATATTTAACTTTCTACATTCCTGTTATATTACTTTAAACAGAGTTTTAGGCCTTTGTTAAAGCTCATCGTGGACTAGCATCTGTACAAACTCGATGTGAATTCACGATACTGGGTACGTACAAACCGAGCATAAGATGTCGCTTACTTCGATAAAACAAATAATCGATAATATCAATTAATTTTTTTATAGAAAACGGAAGTTTTATCGAGAAGTAATTTAAAAAAAAGGATAAAATTTATCATATTATTGATCTTCCATCGTCATTCTATGCTCAGTGATTCGCGAGTTTCACGACCAGCATTTAAAACATTACATCGAATAGAATATTATAATGTATTACGTTTGTACATAATAAAACATCTTTTGTGTACAATTTTAATATGGTAAAAAAACCAGAGGGATCGATAAAGATTATACGGTCAATTATTGGTTCCTGTTGTCTTTTAAATATACTGTTGCAGAAGAGCATGGTGTACACAGAACAGAACATAATTATGTTGCTACATTATTATAACAAACGTTTTATAGTTTTATAACAGTTACGAAAGTAGGTGTATAAATTGGTCCGGATCGCATGCTGCCGGTGCGGAAGCGTGTGTGCGGCACCGAAATAGAATTGTTTGTTGCACCGCATGCCTCCGTCCGTAATATAGCGATAATAGCGTGCAAGAACGTTCGTATTAGTTAAAGCTTTTGACCTGGTTTGGAAACTCATTTTATGCCTGTTTGATACCAGCGGATTATAATAGAGCAAGCGGAGCCAGTATTTTATGAAGTCGACATACCCAATCAAAGTACCCAAGTATAGTTCGCACAGCGGATCTAGGCTTCCGTGAAGTTAGCCGTTTGTGATGCACGAAGACAATTTAGTTTGAAAAAGCTCCATTGCGCATCGAAACGGCTAATTTCACGACGGCCGAGATCCGTTGTGAGAACTATACGAGTACGCTGGCTGTACGCACAATCCTAAACTGTTCTATTTTCTAGTTATCAGACGGACCCTTTTCAATTTATTCTAACACGATCATTGCGTCTACCTACATAAAAGGGACATTCTTCATTTCCAATTTAGTAGTAATTTTGCCGAACATTGAACCTTACATTTTCCAGTATGAGAGTAAGTAAGACACTATCTTTCCTGTAGGTATTTTGGTTTTTATGAGCTGAAAGGTTTATAGATACATTATGTGGTTGTAAACTTGTAATAGAAAGTAATATAACTTCGTTTAAAATAATATAAATAAATAAAGCTAAAAGAAAAGCGATGATCCTAAGTACGAGTATATAGTTTACCTACCGTGAATTCCATTTCCGCAGCAGAGTCGTATTTCACTATAATCTGTCACTTTCCCCCTAACTGCCCGTTGCCTGGCTTGCCTATAGGAAATTGTTACAACCTGACCAGATTATTGAAGGACAAGCAGGAATTAATATGTCTATCAGTCCTACTGTTAATGTCGGGGGGACAGATTCGTTCGTTCGTATTGAGTCAGTGGCCAACTCTGGTGACAGAGTTTCTAGGCCGCCCGAAGGCCTCTGTCATGGCCTAACAACTTTAAAAAAGCCGGGACCGACTTCTTAACGTGCCCTCCGAAGCACGGGAGCGCTCAGTTGAAATTGCCACTGGCGGTCACTCATCCAAATGATGACCTCACGGAACAGTGCTTAACTTCGTTGATCTGTTAAGAACAACATAGCCAGCTACGTCACGAGCGCTCCTGGGGGTACAGATTGATTATTAGTTATAAAATAGTTTTATCTCTCCTCTCGTTACTGACAGGGTGACAGATCGCACTTTAAAAAAAAAAGTGCCATCTGTCACCTCATTGCAAAAAGGGTGACATATCGCACTTTTTTGTGCGATCTGTCATCTTAAGGGGACAAAATTAGGTGACTACTTTATACTGTGCTTTATGGAAGGGGGATGGGGAGGCCTTTGCTCTGCAGTGGGATGATGCAGGTTATTATATATTTTTTTTTATACAACTGAAGTAGCAACCAAGCGTACGGCCCACAAGATGGTAAGCGGTTACCGCAGCCTATGGACGCTTGCAATGCCAGAGGTATCACTCGCGGGTTCGCGGGAGGTTAATAATAATAAGGCCAAGAACTAAACAAAAAGTTAAGCTGAAGTAAACTTGTATGTGTGTGTTGATATAACGACCCTTATGCATAATTTAATTATGCCAAAAGCCCGTGTGCCGTAAAATGTGTCGCTGTCTTTGTTCATTGTGATTAGAATGACAAGGTCGGACTTTATCGAGACACTGAATTGACAGTTTTTATACGTGCCGAGCGCTGCCTTTTAGATTTCTAACAAGGATAACTAATTATTAAGCAGAATTACGTAATTAAAAAAAAAAAAGTTCAGAAAAAAAAAGTAACAAGTGTTTTTTTTTATGTGTGGAACCTATCCCTTAAGTTTGTCAGGTTGATAATGAATGACCTTATATAGTAGGTGGGCAGGTCATAGTATTTCATTAATTTATAACATATTATACATGAGCCATGTAATTTGGTAGAAGAACACAAAACATCAAGCATGTTATGATTGGCAGTATCTTTTAGTTAAGTATATCATGCCTGAAATTTATCAACTTGCATGCATACTTTACTGGACCGTGCTAACAATTTTATCGTCAGCCAGCATTAAAGTTGTGTAACATAGCAATACTGTTTATTGTATTTTAATGTTACCTTGGACCTTTTCGGGGTTCCGAATGAAAGATGCCCCAATATTCGTCAAAATTCTATTATCTTGATAAATTACCCGGGATTGGCATAGAAGAAAAACGACATTTTTATTGCTTTAAAAGGATCTAAATCGTCGCGGGTTTATAGGGTGCCTGACCGTTTTGCTGAAATGATTCACGAGGGATAAACCCTTCTGGAATGCCTACTGCTACCAAATTGATTTTGTGCCGATGAAAATTCATATCCTACCAATATTATATAATTTATAGTAATACTAGCTGACCCGCGCGGTTTCAATCGTGCTATTTTCCATATTTTATTATTTTAAAATATGAGAAAATATATGGAAAATAGCACGAGTGAAACCGCGCCGGGTCTACTAGTGACTAATTCAAAAATATCCATCTATTTAATTGTATTTGTATTACGTATATCACTCATCTAGTACCCATAACATAAGGTCTACTTAGCTTGGGGCTAGATGATGTGTGTGTAAGTGTAAAGTCGGGGTAAAGGAATATCCACCCTGTACACCCCGTTCACGTCGCTGAAACGGAGCGGTTTCGTGTGTACTAAACGCAGTGGGTAATAATAATAAGGAATGGAATGAAGACGTAAGGGTAGCAATATCGATTTATGATTCAAATTTATTCATTTTATTGTCGTCTTCAGTTAGATATAATTCGATTTGAGCCAATACGTGTATAGTAGAATTGGTCCTCTGAGTAAAATGCTTATCAAAAAAGACAATGAATATCTCTTGTTATAATGATCTAATCTATTTAGAATAACACGTTTAATAAATAAACAACACACGTTTATTCGGTATGTTTCCTAATCTTTTTGGGTTTTTTCAGAAAAAAAGAACTTGACCCGTATATTATCATTTCGGGGTTTTATCGCTGTTGACATTTACTCTGAAACAGATTATGCCAATTTAATTGAGAACACAGCCATAGTAGTATGCATGTTTACACTAAAATACTCAAAAGCTTTTACCTATATAAAATCCTTAAAAAAAAAGATCCTGTTAGCTCCTTCAAGAGGTCGTTAGTTTACAAAATCGTATCGAAAACGTCTAAAAAGTTATCACTTAAAATTAAAGTAAAGCGTTTCAAAGTTTTAAGTTAGACAATGAAGCGGTGCGTAAGCGGTATGTGATTACTATCGATTACACGCACACAAACTTACGTAATTGAATGACATTTTCTCTAACAAAAGAACCAACAAAAAGTACTAAGACGTTTCTTTGCACTAGCCGAAACCCGATTTGGTGTCGGTTCCGTCCGACTCCTTGACAAAAACATTGACACTTTATAAACATTCTATACTTCTATGTCTATGATTGAGAGTAATTACCCTGATAGTCCCGGTTACTCAGTTTGCTCGCAGTTCGTGTACTACGTACTCGTACTACGAAGATTGGGTTTTCCGATGACAAAGACATTGACTCTGACTTAGGGGTACAGTTACCTACAGGTTTGCATACTATGGTTTTGAGAACAAACAAATGAACTAACTGTTTATTGGTATGGGTTTCAACTGAGCGCTTCCTTGCTTCGTGTCGGCCCGCTTTTTCGTAGATGACGGACGTCTTCTGTCGGCTTATTAACTCCGAACTGGTTCATACGAACTTACTTTAGTACTGGTATAATGTGAACCCCGCATACGGAATATTGGTTTTCACTTGAGTTATTTTGCAAATTGACTTCTCCTGGCGACAGTACTGATGGGTGTGCCCGCGACAAATACCTTATTAGTTCGCCTCGATGAGTTTGTGCCCTAGTTATGATTTATTTTTGGTCGCTAGTTCGGAGAAGGCAATGACTTGATTTATATTTACCAAGAATTTGTACTTTGGGAGCTTGTTTGGGTCTCTGTGGGATTTTCGCATTTTCTAAGACGACTTACGGTACTTACGGTAGTAGAATAATGAGGTAAAGGAAAACCTCGTGAGGAAACCGGCATGTCGCAGAATTAGAAAATTTAAAACACCAATCCTCATTGGGTCCGCGTGGTGCATTATGATGTGTTTATGTTATGAACTTATGATCCAAACACTCTCGCTTGAGCGTAGGTCAGTGTATCAGCGGTGGGAACATTAGAAGGCTGTAATGATAAGCGAAAGCGCTATTTCTTTCCTCATCATCATTTGTCTGCAGTATAATCTCACTGCTGGGCATACTGTCGATTGTGCAAGTGCCTACAATAAACTTATTAGGCTATTTAGGCGGACATTTAATTTATAGTTTATATCTACTTTAATACTATAAAGAGAGAAGATTTGTATTTTTGTTTGTTACGAATAAATTCAAAAACTACATGTCCGATTTCAAAAAGTAATTCACCATTAGAATGCTACATTATCCCTGAGTGACATAGGCTATATTTATTACTAGCGACCCGCCCCGGCTTCGCATGGGTGCGGTTTTAATATACCCGCGCGAAGCTGGGACGAACGGCTAGTATAGAATAATGGCAGAAAAAATAAATAAGTACCTGATTACCTAGAATGCATTTGATAAGTTCTGTTTTTATTAAGTAGGTACCCTAGGATAGTAGGAGACAGTAGATAGTAGAAGATTTTGTTTTTGTGTTATTTATAATAATAATCTAATATTGGTGGACATTCACACAGCGCCATTAGCTCCAAACTAAGTAAAGCTTGTACTATGGGAACCAGATAACTGATGCAAGTCTAAAAAACATAGCCATAACCCTCTAGCCTAGCGAGTAACTAAAACAATAACTTAAAGAAATAAATACTACATCGAGGACAAAAAAGGTTATAGAGCTTTTAATAAAAACTATACAAAACATTTGGCTTTTTCGTAAAGTAGCTGATCTTTACATAGTATAAAATAAAATCGCATCTCGCCGCCGGCGCCGCCCGCCGTCTGTCTGTCCCTATGTATGTATGTATGAATGTATGTAAGTATGAACGCTTAGATCTTTTAGTCTACGCAACGGATTCTAATGCGGTTCTCATCAATAGATAGAGTAATTCAAGAGAAAGGTTTTAGCACCCGTGCAAAGCCAGGGCGGGTCCGCTGGTAGGTACGAGTATAAGTACCGGAGTCATAGACCAATGTTTTACTTTTAATTTTGATATTATGTCATGCTATAATGCCTTCGCATTAGAGTTCGAAATGCTAGGCTAGACTTCAAGCATTGCATTTCTCATAATGAGACGTCATGTAGTTAATTACTCAATTACCCCAGTGGTGGTGTAAGGCCGGATTCAGAGCGAAGCTGACATCGGTAGTGTACGGTCGGTCGCGCTTAGACGATACATTCTATTTGTGTCATCATCGTATCAGCCGATAGACGTCCACTGTTGGACATAAGCCCAAAGAGCACCATGACGACCGATTTTGAACCTTCACCACCCACTGACTTCTTGCGACCGCTTTAATATCATCGGTCCATCGAGGTCTATCGGTCGATCGTATTGTGTCATTAATGTTCAATTTCCCTTAATTTGAAGACAAAAACCATTTATTAGGCACAGGCTATAAAGGTTAATACAGTATAGGAGGACTAAACACGATACCCACTTTCTAATAAAATAACATTGATACAACCTTTTTTAACTGGAATATTCTCGAAATCAGTTTTTATTTTTTGCTCATATTAATGTATTTGGCTTATCCGTAAGTAATATCAATACAAATACAAAGGATGTCCTATCCTCTATCTCAAAAACTGTTGAGACTTTGTCGTAAATTTATGCCTAGATAAAATGAAGGTGCAGTTAATTGCGTCGCGCAACCGACGACCGTTCGCGACCGATGTCAACTTCGGTCTGAAACGGGCCTTAAAAAACCTTTGTCTGTGCTGTTACATGACTCGTTTCTACTAGGGCGGGTTCATTGTACCCGACAGGTGCATATCAAACAGATGGTTTGTTCACTTTGACAAATCTCAGGTAAACTACACAACAACAGCCTATTACTGCCGCCAAGCAGAAATGCTTGCATCGCTGTGTTCCGGTTCCAAGGGTATGATTACCGGTGAAATTACTGGCACATAGCAACGCGCTAGTTATACCTCTGGTATTGTTTACCACCAGGTCGGCCGTGTAATGCTGGTTTGCAATGCAAGCGGGCACCATACAATAAATAGTACTTACAAAAAATATCTATTTATATACTTAATTTCTAATTTTCCCACTCCCAGCACTGGGAAATTGACCTACTCTCAAGCGAGAATGTTTGTGTATATCTAACACATTGGACCCAATACAGCACCTTCAGATCAGATAGCAGGGGTGTTACCACTACGCCACCAGTGCTATCAAACAGATAAATATCTGGATAAGATACCTACTGAAAAAAAAGCGTGTTATGTCAATCGTGAGACGCAGTTACTGCAGTTACGGTAACTTACATAACGATAACAAAGGTGTGCTCTTACACAGCTTCCCAAGCGCTAAACATTGTTATTGTTGCGTTTCTTGCTTTGGTGCAAATGTAAAACGAACTGTGAACTACTTGAACTGCAGTTAAACTAAGTTCCGATGAGTCAATGGCGAGTCAGTGGCCAACTCTGGGGACGAAGTTTATTAGAGCCGGAGGTCTAATAACTTCATACCATCATAACCAATCATGGCCTAACAACTTTGAAATAGCCGGGACCGACAGCTGAACCGACAGCTGTGCCCCGAAGCAAAGAAGCACTCAGTTAAAATTGCCACTGGCTCACCCATCCAAATAAACCCCGCAAAACAAGATCTGGCTGAGCCAGCTACGTCACGAGCGCTTAATTTGCTGTTAGACTGATAATATGTGCATTTGCTGACATCATATCTAGACAAGACATGATGGCAGATGATGTGGAATTAAATGGTTACGTCATGTAACTGCGGAGTACTGCTTCAACAAGGGTTATTGCGTTTTGTAAGGTTATCACACTTAATCTGACATGTAGGCAGACAGCTACGCATTAGACACGTAGGTAGTTACATACTTGGATCGTACCAAACCAACATTCGCTTTTATAGAATAGTTATAATCGAAAAAAAAAATTAGAAGAAATAATAGAAAAAAGAATGAAATAATTTGTAAATGTGCCCCAGCATCGCACGACTGTACGTATAGGTAACATTTTTTTCTTGAATAACTCGTATCTCCGTTGCGTAGTTTAAAAGATCTAAGCGTACGTACACAATATGCGGAGAAAAATTACAGTTTTCTGTAAATAAATGTAATTTTTGTCTACTCTTTCGTAGATAATACCTTTCTCCGCGGTTCTCATGCTAACCGGGTAAGTGTAGCATTTTCTTTACATGGATTTCAGAACTGCTTGCGTCTATCAAGTCACTTACTAATATTGATTTAACATTTAAATTTAAGCTTCTGATTTTCGTGTGTTTTTGTGAAAAGCATTTCCTAAAATGCAAGCTTACTGTATTTACTTAGTTAAAATTTAAAATTTTAGGATATATCTCTATGATTGATTGGGTAATTGAAAGTTAAAAAAAAACCGTAAAATGGCGTAGCATTTGTGTAAAAAAAACCACGCGAACGAAGTCACCGGGATCCCATTAGTTTATTCCGTAAGCAACATCCGTTATTGCGTAGGACTCTATCAATCACGTCAGTCTTGTCGGTCACTCACTCCGTAGCCAAGCCGTAAAAAACTATACCCGTCTAAAAATATTTTACAATTTTTACTTTGTTATGTTTTTACTAATTACTTTAAAAACTTATTATTACTTTCTTCAAGTAAGAACTTAAAGACCTATTAAATTTTCATTAAACAAAAAGCAATTAAAAACACCGAAGCAATAAAAGCGTAAACCGAGATCACTAATTGGTTTTCTTTCCTGCTTTTGCTAGATTAGTTACATTACACGATTATTTTACTGTTGTTCGATATAATCATAACCGTTAGAAACTTTTAATTATAATAATAGATTTTGCGTGTGATAATTCTTGAACTTTCCGCATTGAAGAAACGAGTGAATAATTTACGAATGCGGATGCAAAATAAAGTAAGACCGCCAATCGAAATTATCTAGAAAAGCTGATAATGTCAGATATTAATCAGAATAAAGATTTAAATGGTATAATTTTACAGGCTCTCATTCATTAGACTAGACAACCTTTCCGAGCGAGAGTGAGATTTCTTGCAAACTCAAATAAGATCTGTATTCACGCGACAATATTGTAAAATATATGGCATAGAGTTGGTTTAAATTAAATAACGCTCTCGCGGGTTGTGGGTCGTTCCCTAGTACTTGTGGATTGCCTAGTGGATTGTCAGACGCAATCGTAACGGACGGAACGCAATAATTTTATATTCACACATCTGCTCTAAGCTAAGCAAAGCTTAAAATATTCACATCCCATAGTAAACTATGGGATGTGAATGTGAACCTGTTCAAGCACAGAACAAACATCTGTGTTAATCGCACAAATATTTGTCCTCGGTAGGAATCGAACCCACAACCTATAGCGCAGAAAACAGAGCTACTACCAACTGAGCTGTGAGATCAAAAGATATTAGGCGATGACATCGGGCGTGTGATATTACCTCGAAAATCCAGTAAACACGAGGCTTTATACCGTACCCTGTGAATATGATTTTGAATAGAACATAGATACACCTGCTTGATTGTTTGCTTGATTCACACGGAAGTTTAACCTTTCCCATTGACGATTGGAGAATATAATGGAACCTTTTAATAACAACTATTGTTTCTTTATGACAAACAGGCCGACCTCACGTTGTGGGCAGTATAAAAACGATTGCTTAGGGTTGGAATAACGCAAACATTATTTATTGTACTTTCCTATAAATGCTCACGTTTGACTGGCGATGATTAGAAATTAGGTCTCGCTCGAGTTTTTGTTAATCCTCTTACGACGACGCCTCCTCGCGATATATCATTAATACCTGTTGTAAATAATTATTTTAGAATTTTGAGAAGACATTTTCCCATATTGCTTAGTACGTTCAACCAATATCATAATCTACCAGGTCGTAATGAAATAGACAATGATGCTCAACCAAACTTTTCATTTTTGTTTGTCTGTATAATACTCATAGGTAGTGGGTACCCCTATGCGAAGGCAGCGAAAGGATTTAGTGTGGTTTTAACCTACCGTCCAACACATAGTCTGCCGCCGAGAGACTTTAGGACTTCGGAAACTTCTAGTAACCTGTTCTAACTCTAGTACTCCTATTGCAGTTACAACGGTTACCTGCCAACAGGCGAGAGAGGTCGACGGCGCAGCAAATTCGTGCTGTACCGACGACCCGCAGCGAATGGCGTACGACGCTCCAAGCACTACGTAGTGAAAACTCCTCACAGCAGCAAGGCCATCCTTGACGCCAGTCAGCACTCCATCTCGTACACACTTAGCCGCAGTCAGGCGGTTATTGTGGAGTACACGGAGGATCCAGATACAGATATGTTTCAGGTGAGTTGAGACAGAAATTTATGTAATTGTCGCAAAGAGATGGGACGGAAATTATCAACTGTGAAATCTCCTTTCACAAAAAAGCGTTGAAACGTACAAATGCAGTTTGTAAATAAATATTCTATCTTGACAAATAATAAGGAGCGCAGTAGGAAGTAGACTACACGTTCTCTCTTGAAGTTTAAAGAATAAAATGTTATTTGGGTACACTCTTCTGTAGCGAGATATACCAATATCTTCCGTGCTCAAAATGGTTTTTCGCAACCGATGGCTCGTAGGGTTTAGCGAGGTGACAAAACTAGGTGACAGATGGGAATAATCCGGTTTTAGCCCGGCTGGTGATCCAATCGGAAATTCCTATTGAAAAAGATAAAAACTCAGAACTAAACATTAATGTAAACAACCAATTATAAATACGTTTATACTGAATGTTCTTAAGATTTTACAAGTGCGTGTTCGAAATAACAGATAAGTACCACCTACTTGAAAAAATATTTGTTTATAATGCCAAGGATATTCGTAAACTCCTAACGGTTATGTGACGACGTTCTTGGGATTTTATCCGAGTTGCTAATTTTATGTAACAGTTTTCTCAAGGAATAAAACTAATCGTTTTCTCATATGCCTATTCAAATGTCAGAGAAACGAGGAAAACTACTCCTCCCTGTTTACAATTTACATTGCCGTGGTGTGGAAATGTTTATTCAAGTTTGCCACACAATGTGAGTTGCTATCCCTTGGTACATTGTATTCCCCTCGGGAGCGCTTATCAGGCACCAGACCCTGTCTGTTTGAACTGCGAGGCGTCTAAACAACGTGCCAACAAGCAAAAACAATACATGTATGCGATTGCTAAATCGGGGCGAGTTTACATCTGCCAGCAGTACGATTAAAACTTTCAACAAGCAAGATTATATATACGTTATCGATTAAATATTATTTCTTAATTAAATCCTTGGTATTGTGCCAGAAGTCTAAAGGACTAGAATCGTCGGTATCAAAGATGTAGTAATGTTTTGGTTTATGTTCGGGATTTAAGGCTTTATAGTGTGTGGTACTAAGAATTCTAATGCCCTAAATGCGACACAACATATGCACATAGTAAGCATTGGCTCCGGTAGTCTGCACAGTGCGCGCAGACGTGAAAGCTCATAAAAAGACACACAGGTGACTATGTTGTTTTAAAACACAGAAGCTTCCATATTTATACAAAAGATAACAGTGTAATGTTTTGCAAGATGCGACGTGTTTACATACTTGCTCCGACTCGGCGCGTCGCTCGGTGTCGACCATATCTAATCGGCGCATATGGGTTAGTGCCCCCCGGGAGAACAATGCGTTGGTCCTTTCATCGTCATCATCGTCTCGATGACCGCACGCAGAGGCTGGCTCCGTTTATCTTCTACATCAAATAAATAGACGTCTGTCTCGTTTGATAACAAACTTTCACCGATGAATGGATAGTAAACCACGCCGGATTTTATTATGTTTTGATACTACGTAGGATGCGTTGCGGCGCGGCGTGTCGAGGAAGATAACGATTATAGATAAGTAACAGTTTTCATTTGATTGTTTATAATTACTAGTTTATCGAATGATTTTCTAATGGGCTAAGCTTTATCTTTCTACTCTCATTGAAATTCCATCTCATTAGCATTAGAAACGGTCCTTCGATTCATTAGTTTCGGTTTCTTGAACTCGAAATCAAAAACAACGCCTTTAATTGGATTTGCCGGTTTAAAGTAACTACGCTAATGAGATTTTAGTATTGTATTTCAGTTTTTTTGTTTTGCTAGCCGGTGTATAAGCTTACACACTAGACAGACACACCCTTCGGCCTATACAGTGGTTTCGTATGTCGACATGCTCACTTGCTAGTATTCCTATGGGGCTGTGAAGTTCGTTGCCGCCGCGGTCGACGCACCGCTCCATATCCTGTTCATACGATCACACGTTTCATTGTAGCGAACAATACAAGGGCACCGCAAACTCTCTTATAAACACACTTCAATTAATATTTATTTACTCATATCATTACTAACAACGGAACCAACGACCCGTGATCCATTAGCATTCGCCGTGTCATTGTTTATCTCTAAAATTGTAATGCGAAAGACACTAGAATCACTTTGAATAAACAATTTCGAATAGAAACGTATAGCCTGGCAGTTTCATCAAACAAACAAGCCTCGCAATATTTTTTATCATAATAAATTGTTCGCAACATTTTGTCCTGTTTTTCGCAGACTGCTTGATATCGAGTATTTGTTTTTCTTTAGATTTGTTATCGTCCACATTTTGAGATAGCATTAAACCGGTATGCCAAGGATTCTTTACTACGTAGTAGTAACTTGAAGTTTTACGACTGTTTTTTTTTTAAATTACTTTTAAGAAAGTGTCTGTTGAAGATTAATGGGTACCCATAATTTTTTCATCTCGAGGTGAATGGTGCACGCACGCTGGAAAATATTAAACGCAATAAAATAGTAGTCCCGCCCTCATTTCTTTGGAATTTACAGTTTCATCGATGAGAGATATTGCTTCGGTGAAAGATAATTATACCGGTGATATCTCTCAGGTTATTTTATGATGATAAATAATTTTATAAGGTGTAAAAATATTATCGTTTATTACCATCTATTGACCTCAAATGTCTTAAAATAAACTGGGTCAATAAATACAATTTAGCACCTTCAAGCGATTTAGCATTGTATAGGTTTGAAGTAAATCGGAATCTCCCGGTCTTGTTAGCATCAATGTAAATTGATAGGTTCTTTGTGCTCGTTGTATGCGAATGCAACGCATGAATGCACTCGTGCATCGGTTTAGCAGTTACTGTTCACTCATCTATAGCCTGCTATAGTAACTGTTGGGTCAGCTCTGGTGCCTATGTGGGCTTTGTTCGCTCATGTGGTGTGTATGGTTACCGCTTCCGTAATCCTATTGCTAGAGGTAACAGATGACGATCGCTTCTAATCTAATAGGGGTGACAAATGCGCGTGTATTATCTTTGTTTGTGTTTATCATTTCTTTATACGGTTCACGAGGCAGATCTATAACCCTTTTTAAAATTAGAAAGGTCCTAAGCCTAACATAATCTCATTGGGCCCCCGTTGCGTGACCCGCTAAAGACGAATATCCAGATATAAACTCTTTTATACTCAAGTATAGACTTTTTTGTTTACCACAAAGAGTCCAGTTTCGCTTGATTCACGTTCATCTTATAGTCAACTTTCCACACGTGTCTCCTTAAATCCAGTATGACCTTTACCTTACCTACGCCCGCGATCATTTCGTCTTACGAAGGTCAAAGTTCAACGTCGAAATAAGTTACGTTCAACTGTTGTAAAAAGTCATCGCCGCCGTCTGTTTTCAATATAAAATAAGCAAATAAAAAATACGCCAGTTTTCTTGACGCCACTCGTAAATTCATTGTGCATCTTCAGAAGTCTGCTTATCGATGACGTCACAGATGACCCGGTCTGCATGTCAGCGAGGGTGTACGTGACGTCAGCGGGGTGGGAGAGACGTGGACGGGCCAAGGACGTCGCCGGGCCGACCGGCGCGCAACACCCCCGACGGAATCGATACCGCCTTGACGACATCGCATCGATGTCATCTGCAGTGGACTATCTAATAGCATCAGAACTTTTCAATTTTAAACTTGTTGGTCTACTCGATAGTTGTGCTTGAGAACAATTCATTTAGAGCATGCTTCCACTATCTATTCAGTTCAAGAAAACCTTGAATGGAACCCTGGATACGTCACGGTTATATTTAATAGTTATAATTTTATTAGACTTATTCAAATATTATTACGACTCTAAGCAATTAAATAAAAATAATATAAACACGAAATGGTTTTGCAAACTGTACTTTTATGTTACATGGAGACACCATTAGAGTTGAGCGAATCGATCTCAAAAAGGAATATTTATTTTGATTGATAGACGTTGAATGGGGTATCTGCGGAACCATTGCTGTTCCATGTCTACACGCGAGATTTTTTGTACTATTTGTGGCCCACCGATTTATTCTTATGGCAGTCATTCGCTTTCGTGTTTTATAGTGCTCCCTATTCCTTGGTAGATTTATGTTAAGTGTACGTTGGTAGGTCTATTCGTCTAGCTGGCTCCGATAAGTTTTGTATCAACGAAGCCGTTCCGTTTACTTTCACTCGTATATCTCCCAACCTTCATCGCGAGTAGTAAAACTGGTTTCTCCTGTCTTTGTCATTGTTGTGACCTACGCTATAGTAAGAATAGAATAGCATAGATCATAATAAACACTGATGTATGATGAGATGTCTTTATTTTTATGGCTCCCCTGTATTCTCTGTAGTTTATGACCATTACAAAAACGAATTGTGTTCATTAATTTACTTTTTGGTTTATTCGATATATCTAACTTTTGTTTTAATTAAATTATTGTGTTGTTTAATCAGCTTAATAACATAATGTTGCGTGTATAGAGAACTAAAGCGAGCTGTTAGAGTAACTCAACAGGATTTATGTTCGTGGTTAATTGCAAAACTTTCAGTATTAATAATAATAATAATAATTCTTGTACTTGGGCTCAGTTTTTTGATCGACAGTCATCTAATTTTCATTAAATTTTATTTCATTTTTTCTCATCATTTTTATAGATAGCGCTCACTTGATAAGGTTAAATATTTTGAATAATGGTTTCCACTAACCGGACCTTAATAAAAAGTTGACCACAAAACTTGCACACAATGGTTAATTAGTTTAACCGCAACGTTTTGGCCAACGTTCTGTCGATGTTCCTTTAGAAATGTAAAAGCAAATAGAGGCCTGAAAGCCAGCACTTGGAATAGTGATAATGATGATGATGATATCAGTTCTAATAGGAAAATAACTTTCACGTTAGTTAGTGAAGTTTGCTTTTATCTTTTAATGAAGTGTTTAGTTTCAAACGCTAAGTTGTAACTTGTTCGCTAAGTTTCATGGCATGGCAACGATGGGTGCCTTTTCCCTTTCTTAGTTATTTCTGTGAAGGCTGCAAGTGTGTAATTAGTCTGACTTCTTTACGGCCTTGGTTCTTGATGTTTACCTACATAATTATATAATTAATAACCTAAGTAAAAGGCTGAGTATTGATCAATGAAAACTATAATACTAAGTAAGTACTTTTATCTACACCGTTTTTCTAGCACGCGAAAAATAATCAAACGGTTATCAAAAACCTTTGGAAATATTTTTGTCTAACGAGTGTCCTTTGCGAGTAGTGGGGTGGATAGAGAGGGTGGGCCTGTCGAGACGGTTCATCGGACCCTGGACACAGAATAATTTACAGTTTGTAAGCTAAGCTGGGAGGAGCAGGGAGATTTCATTTCTGCTTTACTTATGTCTAGACGAAACGCCAGCGCCACTGTGCTCATCCCGCAATTAATACCTATTCGGGTATCTCAAAATATAATCTCAATAGACTTTTGTTCTTTTTTATTTGTTTTTGTTTATTTAGTAAATTGGATGTTGTAAGAAAATATGTCCTTTCCTTACCCGTATGTTTTCTTTATCGTAAGGGAATAATATAGAAGTCATTTCTTGCCCGGAGCCAGTTTCGTAATAATAATAAAGGCATTTTCGTATTTTTGGTACAATTATATCTACTCATTAGTGGAATGTAGTTTATGAACCAAATTTTTGTACTCTGTATTTAGATAGAAAAAGATTTTTTTATTTTATATAACCGTTTCAGATAGTAAATGTTTTGAAAGGTATCATATTGTTATATCGGTTAACAATTTGTTAGAAAGGTGTAATAATACACCCGTGTGCCCGTGAGCTCGATATTGGAAATGAAACCTAAAAACTAAGGTCATTAGGTATACTACTAATGTCAACAATATTTTTGTTTAGACACTGTATCCCTTCTGAGTTTTGTTACGAGATATCCCTGTATATGAAATACTGCTAACTTTCAGACAATAAAGTACGCATTTCGATTTCTAAGTGAACGTACTTAGACTGATCAAAATACTTTTCGTAACATCATGTTGGGTTTTAGAGATCCATACAGTTGAACTTTTTATGTTGTTCTTCTACTGTTGGACCACATTTATTTTTATTGGATCCTGCTTTTCTGCCTCGTCACGCTAATATGGACGCTCTGTCTCATGTGACAGGTTCCATTTTATATTTCTGTTAAAATACACCATGCCCTAACTATACAAAAGCAAAAACTTGTACATCAAAACCGGTTTTTATTGTACTATCTAAAGTAATACAATTTACAGTAGCGGTAGTGGCTACATTCAATAAAAATCTTATTTGAGCGCACATAAAAAAATAATTTAAACTCTGTACGAAATAAATGTTTTTCTAATAACAATAAATTTTGATTACCTGTGTGTGCCAGAGAAATTGTATACCACTGGCAATAAGGCTGCTACTTCCGGCTGCGTGTAATTTTATGGGCTAATATAATTATTTAGTAAGCTGCAAAGAAACGAAAGTAAATTGTATACTTATAAGTCGTTTTGACACAGGATGTGCCTAATACCTATTGTTTTTTTCTGTAAATACTTTTCTGACGAATCGCTTGTTGTTTCTTTTGAACATTTTCTTTAAGTTTTTGACACTGATATGATAATCCATAAATAAAAGAGAAAAATTTAATATAACTTTATTTATTTATGTAAGTATTTATAATAATAATTAATACGGTTTACTTACATTAATCATAAAATATACTTAGATAATTATTATAAAATGACACTTACACTAAACAGTACTTAATACAATTTCAAATAAATCCACCAAGAATCCAGTCCATCCAAGATCCAATAAGAAGGTAACATAATAATAGTCAATAAATCAATAATCAATACAGAAACAGGAAAGGAAAAAAATAAATAAATCTGAAAATAAGACAAAACAAAACAGTCATCCATCTCGCTTACAGAACTTAAAACATTTATGTATAAGATGAGCTATCAATACACTCCTAATAGTTCCAACGTACGCCGCAGTTCGCCGAGTAGATGGTGATCGGTGGTTTAAAATCATTCTTCAAGAACAACGCAAACAAATGTAATCATTGCTTGATGCTAATCATAAGCCATGTTGGAAGAACAAAACGTGTCATCATAATCGTATTCACGGCACGAAGCCCATTATAGCAGAACCGTTACGGTAACTCATTTGACCTCCTTGCTGCTTGCTTGCGACTTTGATGATGGTTGACAGTTTGATATTCAAAAAAATAACCCCCCACTGAACCTACCAAGTCGAAACTCTTACAAACTTTCCCTTAAAAACATCACTTAGGTACCTAGTACCTAACTACCTATTGATCTGCACATTTTTCTTACTAGTCTTGGTATTATAGTAAACGTGGTTTATGATATCCACGACACTGGGAATCTAGTGGGGTCAGTACTATGTGAGTGTTGGATATGTTATAGTTCCGATGAATGTAATAACAGAAAGGAAATGCTAGATAGAAAGGGACATACATCAGTGAAATAGCTCTGAAATTGCGAGACGTCCGCCCTGTATTTGTGTGCAAACTGCAAACCTTGCAAGGAAGCAGGTGCCGTGGCTTAGTTGGCTTGCATGAGCAGAATTTATTGGCTTTCAAACAGCCTTCGTGCTCCACAGTCTTTAATGTTTCTCAAAACATCGCAAACTGGAACTATGATAATATTATTTTCTATTATAATATGTGTGTTATGAAATTAATGAAAAGAGTTTTCCGGCGGGACACACTGTATTCTATCACCACACTGGTTTTTTATCACTCGTCGCATATCTCTGGCAGGTTCACCAATTTAAAAACTGGAGAAGATACAAAACGCCAGGCAGAATTAAGTAATTGAATTGACACAGATAATATTAACTTTTAATCTGGTCTTTTAAATTTTCCAATTAACTTCATAATCGTTGTGTACTTCAAAAGCAATCCCAGCACTTTCAACGACTTGGTACGGGACCATTGGATACGTAAACGACTCAATTTAGCGCTTGGGGACTCTCCAAATTGGGTCAGCTCTAAGAGCCAGTGATGGTTCCTCTTACGTCATACTAAATAGGTTAAACATGTAATACTGCTACGCCGTAGACCTTTGGCTCTATGTTGATGACTTGTCAATAGACTACTCAAAATCTTCTGCTTTAGCGTAAAACCATTGACGCATACAAACCTTACCTGGCTCCATGGTTATAAGAACGATGCCGATGCTTTCAAGCCTCGCGAAGGATCTTGGTATATTGCCTTTTGTTGCACGGACAATGGCCACGAGAATTGGGATATAAGGACTGTATGCGAAACTAACAATGGAAGACAATCGACCACTCATTATGTGTTGTTGCAGTGATTTGGAAGCTATTATTGTTGGTAGTACTTACTACTCACCTAAATACAGATGAACGAAAAGATTTACCATGAATAACATCATCTATACAAGTTTACTTTGCTATTTATACATCATAGCAAACTTTACAGCATCATACACTGACTTTGAATTGGCTGTTTTGCAAGTTTTTCCTACGCTCCTCAGCGCTGTGCAATCATACTGAAACATACCGACACTCAGAACTGGGATAGCCCAAGTTCATATAATTCGTAGTGGTTAGTTTAGGGAATTAAACTGTAGCTTACCTAAAATAAATGTGGGTATTTTTAAGTCACCGGGTGATTTTTACAATTCGTATCGCCGCGTTTCGGTGGATGGTTTATCGTATTTTTGTTACTTTTATCGTAGGTACCTCGCTACCTACTTCATCAGCATTGCCTTTTTTGAACTAAGTAAGGGAACCAGAGGATAACAAAATGCCGGTAGCTGATAGTATTTGACATTTACCTATTGATTATTTTTATTTTTTATTTAATTTGTTATGTTTCATTTTATATTGCATGCAGATAGAGGCAGAATACATTGTTCCCATTTATTATCTATCCCACCATCTGATCTGTACTTGTATTTCTAGCAATAAATATACTTTGACTTTGACTTATTAATTTTGTAAGTTTCTTCAAAAATATCTTAAAGTATATTTTATTAGCAGCGTGGGAGCTTTTCATTAAATAGCTAGCAAACGCGTAAATCATTGATTTATAAACGGATAAACTAACAAATATTTTAGAGTTTTACAAATATAAAAACCAATAAACTCTACTACAATACCTATGACTGTATTGTTATTATATTATATAATATAATAAGGCATAATTATATCTGTAAGGACTAATAAGGATAACCTCAGGGCATCCTAGGACTTAAAATGACACCAAATATCATAAAGTCCTAGAAATACATTTGGCACATGTCCAACTATCTATCAGTAGTTCAGCTCTATCGCCCTTTGCTGATTTTTGGGATGCTATAATCACAACTCATCACATCTCGCAACAACAGCCTCCTCAGCATGGGCACCGGAAACAACTGGTTTCTCTTACAAAAATAATATTACAACTGGTCAAACAAAACTCATTTCTGAATACTCTTCCGTAGATAAAATTATTGTCTTCGTTGAGCGCTTAGCTATGTATGCTGGTCATATGTTACTGTACTGTGTACTACCTCCTCACCACTTACTTCGAGATAATATTACCACTTGGAAGTTGAACCTGAGTTGGTTTTGGCTAAATTGATTATAAAACGGAAATTGAATTCGGCATAATAGCTGTGCCATTGCCATTCCCTACTCTATTATTAATGCAACGCTTTGGAATCTATTGTTTGTTGGGTAAATGTACCCAATAAATCGTAGCCCATAATCCCCCGTGCGTGTTGATCATTAGGAAAACTATCTAATCTAAAACTGTCTATTCTCTTGAGATCAAACTATGCGTGAGAGAGTGTATACAAACAAATAAGCTTAGAATAATAACACGTGTTATTATTCTAAGCAAATGAAATGAGTATCTTTCGTTTTGAAATTATAAAATTAAAGTAACCCACATAAGGTCAGTCATCGCTATGGCTATGGCCAAAATTGGTTTAAAAGCATCAAAATTTGACATCGCGCCTTATAACAAGGATTTCAGGTATGAAATGTAGTCTACTTTATTAATATTAATTTCTCTGTGTGTAGTAAAATGATCTTTGTTTTTATTCTATTTGACTGGGCTATTAATTAACAATGCATTAAACGATGTAACAATGAAACGGTTAAACTAAACAGCTGAATGGTTGTTCATAATATTCATGTATACTTCATCCGTAAGCATTTGTTACATAAAAATACACGAAATCAAACCTGTAAATCTTCGATAATCTGAAGCTAAACTTGTTTAATCTAACATTGTGTAAGCTGTTAATTAAATAATGTTATTATTGCATTTTGTTTGCGTAAGAACAACGCAGCGCATTGCAACGTGCATGCAAGTAGAACGGAGGATGTCCCATTTCTAGGCGTTGCGTGGGCTGCCCGGAGTACGTATAATTCCGTCCAACCGATTACTATTTGTAGTGTCTACTTTGTGCCTTTGTAGAGTTATTTAAGTAAGTCCTGAGTCCGTATAAAGTTTTACTTCTTTACTGCTCTATCTGTGTAGTTGGCTTGGTTCAACGCCAAATGTGTATGGATAGGCTATGGATAGTTAAACTACGGTTTTTACAAGAACTCCTAACATTCCATGTATTCTTCTATGGTATATTTTACTGCTAACATAAACTAAAAAATTATAATTCTAAGTAAAACATTTCATTTAATAATTCTCAGTTCGTATCGTACGTATCTCACCAAACAAAATGTATCTACTATCAAAAACCGTTTTATGTCCATCAAGTAAACTTTGTTGTTACGGCATCGGACATGGGTATGCTCCCGCGGGGGAAGTCTATTGACAGTTGACAACCTGCTGCGGCCTGACAGGCCCAGGACAGGCCCCGCATTATTGCCCTACCTTTTCATATTCATCTATTCACGTCCTATCCACCTTTCCACACTCAACCTTTAGCACCAGAATATAGAGTACGAATTTCATAGTCGTATGTTGACCCGATTTAATAACGTTATGTCCAAAAACCACATTAGCTGAGCTCAGACGGAATTATCGAAACATGTGTCAGTTGCTGCAAGTGACCTGAAATATTTGCGGTGAACCTGAAAATACCACATGAAGGAAATGATGTTGCGTAATATGCAAAAGTTTATAACACAAAAAAAGGCAAAATACTTCTATTCAATTTAGTGTAACATTTGAAATCTCGTTCTTGTTTTTTAAAATTTCAAGTTCATTGTTCATTTAATGAATCCTCATTATGTATAATTTGTATATATCTTATGTCCGTATCGCCTACATCCCGCCTACAATTCCTAAATCTAATACAATTAGAGACGTGATATTGTTCACTTCAATTTTGTCGTAGATGGACTGACTTGCAATACAATTATGTTAGTTTTTTTCTAGTGTACATTCTTCAATAACGAATTATATCATAGACAAGGCATTTATTACATCTTTTATTGATTCTTGATCCAAAAACTTTCTACAATGTCATTCGTTACATCAGGAATTTGGTGCTTGGTTTGTCGTAAAAGTTCATAAAAAGTAGAATGAAGTTGTATAGTGATCAGTGTGGGCTGAGAGTGTTAAGGGCGCCCGGTAAAATAGTTGTGATCTCGGCTCTGGTGAGTAGATCTTTTCATGCATAAAAAATTTTCATGGTTCATGAAACAAAAAAAAACCACACCACGATAATAGAGTTCCACATAAATTAGACGCTTCATTCGGCACGTGCATAAACCGTTATAAACCAAAAATATTCGGTTAAAATTATGGCTTGTGTTTAAAATAAAATGGTGTCTGCTGGTTTGATATGTAATTTACCTGAGTTTTTGTCACGCCAAAATAACAGGAAGCAGATGAATTGTAAACGTCGAGCCGAGTGGATGCTGAATGGCGCCAGACAGACGCTGGAGAGTAAACCGTCGGTCGGTTTATTTGTAACAAATACAGCTGTAAAAGATTATGCTTTCGACGCTGCACTTGGCACAATACCTTTTTGCCTCTTTTCATGTTGCTTTTTGTTTGAGTTTCGTTTTTGCTCAGTTTCTTTTCACAAATTCATTATAAACTGGGTTAAACGGTATGCAGATGATCCAACTTTCTTTAAATACATTTGTCATTTGGATTTATTTGCAACAACTCTTATTTCTGATTGTGCTTTCGGCAGAACCGGAAGGACTCAAGATCATTTGCATTTTTTAAAAACCGTCAAACGTGAGCGTATTACAATAACAATATGGTATAATAAATACACTGTTATTATATTACTAAAAGGGCATTTTTAATGAAAACATGTTTTAGATATAAATGACCAATATAAAAAACCATAACATTTTTTATCTTTACGACTTTTCTTTTTCAATACAATTTCATTCACTTATTTATTTAATACAATAAAAACAATATAACGGTAAAGTGTAGATATGCCTGTTGTTGCGCTTCCCTGAACCCTAATTAGGTAGTAAAGCTAGCAATGCACAGTCTGTGGCACAGTGATAGTGCCACAATGAATACTGAAGAAGCAATTTAATTGCGTACTTAGAAGTTTCATTCCAACGGACGTAAACGTCTACATATTATCACTGTGTGAGTCAGTGAGACTAACGGAAGCGATTTTGAAACGCAGTAAAAATCACCTAAATTTTCGACAAACTAACCTTCAACGTGTCGGTTCGGTAGGCACCAGATTGTATCAGACTAAGAACTGCTTGCGTTTAACTCTAATTCATAAACGTATTTCAATCCTCTGTTAGCTAAAATGTGTCCTATCATAGTCTTTGTTCATAGGCATAAGAATGACAAGGAAAGTCAATAGGTACTTAGCAAACTGCTAAAATTACAGTTTATTTTATGAAAAAGGCACTATTCTACTAATTTTGTCTGTTTCTTATTCATATCATAATTTTTTTTTTCTAAATTATTAAATACATACTAGTGACTCGCCCCGGCTTCGAACGGGTGCTTAATCTATACGTATAAACCTTTCTCTCGAAACAATCTATTTACTGATGAAAACCGCATTAAAATTCATTGCATAGTTTAAAAGATCTAAGCTTACATACATAAACAGACGGTTGGAAGCGTATATATATATGTTCTATGTAAAGATAATGTTAGCGGTATAAAACTTTACATTGAAAGCTCTTTCACAGTGGCATGGTATTAGTATTGAGTTCAGCGCAAGGAAATTGCCTTTCAGGTTGTCGTGCAACCAGCCCCTACCCTATTAACTCGCACCTGCCCGCGGTTTTAACGAATAAAGCATATTGTGCAAAGTGGAACACTGTATTGTGGTGTGAATACCTCCACTTTACCATCCACTGAATAGGCACCCGAGAATTGAATGAGAAAGAAATGACACTGAATACCATTGTTAAATGGTATACTACTCTAAAAATAGCTTCATCATTTTGGGCTAGTACTTATTAGTTCCATGGCTACGAGTATTATCTACTGGAGCATTTTTTAATTATTGACATTGTATAAGATTTAATACTTTTGTCACGCCTGTTTTTCTTAATCATTACTCATCATGACAGCCTTCTAATGTTCCCACTGCTGGGACACTGGCCTACTCTCAAGCGAGAGTGATTGGGTCTTAATCCACCACGCGGACCCAATGCGGATTGGTGGATGGCACATGTCTTTCGAATTTTTTTTTTTTAGTTCTTGGACATGCCGGTTTCCTCACGATGTTTTCCTTCACCGTATGAGCACTGGCATTGCGCACATGAATTTTTCGAGCGAAAAATCCATTAGTGCACGACCGGATTCGAACCCACGACCTTAGGATCGGAAGGCGGGGTCACTACGACTAGACCACCAGTGCTTCATTACTAATCATTACTCTCTTAGCCAAAAAAAATACTTTGATACTAATTTAACGGAGAAACGAAAAAGCCAGCGTGGCAAAGAAACAACGATTTATTAAACTCAATAGCAAGCAAGGCAACTTTTTCCATATTTATAATGGAACTAGCCGATCTACCCCAGCTCCGCACGGATGCAATGCGAAACCAGGGCGGGTCGCTGGTAACAAATATGGCCTATGTTACTCAGGGATAATGTAGCATTCTAATGGTGAAAAAATTTTTGAAATCGGACCAGTAGTTTTGAGTTTATTCGTTACAAATAAAAATACAAATCTCCTCTCTTTATAATATTGGTTGATAATAAATGACCTTATACAGATGGAAAATTAGAAAAACTTTCAAAGTGTCTGAGACCTTGTCAAAAGCAATCCATCTAGCAAATAATGTGTACTTGAGAGCATTTAACTGATTTTACGATTAAAATATTCGTGATTCGTTGGTTATTTTTATTGTCTTTTACACAAACCGCGTACGCACGCAGTTTGACAACCCGTAAATTGCCGTGCCGAACCGGAATTAAGATTTTCTGTGGGAACAATAAGTAACATACATACCTTCCGTCTTCAAATTTCATTATATAAAATATTGAAATTAGTCGCCTAAGAGAGCATTGTTCATCAACACATTAACCCACTGTTCAATTGGCTTCTTTTTGTCTGATGTTTTCATACATTAGCTGTTAACAATAACGATTAAGTAGTTAAAATAACCACCGGTTTCAGAGTTAATGGACAGTAGGCCTATTTGTACAACACAAGTAAATGCATAATAAATAACGTAAAACAATGTAGAATGTCAGGCCTGCTTATTTCAAAGCTTTCATGATACAACAAAGGTCTTAAAACTTGAAAAGAAAAGGAACTAAGTATATATTTTTAAGTTACTTATAGGGTAATAAATCTTCCAGTTAATAAAAATCATGGTTTACATAATAATTATGTGGCGCTTTGTCTAAGATATTATATTATTTAGCACTGCATCTTGTATGTAACACGCAAAGAATTTTTTTGCGAATTTAGAGCCACGTAGAGCCATTCCTATAACGATATAAATTGTATTTTTCTTTTTATGTACGTCAGATACTGTTTTTCAGATAACGACAACCGAGTCACATAAGTCAGTATTAAACTGACTATTAATATTAGTCACTCGTGGCACACCAGAAATTAGGTGTGTTGTGACACATTAAATAATTAAACTTCTAGAAAAATCAGTGTTCTACGATTGACAACAATACATTCTATTCAATTATTTTATTCTAGACATAACCTGGCTCATGCGTCGCACTGTAATTATAGAAGTTAGATAACCCTGTGCAAGTCTGCGAGCACGTACATAGGTCGTAATCTCACTGCGGTCAGCTGGTATCGGTTTCTGCTCGGCCAGTGGCTAGGCTGCCTTCTTTATTACGTTTGTATATTGATACTACAAGGAAGAATTGTTACCACGAAGCAACTAATGTAATATGATTCAAGTTTCCTTAGTATCTAAAAATTTAAAGTCTTATAGTATACTACCGTGTTTTAGCAAATAAACTGATTTCATTTCATTTCAATTTAAATAACCATGTTTTCACTAACTTATAATCATAACATATTAAGTTTATATTACAAAGGAACAAGAAATGGAATAGTCTAGAGAAGTATAAAAAAAAACAAGGCAAATAAAAAATATAGTTACAAGACGCATCATGTCATTCTCATCCTAGTCAATCAAGCATAAAACTAGTCTATACTAATATTATAAAGAGGAAAGATTTGTATTTTTGTATTCTTGTTTGTTACGAATAAACTCAAAAACTACTGGTCCGATTTTAAAAACTCTTTCACCATTAGAATGTTACGTTAACCCTGAGTAACATAGGCTATATTTATTACTAGCGACCTGCCCCGGTTTCGCACGGGTGCGGTTTCATTGCACCTACGCGAAGCTGGGACGGACTTCTAGTAAAATAATATAATAACAAAATCCTAGAATTTGTTCTGTGATAGTTGCAAACTGTTGATGTCGTTTGTTTAGTACTTTTTTAAATATTCGGTCACACATTGCGAAACATATTTTTTTGTAAAAAAAAAAGTTTTTATTTGTAAAAAAACTTGTTTTATTTATATAAAAGTACTCTAAACATGATTATTCTGTCTGGATTTCTAACACACTTGCTATGTGTGTTAGAAATCCAGACAGAACAACAATTAAGTATTTAGATCCCAATTTCTGAATACTTAATTGTTTTAAGATCCTCATTTCGATCCCGAGTTCGGTTGAAACTATCAGAGCAGTTCTAGACTTAACGGTCCGGCATTATCCGGCGACCGAATAGCGTGAAATCTCAAACATCTTTTTTCTCTCGTCACGCCTGACGGTCCAATTTTATAGTTTTGTTAAAAAAATGCTTGATCCAACCTCTGAAGCAGCTGTCGTTTCGTAATATCTTTTTGTGGTACCAACTGGGATTGAATTTGGCAGCTGGCATAGCACTCACAAAAGGCATTACGACGCAACGTTTGAGTGATTTGTAACTGACCCTGTTGGGCAATTAGGAATCGATTAGAATCTTTTGCGTTATTTTTTTTATGCCATCCATAATGTGATTTTTCCAAGGTTCCTCGAAGGTGTCGCAAGATGTCGCATTTCCCACAATGCGGATAGAAGTACCCATAGAAGTTGCATGTGCCCCGGAACCAACCTTGACTTGGCCATAGGTCATGCAATCGATTGTTTCACACTCAAGTGCAAAATGCAGGGGCTCTTGCTATGGTTTAACGTCAACAACTCGCTAAATTATATTGTTGACCACATTTACTTCTTAGCTTTACCATAACTAGTAAACTACTGGAACCTCGCTGAAGATCTCATATTTACCATTGGTTACCACCCATGTCTTGACAACTTCGTCCGTGTTCGTTATCATAAATGTCTGTTAGACCAAATGATGCGTGTTGTAAATGTTATTTGTAAATAATCTAATTTATCTAACATCGGCAATGCAGAGCTGATCACGCACATGTTCATTTTTACACTAACTTATGACAAGTTCACAACGGAATGGAATCCCCTAAGCCAAATCCTAACCTTGAGTTGTCAACGTTTTACCGGTATGACCTACGCATTCACAAATTCCAAGCCTCTTGAGTGCTCCTACGCAGTCAAAATAGTAGAAATATCCAGCTCTCGGCTCGGCGATATGTCTTCACAAATCTTGATTTATTAATGGTTAATTGAACCCGCTCGACCTCCTCTCACCGAATATTGGGATAAATTGGATTTGTAGATTGATGTAATTGGAAATTTCTCTCCTCAGATTTCTCTCCAATGCACTTAAATTAATCACGGTTACTCTTCGGTTACTTCAGACTTGGCTTTCGCTGAAAATGCCAAGATTTAAAGGGAAACCGGTCAGTTTCTAATTAATGTTATATTTTGCGCAGTGGAAGCAGAGCCTGCCAAGCGGCTTTGTTTTAAGTTAACTTGCTAACAATATTTCAAATGGTAAAATTTTTTTTACTAAAAATCTGATATGAATTTTTATGCACATTCCGAGTTTTATAGCAGCGTTCGTGACTGAATTTATATGAATAACATATTTTCATGATTGAGCACTTCATACATTTTACGAAATTCACCTGCATGAAGCTACCGTGTGGAAGCTGTCGCTAAAGTTGGTTCTTTTAAATATTGCTTGAATAATTCATTGGAACAGGCTAACTTTTATAATATTTGTATAAATCGCAGGAAGTTAGTTCTTATCTAAAGACTACAATGAAAAGGCTCCTCGCCATTGATAAGTAGAGCGATGCATGCGCAGTCCGGAACGGTTGACGTAACACAGCCTTCACACCCGTCGACCACCCGGCGCGCGGTGTTTGGGCAAGCCAACCCTGGGTATAATAAGTACATAATATCAAACTGAGGGTCATTTATATCTCTAGCTTTTACCTACAATTCCCCACATATTAGTTTTAAATGCATAAAGGGCATTAAAAAGCTAAGAGTGACGGGATAGAAGAGAGGTTTGCTCCGGAATCAAAAAAAAAAATATATATACGACTTACTTGTACTTGTAAATTTTTTTTTACTTACCTAGGTTTGTCAAGCATTATGGTGTGAAACTACATTAATTGGACTAACCAAACCAATTGATATTTTTTATCATAAATGTTTATGAATACTTTTTGTAACTACGTAAAACGTTGTACTTGTATATAACGTTCTTGTTTTGGCATTGTTATTTTTTTCTGGTGGATAAGATTTGTAAAAATATATAATTTAACTTATTTCTGGTTTTCGCATTTCTATTATGTATGACTCTTTTCGTTTTCGAAGGCAACAAATTTACAGAATTAAACGATTTCATTTATAGTTAAAACAGATTTTATGGGTAAGTTACTTGTTCAGGGTTTGAGGAAGAATGAGGTTCCGTTCTAGTCAATGATCCATCCGGTCCATCGTTCCGTAAGTCTGCCATCTGTTCATCAGGAAATACAATTAGATCTTATCCGGCGAATCCGTCAGCTACACACCCTATCGTTATGGGCTTTAATTTAATTAATTTAATTACAAGCTTTAAAGTTGTTTTTATTACTAAAACTAGTCTTTGTTGTTTGTTCGTCGTTTTATTTCATTTTCGGTATTTTTGAGTTGAATCGAAAGGTAAAATACATCACCGTCAGTCAACAATTATTATTGTAATGGCGTAGTTTACCATAAAATTGTGTACTTATACCATTTTTAACACAATATTTAATTTTGTTAAAACTGCACCGGTGTGTGGTCTAGTGGTGGTGACGCAGCCGTCCGATCCTAAGGTCGTGGGTTCAAACCCGGTCGTGCACCAATGGATTTTTCAGTTCGAAAAATTTATGTGCGCAATGCCAGTGCTCTCAGTGAGGAAACCGTAACTAAAAAATCGAATGACTTGCCATCCATCAATCTGCATTGGGTCCGCGTGGTAGTAGCCAGTGTCCCAACAGTGGGACCATTAGAAGGCCATGATGATATTTTGTTAAAACAAGATTCCGCTAACCAAAAACTAGTGCCACCTTCATTCTATCAAGCTAAAAAAAAGGTATTATTGCCCACAGATTGGAAGATCATCGGAGTCGCCGATAGACTTCGTGGTGATGGACACAGTGGCGGGCGACAAGACTGGCGACACCAAGGTTCTGCAGAGCACGATATCGCGGTTCGCGTGCCGCATCATTTCCGACAGGAACGACGTCAACAACTGCCGCATATACGCCGCCGGATTCGACTCTTCAAGGAATATATTTCTGGGCGTAAGTGATGCTGCAAAATTCAACTCTCATGCTGACAACCTGGTGACCAGTCCTGGTCACCTGGTGGTAGGAGTATTCAGCAAGAGTCCGTCTTGGTGGGTAACACCGCAGTGTCAGATATTCTACCTCCAAACAGTAGTGTGCAAGCATTACTGTGTTTAGGTTTACCGCTAAAGAATGGAACTCTTTGCCGGATTCTGTGTTTCCCGATAATTACAACCTGGGTGTTCAAATCACGAGTGAATAGGTTTCTTCTAGGCAAGCGTGCTCCACCGTAGACCACATTGTCGCTTAACATCAGGCGAGATAGTGGTCAAACGTTAGCGTTTATGTAAAAAAAAAAGGTTTGAAGGGCACTGTAGCAAGTGAAATTACTGGGCGAAAGAGACTTAATAACAATGTCTCGGGGTGATAAGCGCAGTGCAGTGCCACACAAACACTTAAAAACTTTAAGCTTTGGGTGGCACTGCATCTGTAATAGTCAGGCGTGGTGCTTAACATCAGGTGGGCGCCTTGATTGTCCTGTCACTTGCTGACATAAAAAAAAACAGCTTTCGCCGATGGGTAAAAAATTTCACATCATGTTTCGGTGGTCCTAGAGTATCACGCTCTATTCGGGTTATACGAGTTTACGTTTGTTTTGATATTATTTTACTCATGTTGCACTATTTCTTCTATGGGAATCAACTTTTAAAATAATAAACAAAACCAGTCCACAGAATAAAGTGAAAGGGAAATAAATCCTTTGTAGATGAAACAATAGAACTGTACCTACTGTTAGTCTGTAGCTGAACGCAAACTAGGTAACCTACATAATTCAGTCCAACAGAATGGTATCTTTGTCTAAGGACAAGGTAAGGTTTTGAATTTATGTGTTCAATTTTTTTAAATGAATTAATAACTTCAATATAATGTGTACTTAATAATTATGTTCACGTGCCTGTACTCGGGCGAGATATGCAGCTCTATAATTTATATTTTCCACCTAATGTAAAAATGTACCATGTCTTTTGTGAATAAACCTACTGAATACTGAATACTGGACAAACGAAAACAAAAGCATCATATTTTCTTATTGCTTTATTTTAAGCCTTATTGGATCTGGGTATCACTTGAAAAAAGTCAAAAAGTCAAAATTGATTTATTTCAATAAAATCACTAGGATCATTTTGTCTTAAGCTAGGTCTAAAACGTCTTAAAGCTAGGTGAATTTACGCCAGTTCCACGCGCCCCAGCCTAGAAGAATCTGGCAACAAAGATCGATCTGTCATTACCTGCCGCCCTGCGATGAGCTAAATGACCTTTGAAAAACACTAATCATGATTGAGCTTCCATATAATTGACCCTGTCTAGTTGATTTCAAGTCTATCGCTTATTATAAAAACCTTTCAGCTTTGATCTGACTGGGAGGAACATGGAAGTCCACATACATACATACTCAAAAATACATCGCACACCCTCACACATACCCTACACACACACACACACAAACACACACACACACACACACACACACACACACACATACACACTGTTGGATTTCCCGCTGTGATAACTAGACTCTTACGAGACTAGGAGGAACAAGGAAATCCACATACACACTCCCACACACTCACACACTCCCACATACTCATTAACACCAGCACACATCATACTTATTTGTAGCTTAACGTCTTTAATTTTTTATTGTACTTATCTCTTGTTTATTTATTTGGATCCGGAAATATTTGGAGGTGGGCGTTAGTGTTCGCGACACAGTGTTAAGCTTCCGCGGATATTATCGTTCTTCTTGTGTTGTTATTGTACTATAAGTTTTTGTTCCATAATAAATACATTTTTGATTTTTTTTTGATCAAGGAGACATATTGGAAAAGTCTTCATTCATACATTCTTAAGCGCTCTGTCGTCGAGGACGTGACCTGACGAGACAGCCTAACATTAAATTTGACGCGGGAAGTCGAGTGGGCTTTACTACATCATCATCATCATCATATTAGTCGATAGACTTCCACTGCTGGACATAGGCCTCCCCCAAAGAGCGCCATGACGACCGATTTTGAGCCTTCACCATCCACCGACTTCCTGCGACAGCTTTAATGTCATCGGTCCATCGAGTAAGGGGCCGTCCTACACTTCGTTATCCAGTTCGTGGTCGCCACTCGAGAACCTATTCCCCGGCGGTTATCGGTTCCGCGAGCTATATGGCCTGCTCATTGCCACTTCAACTTACTAATTCTAAGAACTATGTCGGTGACCTTGGTTCTTTTACGGATTTCCTTTTACTTTTACTACGTAAGATCTGAAATCATATCCTGATACTACACTAGGTTTCAGTGTTTATGTGTTCTGTCTGTGTTGTGATGGTGTACTGTTTAGTGTGTACGAAGCAAATAAAAGTTTTACTGAAATACTAAATGTAACTACATTTAGTATTTCACTAGTTTTTTTTGGAAAGTGTAACATATTGAAACAATTTTCCACGATTGAGCTATCTGAATTTTCTCTGAGTCTGTATATAATAATAACATTGTACACTATAAATATAATTATATATTTCGGGAATCCATAACCTTTCTGTATAATTAATACTAGCGGCTCGTCCCGGCTTCGCACGGGTGCAATGCGTGCGAAGCCGGGGCGGGTCGCTAGTCATTCATAAGGTAGAAGCCGACCTCACGTTTTAGCCGCGTGGCTACCTATTTCATAGAATGTGCACGCCCCCCCTCTCTGGTAATTAATTTCAATTTCAATTAATATAAGTAATTTTATGTGTTTCACTTACGGTTTGCAGGAAAAGGCCACAAAATGGACAGAAAACCACGAAATAGACGGACTGACGACAAACGGCGTACTCATAATGCACCCCCGTGGCGACTTTTGCGGCGGCAGCGCCACCTGCGGGCCGTGGCGTGAAACCTCCGTTGGAGGTGCTGTCTTCTCGCTAAGGGAAAGCCGCTCTGCACAACAGAAGGTATCCTATAGGACCTAGTATAGGTGTTACTTTGCCAACCTATACTACAGGTTGAAAAAGTAACGCCTATAATATAAGTTGACAAAGTAACACCTAATGTTTAATTAATGTAATTTTTTAATTTATTTAACTTAACAAAAAACAAAATATATATAATTATAAACATTTAAAAAACCCTTAGGGGTTTGTCCTAAGTGCTTAGAGTCCTTTTGATAGTTAGGAAGGTAGTACTCGACTTTTTAACTCACATTCCAATGTAAACAAGGCTATCTAATAAATACGTACTCGTAGGTACATTATGATGCTAGAAATTAACGCATCATTTTCATAATATACAATTAGTGGGTAGGGTACTTATAAATAATACTATAGGTTGACAAAGTTACACCTAGACACGAACTAAAATTTGCAAATAATGCAAACATTTGTCCCGCAGGGGGATCGAACCCGCTAATTCTCGCTTCTCGAACAAGCATTCGCCTACCGCGCCACATAGGTCGTCCAAATTTTTAAAGTGCATTTCCAATATGTTTCAATGAAATGTTTATGATAATATCAGTGCGCTGTTTAAAATTTATCTTTGAAGCTATAAAGTTTATAACGAACAATAAATTTTGGATTGCCGTTGTGGTTTGCCGTTCGTTGTTAAGACCTTTTATTTTAACTTTTATAGCTCAAAATGTTATACCAAACAAATAAATTGCCATTACATACAAGTCATTGTCTTTCATTCACACTCTCGATGTCTCTGACTTCTTGAATACACTTTTCCGGAAATGGTTTTGTAAATAAAAACCTCGCTCGATACTAGTACAAAGACAGTACCTTTGACTTAGTACAAAAGAAAGTCCTTGCTAAGTACCTAATGAACCTATAACCATCAATATTATGTATCAAATCGATAAGTCGTCTTTATGTTCATTGTCAGAGAAGTATGACTGTAGTACTTATTGAACAGCTGCTTATAAAAACTTAAAATATTTGGAAAAGACTATATTAATCCCGGAAAATTTGACGGTTCCTGTGGGATAGCATAAAACTGCACAATCACGGAATAAACCGCGGGTACGGTCGGTGTTTAAGTCGGTCTCGGCCTTTTCAAAGTTGTTAAGCCATGACGGAGGCCTTCGGGCGGCCTATTAATTGCGTCATCCGAATTGACTAAGAACTTACTTACTTCCGTCCTAAGAACTTACTTACCGCGTGGCGCAACTAGTAGTTTTTATAAAAATAAGTACATAATGATGGAGTGTCAGAGCGAGTCGCTGTGATCCCGCTGTGCAGGCTCAATAGAGACCTAGTGTGGGGAACAGAGCTCATCTGGGTACTGTATATAAGACTAAGCGATCTGCCCCAGATTCGCGCGGGTGCAATGAAACCGCACCTGTGCAAAGCCGGGGTGGGTCGCTAGAAATAAATATACCCTATGTTACTCAGGAATAATGTAGCATTCTAATGGTGAAAGAATTTTTGAAATCGGGTTAGTAGTTTTTGAGTTTATTCGTAACAAACAAATATACAAATCTTCTCTCTTTATAATATTAGTATAGATATAAGTCAACCGGCAATACCACCTACCTACATGTACCCTATCAGACAACTGTTTTATTACCAATAAACTTTACATTATTTCTTTTTTTTATAATTAGTTGTGTTGTATTCCAGGGCCTACCCTGCCAAGCAGAGACAAACATACTGAGGGACGGAACAATGATAGACTTATGTGGAGCGACGCTTCTTTGGAGAAGTGCTGAGGGACTTAAAAACTCACCGGTAAGTTTGATTTTACTGATACAACAATGGTCGGACTAGGACCATTGGTGAACCAGTGATCCCGCCTTCCGATCCTAAGGATCCTAAGTTTGAACTCTGTCGTGCACCAATGGATTTTTCTATTCGAAAAAAATATGTGCGCAATCCTAGTGCTCTCATAAGGTGAACGAAAAAATCGTGAGGAAACCGGCATGTTCAAAACTAAAAATTTTAAAGACATGAGCCATCCACCAATACGCGTTGGGTCCGCGTGGTGGATTAAGAAGAGTATGCCTGTGTCTCAGTAGTGTGAATATTAGAAAGCTGTAATG
Source organism: Colostygia pectinataria (assembly GCA_951394395.1). NCBI lineage: Eukaryota > Metazoa > Arthropoda > Insecta > Lepidoptera > Geometridae > Colostygia > Colostygia pectinataria. The sequence goes on along the minus strand of OX596365.1, from coordinate 4,564,888 downwards.
ATGATAGCTTATAGTGGAAACAAGATCATTACGAGTAGTAGAGCTGTTTCCCATATGACAACTCGCCGATTGGATCTAAGGAATCCTTTATCTTTTCAGACAAAACGTGACCTAGAAGCCCTAGTGGACGAGCTGAACGCCGGTCGGCCGCAGTGCCCCGTCGGCCTGAACACCCTGGTGATTCCCCGCAAGCTGTCTGCCGCGCAGCAAGATCTGAACCAGCCCTACGTATACCTCAACTGTGGACATGTGCAAGGTACCTTTAGCTACACAATTCCTCAGAGTAACAGTGACCTAGAACTCTTAGTGGACGAGCTAAACGCAGGTCGGCCGCAATGCTGTACACTCACTATGCCTCGCAAAATGTCAGCCGCGCAGTAAGACCTGAACTAGCCCTATGTATACTTCAATTGTGGACATGTGCAACACTATGCAACACCCTAGCTACACAATATTCGAAACAAAACGTGACCTAAGTGCGTAAGATGTAGGTACTATAAACATTGAAAATAAAACATCAATGTTTTAGATTGTAAAGATTCAAAGTTGACGTTTAAAAGTGATCCTTGAGAAAATTTTAAAGATTCATAAGAAAATCATATTGTTCTAACATCGATGAATATCGATGATCCCTACCTCTTCATGGTAACCATTTTGTCGTCTTATTTCAACTCTTCTGAAATTACTAGGCGAAAGAAACTTATTAACCACGTCTCGGGTTGACGAGCGCAGTGCATTGCCACGCAGCACCTTAATAAAACTAAATTTTTTGGGTGGCAGGCATGTCGCTTAACATCAGGCGAAAAACATGACTGTCTTGACATTTGCTGAAAAAATAAACACTAGGCCAGTGTCCCAGCAGTGGGAACTTTAAGAAGGAAGACTGTCATGACGATGATGAGAAAGTCGATTGTTCGATTTTTTTTTTATACAACTTAAGTGGTAACCAAGCCTACAAGATACCGCTTGCAATACCGGCTTCACTTACAGGTTGCCTCCTTGAGGCATAGATCGAAAGCCTCATGTGCCAGTAATTTTACCGGAAATCATACCCTTCACACCGGAACACAGCAATGCGAGCATTACTTTTTATTTTAGATTGCTAGGATCACATTTGTTTGAGTGGTGTGTAATGTTTCAGGCGAACACTCGTGGGGCGCGGACTCGAGCGAGGAAGGCATGCGGCGTTGCCCGATGTGCATGACGGCAGGCACTGTAGTGCGCGTCTGTATGGGCATCGAACCCGCATTCTACGTGGACGCCGCCCCGCCCACATACGCCTTCAACCCTTGCGGGCACATGGCGTCCGAGAGAACTGTCAAGTAAGTTGATACACCATGAATCCATGATTATTGTGCTGTGAATATTGACCGTGTAGCGTTCGCTAATAATCTTCTAATCCTAATAATATTATAAACGGGAAAGAGAAAAGAAAAAAAAGAAAGAAATGTGTGTTAATGTTTGTTACCACGTTCTCCGTGGATGCCTCCTTTACCGATTGTGATGTAATTTGGAATGTAGATGGCTTAAGTCCTGGCATAACACATAGGCTACTTTTTATCCCGGAAAAATGTACTGTTCATGTGAGATGGCATAAAAACTGCGTAAACGCGGGTCAGCTCGTAATCACGAAAAACTCGTTTGACAATCGTAAACGTCAAAGTTTCATCTAACTGTCAATTTGTATGTTTTTCACAGCGCCTCTTCCGTGCGTGGTATGCGTAATTACGACAGCCGAACGATACGTTTACTGTTTACGATTGTCAAGCGTGTTTTTCGTGTTTCGCCCTGGACCAAATCGATAACAAAACGCATTTACGTGTGTCGTAATGATCGAGTGTTGAAACATCTAAATCATCGAGCCCATTACCTCGCATGATGTTAAAAAATTAAGACGAGTAGGAAAGGTAAAAAATCTACAACTAACTCAATAACATTGACTTTGTTGCAGGTATTGGGCCAGCGTAGACATACCGCACGGCACAAACGGCTTCCACGCGATATGTCCGTTCTGCGCCGCGCCGCTGCAGGGCACGCCGGGCTACGTACGGCTCATCTTCCAGGACAATCTTGATTGAATCTCTCTCACAAGGTAAATAATACTCTCTTCCATGCGATGATGTCCTCAATGTGAGGCTCATCTTCCAGGACAATCTTGACTGAATCTCTCTCACAAGGTAAATATTACTATTTCTTCCACGCGATATTATCCATTCTGCGCCGCGCCGCTGCAGGGACGCCGGGCTGTGATAATCTTGACTGAATCTCTCTGACAAGATAAATAATTATTAATCTCTTTTAAAACCACTTCGATGGCGCGGCGGGCGGATCTTTTATATCATATCGCCTTCGTGTATTCTTATGACATATATCATTATCATCATTATCAACCTGACAAACTTAAGGGATAGGTTCCACACATAAAAAAAAATATATGTACCTATAATTTTTTTTTTTAATGTATATTTTGTCTTAAAAATCCCAATTAAACAAAAAAAATCGATTACGTTTTTCCGCTCAATTATTATTTATCATTGTTGGGAATCGAGTTTAGCGACGTAATAATGAAATATTCGAGTGTGCGCGCCCCGTAGCGGGTCAAGGACACGCGCAGGTCAAGGAAGTGCGGGTTATTGACCCGCGGTTCATTGATACGCGGGTCACTGACACGTGCCGAGCGCTGCTTTTTCGTTTTCTAACAAGCATAACTAATTATTAAGCAGAATTACGTAAATTTTTTTTTAAATATAAAAAAAAGTACAAGTTTTTTTTTTAATGTGTGGAACCCCTTAAGTTTGTCAGGTTGATAATGAATGACCTTATACGTTACAAAATTACAAAACCTACTAACTACTTACAATATTTCATACAAAATTGACTCGTCAGAAGTCACTCCTTTTTTAAAACCATCTTTAATAAGACGTGATCCGTTTCTCGTAACCACTGAGGAAATATCTGTTGTGTGTATATTGTGAGGGTGTGTGCGTTTATTAGTTTTATCAGTTTATGCTAGGGACACTATTATAAGTTACATTATACAACTCGGCTAATCTACTAATCAAATATGAGAATGAGTTAAGACAAATACCATAATAAAGTTTTGAACACATCTCGGTTTAGTGCGTAAGATTATCTTGGGTAAACTTGTCTATGCTTGTGTCTCAATTCATTTGTAGTTTGTAAATTGTGACCTATTTTTTTTAATTACCATTTATCTAACAATTAAAATGATTACGGCCAAAACAAAGATGATTATCTTGATAATGTAATTGGCTTATCGAAACGTCCCTCTTATCTTGAATCATAAGTCAATGCACTTTATATAAGCACATTGAATCGCACATACCGTCTTATCAATTAATGATCCATTGTTTAGACTTTAATGCTTATTTTGAGAATAAGTTGTTGACTTCTTTGGCGCGGTCATTTTTATTTTCTGTGGAGAGAGAAAGTAATATAAAAAAACAGGTTCTTGAAAAAGTCGACGCGTATATTTTTTTGTTCTTTAAATATATTGCTTTTCACCTAGGTAGTTAGTTGATCTTTCCTTGCGATATGATTTATTTGTCATTATTTTTTTGCAGGTTCAATGGCGTACCTGACGCGTGTTCAAGCATCGAATAGGAACAGCGGAAGCCGTAAATGGACACTTAACTTACGCTATGTTATAGCCCTCGATTAAGGACGTCTGACTATACCGCACCAACACAGTACGCAAGAATCTCGGAAGGCTACTGATACAATGACAGCAAAATTACTTCAGTTCTTCGTTTACAGCATCTGTGGCTTATTTTATTTATCGCAATTATGTCAATGTCAGTCATGTTCGTTTCATAAAACCGAGATCGAGAGTGAGAATGGAATAATTATATGACCCATGGTAAATGTTGGTCGGGCAAAAATTTCAAATTCCAGTCTTTCTAAACAAAACAAAACAACACAGCAAACCATGTAAATTGTAGATTATAGACATTTTCGCCATACCACAGAACAGATATTACATAATATCCGGTGTGGACCTCTCACTGGTTTTACTTACCTCACTCTGATCGCGAGTTCGAGGGCAATTTTGAGGGCTCTAAAAAAAGGGTCGCAAGTCGATCAAGCAACTGTAGTTTTGCTGTCAGTGTATTAGTTAGCATTGCCCCCAGTACTGTGGCTTATGCATGATGTCAGTGATTTTGTGTTGTTAAAAATACTAATGGATGGGAAATAGCGTTCGACTGTACTGTACGCCTAGGTATACCGTGTTCCACAGTAATGGTTCATGATTAGTTGATGAACCAAGTTACTCAAGAGGTGGACAGACTTCGCAACATAAGGACGCTTATGACGCTTTATGACGTCATAATGAAAAAAACGCGAGATTCGTTCCGGTGATAAGATCAGTAGGTCTTTCGCTTTAAGGATCCCCCACACTAGGCTGCTCTCAAGCGTCGGCGTAGCGTTAAAGCGGCGCGTCGCCAGAGCTGCACTCCTACCAAAAGACGTGCGAAAGTCTTCGGGAGGTGTGGAAGTGTGAAGGATCCCATAAGGTTAATTTATGGAAATTCTTCTCAACCAACGACATTATGACAGAAAATAGCAGCAATAAATTGAGGGTACAGTAGCGCTTTCCCATTCTTATCATTAAGAACCATTTGAAATATTTTTTGCGTTTATCATTTCAAGAAAATTATAATTCATAGTTATGAAATGCAAAATATTTATTGAGCAAAATAAAAAAAATAAAAATGCGAAATATTTAATAAGTGTTTACGTTCAATGTGTCTGTATTTATAAGATAACGTTCGTTTTATATAAATATTTATTTGTTTGATATAAAAAAATGACGCAGTAATCGACGCTTTGTAAATAGCTATGTTATAACGAATTGTGATTATTGAATGAACTGAATCGTTTAGAATATGTTTTGCCTCGAACTTGTATTAGATAAACCTTTGTTTAATCGTTATAACTATGTACCTTATATCTATGCACATAAGAGCGGTATTACACTGGACTCTGCCACTATCGACGAGTAAAGTGGTTCTTGGTTTACGCGAAGCACTTTTGGCAGTGTTTTCATAGATATGACCTCTTTCTAACTCGCACGTAGGTTAAGGCTTCACTACATTAATATGTATGTATCCATACTTTATAATTGTGTACATTAGTAGAGGAAAAACAACCTTAGCAGCCACTTAACTGCCGATATGGGGAAAGTCGAAATTATTAAAATCAAATAGACTCGACCCCCTAATTATGTATCTCGTGACAGGTTTGGAACAGGCGTAAGTTAATCAATGATTGCTGTTAAATGCTAAGCGACCAGACGCAAGTGGTGGCGTGAACTCCGCACTTATTGCTGTCAAACGCTAAGTGATCAGACGCAAGTGATGGCGTAAGTTTCACAATGATTGCTGTCAAACGCCAATAGACGCAAGTGATGGCGTAAGTTGCACAATGATTGCTGTCAAACGCTAAGTGATCAGACGCAAGTCTTACTTATATAAAATTTACTATACGTCGTTATATTAAAGTGTCGGTTGATTGTTTGAAATTTATGGTTTGGCGCGTGATAGGTGATCAGGGGCTCGGAATATTTTAACAGATGCATTAGAATCTTGTGATTTTTGTTAATTTATTAGCCTAGTTTATGTAGTACCGTAGAGTAAGATAAAATGAAATGTAAATATTCGATTTTAGTTTTACAAAGTAATTTATGTTGTTTTTGTGAGTGTGCTTTGTGAAGCAGTTAGTTGTGTAATAGGCCGAGTTATATCGCGAATTGGCTTATTAGCAAGTAAGCTTAAGGCTAGGGACAAATCTGAATGAAAAGTCGCGCGGATAGTCTCGCTATCCTAAGGCTGTGTTTAATCTAAAGCTTATTTCGGTCGCGTATGCTCGGTTGCGCGTAGCAAAAGACGTTCTATTTGGATCGTATTATGGTTGAATTTCCTTTTTTTGATTGCAACGCGCGATCTCATGCCACCGACAAGCTTCGAACGGAATGAAGTAGTAATGATTTGAATCTGGCTGATACAGAAGGAGGTGGAATTTCCGACGCGATTTTTTTTCCAGATTTGTTCTTCGCCATAGATGGTGTACAAAATAAACTGATTCGAATGTAAATGCAGCGTTCGATTTAAATCATTAGTTGTAGTAAACCACAACGCATTACCTTTTTACACTTAAACATTTACGGAGAGAAAAAAACGGATTGATTGAGATTCAGGTTTCTCAAACGATTTAATTATTTAATTATAAAAATTAAATTATTAAATTATTTAATGATTTAATTATTACACTTACGTTAGATCTGTGTAATATCTATGGAAAGATTACGATTGCAATGTAATATTGATGTGTATAATTATGTGATTATCGAGTTGATTTTATGCTAAATCGATCTACCAATTAATAAAATACCTACTTGAAAACCAACAATTTGATCCAACACTGTACTTTTTTTAAAAAGCACACCGTGATTGATTCAATCTACTTGAGAATGGGTCCGAGTGTGCTTGAAGTGTATATTTTTGTAATATAAAACCGGCGCGACATCACTAGCAAATAAGTTCTATGAAAAAAACCTATATTGATAAGTTAAAAAAGTATTTAGGTGTTTTGATTTTAGACACATTATTATCATCATCAATTGCAGGCAGATCATATATTTTTAAGCGATGAGTAGATCTATGTAAGATATTTTGGAGAATGGCATGTTACGGCTGGATCTCATTAAAATATCTTACTGAATAGGCTCCAGTAAAAAATGTTATAAGTATTTCTGTAAGTTCTAATGGATTGTTGTGTAAAATATTGTAAGATTTAGACTTTCGAATCGGCGACTTGCAAATTGACTTTGCAACTAAACTACTAGTGGCGAAAATCAGCAAAAGGACACGTCAAACTTATGCTTACCGACATTTAATTATAAAGTCGATATTTCTCTGGTACACAATTGGTTTATATTTGCTATAAGCTCAATTTGCAAGCTACTGAGCTCGCAAGTATGGTTATTAGCGTGAACTAGACCTTAGCTTACGAAGTATGGAAAACTAGTTTTTGTACCATTCGGATTCACTAGTTAGCGGTTACACGTTGAAACATTGATTATGACTAAATTACTAATATATGACGAGTGCGAAACACACTAATGTTATTACAGAATACAATGCCACATATTTGTTTGCCCCGCTGATGGACGATGAAAACTGAACTAATGAACTAGTATTATTTTTTATAACGAAAAATAATACCACTTCCTAGATATTATTACTGGTGGCAACACTGGGTTAAATAAGTTTGTGGTACGGTATACAAAATGTGCACATTGTTTTTAGATTTACTAAGATTTCGGCGTAAGCTTATTTAAAAATGATGTAGTCAGTTACAAAGTAGGCATGTTAGCCCTGTAATGTTACGTTCCAAACACTTCAGGCAGTATAATCAATAAGACCATGGACCATTAGATATTTATTTGTAACTACGATTCTTCGGCAGGTGGTTTAGTAGACATGATTCGTTGCATCTCATTTATTTGAATCGATTCGTATGTGTAACGGTGAGCGTTGGTCGACATCGTAAGCTTACTCGTAAGCAACGAGTTTTGCCATAACTTCAGATTGTGTGGTTATCATAATAATGGTACTCCATTTCATGCTTTGCCGATTAGTGCGCGTGCAAGCGTTATTTTCAATGTAAGTCAAGGAAGAGTAGAGACGCTTTACGCCTTATTACACGTCATTATAAAATTATGTATATGGCGATATTTTTGTTACAAATTCGGCGTTTTTTGAAGCCGTATTCACAAACGAGGCTGCGCAAAAGAAAGCTCATAGTGTAAGTAAAAACGGCGCGCATTATTAGCTTCCATTTGCTCTGCCTTTTTTAATAAAAATCTGTAATACAAACCCCGTAATAACTGCAATGTGGAGTGCAGTATTTCGTTCTAACAATAGTAAAATAAGAACTGAACGCTAGCCTTAATTTTATTTATAATTCCTAAGTGCTAGGTTATTAATAAATCGCTCTTTTGAGTTAGAAAATTGACTTATTGTTTTAATTCTAATAAATTAGTCAAAAACATAAAATAGTATTCTTACTTTATTGACCAGAACATCACAAAGGCACTTCACATTGAAACTTTCCCTCAATAATAATCATTAGTTGTACATAACATATATATATAAATTACTTCAAAACACTATGTTTTAGTAGCACTTTAAGCTAACGCTGCACTGTGTGTGTGGTGCAATTTTAAATAGCTACTTGCCAAGGATAGTTATCTGGCGTAGCCGGCTAAGTTCCATAAGTTCCCAACAGATCAACAAAGTTAAGCACTGTTCCGCGTGCTCACCATTTAGATGGTTTAGATTAGTGGCAATTTTGAGTGAGCGCTTCTATACTCTGGGATCATAAGAAGTCGGTCCCGGCTTTTTCAAAGTTACTTTATTAACTCGCACGAACTTAATTTTTATTGCAAGTTGAGCTTTGTAGTGACAATAACTCTTATACACTGGTCGTAAGCGGTGGCCACAGCCAGGCCTAGGTGGTCGCGGTTCCAGTCCAGCGCGTTGATTGGCTGCGAGCTGATGACCATGCGTTGGAGTCGTTTCAGCGAGCCTGGTACACCGCACGCTACGCCTTGTGCGTCTAGGCGGTAACGCTGTTCAGGATATTCGCTGGAAAGTAAGTCGGGCATATTTCAAAACAGCTATAAGTATTCTTACCATACATGTATTATTAAACACTAATATTAAATACTAAATAATAATAATATTAAATACTTTTTTATTTGGAGTTGGAGGACACGCAGGAATAAATAGGTCTATCCGTCTCCCTGTTAGTGACGGAGCAAGTTTTATGTTTCCTCTTGTTACTAACATTGTGATAGATTGCACATTAAAAAAAAAAAATGCGATCATAAAATAATAAACACGCGTCACTTTAAGCGGACAAAATTGGGTGACAGATGAGAATAATTCCTAAACACCCACCCAGAACCCGCAGCGGGGATCCCGCAAGTCCCGCAACCTTTCGCTTCTCAACCGGGCGCTCGCTCGCTCTTGGCAAAACGTACCAAAGAAATTAGATTTGGCACAAAGAAATTATAAAAATTGATATTTTATTTAGAAAAAAAAAAAAACAAAAAAAATTGCGCCAATGAAATTTGTAAATTTCGACCGCCTTTTGCGAATCATCCACTTGTCACATTCTGGGGTACGGTAAGGTTTTGCAGTGCTATTACACATTTGGTTTATTTTCTATCGTTTATCGAAAGTGCTTGTCAGAAGGTTTCTCGTTGTGTTTTCTTGTCCTGTTCACGTTTTGTCCAGTTTGTTCTATGGGGTTGGTATAGCTAGAGATAGATTTAGACTTTGTAAGCTATTTATTGAGATGCAGATGAAAATATTTACAGAGAAAAATCATAAAATAAAATATATTTTTAAGCCAAGTGACAGTTCTTGTCATTTTTCTTTCTTCCGGTAACCATGGTGATGATTATGCGATGAGTCGCGACCAAGGAAGTCGATAGATAAAAGAGGCCTGTGTTGTTTATGTTGATATTTGTTGGTAGACAGGTAGGTCTGATTCTAATTAGTACGCAGGTACAAGTATTATCGATCCAAAGGTTTTGATTTTCTGAGATACACAAAATTGACATTTGATAATGACATTTGTTTGTTTACCTTTTTGGACTTGAATTAAAAACCAGATTAAATATTGGTAATGTAGTGTAGGTACCCATTGCCAAAATTAATTAAAAATAAACTTACTATTTCCAAAGAGAAACTTGACCATTGCCAGAGCACGTCACAAACAAATCCCGATTTTGAGGTAAATGTCGCGAGACCCAAATGGTACCACTTTTAGTGCTGTTATCCAATACCTGGAATTATTAATAGTAATCATCCAACAATAACAATAGTACCTATTACCTCACTGGAATTGTGTTGTGGGATCACTGATCATCTTGCAAAAATATATGTTCTTCAACGAGAATCGAATCCGCACCGCGTCTCAGCCGTGTACTAACCGCTCCACTAATGTCGTCAAATATCACGTTCCTACCTATTTGATTGAGATACCTAATAAGTTTGTAGGTTCAATAGGTAGGTACTTGCCTGTGCAAATCCTTTGCTAGCATTTTGTGTTCTCACATCAAATACATGAAACTTTCCCTCTAATGTAGTTGCAACCAATTTATTCATAGGTATATCTTTACGGTCAAACTCTGTAGAACATACCTGAAAAATTAAATCTATTATTAGACACAAGTTATGGAGTGTAAAATGTATGTGTTCTTTTGTACTGCCCCCATGTCTATTACAGTAGAAATTATAATGAAGACACATAAATAAACACATACCCCATTCTTCAGATTACATTCCCATCTCAAAGACATAGTACGAAGGTCAAACATCTTCAGATCTCCATTGTCATAGCCAGCTGCGATGATTCTCTCTGCATCATTGAATGAGTTACCAAATGCCACTGCCCAGCAGTCTCTCTTGGCTTCACCTGTCACTGGCTGCATGTTTGCAACCGGCTTGCCTCTTTGACGTGGATCCCAAACTTTGACTGTACCTATTAGACAAAAGCTCAACAATACAGTGATTTTTAATACTTAGATACAACTTTTGAATTACAATATCCAATACCTAACGGAAATGATATAGCAACTGTAGGTAGTAGGTATTGTAGTTTCTTCCCAATATGCAGATATGTAATATAGGTACGTACCTAGACCTACTTTTAAACTACACTGGTATTAAAATAAAACTATGTTTGATATTACTATTACGGGTAATATCAAACATAGTTTTTTTACGGGGTATATACGGGTTCATAACGAACCTAATTCTGGCACCAGTCTTTCACAAAGTAATCATCATCAGACTGGCACTACTGTAATGTAAACTGCACTAAGATCACCTTGTGAAAGAGAATAAATGTTTTTATTTTTATTTTATTTACCATCTCGGCTACCAGTAACTATTTCTGGAGCTCCACAGTTTGCTCTGCTTCCACCCATGGCATCAATTGAGTTTATAATGTCTTTATGCTCTTTTGTAATGTATACCTGACAGCTTTTTTCTAAATCCCTAAAAGAAAAAAAAAAATCATAAAAATAACTTTGAAGGATTAATTCTAACTTGAAGAACTCTTAAAACTCATGCTCAGAGGAATCAACCAGACTGGAGGTACTTGTGAGATGTGAATCTCTCAAAATCTTTAATAAAGCCTTTGTTAGATGGTACACTAACCCAATCTTAGTGCTAAACAAGATTAACCTACACACAAGAGTAGTAAAGTTTTAAGAGTAGCTCTACTACTCTTAAAACTTTACTACTCTTCTTCTTCTTTAAGAGTAGTAGAGTTTTTTGTGATAGGGCTCGTCCGGGGAAGGACTACCACCATACCTATTTCTGCCACCAAGCAGTAATGCTCGCATTGCCGTGTTCGGTTCGAAGGGTATGGTTTCCGGTGAAATTACAAGCACATGAGACTTCTAACATCTCAGGGTGGTAACACACAAGTGATATCTATGATGTTGCATGCGTACATAGGCTATGGTAAACACTGACCATCAAGTGGGCCGTACACTTGGTTAACACTTTAGTAGTATAAAAAAAAAACATTGTGGTCAGGGCCTTAACTGAATAATGTCGCCTTGACAAGCACATAAATACTTATTCAAACTATTTCATGGCTGCATAGTACCTATACAAATGTGGAGAAATTAGGGCAGACAAAAACAAACTTCATTCAGATGGAATGCTATTTATATCCAGGTCCACAGGCGCCGTATGTTATGATAATTTACTTTATTTTATACGTAGGTACTTACCAAATTTCTAAGGTTCCTTTGAAATCACCAGTAGCTAATCTCCTTTCCACATCATTGCTGGCACCGAATGTACCACACTTGAACGAGTTAGGCCTTTCAATTTCTTTCAACTTTTTGGCTTCACCAGCAGTAATTTCGTAAATCTCGATTGTGCCTGTTCCTTTTGGCATGGAACCGATAACAACAAACTTTGCAGAACATGGTATCCACTTACAGTCAAATAGAGAATGGTTAAGATTGTTTTCGATATGTGTAATAATTTGAGGAGTATCTAGTTCTTCCATTGCTTTGAACACTAAATTAAATTAAAAAGATGATTATTTACTTTTATTCTTTATTCTTTAACCTCAAAGCCCGAAGATAAATAACAACAATCGAACAAACAAGCACTTTTGGTTGTCATAGCAACGGTTCGGGGTTCAGAATGCGTCTGTTTGCCTCAATTTTGCTATTTTTTTTATTTTTTTTGGTTACGGGCGGTGAGGTTACGGTAGTTAAATACCTTTTTGACGTTAATTGACGTTTACGTTTACTGTATTTTTTTAATCATTAAAAAAGTATTAGTCTTCTCGAGGAAGGAGATGTTGACCACATATTTTTTAACTGTACTAATTGGATATCTTTAGATGATTTTATTCCCTTTGATATCCCCCATCCCTCCTCTTCTAAATGTCTACTTTCCTTAGTTTTTACTCCCTTCATAAGTACTTTATGTAAATATATAGAAAAATGCAAAATTAAATTGTAAATTGTTTGTTACCTTCATTTACTCCCCCACCCCCACTTATTTAATTTGTGCTTAAATTACCTATTATATTGTCAATGTCAGGAAACGGGAAAAATAGATTTGCTTGGCTCAAAATTTTACTGATCGACATCTTTCACACCGATCACTCTCTCACCCGACTGACATTGGCGAAATTGTGGTCATCCCCACAAAGGCCACATAACCAAGAATTGATTGATTGAAGTATCAGTCTTTTATCCTACTTGTGTGTTTTAAGTACCTAATATGGACTACTGTACAACTTACTTATAAATTCCTTGGTTCTAAATAATTAATTTTGGTGTAAAAAATACAACTTTCGTGCTATAATCTGCTAAAATAGAATAACATCTGGGGTGACATTTACTTTTATACACTTTGATTATAGCATGACAACCAAGTTAATACTCTGACATTAGCCAAAAAAATAAAAAAAAAACCTATGGTGTTTTATGAGTGCTCCCAGTCTCTACAGTTTGCTGAAAACTGAGGAAAAAGTACAATGGAGAACATTGATCATCTTCACTAGTTACGAATATATTAATAGAGACGCAGCAAAAACAATATTACAGATCCCGATGTTTATAATTCTTTAGCTTCTTTTATTTGTATGAATAATGTAGTGATTTAAATAAATTCTGTGCAAATAATTTATATAAGTATTTGCTAGTCTTTACTTAATATATATTTTTTTTATAATAATTTCAAATATTTTTAACTCTCCTGATCCGTTCCTCCTTTGTTCACGGTTCCTTTTATTTTTATGTTTCTCTAATTTTTGTACTAAAAATTGTAAAAAAACGATATAAAAAAAAAAAAATGCCAAATGCGCAAATGCGCGAAGCCAAGAAGAAAGAAAAAAAAAACAGAGTTAAGGTTTTTGGATGTGCTTGGCACCATAAAATAATGTTTTTTTAATTATTTTTTTTCGTTCTAAGAGAAAGCGAATGAAAGCTTGCTGTGTGTGAGATTCGAGCAAGAGTAAAATATAGAAATCTCAAACTCAGCATCAGCAAGCACAACCAAACTGGTTTACTTCTAGAGAAATAAATTTTTAACATGAGTGAAAGGAAACACAAGCGAAGTGTAAGTATTCCATCAAAATCAACAACAAGATCATGCCAGCACTTTGTACCGTTTCTCTTGATAATAATGCTGGATTTGTTTGCAGAAAGCTGACATAGCGAAGCAGTTTGACTTGCCAGAACGGCAATCGAAGATCACGACGCTGCTGAATCAGGCAGGACAGGCGTATTGCATATGCCGGTCTTCGGACAGCTCCCGGTTCATGATGTGAGAATCGAAACAAAGCCGTTTTTAACGCTCAAAACAAGAGGCCTCAAGCTAGAAACTCCATCACCAGAGTTGGCCACTGACTCATACGAACTTGCTTACCTCTTGAATGTTGTAACTACTGTTACTACATATTTGTACAGGCCAAAAATGTTTCACTAACCTGTGCTATTGCACAGGAATCTTGGAATTCATTTTTTTTTAAACTGCTTAATAACAATATCAAGTGGGACACATCTAATAATATTCAAACACAAAGGAAACAAAAGCACTTACAGTTTTTGTAATGTTATAGGCATATTTAGGTGTCTTTTTTTTTGTGAAACCACTATTTTCATGTCAATAAACTTCCAGAGCATGTGATTCTTGTGAGGAGTGGTACCATGGTGATTGCATCAACATATCTGAGCGAGAAGCTAAATACATCAAAAATTACTTTTGCGAACGCTGCCGGGAAGAAGACCCTACTCTGAAAACCAGATTCAGACCACAGAAGAGGGAGAATGAGGGAGATGCTGAAGGTAAGATTTAAACAGAAGCCTAAAAAAAATGCTGAATTTAAATATTTCTTAAAAATGATTAAAATCTGTGTCAATTCCTTTAATATTTTTTTCACTGTTTTTTTTAATAACACAAAACAAGTGGCTTAATACATACACAGTTACACACAAACTTAAGTGCCACAGCAGCTATGCCTAGTACTCTTTGTGACTGATAAACTTGCATACATCACTAGTTTGGTGTCTAAGAAATTAAGTAGTACTAAATTACATTTTAATGTATCATTCAAACTCCTGATTTTAGGTCCCGATGACAAGAAAAAGAAGCGGAAAGAAAAGGATCACTCCGAAAACAAGTCGTCCAAAAGACCAAGCAACAGAGACGGTTGTGGGGACTGCCCTGGATGTCTTCAAACACATGATTGCGGACAGTGAGTCAGAAAAATTGCATAACATAACAAGCATAGTCCAACACCACACTAGTATTTTATTCCCTGCAGTAGGTAATAATTTTATCGTCCTTGAGTGAGAATTTACCCCTAAACTCTTGCTTCTCAATTGGATATTGACCTACTCTCGAGTGAGAGTGCTGACAGTGCAGATTGGTGGATGGCACTACCGTTTCATTGCAATTCCATGCAAACATGAAACACATTCTGTATGTGAATGCCTATTTCGTCATACAAATTATGTGATTTATATTTCAGTTGTGACGCTTGTGAAGATTCATTTAAATACGGTGGTACCAATAAATCCCGACCCAAATGCAAAGTGAGGATATGTGTGAAGCATCGCATCAAGCCAGTCAAACAGTCCAGGTAAAAAAATATAAATAATATTTTTTTTTGGCTAACCGAGGAGTTTTCAATTCGTGAACTCTCAATTCATAAAAAATACGTCAGTTTTGATTGAAACAAAGTGAAGTCGATTGCAACAGAATTACGAACAAGCAAACAAACACACGACACGACACGAATGGTTTCAGATAAATTATTCATCCATAGTATCTCTTTTTTAGGCAGCATAACGGAGTGAATATCATTTTTGCATAAAATGACCTCAGCTTTTTTTATAGCAGTAGCAACAGGAAGAAAAAGCGCGAACACCACGAGCGCGAGACATACGAGCCTGAGGAAAGCATCTCCCACTTGCAGACCGCCTCGCCGCGGCAGTGCTACGGGCCGGCCTGCGCTCGCGCAGCTTTGTACGGCAGCAAGTATTGTAGCGCGCAATGCGGCTTAGCACGAGCCACCACCAGGATATACCAGGTAAACGATATTTAATTTATTTTACTAAGGTTAGTGACAGATTTACTAAGTTAAGGACAGCTTAACTATGTGAAAGACAGATTAACTAAGTACGGGGCAGGTTTATTAAGTTAGCAATAGGTTAACTTAGTTAGATAAGCGACAGATCAACTAAGTTAAGTGACAGATCAACTAAGTTAAGTGATAGATCAACTAAGTTAAGTTACAGATCAACTTAGTTAAGCGACATCAACTCATTATCAACTATCAATAAGCGACTCAAACTCCTCGTCATTTCGTGGGATGTTATAAAAGTAGCTACCTAATTTGTAAACAAATTATCTTATTTGTTATTATTGTTATATTATATATATTAGATATTATAGTTAACTAAGCATTATTTCACAGGTGTTACCGCAACGCATCCAAGAGTGGTCGCTATCCTCGTGCGTGGCGGAGCAGAAGAACCGGAAAGCGCTTGAAGTGGTCCGCAGCGGGATAGCTAAAGCGCAGTCTCAGCTGAAAGCTCTTGACAGGCAGCATACAGACTTGGACACGCTGGTGGCGAGGGCGAATAACGCTACCATCGTGCATATTGATGACAAGGTTTGTTACTACAATTATTTAAATGAATTTGAAATAATTAGAATTGAAGAAAATTAATTAGAAAGAAATTTAATTAGAAGAGAAATAACTTGACGACCGATGTGGCGCAGCGGGCGAAGGTAGTGACGCTTGTGAAGATTAATTGTAAATGTACGATCTGTAAATTTGACATAAAAAATATGTAAAAAAAACTGTATTATATAATTTTCACTAAAAACGGTTTATTTACCATGATCGGTGAGTTTTATTGATTCCCGATATAAAAAAAAATAAAAAACAGTATTACAGTTATCTGATTCCTAAATAAATAAATAATGCTGGACAATCCACACAGCATCATCTAGCCCAAGGTAAGCTGCTGTTAAACAGAGCTGTATTATGGGTACTAGATGACTGATTTATATATATTACAATACAATACATAGATAGATATTTTTTATTATACATATAAAAACACCCAGAACACCCGGAACAAATATTTGCAGATCCTACAAACATTTGTCCCAAGGCGGGAATCGAACCCGCAACCTCCGCGTCGCAGGCGGACCTTCGCCCACCGCGCCACATTGGTCGTCAATTCCTAGAGTACAAGCTTTGTTTAATTTTGAGCTAGATGGTGTTGTATGAAAATATCCGCCAATATTTATTTATTTCAGGAGGCAGATGACGAGACCTCAATGTACTGCATCACGTGCGGTCATGAGATACACTCTCGCACCGCAGTGAAGCACATGGAAAAGTGCTTCGTGAAGTACGAAGCGCAGGCGTCGTTCGGCAGCCGGCACCGCACCAGGATAGACGGGCAGAGCATGTTCTGTGATTACTACAACCCTATTAACGGGACCTACTGTAAACGATTGAGGGTAAGTGAAAAAGTTTTTTATTAGGGACTGGCCACACAGAAAAGACGTGACAAAGACGCGTCAGCGTCGCGTCTCGGACAGAGCGCAGATGGAGCTCGTACGTGACTTTTAAAAAATGATAGAAAGACGGGGCAATGACGCGACGGCATTGTGGTTTTACCAACTACAAAAAATCACGTGTACTTTTTGATTCAAAGTTAAAATTAAAAAACTATAAATAAAATAGAATAATCGTTGCCAAGGACCTTGGCTATCTTAACCACAAAAAAAACTATACTACAGTCTTTTATCAACAGGTTATGTGCCCAGAGCATTTCAAAGACGCGAAGGTATCCGACACTGACGTGTGCGGCTGTCCGCTTGTCCGTCGCGTGTTCGAGCCCACGGGTGAGTTCTGCAGAGCTCCGAAGAAGTCCTGCCTCAAGCATTACCAGTGGGAGAAACTGCGACGCGCCGAGATTGACATGGAAAGGGTTAGGCAGTGGCTGAGGCTGGACGAGCTCTTAGAACAAGAGAGGAGTATCCGTCTCGCTATGGCTTCGAGGTTAGTAAGAACTAGCTGCCGTCTGCGGCTTCGTTTGTGTGTAAAAAGTAGCATAATCTTTCATTATACTTACTAATAAAATAATGGACTGGAAAACACATACGATAAAAAAATGGACTGGAAAACACATACAGAACATCTTTGTAAAAAAATAAACAGCTCAATATTAGTACTTTATAAACTATCATCTATAGTAAATATAGAAACAATACTCATTGCTTACCATGGACTCATTGCCTCACAAATCAGGTATGGCATAATATTTTGGGGAAATTCTACTAACGCTGACATAATTTTTAAATACCAAAAACGATGTATTCGTTCCATGTTTCACCTTAAGGTTACGGACTCATGTAAAACTTATTTTAATAAACATAAAATTTTAACATTTCCATCGCTATATATTTTAGAAACGGCAATGTTTGTGAAAAACAATCCTGATCTGTTTTGTCGGCTGTCTGATGTCGTAGATCGAAACAGACGCGACCAAAGTAGAGTCTGTATTCGCAACTCTAAGACTGCCTTTATGCGCAAATCCATTTTCTGTATGGCTCCTTTCCTTTATAATAAACTCCCACAAACATTAAGAGAAATGCCATCTTCAATATTTCAAAGGAAGTTGAGAACCATATTATTACACAAAACGTATTACACCGTAAATGAATTTTTAAATGATAAAAACTTTTTTAATTAATTAGATAATGATTATTTTGATCTTGTATAATTCTATTAATTTGTTGTAAGGATATCATTTTATTCTCTTACTAGAAGCTCGACTATTTTTAATTATTTTATTTATTTTTTACATCAATTCTCTTTTGACATTTACCTATTGATTATTTTATTTTTTATTTAATTTGTTATGTTTTATTCTATATTGCATGCTTTGATAGAGGCAGAATACATTGTTTCCATTTATTATCTTTCCCACCATCTGATCTGTACATGTATTTCTAGCAATAAATATACTTTGACTTTGACTTTGACTTTGACTAATTTAAAAACTATCTCTGTGCCAAATTTAATTCAAACTGGGTTAGCGGTGAAAACGTAGCAGACTGACAAAGTTACATTTCATTTATAATATTAGTACTTGGCGGTAACTTTGGCGCTATTTGTCATTAGCGTCAGATCCAAATAAATTAAATTTTTGGAATCGAATATTTTGCAATTTTGCAAAGCGAAATATTTATTTTGTAAGCACACTATTACAAATGCGAAAGTTAGTGTGTTTGTTTGTATGTTAGTTACCACTCAACTCAGTAACAAGTGAACGAATTTAGATGTTATTTGAAATATTCATAGTTACCTGCAATATGTAGACTATTTTTTATCCCAAAAATTACGGTTCCTGTGAGATAACCGCGGGACATAGCTAAATTAAATCACTAAATTAAATCAAAATGTTTATTTTTGTAATAGGCTTACAGATTGGCTTACAATTATTTAAAGATTGTACCTGATTGTAGTGAGACCTTCTTTTTAGTATAAATACTTGTAACAGAAGGTCTAGAAGCTACTTCACATTAACCTTTGTCCACAGAGCGGGTGTACTGGGTCTGATGTTGCATTCGACCTACAACCACGAGGTAATGGAACGAATCGCCAAGGTCAATGAAAACGGCAAGCTGAAGGATCCCTCCTGACAGCGGGCCAAAAGAGACGTACGCGACTCGAAGACGTCACACGTCTCACAGACGCAAGTCTCGCAGACGTCACAAGAAGACACGTCTAGCACGCAAAATTCTAACTCTAATTAGCGTAAGGATATTTTAAGGAATGTAAATAGAATATAAGTGTAATAAATAATAATAAGCAGAAAAAATAAATTTGTGTTGATATATTTTTGAATTTTACTTACATGCTGGGCCCTATCCTTTTCCTTAGGTACTTTTGTGAATTCATAATGGTTACTATAAACGGCCTCAGAGATCTAAGTTCCTAGAATTGCTAACAAACTATATTTTATGCATTTTTCTAATTTTCAATATTCTGCAACGGGACATATAATTATAATTGGATATGGAAGAGGGGATTTTGACACTAACCCGATTCGTTTTGTGACATTCGGTTTATGGCAGAAGAACAATGAACACCTATCTAAATGGGCACCTCCCAGTAGTTTTACCGAGTAGAATTAGCAGTTGATATTTTCAGACAATCATCATCATCATCAGGCCAGTCCACTGCTGGACATAGGCAATAAAAAAATGGTTAAACTCATTATAAATTAGTTAGAGAACGGGATTCCCTGTTAATTACAAACATTTTGATGGCTTTATTTTATAATGGTTAATTTAGATAAAATAGAAAAATAACTCGAAATAACCACCAAAAATCAAAATACCTATTGTTCACTCCGAGTCAAACCCTAACCAACCCCTACTGTCGGCAAATTACTAAACACCCCTATCTGTAACGAGAGGGTGTCCGAAGCATCAGACACGGTTCCGTTTTATTAAATTCATATTAGCGTGTCAGAGCGGATTTTTGGCACGTGTTATTTCATTGTGTAACAATGTCAAGACGAAAATATTGAATGGATTAACTTTATTAATTTAGTTTGAATTAGGAAGACTGTGAACTTCCGGTAAAGGATTTCATTCACTGCTTCAAAAATGAAAGGATTTAGAGTTGCCAGTTCAATAACGACGACCGATTTTAATTGCAGTGCAGACCATTTTGTGCCTCATTTTACTTATGTAAATGTGGGATTTTTAGGATCGATTTGTAGTAGGTACCTACATAAACAGAACAAGCAAGTTGAAGTGGCAGTGGGTAGGCCATAGTAGCTCGTAGAATCGATAAATTTCCGCTGCGGATTAAAGGTTTTCTCTAAAGGCGAACTGGAAAAGGAAACGGCCCCACTCGATGAAATGATAACATTTAGTTAGTTATTTATTCAAAACTTAGAATTAACATTACAGAATTCCAAATCGTTAAACGGCCACAGGAACTCGGTGGATGGTGGAGGCTCAAGATCGGTCATAATCATGGCGCTCTTTGGGGAAGGCCTACCTCATGCTTTGGAGTCAGATGACCGACTGCTTAACGTGTCCTCTCCAAAGCATGGAAGCACTCAGTTTAAATCGCTACTGGCGGTCACCCATCCGAAGGTTTACCTACGCAAATCAATGCAAAATTTCGTTGATCTGTTAGGAAAAACTTAACCAGCTACGTTACGAGCGCTTCATGATGGTGTTGATGATTTTTATTAGAGTCAGTTTTTTATTTTCATCGACAGTCGGCCGTCTGTTCTTGGCCATACCAGAAACGCGACGGTTCATTATCATAATAAATAAATACCTACAAATTTTTTTTTGTCTCCACAAATTAGTTAACTTATCAAAACATATTTTACGCCACCCCTGCACTGTAACACGTGCATCCCTTACAGAATAACTAACAGTATCTACTACCCCCGTTTAATAACCGCCCCCAGTAATTGAAGCGTGTAATCCATTTGACATGTTTTGCAAATCTCAATAATTTGTCACAGATAAATAGCTCTTGTTACTTTTGGCTTTTTAATCGGTTTTAACTTTTGTGCCAAGAAGTGGCTAGTTATAACAATAACGTAAAATGTACTTTTTACATTTTTAAATTAGGTAAGCGCTTGAAAAACTGTCGTCCATACTCTAGTTTCTAAAATGATTAAAGTGATCCTTGTTTTTTAATGAAACTCTATCTAGACTTTGACTTTAAAATACTAGGTACCTAGGTACTTACTAACCTACTTACATAAAAAGTTATAACGCGCTAAGATGCATTTTACAATTACGCCTTTTAGGTAGGTACGCTTATATATTGTACGCTTTATGACTGTTCGTATCTTACTCGTACATCGATAGGAGTATTCACTTATCAGAGACATTCAGAAAGCGATTAATAAATAACAATACAAAAGTCAGCAAATTCCAAATTAATTCGTAACCCTCTGCGGATTTACCCTATCCGCACCAATTTCGCGTCAGACTTGACGATTCTCCCAAATTGCCCAAAATCTGGCAAATACTGCTTTTGTCTGACACAGCACAATGCGTGAAGTGAGACAAATCTGCCATCTGCCCGCCTGTGATGCGTCGGGGTCACGCCTAATGCGATGATTGAAATTAGATTAGTACATAATAACTAAATAAATGTTTTTAGAATTGTCACTGCAGGTGCTGCAAGTGCTTTACGCCCGCCGCACATGTCAACACTTGCATTGGTTGACTGACACGAGACACGTGCGATGAAAATGTTATTGCACGACGCACGTTAACCTCCACGCTCATGTTGTCCCTGCGTCTGCGCCGTCACGTAAAGGTCTCCAGTACCTACTACACCATAGGTTTTAAACTGTGCCACTCGCACGTGGATCGTGTCAGTCAATGCGAGTGGGGGAATGTGCGGCATCATTCTTTTACTACGTTATTTTATTTTACAAGAAAAAACTACATGAGTATTTTTTATTCCCGGTCTTCAAGGGGTTAACCAACTTTTCGAAAGGGACGGGATTCAATCTCACGTTTTTTTAAAATTTTGGCTTGCATTTGGTTTTATTAGTGTATCGACTCAAGGTACCTACGGTATCGTCAAAAATTCAAGTTTGCCTTTTTTAATAATCATAAAATCATTTATTTGGTACACAGTTAATAACGTCAGCTATTATTAAACTAGGTAAGGTACCTACCTATTTAAAATTGTAAAACTTTTTTTTACAATAAATAAAAAATAATAAACCTAAGGAATCTATGACCTTCAAGGCCACGACGGAGGCTTTCAGGTGGCCCATAACTCCGTCACTGGAGTGGGGCCACTAACTCGTTTTTTGATGTAAGTATTTTTAAGCGTATGATGATCATCATGACTTTAACAAAATACATAGGTACAAAAAACGTAACCTATCCTGTCGATCTGATGATAATGTCGACCGCTTATGAAGTCTATTTAAAAACTGAACACTCTATGGTAACTTCTGAAATTCTGAAAACGGGAGTCGATACTGTAGATCCCGCCTTTTGCGCCATCTGCAGCCAATCAGCTTCCACCACCCTAATCTCCCTTTTATTGGCCAATCACAGTCGTGAAACCTGGCGACACTATGCTAGGGTTGCCACTGACGTAGAGACTCCTGATTTTGAGCTTTACTGCATCGTATCTGTGTTGAGAATGCAGCAGCATAGAAAATTAATAAAACTCTCCCAATATTTTGGTATAGCGCGTAGATATAATATTTTGATTTAGTTAAATTTTGTATTCCGTTGGCTTCACTGGCTCAGTCCTATACTGTCATTTGTGGTTCTTGGGTTGGTGGTGTGGTTTTCTCTGGTGGTGTTGAAAAAGATTCAAAATTCATTTCCCGCTGATGTCATACGGCAGCGAGACGCCGCACGTCTGGTCCAGCTCCGCGGTAAGTAGACCACACCCATGCCATCTCCAAAACATTTTTAATTTTTGGTATCTATTGGTCTAGATATTAATCTAGTTCTAACTTAGAATACGTTCAGTCAGTAAGTAAATGATTTAATTACCTAAGCTCTTTACTGTTTTACGCCATCAATTTATCAATGGCAGGCCGGCCACTGCAGAACCTTTTAAAATTAAAAGATCTCTTTCAGATATTTACAGCGATGATATCGCGTAGCCTATAAATCAATTTAGTAGCAATTTTAGTAGCAATTATTTTTTAAGAAAGACAATACTTAATTTTTTTACAAGTTTTCATTGAAAGAGAAATATTATTTGTATAGGTACCATTCCGTAGAGAAACGTTGTAGGACATGCTAGCCAGGCTGATAATATGTTTGTGATGACCATCTTTTCAGTGTATGATTTCGTTAAGGTGTTATGTTTGTTATAAAAGATGTGTGTTTCCAGGGCAGCGAGGTGTCACCGTACGGGCCGCTGTGGGACGCGCCGCCGGCCTCGGTGCCCTACCCCGACATCCTGGCCTTCCCGCCGTCGGACCTGGGTAAGTCTTTACCCCTTTCAGCTTATAATTTGAGACTCCATTGAAGCCTTGACATTTGAGCCAAGCCTTGCGCGCATCTAAACCTGTCCCAGCCCTTGCCACGTCTGCACTTCACACATCTGCAGGTTCTCTATCATCTTATAAATCTTTGAGACTCCAGTGAAGACTTGAGCTTCGAGCCAAGCCTACTCGCATCTTAACTTGTCCCAGCCACTGCCACGTTTGCACTTCACACATCTGCAGGCAAAAAGAAAACTTGCACTAGACGCAGAACCGAAGAATCATTTTCAATAGTTTTTTTATACAACTAAAGTGGCAACCAAGCGTACGGCCCTCAAAATCGTAAGCGGTTACCGCAGCCTATGGTCGCTTGCAATACCAGAGGTATCACTCACGGGTTGCCACCCTGAGACGTAGTTTGAAAGTCTCATGTGCCTGTAATTTCAACGGAAACCATACCCTTCGAACCGGAACACAGCAATGCAAAACACCACTACTTGACGGCAGAAATAGGTATGGTGGTAGTTCTTCTCCGGACCAGCTCTATCACAAAGAACTCTACTACTCTTACAGATAATTAAAGACCTTACTTCAGAGACCTGTAACAGGACTAAAAGGGCTACAGAAATTGCATCTTGCTCGCAATTTTATTGACCATTTAACTGCTATAATATTTGCAACATAATACTTAGAGATATTTCTGAATATGTACTTGCGATTACTATAAAATATCTTGAAAATATTGCCAGGCTACATACAAAATTGCAGAACTTGTTGCACTGTGTTGACCGATATTAATCAGCAACTTGGCGGCCATACATCGCTGGAAAATTAAAAAAAAAACTAGCCTGTTTATGAGCATCTAAACTGCTCTAGTTAGAGGCACTCAGTATACACTCTATACTGAGTGCCTATCACGAAAAACTCGACAATTGTAAACGTAAACGTATCGTCCAGCCGTAATTTTTTATGGAATTTTGATAGTTCCAAGTAAATTATAAGTAATAGTACATTTAGTTCCATAAGTAGTTCCAAGGAATTTATAAGGAACTGTAGTACATATCAGTTCCATGCACGCACTGACTTTTACAGATGCAGTGCCTATGGGTGCCTTTGGGAGCTTAAAGTTTTAAGGTGTTTTCGTGACACTGCACTGCGCTTATCACCCCGAGACATTGTTGTTAAGTCTCTTTCGCCCAGTAATTTCACTTGCTACAGTGCCCTTCAAACCCAAACACAGTAATGCTTGCACACTACTGCTTGGAGGTAGAATTTCTGACACTGCGGTGGTACCCGCCAAGACGGACACTTGCTGAAGAGTCCTACCACCAGGTAAAATTGTTGTCAAACGAGTTTTTCGTGCTAACTTACTGCTAAGTAACAGACGAGATCAACAAAACAAGGTGCTCACACCACCTTTCTTGACAACAAGATGCTCACACCACCTTTCTTGAAAACAAGGTGCTCACACCACCTTTCTTGACAACAGTTTGGTCGGCAGCGGGATGCGGGCGCAGCAGCCACCGGTCTACTCCCAACGGCAAGAAGACGCGTCGTCGCGTCGCGTCGGTCGCGCAGCGCCGAGCCGCTAACATCCGGGAGAGGAGGAGGATGTTTAACCTGAACGAGGCTTTTGACAAGCTTAGGAGGAAGGTGAGATATTCATGTAACCACTCACTAGTCCGTCAATTTTAACCCTGTGTTCTTGATGGTTGTCGCAATACGACCGACACAAGCGTCGCGCTTCGCCGCGCTGTCCGCCAACATCAATGATGATTGTTGACTGGTATGGACATGGTTCATTCAGCTTCGGTGGATGGAAACCCTTATTCTGACGCAACCAGCAGACCTATTTTATAACATTTGAAGAGACAATTTGTGTCCGATTTGGAAGCTTCAGATTTTTTCAGATTTTAGATTATTCCGAAAAACGCTTATGATTTTCGAAATCGAAAGCTTTGGACAGTCACTTTCTGACTCTTTTATTCCAGTCGGGAACTTTTCGGTTTTAGAATAGTATTTTAGATAGACAGATCTTCGATAGATCCTATAGATCCTAGATAGGTTTGAAAACTTTCCCGACGAAAACGACATTCTCATATTTTTTAGATGAATTTAATTATCCTAATTTTCTGGCCTATTTTTATTTTTGATTGAATAATTGTCTGAACTGCTGTTGCGCGTTTATCACCCATCCATGTGTTAACATTTGCGTAGGTACAGGTCAGCATTTGCGTACAATTTAGTCTTTAGCTAAGCTACTAATATAAAATTGATAACTGCCCTAATTTATAATGTTGAGTCCAAACTAATGGGAAACGCCATTAATTTTATTATTACGATGAGGGCATTGGCGTTTCTCGTTAGTGTGGCCCGTGTGGCCCAAAATTCAAAAGCCAATCAAATCGGGTCATTTATAACAGGTGCCGACATTTGCGTACGAGAAGCGTCTCTCTCGCATCGAGACCCTGCGCCTTGCTATCACATACATCAGCTTCATGTGCGAGCTGCTGCACGGCTCCCCGCAGCCTCATCACTCGCACCCTGGGATTGCTTCTCGGCATGTGTTTGAAGGCGAGGTGCCTTGGTGTGCTTAGAACCACGCTTCAGGATATACAGACCAGCGGGTTGATCACATAACTCTGTTACCGACCAATGTCCATCGATCTCCATCTCAAACTGTCTAATAATACTTTCTGTCATGATAGACGGTTTGAGATTGAGATCAGTTGTGTGATCATGGGATAGGGGCCTTACTCTTGATCTTGAACGCGATCGGTATTGCAAAAGTATTGGATTATGACATTACGGTCAGTGACGCTTGTAAGACGTAATGTAAAGGTTTTATTTATCTAACTTACTTCGTAGTATCCCGGTCCTTGCCCGTGATCCACCTTGTTAGTTCACCTAGGTATACCACGGGCACATTTATTTTCCCGTGGTTCACCCAGGTGGACTAAAGGTGGACCACGGGCAAATTAATTTTGGTCCTTACCCGTGGTCCACCTTGTTAGTACACCTGGGTGAACAACCTCCTTTTTAATTGTTTCATTAGTAGACAACAAACGCTTCAAAAGTCTTCAAAGTCGCTTCCTGCCGTCTGCTGTCCCTCTGTTTGTATGATGTACGCTTAGATCTCCCTACGCAACGGATTTTATTGCTGTTTTCATCATAGAAATAGTGTGATTCATGACGAAAGTTTTTAGTTACGTAATCGTAGGTATAGTTTAAGCCGAGGTTGGTCACTAGTCATGTATCAAATTTAAATAAGCTCTATACACATAGCCTAAAGCCTCTCTTTATTCAGGCTGTGTGACACAAAATAGGTGTTAGTTAATTTATTAAGGCCCATACCCCACCTAAAGTGGCGCCGCCACCTTATTTATCTTATTATTCCGTTTAACAAAGGAATTTTCAAAAATCCATCTTCCAATTTGTGATACCTATCAAAAGCTTTTTTTAATGCCTCTGTAATAGTTTTATTCTATTTAGTTAAGGAAGATATACGAAAATAGATTTTGGTGGCCACCAAGGGCAACTTCGTATCTCTGCCTAAACTAAATAGAATAAAACTATTACAGAGGCATTAAAAAAAAGCTTATGATAGGTATCACAAACTAGAAGATGGATTTTTGAAAATTCCTTTGTTAAACAGAATAATAACATAAAGTAGGTGGTGGCGCTAGTTTAGGTGCTGTATGCGCCTTAAATCAGAGGAAAATAGTGTGTCCTTGTGTCAACGAAATGGTAACAAATCCTGTGGCGCGCGCCGTCTGATGTGGTCTGATAAATTGTAGTTTTAAAACTTGTAGCATGATCATGAATAAGAGGGTTAGTATTTATGTAGTTACTGTTTACTGTCGGCGATCTTGGCAAACGTTAAATTAGGTTTGCATTGAAAATACATGTTTTTTATAACTTTATAATATTTCGTCTCAATTCAGGCCTTTGTAGGTATAGTGCGTAGTTTTTAAGTGTATTCTACCACGTCCAAACCTTTTCATTTCGGAATAAATAAATAAATAATCTTCATTTTGCACAGCATTCCAGTGTTCCAGGCTTAAATAGTATCGTATACTAACCGATGCACCTATCACCTCTGAGTTTTTGCAATGCGTTTTTCAGAAACTAAGTAGGTATTTTAAAACTGTTTACTCTACGTGAGTCAAGGATCCGCCGGCAATAGCGTAATATGTATTTATACGATTGTCTTCCACTATAATAGTCATACATAGTTTATAATATTTATTTTTTAGTACTTAAGTCGGTTTATCTTATAAATAATCTTATGTTGATGTAAATTATATTATTTTGAATGAACAAGTAAAATAATTCACATAGACTTTTATTTAATATTTAAACCTTTTAATATTAGGTATCATGTAACAATCAATTTGCGAAACTTTTAAATGGTTTATCTTTAAATTACTAATATTCTTGTTTTTAACGACTGTTTGTTTTCCTACGAAATAAAAATGCATAAATAAATAAATATAATAGAAGTCAAAAGTAAACGGTATTTAATAATATCACAAGGATAACTTTGAAACGTCTTTTAAACTAAGTAGATGAATTTACACCAGTTACAATGCCGTGCCAGTTCTTGGCAACAACAGCGGCTTTGTTCCTATCGCTTCCTAGGCATAAACTTTACTATTGTTATGGAGTAGAGTTAGCGCACAAAAACTTTAGTATTCCGGTAGTGTGTAGTGGTGACCACATACCACATAGGTACAATTAATTAATAGACGGTACCTCACTAATATATCATAATTTAACTTTTGAGTCATATCTCTAATTAGGGTTTTCTCTATAAACGACCTTATTATAAGAATAATGCAATAGTGAGTTATTTGTCAGACGTTATGTACTATTTGGTGAATGCACAGTGCTAGAGTGTGTAACTACTGCATTTGGATAAAGTTCAAAAAGTGACCTCAAAAATGCGGTGGAGTTTTATAGTTGTGAGTATTTCTTTTGTTTTAACAATATTTTATTTGCATTATTAAAATCCGTGTATGTTCTTAGGTAATTAACAAAATTATTCTAAACTTACTTATTTTCATTCATTTCATAATTTATTCACAATATAGTAGTACTTAGCTAGTTAAAACTATAGTGGTTAGAAATCATATTAAATTATTAACGGGTATAGGTCGCACAACGGATCTCGGCCGTAGTGAAATTAGCCGTTTCGATGCGCAATGGAGCTTTTTCAAACTAAATTGTCTTTGCGCATCACAAACGGCTAACTTCACGGAAGCCTAGATCCGCTGTGCGAACTATAATTACCACTTGAATTTGTCATTTATGCTGACGTTTCGAAGCTATTAGAAGCTCTTCTTCATGAGCACCGCCCGTCTCGTTCTCATGAAACGTCAGCATAAATGACAAATTCAAGTGGTAAATAGCCGTTAATAATTTAATTGTAGGTACTTAGCTGGTGTAAAAATAAAAATATTTTTAAATTATAATCCAGAATCTAGCTTTTGCTGTCAATCATCATGAATGACCTGCCTTCTGTTGCCTACTCTCGAGCGATAGAGACACGAATCAATGCGATGGCACGTGTCTTCAGAATTTTTAGTTCTTGCAGGAAATCGTTTCTCACGATGTTTTCCTTTACCGTTTGGGAGCACAGGCATTGTTCCACATATTTTTATTTAATAGAAAAATCTTTCGAACCCATGACTCACCGTTTCGTCACTTACTAACATTAAAAAAAGTATTCAATAATTTTAAACCATAGGTAACTCACCAATTTACCATCATTCGATTGATGGTTTAGAACAGATACCTATCTAGTATGGCACAGAACAGGTAATACTAGCAGGTACTGTTCTGGTGTACAAGCACAGGTACAAGGCCCCAATGCAATACCACTAACGATTATTATTTTCTTCCAGTGTCTCCTCCTTGTAAGTACTGTACTTGCAAAGCCCCGTTCTAAAAGATCTTTGGGCCACATCAAAAAGATTTTTGTAGATAAACTATTCGGCTCTCAAAAAGTCGTCATCGCTCAGCCAATACTTGCAAAGAACGAGACATACCAACTGTTCAAGATACCTGGATACGACAATATCGTTATCAAAGTGAACAGAAAAAAAGATGATAAGAAAGATTCCCTAATAGTGAAACCAGAGGTTGCAATCATTGGATCGTATATAGGAACGACCACGCAGAAAGAAACTCAGCTTGCTATAGAAATGGTCAAGAGTTTACTGCAGTCTGGCATATTGAGTGGAGGACGAGATAACTCAATTAAAGAACTTATGGTTCCTATGATTCCTGAGCCACTACGCTTAGAGTATTTTGAAAATCAGAAAGTTCCAATAATCGCCCATGAACAAGGTCATGTTTTTGTGCCAATGGGAAATATGCAGCATATAAATACTCACAACACGTTCCCTGTTTACCCAGTAGAATATCCAATTGTAACTCCTGAAGTACAAGTGACGCCTGTACAATCTCTATATTCATACAAACAAAAAGGGCCAGAAGCTGATACGACCTACAAGTCTTATAACAATAAAGATGTTATGGTGACGAGAACTGAGAAAGTTCCGCCTTTACCCGAGTTCATCCCATTGAGGATTGAAGACGTGCCAATGGTTGGTGCTAATCCGTATGGAATCACACAGCCTTTAGGAATGAAACCAGCTCCTGTTCCATATTATGTTAATCCAAGTATGATAGTGCCAGGAAATATAAAAAAACCAAGTATATCACCATACATATCACCGTTACCTATAGTAGGTGGCCCTTACCAATTTGAAAATAATATGCAGCAAGTTATTCGTTGTAAGGAACGAATTGATATAAAAATGTGTCCCCAAGAAAATGTACAAGTGAATATAAACAATGGTCAACGTATTACATCGAAAGTAGGTAAACCAAAACGATCACAAGCAAGTGGAGTTAATTATAACGAAGTTAATCAAGCCAATGACGGTAGAACTAACGCTAATAGGATAGCAGTAAATGAGTTCCTTAAAAACCATTCTGTTAATGGTCAGCTTGTGTCTCAATACTTTTATAAGCAAATGAATCATCATAGTCGCGATAATTACACAGAAGTGAGAGTGGGAGAAAATCCACCACGTCAAGTGTTTCTCAATGGTCCACTAACAAAAGACAAAACATTTGAAACAAGTAACAAGAATGTTCGCAAAGACTACATATTTATACCGCCTAAAGACGGAGGCTCTCCACCAAGTATACTCAATAATCAAGCAAATACCAGAAACGTTGGCATGTATCAAAGCAATGCTAATAACGCGTTTGTTTCAAATGTAAAATTAAATGATGGCAAATATTATATTCCAACACTAAAACGTAATGTAAAAACAGAAAGTGATTTTAAAGGACAACCTATTGTAGTTTCCGAGTTACATACTAAAAAAAGAGATACTAAAACTTATGAAACCATCAACAAAGATGAATTAGACGAAATTAATAAAAGAGGAGATATACCCGGCGCCACTTATTAATTCAGCAATCATAGAAATAAAACCCCTGTGTATATAGTTTATTAGATAGTATTTATATTATATTAACTTATTTTTAAGAATGCTTATTTAATAAACTCATGTAGATCGCACAACTTGTTTTGATAACACTTGGCATAGATTTTGAAGTAAGAAATAAGTTTTAGAAACGTTTTATTTTGTAAATATTCTAGTAAATGCTGATTTCGGCAAGGATAATCACTAAGAAATCACTGTTCTATTGCTAGTTTCATTGATAGAAGTGACTTAGCATGTGCTTAGTTTGAGAATGTATTGAGAACATCAGAACAATCTTTAGATTATATTGATAGCCAATTAGAATAATCTGGAAATTGCTTTTACAGGTTAATTTTTAAGAGCTTTTTCTTTTCATTCTCTCTTTTAAATTTTTATTTCACTTTACAGAATTGTTTGCAGTTTTATGTTTCATTTTCATTTCATTTTATAATATTCATTCATGTTTTCTATACAGAATACATTTCAGTTTTTTCAATATTATTTTTCATATTATTCGCTAACAAAATACTCATAGCTCTCAGACAAAAATATGCAAAATCTATCTCATGAATCTTACGGCCAATAACGCTTTACAGCCTAAACGCTGTGTGTATAATCAGCCTAACTTGTAAAATTACTTTGAGAGTAACATGGACAGACAAGTCATATTTTATATTTAAACAAAGCATTTTAATAATTTGGCATTTGAGAATAGATACAATTTTTTATAGGTACATTTAAGTAGGTAGGTAATATAGACGGTGTAAATAAGATGTTAAGGTAGTTATAACTATCCTTAACATTATACATTTTCTGAGGCCATAATAATAGAAAGTATTTATAGGACCTATTTTACGATGACCGAGTAGACAACAGTTGAAGAGTCTAAAAAGTAGGTAACTAAATTAAGTAATTGCCGGTTAGATAATACAACTGTCTCGCGCTGAACTGTGCCATACAGACAGGGACAAGGGACATAATTATATTAGTTAGCAAGCAATGAGCATAGTGATACTTGGACTCGAAGATCGTGAAATAAGCACCTATAAGTACTTTATTTGGTAGGTAATTTTGAACTTAATACTTAGTTTAGTCAAATAAAATCTTAACTAAATATTAAGTAAAATCTAAACTAACATAGAAAAGAGAATGATGTTTTTTAAACAAACGTTCAAAAATTCGTTGTTAATTGCAGACAAAATCTACAAACAATTTATAATCGAAATAAAATGAGGCGTTGTTTATAATTTCATTTAAACTAGCCTATGTTAATTTATTAAAATATAATCATTAAAATTTAAAGCTATATAGCATTATAATGTTCTCTACCCTCAGTCAAATTGTCACTTCCTTCACTTCCTTTTCCACTTCATAATTTTATTGGTTCAGGTTATTCATTCAACTAACCTATAGCATAGCACGCCATCTTGCGGGTGGCGGTTGCAACAAATACCAACACTACCCAAAAAACCAGATCCTGCTGGTTTGTTTCAGAGCTTCCGTCGGCTGACAACAGATGGCACTGAATTATAAAGTAGCCGGTGGGTCCTTTGCAGCTAAAATCTCAAAAACGATTTTGAGAAAGATTCAAGGGTTGGAAGCAAAAATAGACCTTACATACACAAGCCAAGTTAACTGGCCACTGTCCGATCACCGGTTTAAATCGTCTTTAGCAAAACACTAGCCCAGTGTAAATCGTGTCTTTGTACCGAATCATAATGATTTACGGGAGGTTTATTTATTTGTATCATCTAATTTGTATGTTCCTATACAGCACTTTCCCTGTGCAACGTAAGTGTGACGTCGGGGGGTGGTTGTTCCCAACGGTCCCATAGAGCGGGCTTCCGTCGTCTGTCAATAGAGGGTGCTATTTCGTTTGAAGCTTCGGAGTAGCCGCTACTGCAGGAACGTAGGCTGCAGGAGGCGCGGATCTTGTGCTCTAAAAGAAAAATAATGTTTATGAATTTTAAAAATTTGAAATTAGCTATAATTAAATCAATTGGCTCAAAATAGTTTCAAAACTGACTGACTGACTGACTGACTGACATACACACCATGACAAACGGCAAGGCGATGGCAATTGACGATATTTAACAGTCCGCTGCCGTTGTGCTGAGGGTGTCCAATGTGATAACGGCCAAAGATGATTGATTGATAAAAAGGTTTAATGAAAACAACGGTATTGAAGAACTTGACTGAACTATGTGAAGTCACGAATGAAGGATGAGTACCTATTGAAGTTCCTACCTCAGTCCGGCATTATTCAGATGGTTACTGGCAATGTCGCACGTCGTCCAGTTGAATGATTGTGAAGTATATAATGAGTGAATAAATAATGACGTACCTACAAACCTCCAACATTATCCAGATATTTCTTGGCAACGGTTTTCTTCCAGCACTTGTAGGTATAACGTCTTGAGTCGGCCATTGCTTGTAAATGATCTATGAAGTCCATTTAATGAGTGAATGATGGATGGATGACGTACCGACCTCCGACATTATCCAGATAGTTCCTGGCGACATCGTCTAGCTGCAGCACTTGTATAACGGGCTGCGTCTTGGAACGTGGACGCCTTGCAAGCCGGACCACTAAGTACGTGGATATAACGAACACGGCCACCAGGACCAGCGCTCCTAGGGAGATGCCCACGTCTTTTTCTAAGAAAACTGTGGAATAAAATACTGTTTCAGTTTAGAGCTTCAAGAACCAGAGAGGAACACTGACAAGAGCCTGGAGGCATTGCTTGCTTTGCCTGAGACTGAATTCGACAGTGTAAGAGTTTATGCGATTTCAAGACTGTGGATACTAATAGTTTCATGACTGTAATTTAATTAAATTAATTAATTTAATGCACAGTTGCACTATGATAACACGGAAGAGCAGCAGCCTGCACGAATATGTGCCATACAGCATATATATATCAACTGCGCGCCATGACTCCTACCTCGTCCTCTTCTCTCATTCCCCTCACTTACTATGATACCACGGTGGAGCAGCAGCTTGCAGCAGCTTTTCCGTCGGCCGCAGTAACAGCGCTCTTGAGCAGCCGTATCTATTGCACGCCATGGCGCCTGCTTCGTCCCCTTCCCTCATGCCTCCCACCCCTGCGCGCAGCAGCCATGCCCCCTGCGCCATGGCGTGTCCACTGCCGAACCCCATGGAAGCTCGCCGGTCGAGGACCAGCGAAGTGTTCGTTGTGGACATCTTCCAAACTGACACCTCGTAGTACGTTGCATTTTCCACTGGAATTTAGAGAGGTTTAATATCAGATGCCATGGATTAAACAATGTCATAGAACTGTCTCCATCCACCGAATCTTTGTGACCAGGTTATGTTAAAAGTTAATAGAGCTCTGTGTGCTAGAGCTCGTTTCGGGAAGAA
Source organism: Colostygia pectinataria (assembly GCA_951394395.1). NCBI lineage: Eukaryota > Metazoa > Arthropoda > Insecta > Lepidoptera > Geometridae > Colostygia > Colostygia pectinataria. Next base: position 4,530,387 of record OX596365.1, on the reverse strand, counting down.
CCGACCAAATCGTTGTTGTGTCTTACACGTTTTACAACCTATTATGGTACTGTAAATGTAACTTACCTGGTATACATCTAATCTGGAATTCCCCAAACTCAAACGCCAGATCACACTGCTGCGGCTGCTGCGGCCTCAGGTTCTCAAAACTGAAGATCTTCTCACACTGTTCCTCCTGACTGGCTACCCCATTACTCGCCTCACAGCTGGCCTTCAGGGTTTCCGCTAGAGGTCCAGTGATCTGGGCTAGAGGGAGGATGGGCGAGCCAGTCGTAAGGTGTTGGGCCTCGAAGCCTTGAGGCTGGACGTGCCAGAAGTAAGTATCAGGGATGGGTAGGGCTTTGACGTTGCAGTTGATGGTTTCTTTATGGAGGGTGATGCCTCGCTCGGCGCACTCAGGCGGATCTGAAATATTTAATAATAATTTTATTCACAAGCTGACCCAAGATGTCCCTCCCCAGTTTTAATATGAATATATTATATAAAACACCCATCACTCACATAGTTTAGTTTAAACCTAATAAAGGATAACCCATTCGTCGTGTGTAAGTTATGTGGATGTCAGATACAATAGAAATGCCATGTATACACTATCCTGACCCGAAGCAAATATTTACATTGTGCTATCCAGGTTGGTATGTGATGGATCAGATCCAATACTCACAATACACAGTTATACTGATATGCTCTGCCAGAGTCTCCCCGATGCTGTTACCAGCAGCGCAAGCGTATCTCCCTGCGTGCATCTTCGTCGCCTCTTCAACGTACAGTTTATTAGAGAAGTCCACGTCCCATATGCCACCTCGCTTTATTTCTGTATCCTGGAAACAAGACATACCTTTGAATAATGTGAAATTAATTGTGCACATCAATGTGAGCGTTAGTGCTTTTTCAGAGAAATAGCTATTTTAGGCTTACTCCCATAAACTTTATCACAAAAAGCTCTCCTATTAATAAGAACGATTGGTGATCTTCAATCTTGATCGAAAAACGTTTGTATCAAGTATCAATCAAATCAAGGAAAAATAATCATGGGTACCTACATTTCTGTGAAATTTCAGAGTTAAAATAAGAACAGGAACTCACTCTTAATTCAATCAGTCCATCTACAAGTTAGCTAAGTTATCGGCGAGCAAAATCGCTACCAAAATACTCCGTCCGTTCGAAGTTTTAACAAGACTTGCAGATGCGCAGCACTAGTGCCAATTATTTAACAACTTCCCGCTCGATACATGCGAGCTAATAAACGAGCTAACTTTCTTAGGTACTTAGCCTCGGGAAAGTTGACCTGTTGGAATGCCACATGAAGTTTTCGACTTGATTGGCTTGAATATACTAAACATCAAAGCACTCAAAACTTCTGCATGGTTCCTAATGGAGAAAATTCAGAAGCAACTTAAACGCAGTGGTCCTACTTTTTGATGTTGTAACTTTCAAAGTGACGCCTTAATACTCATAGATAATACATATTGGATAGCTTTAGTGCAGCTTATTTTTGGTTTGATCTCTATGAGAAGGTGAGAATTGTTTTTTATGTTCACAAAGGTCAATACATCATGTACAACCACGCCACGCGTTGATTGATCGAGGTATCTGATAATGCTGACACATCATTAGTAATTGGTTATTATTCCTTGGTGTAGGCGTAGGCTCATCTGTTTAAGAGTCACTCTTGTCTTTACCTTATCTGATGGGAGACACAAATGAAGCTTGAATTTGTACTCACATTGAAAAACCACTTGAATTTCTCCACAGGAGGGTTGGCTCGACTGTCGCATTCTAAATGCAGAGGGTCTAGTTCCACCACCTCGTTCGTACTGCCGTCTCCGAGCTTTATTACTTCTAGGATCGGGCTATCTGGAAAATTAAACAGAAAAAATTGGCACCAGCGAAGGTATCAGTTACAAAATTGTCGAAAAACATGTTAAAAGGGCAAAGAGTGTCCAGTATTTAGGTTTAAAGGGGTTGTAAAAAAATATTTATGCAGGTCATGCAAATGTTGGTCTCTCAGTGGCAATCGAATTCGTACTTGTGCCGCAGCCGGAAGCTAGATTACTACGCTCACTGTCAGTTAAATAATTGAAGCTAAAATAAAAACATTTGACAGCTTCTGACTATTCATTTGTCTTGGGATTATGAAATAAGAGATCAATTTGCAGGACCGCACTGCTATGCATGGTTATTCTTTGTTGATTAACAGTAGACCTGCAATAAAACTTGGTTTAATACTGCCAGTGGATCTCTACTGTCCTGATGTTAGCCGTTTGTGATGCGCAAATACAATTTAGTTCGAAAAAGCTAGCTTCACGGCAGCCGAGATCCACTGGCAGTACTATACAGGCACAATTACAATAGTGGATACTCACAGGTAACATTAAGTTTGATAACATCAGCCTTCGAGCCAGTGCTAGGTGCCATTGCAGGATTTGTAGCGAGGCATGCTAAGGTGCCACCGTTGTCCACAACCGCTGCAGTTAGTTCTAAGAACGACACTGCAATTTGTGTGGTTTCATCCCAACTCTGAAATGTATGGAAGAACAGGGGCCTTACTCTTCACGCAATCGTTATCGGGTACCATTGGATTAATATTGGAATATGACATTTCGTACTTTTGACAGCAAACCTCTAGTGCTAAATTCAACCTTTTTTTCATAAGTAAATAAATTTGACAGCAGTACCTATATTAAAATTGTGATTAGATCGGAATTGTCATTGGATTCCAGGCACCTGCCCCCCGATTGCGTAATTTGGTTGCAATCGATTTCACTTGATTTCAATCAAAAACTGACGTATTTTGTATGAATGTGACAGCTCATTGACAGTTCGCTGATGGAAACCGGATTGAAACCGAGTTACGCAATCGGGCCCCTGGAGTCAGCCACACGGCTCACGTGAAGGTAAGTGGTCACAGTAACCTATGGACGCTTGCAATATCCAGAGGTGTCCTGAGACAGATCAAATTCTCATGTGCAAGTAGTTCCCCAGGCAAGCATACCCTTCGAACTGTAACCTCAATTATTATACTGCTGGACGGCTCAATTGGTAGTCGGCTGATATTCTCTAACATCTCAAACAATATTCTCTACAACAATTTTTGTTTGTTCAATGTTTTCTCTATCTATGACACAATAAGAAATCGTACAATCATAAACATACTAAGTATCTAAACTTTTTCTGATTGACACAGTCAGTGTGAGATGTTTTGTTGTTTTTTTTTTTATGTCAGCAAGTGACAAGACAAGGCGCCCACCGCCCACCTGATGTTAAGCACCACGCCTGACTATTACAGATGCAGTGCCACCCAAAGCTTAAAGTTTTTAAGTGTTTGCGTGGCACGGCATTGCGCTTATCACCCTGACACATTGTTGTTAAGTCTCTTTCGCCCAGTAATTTCACTTGCTACAGTGCCCTTCAAACCTAAACACAGTAATGCTTGCACACTACTGTTTGGAGGTAGAATATCTGACACTGCAGTGGTACCCCCACTAAGACGGACTCTTGCTGAAGAGTCCTACCACCACCAGGTGTATGTGACAGGTTTCGGGTTTTCTGTCTACCTTTCAAGTATCTACCGCCAAGTGCTTATAATCTCTTTGCTACGTCTGTTACATTAATTTACTTACGTTATAAGGAAATACCACTTATTTACCGAAAGTAAATAAATAAAGCCTTGGGTCTGATCAAACAATTTAACTTAATGTGTTCAAGTTTAGTACCAATTCACATAATTAATTTGTAGTCTAAAAGCCACATTATCATCGCTCTACGCTGTTTTTTAGGTATAGCTAATTCTCGGTTAGCCATTAAAACTACTACTGTATGGCTAACCAGTTAGCTAACAGTAGTAGCTATATTGACTCAAATGCAAACCTGATTGCTATGATGTGTAAGATGGCGATGATCCAGCATCCAGCTGATCTCTGGTTGCGGGTTCGACCCCCGAGCTGTGCATTTCACGATTGCTGTTTTTCCAGCTTGGATGGAGTCTCCTTCCGTGCCGGATATCCAGTGTATGGACACGTTATACGCTGGCACTGAAAATAATATAAAATTGAACATCCCACAAATGTTTCCCACAAAGTTTAAATTTTTACCTGATGATGATATAAAACTTACAATATAGTTCGACTTCTAACGTAGCCACAACGGGTGGAGCGAGTCTCGTGTTCGAAGCCCGGCAGGACAGGTCTGCTGCGTTGTTCCTCGTGAGGGGCAGGTACAGCTCGTTCTCTTTCACCTTGGGGATATCGCTGTCTCCGTCTGACGCGTCCACCAGCGTCTCGCCGGAGTACCAGCTGATTCGCGGAGGTGGACGACCTTGGGAAACATGATAAAAATATTCTAGAACTGACAAGATACGTAGAATTCAATTGTCGCTGGCTTCCGTCGATATGTTAAGTAGAACCCGGGCAAAATACACCGGTCTGCCGTCAAATGTGGTCATCGTGAAGAGGTTTTGATAACTTCCTATAATAACAATAACAATGAAAAGTTTTCCACCACGGGGATCTTATAAGGATTGTTGGATAGCCTTATGAAGTATAATTCTTGAAATACAGATTTCCTCACAATGTTTTCCTTCGCCGTTTGAGAGCACTGGGCATTGCGTAAATATATTTTTGAATGGAAATTCTATTGTTGCACGACTGGGTTCGAACATACGACCATGGCAGAAGTACTACACACACCACCAGTATACAGGGTCCATGTACAAGATGATTTACCAGAAAAAAACACTAGATACAAAACCTATTCATGTAAGTATTGCGAACAATATGCCACAGGGACAGCCGGAATGTTTAGTGTAAATTGTGTGAAGGACCCTCTCATTTAGAATTCAGTCCGTCCTATCCCATAAAACCATAAAGGCCGCTCTTTATCATAATAACTGATGGGCATAGTCGGGGTCATCAAAATTTCATACGAGGACTGTTTCAGAGGTTGAGTTGTGGCGGCACTTATAAGGCAATTTGGTTACTAATTGCTTTCAGTAAGTACAGTCAGACTTATGAGTAAGCTTTATCATCATTACCATCGCATTAGCTTGCGTCATTGAAGACCAGCGCTATATTAGTCTACTACATGATGATGGCGTGAATGTCGACCAATTTCGATGCCATAAGATCTACATTACCTACCTACTTATACGCTCAACTGTATCTATTATAAAATAAATTGTTTATAGGTCTCTCTAAAACTTGAGAACGGCTGGATTGGCTAATTTGTGTGAGTCCAGGGAAAGGTGAAATTGCATTTTTTTTCCACACGTCAGTTAATATATAATAAAGATATCAGCATGTTCTTCAGAACCAGACAAATAACATTTAATTGAGAGTAACAGCTTGCGCAGCGTCGGAAAGTGAAATTACCGCGCGAGAGCGCAGTTCAGTGCCTCGTAAAACTTTAAACTTAAAACTTTGGGCGACACTGCAATTGCGATGATATCTACCAAGAAAGACTCTTGCTAAAGAGTCCTACAACCTGAACATACTTACATTATGACGTTAACTTTAATAAGATTTTATTTGTTTACTATCGCTCGGTATAGATATTACTCTGTGGTATAGATCTACTCCAAAGCGATGGATAATCGCCCTATCTATAATTATACTTGCCTGCTAACGAATGTCGGCAAAAGTGCAATTGATCATCAAATACTTTATAAATCGGTTCGGGAAATGACGGTCATCAATTTTAAAATTATCGGTAATCAGCGAATACTTGATCTAGTTCTGAGGTATTTAGACACATTAATCTTTAATTACTCCGATCGCAAATACTACAGAGACGTAGACGCGATATGTAAAATACGTAACGTAGTGTTCGTAGATGTGTCGTAGAGACCGCGTAGACGTGACGTAGAGAGTTCGTAGACGTGACGTAAAGAGCTCGTAGATATGCCGTAAAGAGCTCGTAGACGTGACGTATAGAGCTTGTAGACGTGATACAGAAAGCTAGAAGCTCGTAGATGTAAATTACGTGGTTCGTAGGTATGACGTAGAGGCAGCGTAGAAGGTTTGTAGACAAGAGCTACGCTGGATTTTGAATTGAACACACAAGTGCGCAGATGACACAATCAAAAGGAAAGAAAACTATACATCGAATGAATGACAAATAGTTCCCAACATAGACGTAGACGACTTGTAAACGGAGTTTTCATGGTTTCCGTACCCTAGTTAAGATAATTGAAAAGACGTAGGTATATAGTCCGCAGTTAAACTTTAGTAACGGGACGTAGGCGTATATGCGGGTTGAGTGTGTGCGTATCTACAAGAAACATAAGTTCTCACTGATGGCCATGTAATGTTTATAAAAGTATAGTAAAACCTTCAAGTGATCGTGAGTATCGCAGTAAACAAACTAAAGTTAATTTGAACTATTAAGTGCAAACGTTTAAATTAAACTTCCTGATTTGTAGTTTTTAATTGAAACCAGCATTGGTATGCGTTTAATTTACTCCCAAGAAACTAGGAATGTGCTAAGGGTCCTATTTGTGAGGAAGATGAAATTACACAAACTCCAAACATTATTGGAGTTCTGGAGTTTAATTTATCACTTACCTACTTTAGCAGAGGTTTCGTCTTTTGACAGCAGTAATATAGCGGAACCGCGCACAGCATAATGTGACAATTATCATGGTTCAATTTATATTTGTGATAACGCCCGCTTTATTGCAAGCTTTTTAAAATTATCACTTCTTCGGCCGCAAATATCGGTGGTTTTACCGAGATTCACTACATGCCAATTAAAATTAAAATTCATTTTTTTTTATGCAACTGAAGTGGCCCACAAGATGGCAGCACCCTATGGACGCTTGCAATAATAATATGGGCTAAGATCGGAAGCCTCATGTGCCAGTAATTTCACCGGAAACCATACCCTTCACACTGGAACACAGCAATGCGAGCATTACTACTTGGCGGCAGAAATAGGTATGGTGGTAGTCCTTCCCCGGACGAGCTCTATCACAGAGAACTCTACTACTCTTAAATAATTTTCTAAATAATTCTCTAAATATTTTTATTCAATAACATTCAAGAATCATTTTGAAACGTCAAAGGTGAATTTAAGCCAGTTCTATGCGCTCCATCCTAGAAGAATCTGTCAACTAAATCGGCTGGGATCCTAGCTTTTTTTTTTGATGATGCAATTGTCAGGCGTCCTCACTAGCTGTTTGTTCGTAAACCGCGATATGTTGGCCGCCATATTGAAAACTCTAGTTTAAGTAATCCCCTATGAGTTCTGAACTCACATCACTGAGCTGGCATTCGGGAAAAATGTGATCTCAGTTGTAAAAGCTTGCTTGAGAACGAGCTTTTAATTTCAATAGCTTATCTAGCTTGTAATCCTGTTTTGGGATAAGTAATGAGTTTTGCTTAGTAGTAGTAGTAGTAGTAGTAGATTAGAGCTCTGTGTGGGATAACTCATCTGGAAAGCAGTACCATAATTCCTACCAATATTCTTATTTCTGCGGAAACGAAAAGTACCTGCAAAGAGTGCAAAGTGTTATTAATTCGTTACAATTTACCAAATCAATATTTTGTTTAAATACGACAACTTATTTACAGTTCCCTGATTGAAGCCAGCCAAGTTAGCCAATTCGTCAGTCAGACAGACATAGTAACGCAATGATTGTAAGTAGATATACCTATATTTAGATGGTAGATTTTATACATCTCACAGGACCAACTAGATGTGAGACACGTGATGTATTTCGCTTCAAAAAAGGTGAACATATTGCGTAGGTAAGTGACATGGAGATATTCCGCTTCAAAAAGGTGACCATATTTTACCTGTCTTTGACCGGCATCAAAAAGGTTAATGGAATGTGTTTATAGGGTTGTCCACGAATAATTTGGGCTTTTATAAACTCCCTTGTGTAAGAAATGTTCGGAAAAGGGTGCGTAAAAAATATTTGATGGGACTCTATAGGATCTAAATTAAAATAGAAGTAGAGCTCATCCAGTCTAAAACTGCATCCACCTCCACCGCGCTTATAGATTTGAATGTGAAAACAATAGCAATTTTTGGAGTAGGCAGTGCAGTTTTAGACTGGTTTATCTCTAGCTACCTAATCTTGGCTTATAACTTTTCAAAGCTACATGAGGGCGCTTCAGAGTTATATAAAAGTTATAGAAAGATAGAGCGTATGCGGAAAGGTTGTAGGCACTCATTTCACAACTTACACACGTTTGGGGAAAAGAGATCTTGTGAAACAAGGATCACGTGGCATTGATCAAAAACCACGTGGCAGCGAATGTCTTTCACCATCAAAAGTCCTTTACTTAAGAGGCTGGCTACACAGACAAGACTAGGAGAAGGACGCGTCGTAGACAGTGCGTAGACTGACTTTTATAACATTATCATTTCATATATTATCTATACTAATACTACTCGTAATACTAATCAGATTATTATTAAATTGGTGCGGCTAATATAACACTGCGGCCATGCAGGCCTATTGTGTTGTCGCGTCGTGTGTTAGTGGGCGTTTACACTTCACCACGAAGCTCTGCCGATACTAAGAACTGGAGGATTTGCTTAGGGGTGATGTCTCTTAGCTCATATGGGCTGAGGATGCTTACCCAGATGTATGCTACGTCTTTGCATTAGTATACAAATCTATTCTAACCTCTCCTCTTTATAATACTAATATTTCAAGGAACAACGTATTTTTGTTGGTAACGAATTACTTAACTCAAAAACTACTGGTCCGATTTAAAAAATCTTTCACCATTAGAATGCTACAATATTTCTGAGTACGTACAGGCTAAATTTTATGTCTACCCGTGTATAGTCCGGACGAACCGCTATGCACGGGTATTTTAGCTATTTTATCTACTTAAAACTAAAATGTCTTTATTACTCGAGTTATACAAGCTAGTCAGAAACTTCAGACACATTCCGAAAACTCCGTGAACATACAGATTATCCCCAATTCACGATCAATAAATGTTTGTGCTAATAACGTCGTCGACCTTTTTGAGCGACGTTATTTTATCTAAATGCTATTGGTTTTGTGTCGAGGCTCTTAGAGTGGGTATCCACTGAAGCTTAGCGAAGAGATGTGTGCTCGTAAATGTCATTTTCTTTATGTAACACTAGTTGCGCCCCGCGGTGTTACCCTAGGTTTAACAGTTTTTTATCCCACGGGATGGTTCCGGGTGGGATAAAAAATAGCCTTTAAGCTATTTCAGACCATAATCTATGCCTGTGACCAATTTTATATAGATTTGTTCAGTTGCTTGGGCGTGACGCTCCCACAAACATACAAACATCCAAACTTTCCCCCTTGTAATGTTATTTAGATACTTAATCATGAAAAAGTCCCAACTAAGAAAATTTTGAAATTGTTAAAGAAAAATCTTGAAACGAAAAACGTATAATTTTCGATCCCAGGTGCTGTTTTGTAATGTAATGTTAGGTATCGTTAATTAGGTTATGATTTCACATCATCATGACAGCTTTCTAATGTTCCCACAGCTGGGACACTGGCCTACTTTCAAGCGTGAGTAATTGTGCCATAAACCATAACACACGAACACAATGTGATTGGTGTATGCATATAGAAAGAAAGAAAGAAAATACATTTATTCTGGACACAAACACAACAAACAGCGCTCAATGAATACACATTTATAATATACTTTGTAATATATACGTTTGTATTATTAAATTTCATAATGTAGGAAGATATACCATACTTTTGGTATTAACCTGGATACACTCTCTTACATAATTCAAGAAGGGGAATGTATACATTATAAATCCACCTCACTTTTAGACCTCTGAATCTGTCAGAGTAAGTAGAGTGGTACTCTCACAGATTAAGAGGTCTGTCTTATCTGTCTGAGGCCGTTATTCATCTCGTTGCTCTGTTACCTATTTATTTTTAGAACATGGCAGTAGGTAACTATACGTCGCTGAATTAAGTCGGTCAATACTCTGAGTGAGTTCTATTTCAAGAAACATTGAGTTTGTTTACGGAGATATTTCAATTAAGTGCTGAAACCTATTTGGAAAAAGAGGTTTTCCGGAATGAAAATAGTAAATATAGTTTACTACTAGTCGCTACTTCATACATTCTAATATAAAAATCCAATAGTGCCCGACCGTGTTCGAACCTACGACCTTAAGATCGGAAGAGATCACTACTAGAACACCAATGCTCTCAGATTATGGCAAGTGACAGCATAATAGGAAGATATCCAAACCAAAAGCAAAATGTTACGCTGTCTACAGGTTGGTTGGGTCAGTTGAAAGCCATGATCAAGATAACCCTTCTACAGTTCTACTGCACGTGCCACCTAAACGTCTGTGTAAAGTCTCTTCAGTCTCTTCTTATCTGGAAGATAATGCTTCCTAGCATTAAGTTCGCCTTTGTAGCACTGGTGTTATTAATGGTGGACTCGACCAAACTCGAATAGGCACTATTCTCGGAATAAATCGTAGTTACGAGTATTCGCGAGTAAACAGTTTGCTTGTACTTGAAAATAGGTAGTGCCCTTGAGCTTCGCTTAGCTCATCTTGGCAGGGGCGGTAGTGCCCCAGAAAGTGGCATAAAAATGTTCTCACCTCCTATAACCAGGCACCTCAGGACGAGGGTGTCTCCGTCGTGGTAAGGGCCTATCTTGTTCTCCACCTTGTTGTTCACCTCGTCCATGAAGAAAGGCGGACTTGGGAGCACTGGAACCAAAAATTTACCACCATTAAGCTGCATGCGTCTTGAACGTCGAATCGCCAAAAAATATTGACGGACATTTATAGCGATATCTAGCCCCAAACTAAACAAAGCTTATGTTATGGATTAGATAATTTCTTTTGTAAGGTAAATATTTTAAATACACCCAACTCAGAACAAATATTTCCACATCATGCAAAAATTTGCGTCTACGTAACACTCACTTGAAGAGAGACACTTTTATAATTGGGGATGTAGAAAAAACTGTATAAAAATAGCGTTCAAGCAATTTTTATTTTCATATTGATGAAAGTTAAATAAAATTGGGCAACAGAAAAAATACGAGTTCCTACGTTGTGTGTTTTCACATAGCTCACTAGGGAAAATAGGCTGTAAATAATAACATACAGGCTTCAGCGTTTCTTGGCAGTTATTTCATGGGTAAGGTAGTAGTACTAGCTTAATTATTGAATTACTTAGCTAGTTGCCTAAATTAGAAAAAAATGTTTCCAAAAATCTATTATTTTAAAATAAGCAAGCAAGTTACCTATCTATATTTTTAAAATAAATCGTATATTTACAATAAGTACCTACTTATTTATTTTCTATTAAAAAAAAAACAATTTTAATAATAATTAATTTTGTCAAGTAACCCGTTTTGTTTTATAAAAACGTCAACCACAAAAATGTTTTACACGGAGTGACGTAACACTTTTTGATTGGTGTTCACTGTCACGTGACTTATGGCTATTTTTTCCGAATTTCTTTCTTAAAAATATAAATCTTTAATTTTTATGATAATTAGTTTTGTGTTTTCATATCTACATAATCTTAATTAATATTAAGAAACTCTAATCCAACCGATTTATTTTTAGTGGACACAAGCCTATTCCCGTACGAGTTGTATCGCACTCTGCCTACTATTATAATAATATGTTACTACAGTTAGGTAACATAAAAATATATTCTCGAACACTTTTCGAACCTTTGAACCAGAGAGAATATAAGCACTACGTTTACTTTGAACTTTGAACTGCCAAGTCAAGTTGTCGCTCTACTCAACACACTCACCAAATGTTTGCTAAATGATTTAACCAACGGCCATGATGTCAGTTGTCGAGTCACGTCACTTGCATCTAGATGGGCGAACCCGGTAAACGTAACATGGGTATCGATAAAATCTGACAGCTATCGCCTGGCTGATAAACATCAGGGTACGTTACATGTTGGATAAAATCTGTACCAATTACATTAGGTATCTAGGTATCAAATCAGGGACTGGCGAAACCGGCTTTGTGGTTTGGTCTCTTATGAATCGTTGCCGGAACAGTAGATTCCCTATAATATAGCGGTGACCGCGTTTTTAGCCGACTTCAAAAATAAAGCAGGCTATCAACTCGACTGTTTTTTTTTGTATGTTTGTTACGCGATTTCTCCGTCAATTGTGAATTGATTTTGATGTTTTTTTTATTAGATAGTCCAGAGGTGGACCAATATAAATTTAATCAAACTGGTTCAGTAATTTAAAAAAATATCATACAAAAAGTGTCAAGAACTTTCTACATTCCTTCTCGTACACCTACAATCCATCGAAACATTTTTTTAGTTTAAAGTCAAATAACTATAGTTAAAAATTGATGACGTTAATAAATACTTAAATAAAAAAACAGACCTAACCAACACATAACACAGTCCTGTCTGTCTGACCCCACACCACAGCCCACACTAGTATTCACTGTGTCTTGGTCTCATAAAATAACGAGTACCATGAACCACACCACCCAGACCAACCCGGCTATCATGACACCCTATATAGAGTATACGGCGTAGACAAAGTTTACAACGACCTTGGACAATGACCTTAGAGACGCAATATGTGCGGATTCAATTCCCGCTGCAGGGAAGTAAACTCGTTTATGGTCTCACGCTTTAAACACTTGTTCTGGAGCGGGAATTGAACCCGCACCTGCCTCTCCTCTATATATTTTTTTATAACTCCGCTACGCTGTAGATGCTTAGATATTTTATGCAATGGTGCTCTTTGCTATATTCTCCTTTTGCGTCTACTTTGTATCTTCAGAACAAATAAATTAAAAACAAAGTTTTAATGTCTTCTTTTATCCTCAAAGAACTTTTATCTCGCATTATCAAGAGACTGCAAAGTACACAAACAACTCTAAATTCGACGATGCTACGACAAAAATACATCCCTAGGGTTTTGGTTTGGACGGATCAGTCTTTTTGTCCGGCTAAAAAGTAAGTAAGTTTGTACGAGTCAGTGGCCAGCTCTGTTGACTGAGTTAAGTACCTTCAAGCAGAGGAGGTAGGCTCCCTGTTGGAATCCGTCAGGCCTTACAACTTTGAGAAAGCCTTGAAGCAAGTTTGTCATTTTATTTAAGTTCGTGTAGCCAACTCTAGTGATGAAGCTAATAGGCCGCGTGAAGGCCTCTGTCTGTGAAAGTCTAATATAAGCATGAAACACCACTACAATCAGATTACAGTTAGAAAGATGATTGTAGCGTTTTTTTCGTAGCGTATTATGCCCATACGGTTTTCGGAACAATTCTTACACTATGTCGTAGCAGGCTGCTGAAGACACTTTAGTTGTCTGACCGACCTATAAATTCATGATAAATTCAGACACAGCTTCGAACGGAACTGTTGACTCCAAACTGACAACTCGCGACGACACGCACGTTTTGTATCACGCACGGCAGTGCAACTAGCCAAATTTATCGTGAAACGACATTGCAGCATAGGACATAACGTTGCAGTTCGTACACTAAAATATCGTATTTATACTATATCTCAGAAACTTTTAAAACAACAACTGTGTGTGTGACTTCTATAAAAGTACCAATCATACCAAATTTCCGCGAGATCTTTGCTACGCGGCGATTACTTGACATTGGCAAAATTGTCTAAATTGTCAGATGGCATCTAACTAAAATTATGAAAAAAAACTTGTTTCACGCGTTGCGTGTTGCCCCAAAATAATGTAAGCACTACGTTTAGTGTTGCCTCGAGGATGCTTCTACGAAACTATTAAAATCTTATTCCATATTTTGTGAAAATGTTTTATTTAATAAACTCATTTTATTAAATAAAAAGGGATATTTATATTCCACACCTATATAGATAATTGTATTATTGTACCTACCTAATTTTCTACTGTTATTTTACGATACTTTAGTTAAATTAAATAGTTATCTATCAGTGTTATCATAACTACTTAAATAGTACTTACCAAAGACAGATTTCTATAATGACCTCTGAGTACCTTTTTAGGAAAATAGAATAAAATAGAAAAATATTTATTTTCCGCCACACAATAAACATAAAAATAACAAAACAAATAAAAACTAAATTATTGTGACGAAAAAAGGCAGCGCTCAGCATGTGCTACAGATTTAAGGTGTCGTTCCAAAAGTCCAATTTTCATTAGGTACAATGCCTAACTTAGCTAGGTACTTAGTAACAAGCTGAAAGTTTGTTTATATTTCAATAAATTAGAAATAAATGGGTCTATAAATAAGTAAACAACAAGAAACGAACAATCGCTAATATATTAGTACTGCCGTACTGCCGCCCTTTGTCTGTTGGGTCCGCGTTGGGTCCCTAAGACTATTTTTTTGTAAGTTTTGTAACAAGTGCATTCTCATGTATCAAAGTGGTTATTCAAAGTCAAAGTCAAAAAAGGTAATCACAAGGATCACTTTGAAACGTCTTACCGTTGAAGTTTGCTTTCACCTCACTTCGTCTCATCGACAGTTGTACTTGCAATTAGGGCCTCTGTTTTAGTACTCTGTGATTTTAGTCTACAATTCCGTATAGGTCTCTCGGCGGATCTAGGCTTCCGTGAAGTTAGCCGTTTGTGATGCAGAAAGACAATTTAGTTAGAAAAAGCTCTATTGCGCATCAAAACGGCTAACTTCACGGAAGCCTAGATCCGCCGAGAGAATTATACCTTAATCAAAGAATTCGGCTTTTAATTTTTTTCTACAACTCTAGAGTACACACATTTTTACTAATGTTCTGTAATGATACGTCCATTCATCATCGCGGTAGGTGTTAATGTAGCGTGAGTAAACATCTGTCCCGCTGATATCCAAAGCTCTGATGTTTATAGAACGAGAGACAACGATCTATTCGGAAACGACATTCATCTCGTAGAAATAAGAATTGATAAGATCCAAAGAGTTTATATCGTCATGACGCCTTCTAAGTTCCCACAGGATACTAGTCTACTCATGCGAGAGTGGTCATAAGTCATTATCCATCGCGCGGACCTAATGCGGATTGATGGATGACACAGTCTTTCGAATTTTTTGTTTTTAGAGATACCCGTTTTTTTACGATTTTTTAACGTTTAGTTAGACCGTTCGGCGTTACGCACATAAGTTTCACGAATATAAAAATCGAATTAGTGCAAGACTGATTTCGAACCTAGGACCTTAGGATCAAAAGGCGAGGTCAATACCACTAGACCAGTGCTCTGTTCCAAAGAGTCTAACAGAAAATAAATTCTAAATTCTTGAAGGTTGTTATGCTAATGTCCGTCTCGCATTCATCTCCAAGTTCCATTTTCAAATTCAAATTTCAAAGTTGTATTTGAAGTCCACTTTCAGAGACCGCAAGCTCTGTGCCGCAAGCTCCTGGACTAAAGTTCCGGTAGCCAGGTGTAATTGTGTTAGTAACACATTAAACTCTGGAATTTCTGGAATAGTTTGAGTGTGGTCCGGAGCTTTGGAGTTTAAGCAGTTTTGCTCGATGAGCCAACGTTCTTGCTTTAAAGCAGCTTGCACAGAATAGGTTAATCTACGAGCATTAGAGATGAAACTCCTCCGTTTACTATGTTTGCGAAACCTTTTTTTTAATACCACCAAGCTTGCAATACTTGTTGGGTTACCGCAGCCTATAAAATATGTGCTTGCAACATTATCACATGCGCGTTGCCATGCCACCCTGTGACGTAGAGGTAACGGAACACAGGAATGCAAGCATCACTGCTTGGCGGCAGAAAAAGGTATGGAGGTGGTTCTTCCCGAGCTAAGACTAGATCACTAAGACCTCTCCTCAATTACATAATTTAGTAAGATAGTTGTATACCAAATAAAACACTTTCCAAAACAATGCAATCGTTCAATTTCGTTATTGCCTTGAGTCCAATGCGTTATCTTATTAACATAATAATCCTGCCACTTATGAGAAGTAAGTAGGTATATTGGGCAGTGCCCAATATATATTATAGGAATGGAACATATCATAAGTAGCAGTGAAAAATCATATGAAATAAGTTTTCATACGTCACACGAACAATTTAGGCCGTCAAAATGAAAATCATTGCCTGTGAAAAATCACATGTGAAATAGCAGTGACAAAATTAAATAATTCATCAAATGATAATGATTTAAAAGTAGCAGTCATTTCCATGCTACTGGGCATTCTATATCGAGTAGGTACCTATTATATGGCTCAGTCTACATCGATTATTCAGCTGTGGCGGAGGTAGCCACGACCACGCTAGTAGAATAGTTTCAAAGTTACTGAAATCGTTTTAATGATCATAGTTTTTTCAAGCTTCCGTACCCAGGCTCATTTAAAAACTTGGCCAGTTTTTACTCGACTACGATGAAGCTAAAAAAGGTTATGAGTTTAGAAGACCGTGTAGTACCTTAGCTTTAGCGAGATATGAATATATTACCTATGTTTGAACAGCACCGTACTATATACTATCGGTATATAGTACTCATTGGAGCGCTCGTGACGTAGCTGGCTAAGTTGTTCTTAACAGATCAACGAAGTTAAACACTGTTCCGCGGGGTCATCATTTGGATGGGTGACCGCCAGTAGCAATTTCAACTGAGCGCTCCCGTGCTTCGGAGGGCACGTTAAGCAGTCGGTCCCGGCTTTTTCAAAATTGTTAGGCCATGACAGAGGCCTTCGGGCGGCCTAGAAACTCTGTCACCAGATTTGGCCACTGACTCATACGAACTATAAGTATGTGTTTTTTATACTACTTACTACGATGGTCATTTAAACCAACCAACCCGCATTGAGTCCGCGTCATGAATCAAGACCCTCTTAGAAACACTCTCGCTTAAGAGTAGGCTAATAAGCAGAGAGAACTTTAGAAGAGTGAGGATGACACAATGAGTCATGATGAGGTGACCTAGTGTGATCGATATTATCTAGCTTTCCTACTTCGATAAGAATCAAATAAAATTATTTAATTGAGCCATCAAATGAAACGGCTTTGAAGTGTTTATTCTGAAATTGTATAACTTAGGTAGCTATTAATTAGAGTGCTTTAAAGTTTTCGTCGGGTTAAATAGTTTGTCGTGGTCAACTTTGCTGATGGAATTTACAGGTCGCTTGAAGGTATACTACATAGTAAATGGAACAAACTTTTAAGAGCTATGGAATTCAGACATAATAATATTTATATTATGATTCCGGAACTATTGTGTAAGCTATACAATTTTATTGTTGAATTCTGATTTTTATTTAACTAATTTCATTTTTATTTTGACATTGCGAGCGTGTGCTATTTTATTGTAGCAATTCTTTGTTAGTATACAATGTAATTCCAGAGTATTTTTTACTTACTTACTTATAATATTTTTTAATTTTATTATTATCAATAAATAACTCATCATCATCATGACAGCCTTCTAATGTTCCCACTGCTGGGACACTGGCCTACTCTCAGGCGAGAGTGATTAGGTCTTAATCCACCACGCGGACCCAATGCGGATTGGCGGATGGCACATGTCTTTCGAATTTTTAGTTCTTGGACATGCCGGTTTCCTCACGATGTTTTCCTTCACCGTATGAGAGCACTGGCATTGCGCACATAAATTTTTTTAACAGAAAAATCCATTGGTGCACGACCGGGTTTGAACCCACGACCTTCGGATCGGAAGGCGGGGTCACTACCACTAGACCACCGGTGCTCAAACTAAACTACCTATTGCTTAAAACTAAAGGTAAAGATCGTGATCGTGACAAAAGGCTATATTTTCAATTCGTGAAAGTCATAGTTTTGGTTTTTGGGACCGACTGCTTAACGTGCCCTTCGAGGCACGGGAGCACTCATACTCTCACTCTCACTCGGCTTTTAGATACACTAGTATCCATAATATATTTCTGAAAGTTCCTATTTATTTCCCTCTTGCAATTTAAATAGACCTTATCCAGAGCAGACAGCTGGTAAACGGTTAAATTCCCTACGTAAAATATCCAGGGACCCGCCTCGACAGGTCTCATCCCAAATGTCATAAACAGGAGCGTTACAAGTGATTGTTTAGGGGGGCCTGCGCCAATATGGAAAAAACTAGCAACAAAAAAAAGTAACAAATATAAACATAACAAAAACCCCTAAAACCAATAATGAAAGATTCGAAGAAGGAAAGATAATACTTCCCATTGGGTTGGTTCAAACAGAGTAGAAAAAAATAGCCCTTGATAAAATTGATTTTATCGAGAAGTAATGACTGCTAGCCTCATCTGACTCCACATTAGAATTCCCTGTAAAGCTAGCGACATCTGCGTAAGTTTTTGTTTAAATTTTGCGTCTAAATATTGTGAAGATATTACTTGTCACTTTGCCATTCTTCATCGCAGAGTAACAAAATATTAAGAGAAATCCTTCCATAATCAGAGTAATAAAGTTGTTTATCAGAGAAATCTATTCAGAAGAAAGAAAAAATAAAAATCAATTTATTTATGACGTTCTTAGTCAGATTTATCCTAGGGCCTGAGCCTCGACCACGAACATAACGTAGGTTTTGTTACCGATTAAGAATAAGAATACGATAAAATTTACCCAGATCAGCCCGGCTAGCGTGAGAACTTTAAACAACAGTATTCTTTTAGCCCCATGACCATTTATCCTGACTCCGTCCTCGACTATGAGGAATAACTTTTCATTCATGCTTCACATTTGCATAGTGTAATCTACTCCGATCTCATTTCAGATTCTGAGTTGACTATTTCAGTTTGTGTGGCTTCACTATGTTAGTGCTTCGTCCGAGTGGTTTGTCACACCTTTGGGACGAGAGGGAGGTCGCCATCACATAAATATAATGTAATTGCTGGGCATTCGGTTGAATTAACTGGACACCAGGGTTGGCCACTAGTTATACGGGCTTTGGTAGCTTTATAGGACTTTTCACAATGTCGCCGCCGATGAAGATACAAAAATAGGACATAGGCAGTCACAAACCTTGCTCAGATTCCACCATAAGAGTAGTAGAGTTCTCTGTGATAGAGCTCGTCCGGGGAAGGACTACCACCATACCTATTTCTGCCGCCAAGCAGTAATGCTCGCATTGCTGTGTTCCGGTGTGAAGGGTATGGTTTCCGGTGAAATTACTGGCACATGATGCTTTCGATCTTAGCGTCAAGGTGGCAACCCGCGAGTGATACTTCTTGTATTGCAAGCGTTCATAGGCTGCGGTAACTGCTTACCATCTTGTCGGCCGTGCGCTTGGTTGCCACTTCAGTTGTATAAAAAAAAACCTGGGTAAGCAATATTTCGCCTGGGTACGTGGCATCGTTTTACTATTCGTATTACGCTAATCACACTACGATAAATCGCTATGGTTTGACGGACAACTCTTGCGGACAAAAGCGATATATCGTGACAGTTTTCGTGGTTCCGCTTATGTCGGTGAATGCTCTGAACTTAGTTGACACCGGTATATATTGAACTACGATACAATGGCGCTTGTAGACCCTCTGTCCCTCTGATAGTAGGTCTATACTAGTGACTAAAATCAGCTGCAAAAATTTCTGACAACCAAGGTGGCGGTGGTGACGATTGTCAACCAAATACAGGACAAATTCCATGATCAGCAAATATTTGTTAAGGGTCTGGTTGAGCAATATCAAATCTGACTGTAACTGAAGAACTGTGTCGAAAATCGTTATGATCGCCACACACGCTACGAAAAATAGCTACAATCTCCGTTCGAAAGGTACCGTCTGATCGTAAACGTAGCGATTTATCGTAGCGTGTGTCCCATCCATTAAACATAAGGAAGGGTGAAGGGATCCGCTACATAGCGCGACAGCAAATACATATTTCTTACGGTATCAATAGGTCTACAAAATAGGTACTAAGTAGAAGAACCAAGGTCGCAAAGATATAGCTAATAGAATAAACAAGTTGAAGTGGCCAGTTAGGCAGGCTATATAGCTCGCAGAACCAATCGCTGATGGGGAACAAAGGTTCTGGAATGGTGACCGCGAATCTAAACTGTTCAGCTGCCGCGTATTCGGAAGTTTGGGGGTCTACGATCATCCGTTATACGAGTAGCATCCGTCAATGGATTTTCGTATGAAAATTAAAATAAACAAAAATATACATAATAATACATAATAAACAAAATAAACAAAACAATAAAAATAACAATAACATTAAGCAAAAAAAACTTGAACTTGAAATTTTTACAAGTTTCAAGTTCAAGTTTTTCAAGTCTTGCTTAAGTTGAAATTTATAGAAATACCATAAATTCTAAAACTTTATTTTAATTTTCATACGAAAACCAACTGACGAATGCTACTCGTGTAACGGATGATCGTAGTACAGTATAGAGGCCGAAATTAGTCGATTGCTAATGGCATTCATACTCTGAGTAGATGAGTACGAGTATTAGCACTTTGTGTGAATGCTAACCTTATTTATCAAACGCCTACGTGGCCTGCGTGCTTAGAATTGAACTGCGGGCGTGAGATTGTTGAGGCACGAATATCGAGTTGTGCTCAATAAGCACGAAGATGTAGAAGGATTTTGTAAAGGCACTGGGGTCGCAATATTTTTTAGGGTAGAAAACAAGGTGTTCCATAATGGTAGTAGATTATACCGTACCGTATGGACCTGGTGAACACTTCAGCATGAGTCTGTCTTGCCACCGTGTGTTAGGTATTAGTATTCTGCTACCAAGATATATTTCTTTTATGACAACAATTTTATTGACAAAACAATCAAATCGTTCGCCTGATGGCAGGCGCCGCGCCTAACGAACAGTTGGAGTGTTTCCAAAGCTTTTAGTTTTAAAATTCAGAGTGACACTGCACTGTGTTTGTTATATGCAAACACAGAAGTGCTTACTTCTGGTACTGCTTGTAATGTTTTCTATGTTAGTTATTTCATGTGTGTTCTAAATAGAAAGTGAAAATACGGACACATGAGACCTTCCATTTGTGTTTCAGGGTTTGAACGCACGTGTTGTATGTACCTACTTCTGGTAAAGCAAGCGTTTATAGGCTGCAATAACCACTTACCAACAGGTAGACATATAGCATAGGCACAGCAGCAGGTAAGTTTTGCTACATGTATATGTATAGTGGTATAAAATAAGTGTTCATTTTCTCACCAGCCAGACTTAAATGTTTTGCCACAATAATGGTAAAAGTTCTCACCAACAACAGTGAGGTTGATGCCCAAGTTCCTGGTGGGAGACAGGCGGAAGTCGACGCGGCAGTGGTACAGCGCCTGGTCTTCCTCCGAGAGTGCGGTGACGGTGAGCGAGCTGGGCCGGCTCCTGACGTCAGCTCGCAGCCTCGAGGAGGTGTTGAAGAACGGCTCTGACCATTCTCTGTCTGGGATCTCGTAGCTGCAATGAACAATGGGAATAAGGTTAAGTATCATACGAAAAAAGTTTTTTTTTAATGTCAGCAAGTGACATGACAATCAAGGCGCCCGCCTGATGTTAAGCACCATGCCTGACTTATATTACAGATGCAGTGCCACCCAAAGCTTAAAATTTTTAAGTGTTTGAGTGGCACTGCACTGAGCTTATCACCCCGAGATATTGTTGTTAAGTCTCTTTCGCCCAGAAATTTCACTTGCTACAGTGCCCTTCAAACCTAAATACAGTAATGCTTAGAGGTAGAATATCTGACACTGCGGTGGTACCCAACAAGACGGACTCTTATACGCATTGTTGATGCATTAGGTCAAACACACCAGACCTCAATCTACGGGGTGTCTACAATAATGTGTGAATAATTAAGAAACCTATGGGTACTGAAATTTGAAATGCGTACTCTAGGTAACTTAGCAAACTTAACACAAGCTTTACCTAAAGGTTTGTTTGAAACTTAGATACTTAACGCTACCCGATAACCTAACCACAAAGCGAGCAATGAAGTTGGTACTAGAAACTTACACAATCTAATTCTACTTGGGCTATAATGTATACCGGAATTTATGTTACTTCACAAAGTAGACCTGGACATCATCTTTAATACCAGTCCGGATGCTTTGATCCAATGTTACAGTTTTCATAAATCAAAGTTTAAATAATTTTGGTTGAATGTTTGAATAATATTATTGAATGTTTGAATAAGCTGATGTGTGCGGGTTGAATTGCCACATTATATGCAAAACTGCAACTTGTGTAGATCAGATATAGATTTGCTCAAATATTAGCGTTATCAATACAAACTTTAGAGTTGACTTTGTATGACAAAAATAAGCAAACATTTGATGCCAAGTGAAATGCCTGCATGATGTTGTTATTTTATAGTCATCACTTAAACTCGTATTAATCAACCCAATTAGATTCTAGGACGACGGCGCTGGCGCCGCCATAACCATAGGTAGTTAGCCTATCGTGAATTCGCAACTAATTCTACGCAGAGTCAGTCAAGCAAGTGTGATTTATGAATAGATAATGACTGGGGTGTTTGCATACTCGACGTGATTGACAAGGCAAGTGGAAAATTACTCAAGTAAAGTCATACAGGCTCGGTAAAAGTAGGTTAAAGTACTTACCTAATTGTAACAGCAGAAATAAAATACATAGCTATGTACCCTTACTGGGTACATAGCTATGTGTTGGCTGCTCTGATATTATTTAATATTACATAAGACCTGTGACATGTATTACCCTCATAATTATGATTAAATAAATGAAAAAAAAAAAAAAATGTGCCTAGGTAGTTTTCTGGTATAACATATTTTTTAGGGTTCCTCAGTAAGTAAGTTCGTATGAACGTTCGTTCGAAGCCTTTGTAATGGTCTGACAACTTTGAAAAAGCCGGGACCAACTTAACGGACAAGCTTAACGTGCCATCCGAAGCACGGAAGTGCTCAGTTGTAATTACTACTGGCGGTCACCCATCTAAACAGTGAAAGAGTCCTCAGGAAAAATAAAGGTGAGGAAATATAAATAAAGAAAAATGATCTAAGCGAGACAGACAGACAGCGAGAAGCGACTTTGTTTTATAATATGTAGAAATAGTATAACTACTAGTATAGCTAGCAATAGTTAATCTTTTTTTTCTAATAGGATTTTTTATCTGAGTTCGTACGTGGGTCGGTGCTACACCTAACTAAGTGCAAGACCATTAAAAATAATGGATATCCTTATAGCATTCCTAAAATAGTTTTTATGCTAACAACGTTGTTATAATCCAGCTAGTTTTACAACTCGCTTGCATAATTAAAGGCTATTGGACTTTCCGCTATATAGGTAGAGCTTTTTAAAAAACGGCAAACGTTGTATGACGACCATACTGTAAGTAGTAGGTAACCTTATTTCTGCCGCCAAGCAGTAATGCTCGCATTGCTGTGTTCCGGTGTGAAGGGTGTGGTATGGTTTCCAGTGAAATTACTGGCACATGAGGCTGTCGATCTTAGCCTCAAGGTGGCAACCCGCGAGTGATACCTCTGTTATTGCAAGCGTCCATAGGTTGCGGTAACCGCTTACCATCTTGTGGGTCGTACGCTTGGTTGCCACTTCAGTTGTATAAAAAAAAAAGGTAAGTACTGTACCGAACCCTACCTCAAGCGAGGAAAACTACCTCACCGTAAAAGCTAATAATGTATTAAAGTAATACAATAAAATAGTTGTAGAAATATCGTTGAAATGGCCACGTGATCGTCTAGTAGTAAAAGGTAGGACCTAACTTGTGTTCCGTATTAGTTACCTAAATTCTTTTTAAAAGTAAAAAGAAGTATTAGTAACCTAAATTCTTTTTAAAAGTAAAAAACTACTAGACGATCACGTGGCCATTTCAACGATATTTCTACAACTATTTTATTGTATTAATTTAATACATTATTAGCTTTTACGGTGAGGTAGTTTTCCTCGCTTGAGGTAGGGTTCGGTGATCAAGTCTTGTCTACTGCGTTACTTATTTTATAATTGTCTACTGCGTTACCTATTTTATAATTGCGTCTAATATTGTACCTAAATACAGGAATGTCTACTGTGTTACTTGCCTCGTATAAATATCAAGCTAAAGTCTAATACCGAACGTACGTCGAGATAACATACTTCAGGCTATCGTACCTCGGGCTATCGTACATCGGGCTAACATACCTTTTATATTATCAAGATGAATGAAGATGATGGTTATAAATAGAAACGGCTATAAGGGTCATAACATAATCCTTATAGGATCAGAGCACCGCCCCGCTCAGATCAATGGGCTCGTCTCCAAACTGGATACCCTCTTCCGTATCATGAAATATTATCGTGGACATCCTAGTGACTTGGATGCCCAGCAATAATTCTGGGAAACAGAAACTATATCTGTAAAACTCTACGAATTCCAACTTCAAGTCTGTCATGTATGTCTACAAGGGACAAGAGGGCATTTTCTTTTAGCAAGTCAAAGTCGGAGGTCCGTCAGTCTTTATTGCCTCTCCAGTAATCCTGCATCTAGAAATGCAACTTGGCACTTGGAGAGGTTTTTTCTAACTACCCTACCTAACTACCTGCCTACCTACCTACCTACATATCTATATAGGTTTATTAGAAAGTTTTGGAAGAATAATTTAGTTTAGAACTTTCCAGAATAGCTTAGTTTTCTGACAGTGAATATACCATAAAATCGGCGTTACTCAACCTTTGCAGATTGAACCAAATTCAGACATATAATTTGTATTGTTAATGTCGTGGTAACTCCGGTCAGGACTTCGAAGAGGTAGCTCACCATCCGTGAACAGGTCTGGGTATTGCTGGTGGGACTTAATCTGCCCAAAAGTCCGACGTAAGATATATCAAGCGAACTTAACGTAGCTCACCAGTTGTACATAGACTGGATTATGGTTACACCGGTCGAGACTTTAGTAAGGTAGCTCACCATCCGTGAACAGGTCTGGATATTGCTGGGTGGGACTTAATCTGCCCAAGTCTGACGTAGGATAAACCAAGTGAACTTACCTCGTTCACCAGCTGTACAGTCTGGGTATCGCCACTAGGACTAAATACGTCCAAAAGCTAAAGAAGAATATAATATTAGTAAAATTCAGCTCACTGTCTGCATTGGTCTAAAACAACACATTTAATATAATAAATTCAACATCAAGATCAATCCCAATCATTCCTTCAATTTAGGTAAATATTCACAACGTTATAAAAATAGCCCTTAGTAATTACTGGTTTTACTACTGATTTTAAATGTACAAATAAATAGTATTGAGATCAAATAAGCTAATATCGATAATTTCACTGAAACTACAACAATTCCGTATTCGGACTTTCTAGCTTACAAACTCCTCAAAGGGCACTGAATCGATTCACGCTTTTTGTATTTAAATCACAATTAGTCTACAGCTGATAATAATGCGTTTGAATCAAAGATTTTGAGATTTTTTATCCGATAATTTTCAATTTGTTATTTTTCTCGACCTGACCGCCTGCCTACCAGAATTCCCGTCTTTCTTTCTGACAACTTCCAACTTCTTAAAATACGATAGTTCTCTACAGCTGTCTAGTAATGAGTTTTGAATATAATGACAAATAAGATTTAAAATCTGTTTGTTTGAAAGCACTACTGATGTGTTTTGGAAATCTTAAACGCCCCAATAGTAAATGTTCAAAGACCTCCTAAACTATGTTTGTGAATAGAACAAAACTAGGCATAGGCTGTTTCGTTACAGTACTAATATCAATATCTAATCTGTTCCTTGGAAAAAATCTACAATATCGAATACCTATAGAAATTTCTAGTGACGCCTTCCAATAATTATACGTTAATCCGTTAGTAGCATTTAGTTAATTTTTCTACGAATAAGTGAACTGTCTGTTTCTGAACATTTAATGGACAAATAGTATTTTTAATGTTTGTTTAGTAAGTAGGGAATGAAACGGACAATATCGATTTCTCAAAAAAATTAAAGAAAATATTCATGTCATTTGGTTGTTGGCAGCACTGATGACTATAGACAAACCCACAATAATATTAGCTTCCAGCAGACATTAATGTTGTTTACTTTTTTGCATGTGTCTTCCACTCTTGGTTTGGAACATAAACTTGCAAACTGGTTTAAAATTCGAAAATAACGGCTAACATGATGGTGGTATTTGTAGTGATATGTTCCTAAAAATACGAGTACATGGAACGTAGAGTTATAATATTATCGATACTTATTATTTAAAATTTGGTTATAAATGTTAGAATTTGGTTATAAATGTTTTTAGGGTTAAATGCTTCGATTTTTGATCGAAGGTTAAATGGCATGAAACGGACAGGTGTCGTTGCGCTGAAACGGACGTCCATTTCAAAGGCATTGCCTAGAAAGAAATTTCAAAACCAACCCAGAAGATATTAGTTAGTCCTAATATCATTATGGAACATATTTGATGCCTTCTTATGTTGTTACCATATTGAAGACAAGCTATTATGTTTTCTATAAGGTGCTTTAAGGTTAAAAACTGTGTTATTATTGAATGTATTTTTTTTGTAATTGTTTAATCTCTGGATCTCAGTTTGTTTTGTACCAAAGTGTTTGATGAGTTATAGTGTGACCAAAAATAATTTGTGTACCTAAACTGTTGTGAAACTTTGTGTATTTATATAGCAAGTAGTATTGGTTTCTAGTCCGTTTTAAGACACTGTCCTATTCAATGCCTCTTGTGCCATGAATCGGACATTAGCGAGTTAATATTACAAAAATACATTTCATTTTCCCCAAAACATGATGTATTATTAGTAGTATAATACTTTTGGATTCCAAATGAACAGATAACGAGTTTCTAAGTTTTTAACTATTGTATGTAACCCCAAAGTTAAATGTCCGTTTCATAGCGTATCTCCCCTACAGGATCATTCATTATCAACCTGACAAACTTAAGGAATAGGTTCCACAGATAAAAAAAACATGTTGGTACCTTTTTTATATGCTTTTGAAAAGAATGGGTTTTTAGTGTGAGGTTTACTACCCCTAAACTTAGAATATTCTAAGCCCCTAAATATATAAGTCTTAGATTATTTAAAAGCATCTCACCTGTAGATAGGCAGGCTGTTCTTGTACCAGACGAGGATCATGAACTCGTCTTCCGAGTAGTCGGGCGTGGTGTCGCAGTATAGGCTCGTGCTGCCGCCTTCCAGAGCCTCTTTGTGGGATACGGGACCTGGGAAATAAATAAATAATAAAAATAATGCTGGACAATCCACACAGCGTTATCTAGCCCCAAGCTAAACAGAGCTTGTATTATGGGTACTAGATGACTGATTATTTTTTATAATGTATAGTAAATA
Source organism: Colostygia pectinataria (assembly GCA_951394395.1). Classification (NCBI taxonomy): domain Eukaryota; kingdom Metazoa; phylum Arthropoda; class Insecta; order Lepidoptera; family Geometridae; genus Colostygia; species Colostygia pectinataria. Next base: position 4,503,203 of record OX596365.1, on the reverse strand, counting down.
CCCAGAACACCCGAAACAAATATTTGCTGATCTTACAAACATTGGTCCCAAAGCGCGGGAATCGAACCCGCAACCTCCTGCGTTGCAGGCGGCCCGCCACGCCATATCGGTCGTCGTTATTTTTAGATTACTGATAATTATTTTTAGATAACTAAAGTGGTAACCAAGTTGGCTTATTGTGGGTTCGAACTCAGTCGTGCATCAATGGATTTTTCTATTCGAAAAATGTGCGTGCGCCATGCCAGTGCTCTCCATACGGTAAATAAAATAATGGTGAGGAAGGCATGTCCAAGAACAAAAAAAAATCGTAAGACATGTGGCATCCACCAATCCGCAATAGGTCCGCGTTATGGATTAAGGCCCAATCACTCGCTGAAGAGTAGGCCAGTGTCCCAGTGGGGACATTATGGCTGTCATAATAATGATGATGAAGCTCGGTTGCGATTTTTGTAGTTAAGTAAAGTCCTTACCGTCAGCTCCAGGTATGAAGGCGGAAGCGCAGGCGGAGATCAGCAAGAATACGTATACCGGTGCTGCAGAGCAACGCATCCTACGGCCCATCCATGCTCCCGCGCTGCGCTCCCATTGGTCGAGGAGCTCACGCGCTCTGCTATGATTGAAGCATTGAGGCCCGCTTCATGGAAATCATGACATCAGCTGATGAAGAAGGTCTGCAAATAATAAAACATCTAATTAGATAAAAATGTTTAGTTATGAATGACAATCAACGCATAGCCAAAGTTGTAGGGACCATCTATCAAGTCTAGAGGACCCATAGAAAAAATTACGTTTGATTAAACTTTATACGTTGCAGTGTAAAGTTGCAATCCGTTTCGTCCAGTACAAGCACGGAAAAAACAAAAGTCGACGAGCCAATCCGGGGCGCCGAGGTAATTTGTCTCCGTCAGCCCAAAACACACGATTTTCTACACGCGACACGACTAGAGTTTCAGGAATTTCTTTCTCAGTGCATTGTTATTCAGATTTTATAAACCCTGCTCAGGTTCAGTAGATGACCGCCGTTATAGCCGTTTATAACTAAACTTCTCAATTTTCGCAAAATGTTCCTAAATATTCACTTTATAAATATTAATAAACGTAAAACACAAATGATTGTTTTATTCTTATTACTTATGTACATAAATTGAATATTACAAAGAAAGATAAGTAAAGTAGGTACCTATTGGAATTAATAAAGTCACGAATTCCTTGTAACAGAACAGAACTTGTAAGAATAGGCAAGCCCACCTTTGTTTGTAAGGCAATTACAGATTAGGCGTATTTTTCGCGCGTGCAAAGGGCCCAGAGACTACCTACTCTTAATAGCGACAAACGATAATAGTGGCAAACTGTCACGATATAAGTATCACTTTTGTTCGCAAGAGTATAACCCAGCCACAGATGCCATAAACAAAGAAGTGAAGTGAAGTGAGCAATACCCCAGAGTACTAATATCTGTTCTGTGCCCCAGGCAGACGCTTCCCAATGAATACGCTCGTGCCGCAAGGAACACGCTCGACTCTTCGACAGGTGCTCGCGAATATGTTGCTGCTCGCGTTTAGTTATAAAACAGCGTGCATCGAACCTAGCGCCATGATATAATAATTATGTATCAATACGAGCTTTAAACGCGCGTAAAAAACATTCAGTCTGAAGACACCCTTAGGCTTCATGATCCTTAGGATAATTTGTTTCAAATTGGCTATCCTGATATCTGACTTGTTTTTTCTCAAGCCTTGCGACCTCCGTTGTGAATTAAGATCTTGCCTAATTTATGGAAGTATTTTATTGTTTTTAAATAAGGCCTGTATATATACATGCTTTAATAATATAAAATATAAAATTGCTAGCAAATAACTTAATTTTACGATGAGGGCTTATAACAAAAGAAACCCCAGAAAGAAAACCTTCACAGAAAACCTGAAAACCACCTTCACCCGACTATTAACTATCGGCATCAATGTTAGGCCAGATTTAGATTTAGCTAAAATCGACGCGTATTGCCGATAAGTAAGTTCGTATGAGTCAGTGTCCAACTCTGGTGACAGAGTTTAAGCCACCCGAAGGCCTGTCATGGCCTAACAACTGTACTGTCGGTAGCCGTGAGTAACAAGTAACATTCTATTGGCTGGATATTCCTTCGGATTCCGATCTGACGGCGAGCGTGGTATAGGGAATATTCATTTCAAATACAGTGTTTATTGCTCAGCGCGACCGATGTCAGCGTCACAGTGAAACTATTTAGGTACCTATATCTAATGCTAAAGTATGTAAAGATGTACGTTTGTGAATAGATATGTTTATTGTTTGTCAATTACGCCGTAACCACTGAACGGATTTGAATGATTCTTGGCACGTGTGTAGTAATTAGCCTATTGTAACATATAAGCTACTTTTAGCTCATAAGTTCGCCCCAATGAGGTTTATATGGGGTGTCAAAGTTTCTAAAAAAAACGCGAGTGAAACCGCGGTCAGAAACCAAATGGTTAATATTTTATCGAGTTATCCCTTATCAGCTACGAAGCGACCTCAGTTTCCACGAAATAAGGCTTGACAGGACTTTGGTCGCAATAAACCTACAATCAGGAACTTTGGCCTTGTTTATGGATTCACAAAGTATAAAGTAAGCAAGAAATAGCACTTTGAAGAATTTACGACTGTATTTATAGGGCTGGTAAGTGGTAACTGGTAATAAATCAGAATAAAGTTTGCAGTTGCGAAGACAAATTGAGCAGCAATTTTGAATTGTGCGGCATTAATCTGAGGCGGGTCTTTTTAGGTCAAAGCCTCATCGCAAGTGGCAGTGCCACCTTGCCGCTAAGAGTGCCACTGTGGAACTTGGAGGCAAGAGTCTCAGTGCTCAGATGACTCATTCTAGTGAACCAACACAAATACAGTTCGCCTGGTGTTATCCGTCTTAGTTGGTCCCACCGGCCGTGTCAGATATTCCGCCTCAAAAATTTGTGTGTGAGCATCACTGTGGAGCAATTTTTTTTTTTTTTTTATATACTACTAAAGTGGTAACCAAGCGTACGGCCCACTTGATGGTCAGCGGTTACCGTAGCCTATGTACGCATGCAACATTATAGATATCACTTGCGTGTTACCACCCTGAGACGTTAGATGGTAAGTCTCATGTGCCTGTAATTTCACCATGTGCATTTATGAATTTACATGTCAAAAGCTACCCTATAACCACTTCTCGAGGTGACGCAGTACAGTGCCACGCAGAACTTTAAATCTTAAAGCTTTGGGTGCCACAACGTGGTACTGTGGTGGTACTAAACATCAGGTGAACGACATGACCTGACCGGCGTCGACCGGCAATTAGTTTTTTTTTTGCTTTGGTTTATTCAGAAAATCTTTATAAAATGTACCTAAGTAAATAGTTAAGTAGAGAGACTCGTGTCGCAGTTAACTGCTGCTACTGCTACTCGTAGGCTACACTGAAAACCAGCGCTACAGACACATTAAGTTTGTAGCACATGCTGAGTGGCTCCCTTTTTTCGTCACAATAGTTTAGTTTTAATTTGTATTGTTTATTTTATGTTTATTGTGTGGTGCGAAATAAATATATTTCTATTTGTAGTTCTAATTGTTTAGTAGGACGTATGTATAGTACAGCCCTTCACATATTATGCCAACACTCGCATGGTTCAAGTTACTGCGCCCATGTGACTTTGATGGTATTAACGTTTAAGGTCATATTATACATCCTTGTATCGACGCGTCAAGGCAAATACGGTATTCGATGCAACACCATAGGTTTTTAACAGTGCCACTCGCCCGTGGATCGTGTCAAGCTATCTGAGGTTTTCCCTGGATACTACAGTATGGTGTTTATCAAAAAAGGAGTTTTGAAATATTTATTTGTATTACAAGCGTCCATAGGTTAGATACGGTACGGTAACAATTAACACCAGGTGGGCCGTATGCTTGTTTGCCACCTTTGTGGTATTAATAAAAAATGTGAGCCCAACAGCACATGTATAGTTCTCACAGCGGGTCTCGGTCGTCGTGAAATTAGCCGTTTCGATGCGCAATGGAGCTTTTTCAAACTAAATTGTCTTTGCGCATCACAAACGGCTAACTTCACGGAAGCCTAGATCCGCTGTGCGAACTATACCTACGGGTTCAGCGCTGCCGACCATTCAGTCTACAAGCAAACATTCCACTGTGCCTTTAAACGTGCCACCTGCTGTGCGGCCTTAGCATGTCCTTAATAAGTTAAATAAATTTACGTAGTAGGTATGTTCTGAAGTTCGTGAAATCTCAACATGCGTACTGTAAATATTTCAGTTCTGTGTCGCGTTTGTACAAGGTGTTCAAGAATTACTAGGTAATCGTTACCTTCGTTCGCATGGAAATTCAATATTACGTAAAAATCTTCCTCGTGAATTACTGTATCTATCTATTGTTAAAAGCCGCATTAGAAGCGACTTTTATACTATGTAGAGATTTTTCAAATAAATAAAAATTCGGGACACCTTTTATAGGTATAGTACACGATAAATAATTCGTATATCCCCAAAGGTATATAACAGTGACTTCATAGTTTACATATTCGCATTGCGAATCAATAAAAGCTGTATTGCCTAAATATCTACAACGCCTTAGCTCTCAATTGTTAAGGTTGATATTCCCGCAGTAAAATCGTAATCGATTTGTGTAGGTGTAATACTGGTATTTAGAAATGTTTTGATTATTTTATACCTTGCTACGACCGGACCACCATCATAGGTTTTGACCTCTTATGTGGTAGGTCAACGTGTTGTGCAAAATTGTGGTGCAAGAAAAAATGCCGTAGGTATACGTAAGCTCCCCCCCCCCCCCCATTAAAATTGACGTGTAATGTGATGATCAAAATAAACGAACTTTAATTTTATGTTCACCAATAATTGGTGGTTGATAAATTGGTGGACGTTAGCCTTTAATTCTGCCTATAATTTGTTTTATCTACACGTGTTTTGACAGTTTAGAGGTTATTTAGATACGCAAGGTATAAAATAATCAAAACATTTCTAAATACCAGTATTACACCTACACAAATCGATTACGATTTTACTGCGGGAATATCAACCTTAACAATTGAGAGCTAAGGCGTTGTAGATATTTAGGCAATACAGCTTTTATTGATTCGCAATGCGAATATGTAAACTATGAAGTCACTGTTAATTTATCTAATCCACAAACAGTCTAATAGCACCTAATAGGTAAAACCTAATAACATCTCTTTTTTACGTTTGGATGTTTTTTTATAGATTCAAATTTTAGTATCAAAAGCTTTGGCTTTTTCAAAGTTGTTATGCCATGACAGAGGCCTTATGGCGGCCTAAAAACTCTGTCATCAGAGTTGGCCACTGACTCATGTGAATTTGTTGACGCTCAGTTTCAATTTGAGGTACCGCGAACTGCACAGTTAGTGCACACAGTTTGTCCAATAACAATTTTTTTTCTGTTTCTCTGTAATCAATTAGATAAAACTATCAAATTTAGCTGGGGCACAAAATCCTGGGGCTACCACTATAACTGTTTGGTTTACGATGGCCTAGTTATATAGTTATTTTTGAATTGTATACTTGAACTGGACTTGGACTGTTTTACAAAAGCTCTAAGCACTTGATACTGTATCAATTTAAAATGTTACTGTATACAGATAAATAGATAAATAATAAACAAATAATGTTGGACAATCCACACAGCATCATCTAGCCCCAAGGTAAGCTGCTGTTAAGCAGAGCTGTGTTTATGGGTACTAGATGACTGATATATACTTAATACAATACAATACATAGATACCTAGATATTTTTTATTATATATAGGTAGAAAATACCCAGAACACCCGAGTTTCGTTATCCCCAGTCCCGTATTCACCCGGTCCGTTTTCACCCGAATTGGTTTAGATACGATCAGTCCGGGACAATTAATATTTGTAGATCTTACAAACATATGACCCGAGGCGGGAATCGAACCGGGAACCTCCGCGTCGCATCAGGCGGACCTGCGCCCTGCGATATCTCATAAACGTGAACCAACTATAAATATTAGTTAAAGCAGCGATGTTGTAATAAATATTTTGATGAATTGATAAAGCAGCACAAGAGCTAACCAAGAAACGGCCTTAGCACTGTCCATTAACAAAGTTACGGCTCTTTATCAAATGACACTGTACACTTTACAGAAATACCTTGTGACTCCTCAGTCCTGTCATCATTCCTCACCAAAGAACAAAGACATGCAATCGTAAATCCAGAACCTTTACAAAGTATAAAACAAAGTCGCTTTCTGCAGTCTGTGTCTCTGTATGTGTTCGTCCGGGGAAGAACTACCACCACACCTATTTCTGCCGCCAAGTAGTAATGCTCGCATTGCTGTGTTCCGGTTCGAAGGGTATGGTTTCCGGCGAAATTACTGGCACATGAGGCTTACGATCTATGGCTCAAGGTGGCAACCCGCGAATGATACCTCTGGTATTGCAAGCGTTCATAGGCTGCGGTAACCGCTTACCATCTTGTACGCTTGGTTGCCACTTCAGTTGTATAAAAAAAATAAAAAAATCTTTACGAAGTATAAAACAAAGTCGCTTTCTGCAGTCTGTCTCTGTGTGTGTGTGTACGCCTAGATATTTGAAACTACGATACGGATTGTGAGATTTTGTTAGTATCCTACATGATAGAGAAACATGGGGCATTATTATTATTATTATTATTATTTTTTATACAACTGAAGTGGCAACCAAGCGTACGGCCCACAAGATCGTAAGCGGTTACCGCAGCCTATGGACGCTTGCAATACCAGAGGTATCATTCGCGGGTTGCCACCTTGAGGCTAAGATCGAAAGCCTCATGTGCCAGTAATTTCACCGGAAACCATACCCTTCACACCGGAACACAGCAATGCGAGCATTACTGTTGGGCGGCAGAAATAGGTATGGTGGTAGTCCTTCCCCGGACGAGCTCTATCACGAAGAACTCTACTACTCTTATACGATTGTTATTGTTCTAAACACGTGCTCCCGACCGTCTAGCTCGCTCGGCCCCGACCGAATGAATCGAAGGCACGAGCACGAGCGAAGCAACTCGATGACGCGTCCTACACATACATTTAATCGACAAACGCCACAGATATCAATGAATATAGATAGATAAAGTGATTTAAGAAAAATGATTCTCAGCATAGTTTAAGTACCCGTGCTAAGCCGGGGCACTAGTAAATTAAAAATGCGATTTCTGCGTATGTGTTACTTCTTCATGCTCAAACGGCTGGTCAAATTGGAATGAAACTTGAATTAGAATAGTTCGTGACCTGAAATAATACAAGACCCGGGAAAACTGACGGTGTTGTGGAAAAGCATAAAATATGCATGACTGCTGGGCGCTAATAGGTAATTATAAAGTAATCTATTTCACCCATTCTAATCCACTGACCAAATTAACTGATTAATTTACCAATTTTGTTACAGAGTAATTCTATCACTGGATCAGTTACAATAAAACCATTTATTAATTAACCATTTATTCAGTTACTTATGTGTAATATCATGGCATTGATAATAAATTATGTTTGATGGTTTCGACACAATATTCTTTGATTGGAATCGTTTGATTATTCTTCTAAATCTACATAAAATAATATCGTTGTGAACTTACAATCAAATCACAGACACACAGTAGGTAAGTCCTAGAGATCTGTGTGTTTCTTTCAATGTTTAATAGTGTAGGCGCAACAAAGAATAGTCACAAAAAAATCGGGGCAGACAAAAGCTTTACTATGTTATGCATGTTATGTTATTGCATGTACATTTTGGTAGACGATAATAACTTTTCAACCTTTGACTATATATTTGTTTTCAACGACCGATGGCGTGTGTGTGACATGTTTTAGCGATGGTTATTTACATAGCAGGGTGTTTGGCTATAAAAGTGGGCCAAAAATGACATCAAGACTTAGAATAAACTCATTAAGTATCCTTGACAACTACTAAAACACTACACAAGAGTATGAAGATAAATAATAGATTTTCAAAAACCCTTCAACCTTAGAATTGTGTATAAAGGTGTTACAAAAGACACCAAAGCAAACAAGGTTGCCAACGATGATGTGATTACGATCGGACAGGTTACTGTAATTGCGTGGAAATGCCAAGGCGAAGAGGCCATGGGTCACCAGAGCTCCAATTGCCGAGTAGGGCTTTCCAACGAACGGCTTTTCTAATATTTGACCGGATAAGGCCGGCAATTTAATCACTGTCCTGTCAGGTTTATCGAAAGCTTCATCATTAAGCTATAAAAGTAAGCAATTATTAAGTAATTAAGCCATGACAGAGCCCTTCAGGCGGCCTAAAAACTCTGTTACCCAGAGTTAGCCACACTCATACGAACTTATATCATCAATGCTATAAGCAATGTTCCATAAGATCATGATTAAGATGGGTGGCAATTTAATCTTATTGCTCAGACCGACATAAACTTCGTCATTAGAGTTGGCTGACTCATACGTCATACCAATCAGATTAAATTATTACTCAATAACAATACGCTGATTGATTGATTGCTCAACCAACAATTTATCTTACGGTGTAAGTAATGGTGGTCACATTCTCCACATCAATGGCTAAACTGCTATGCTCTGCTTTTAGGTTTTTCTGTGGGGATAGATATTTTTTGTTTCAGATGCACTATTTTTAAACTGTCAAATCGCTGAATAATGAAAACTCATTGTAATTTTATCAATTTTAACAATAAAAGAATAAAAGAAGTATAAATCCGACCACTTTAAAAAACCGGATGATTCACTAGTGATCTCTAGATCCAAAATCACTTTGTGGTTTCTACATTCCTTTGTACTTCCAGGTAATCAGCGATTATGATTATTTTTGATTACAATCTGACGTGATCCGAGGATGCGAAAATGGAATAATAAATTGTAAAAAATCTACATAGGGAAATGAATTTGCGGTCAGAAGGAAATTGATTTTGAAATTCAAATGCAATATTTTTCGAATGATCATTTGAATTTTGGGTAATATGTTTAGGATATTACCTGTGGCTGGGGATTAGAAGACTATAGGAACTGTTGTGTTGTCTGTGGCTTCAGGAAGCGATTGGGGTAAACACGTCCTCTGTTATAAATGGATGCAATTTATCTAAAGTGGGATGTAACAAATGCTGATCGCGGCATTAGGAAAGAAAATGCTTATCTATCTCGTATCGAAGAGGAAATTACTTGGGCAAGTACCTTTTACATTAAATAATTAGGAGAGACAGTAATAAATCATTATTTTTACTGGTGAACTATACATATTTGCGAAAGTAAAAAAAATCATATAGGTATAAAAAGATTATGTAGAACGAGAAAATTAGGTAGGTAGTACTTTGAAGAATTTTTCATGAAAAAAGGCACGGACAAATTATAGGTATATTACTAGGAAAAAATAATCATAATATCAGTTTACAATAATGACCTGACCATTAAATACATTTAATCTTTAACACTTAGATAATATAAACAAATTCGGCAGGAAAAAAACTCAATAAAATAATCATGTTTTTAAATCTCTTAATTCAATCGAATCTCGGCACGTGACCGAGCCAAACCGTCGTAAAGGTCGTGTTTATCTGGAACCATGATTTATCAGTACCTGCTATATAGTACCTATAGTATATATACCTACGAGTACCTGCCTACAGTCGTGTTCACAAAGCTTATATAAAATAAAGTTAAAATTAGTTAAAACAGTCAATAAAGAGCTCAGTTGTAACTCTGTGGTTGTAATCAAATCTTCTATTTGATTACACTTCCCATCTATAACAATTAGTTTAAAAAAATTAGCCTTATTCATAACATAACCTCGGTCAGCTAATGTGACTTTCTTCTTCTTCTTTCTTTTAATAATATGACTTTCAAACCTGTCATCGGTTGTTCATTGACATATGAATGACAAGGAAATACAATCAACATAACTGGCAGCTAAAATAACAGTTTCTTTTAGTACTAACAGCAGCTAACTAACGCAACAGACCACACAGCGACCCAAGATAAGCTCGGTTTATAAACGCGACTGTAGTACCTATAACGTAGGTACTCGATTTACTGAATACCATGAGAATTCGGTGCATGAGTTACAAGACAATTTAACTTGGCAGATGCCAGATGAGTCTAGTGGATATTTTTATAACGAAGATAAATTGAAAATCCTACTTATTAGGCAGCTTAAGTACCTACTTTTATGATGGTGATAAAATCATAAATTTGATTAACGTTTAAAAAACTTTTATAGTTCAAGGATCACTTTGTGTTTTTACTTTATGATCAAATACTTAGGTATTTTGTTAAACAATATAAACTAAAATAGTTTTTATGTCGACAAAACAATAAAATTAAATCAAATGTATTGTTATTTCAAAACGAGCGTGCCTTTTACTATTGGCTTTACATGGCTTTAATTTATTAGAACATTGTCAAAGAAAAAAAATTCATTTTTTTTTTAAATAGAAATATAGGACGACCTAAGCTCCCACTCGATGGACCGATGACAGTCAGTAGATGGTGAAGTTTTAAGATCGGTATTCAAGGCGGTTTTTTGAGGGAGGCCTATATCCAGCAGTGTAGGTCTATTATTGGCTGATAATTAGGATGATGATGTTTCTAAAGCAGTCATTTAAATCACAGAATTTAAATCAACACTCTAGCTAATGGCTGTCATGTAGTAGTAATTCTACGGAAGGAAATAGGGCAAAACACCCCCACGCTTTATACAGTCAGGCAAAAACAAGAGTTAGTTAGCCCAAACGCAGTCCATGATTCACTACGCCGACCTCTCCATAAATATCTGGTACTGTTGCTATCATAAACCAAATTCACGTAGAAATAAAAATCAAATTAAAAACCTGATGGTAGGATATAAATATTGGATAGGGAAGTATCTGATGGATTCTCTTCATGCAATGCTAAATAAAAATAGGAATAGTTCAGAGGTCGTAACCGGAATAATGCTTTTATCAATCGTAAGTGGCAGCTGTCAATCAATTTGTATCGGATTTTTGTAGTTCATTTTACGCAAAAAACTGTAAAAAACACCATCTTTAAATTGAAACATGACGTTTACGATTCTGTAAAGCATTCTTCCAGATACGGATTCAGATGTAGCGCATTTTTGACACTTTGACACTTTCCCGCCTTTTCCACGCGTAACCTCGTTTCACACACCGCGCCCTTGTAAATTCTCAAAGAGACATAGACAATACGTCTTAGAAACATGTTTTTATTTGCTATTTAAACACACACATATAGACAAAACGAAAAAAAGAAAGAAAATGTGTATGTAACAATAATATCCAGCTGTCATGTATTTGTGTGCCACAACAGCAAAAAGGCTTCGACTCAGCATTGTCAGTAAGAGGTAGCTAGGCGCTGGTATTCCTTCTTTGTTCTTCCTCTATTCTGTAGAGTGTCTGGAGTTATGGTTTGCTTAAAGTAAAGCTCTTTATGATAGAGCTCTACTGTTTCGGCAGCTAAGTAATAACATCATTGCTTTATTTTATGCGTATTGGCTACAGTCCTAACTTTGTTGTAGCCTTATTCGAGCGCAAAGCTATTTTGATGGCGACTGTACTATAAATATCTGGTAAAATGTAGCGCAACATACCACCTCGCTGGTAAAACACAGACACGCGAGCCACCAACAAATATCTAACAATAGAGAGTTATGTATTGGATAGGTTGTAACTTTCGGGTGGTGACTTTTTAGCTTAGGCAGAAATGCATCTGCATTTCTCGGTTTCCGTATTTCTAGGCAAAACAAATAACTCAGAAGATTTTTGCGGATTTACAGAGGAACGGGGCGTGGTGGGAAAAAACAAAGGGCTCTGAAATGTAACCACTTTTAATCCTTAGGATACTTAGATTATTTTACTAAAAAATTCCTACATTATTTTATTAAAAAAAAACAAAACTGCATTCAAATTCTAAAATTCGTTTGCCTCACCCGGGAATCGAACCAGCTAAACACTCAAGACGAGGCGTTCTGACTTCCTCCAAAAATGGGGCAAAAAAGAAGCTACTGGATCTCCACCTTATGATAATAGATTTGAAAGTCAGTAACTTTAAATAAAAATATCATAGTATTATCATTGCTAAAACCTAAATATTATAAAAATTTGGTAAAAATCTGATAAAGATCTTAGGCATGATGAGCAGATCAGCTCCTCAAAATGTAGTAAACTGCCCTTTTGAAAAACTTTCCTCACTAACCCTTCCGTTCGCAGAAGTACTAATTTATTATGATCCATTACACACCGGATCAAACAAGAAAGACGTAAAACAAAGGATCAAGGAATTTAAAAAGCACTGGATCTGACTGGAACTAGGTTTTGAAACTTTATTTCTTATAAGTAGGTAGTATTCGTAGGATAGGGTATACATACCTATTAGGTATGTACCTACGTAGTGTATGTGGTTATAATGGAAGGTTTTTTATAATATTAGAGGGATTTTATCGCGTTACCTTTTTATTTCTCCCGACGTTTCGGTTGTGTTGCAACAACCGTGGTCGCGGGCGGATTCAAAAAAAGTCTATAATGGCAGGTTTTCCGAGTTGCCAGCATGTAGGTCACTCCCCTGCCACTTCATTCATTAAACTATTATGTATAATTAATTATTTACTGGACCAAAATAAAGTGTGTAGGTACATAATTACATTAGTAAATATATTATACTACATTTTATTAACCATCACCAGAATTAATCACCTCCATCATCAGTAAGTTATTGCTTGGTTAAGTGACTTACCAAGCGATAACTCACTGCCTTTGGAAGTCAACTTTTTTTGTGTTTTATGACTACTTCTACTTGTTTATTACTACTACTACTAATTACTTCCATAGATTTTTAATCTTTACCTAATCTGTTATAATTGTTATCATTAATATTTTATATTATTGAATCATTTAATTATTATTATTTTCCGTTAGTACCTACCCACTAATAAGTGACTTAAGTTATAATTATGTTTAATTATTGTAATTGGGATAAATCCTGTTTTAATTAAAGTAACAGCGATTTCGCGTTAATTAATTCATATATAAGTTATGCCATTCAATATAAAATAGGTACTTTTGCATAAGAAATGGGAGATCAGATATAAACAGTTGGTAAGGGCTCAATCAATCAGCTTTGTTTCTCATTAGTAGGTACAAAGCATTCAAAAAGTAACAGAGTAGGGTCCTTATTCATAATCATACTACCCGTAAAAAACTCTGAGCTAATGTACCTATCAAATCTCAAAAAATCACTCGCAAGAAGAAGTTCGAGCTATTTGGTTCCTTTGCTGAAAACTCAATGGCTGAACAAGATCATCATCATCATCATCATGACAGCCTTCTAATGTTCCCACTGCTGGGACACTGGCCTACTCTCAGGCGAGAGTGATTGGGTCTTAATCCACCACGCGGACCCAATGCGGATTGGTGGATGGCACATGTCTTTCGAATTTTCAGTTCTTGGACATGCCGGTTTCCTCACGATGTTTTCCATCACCGTATGAGAGCACTGGCATTGCGCACATACATTTTTCGAACAGAAAAATTCATTGGTGCACGGGGTTGGACCCACGACCTTAGGATCGGAAGGCGGGGTCACTACCACTAGACCACCGGTGTTCTCACTGAACAAGATCGCCATCATAATAATATCCTTCCGACCTTTGCGAATGTTGTACAAACTTAAATAGACCCGTACGTGTTCGGTAATTTTGTTTACTCACTGAAATTGTAGGCACACGGCCTCCAGCTCAAAGATGCGTGGACACGGCGCATGTAGCCCGCGCAGTGGCCCAAGTCGCTAAAGGTACAAGAGCTAAGAAAAGTATGCAGATTCAGTAGCAAAGTCAGTGCTGACCCGCTACTGACCTAATGTAAACGTGTCGGGTCAGTACTGACCCTTTGTAAACAGAGAAAGTCAGTTCTCAAAGTCAGCACTGACTTCATTTGGAGTCTGTCACCGACCCAATGTAAATAGCACTATGTGACGGACACTGGCTGGCCAGGGGCCTTACTTACTTACTTGAACGCAATCGGTATTGGACAAGTATTGGTACATTACGTACTTTTGACATCAAACCTAGTGCCAAATTCAACCTTGTTTTCATAAGAAAAAAAAATTATAGCAGTACATTGAAATTGGATTTCAATTTACTGTAATCAACTTATACGATGCACGATCGTGTTAAAGCGCACTCCAATCTTGAACGTGCGAGGGTCACTTGCGCCGTAGAAAAGCACCATTATTAAAGTTGCTAGCTTGTTAATTTAATGAAGAACACCTATGGTTTCAATATTTAAACATAATAAAATTATTTCATCTTACTTGTCAGAGTCTAAGTAATCATGTCTAGGTAAATTAATTATTATATTACTAATATTGTTAGTATATTACCTACCTACTATATTATTGGATAGAGCCTACATATTTGAGCCTTTTGGAGTGGAGACCCTGGGTCCGTGGGGTACCGGGGCTCACCGCGTTTTCAAAATTCTTTCCGGGCGTCTGGTCGAAGCGACGCGTGATCCAAAGGCTGGTTCATATCTGGCTCAACGTATCAGCATTGCCATTCAACGTGGCAATGCAGCCAGCATGTTGGGAACGCTTCCGTCTGGTAGTGATTTGGATCAGTTGAGCTATCTATAGGTCGTTTGTAACGGTCTTTAGATGGCTCAACTGTTTCATATGTATTTTGTATATTTTGTAATGTAGTGTAATTATGTACATATTTTTTTTTGTTCTATATTATGGTTTAGTAATTCACATTATTTAAATACACTATCCTCGAAAAGGAACACGGTTATGCGAGCATTGCATGCATTGCAATTATTTGAAGGTAATAAAGGTAATGGAAACCTTTGTCCCGCAGCTGGGATCGAACCCGCTACCTCTCGTTTCTCAAGCGGGTACTTGCTTACCGCCGCCGCCGAGGTTTCATAGCCTTCAAAGAAGACATTTCTTATTTGCTTTTCTTATATCCTTCGATAGCATTACAAAGGTTCATAAACAGATAAATCAACATAAACATACGGTCAATAAGGCCACACATAGTGAGAGGATACACGAGAGACTTGTGATCGAACCAACTGTCAGAGAGCAGGAAGCTGCAACGTTAGCAAGCAGAACCAACTTTACTTGTTTGCTAACGTTGCAACGTTTGTCGTTGTGTTCACTTCCAACTCTAGTTCAGTTCTTATCGAGTTTCGCTTTAATAACACTGTTGACTGAACAATATTATTATTATATTGATCGTTGGCTTTAGCTCAAACGTATAGAATTTTTGTACTTCATTTTATGCAATAAAGAAAAAGGTGCTGGAAAAAATTACATACAAATTGTCAGCTGGACGATACGTTAACGTTGTCAAAAGCATTATTCCGATACGGTCTCTTGTATTGCTTACTTGCTTGTCGAAACACTGGTTAATAGCTTTTGCATAACTTGTACAACATGTATAACATTGGCTCATTCGCACGGGACATGACTGATTCGTGTGAACTTTAACTATTACTTTTACCATTTTGAAAAGCATTGCTTCAAAAAAGTCATACGAATCGTGCAATATTGCAAATAAAAACGAATAACATAAATTTTATAACATAAAAAGTGAATAAGCTGTCAAACTGTCAAAACATCCTGTGGTATTAAAAACCATACAAAACATCAACGACAACGACAACGACAACTACCAGACATGGCGAATAAGAGTTCCTTGTAGGACTTAGGAACTAAATAATAATGCTTGTTACCAACCTCTGTGTTACAAGGCCCTTTTCAGGGCCACCATAGCTCCAATTTGTCGACATAAAACTAAATAATTAACATTCAACGGCTTCATACCTGATTGTTATCAGAGAAACTTTGAGTAACTAGGTAGTTACCACGGCCACCACGCCTGGTCAGACCCAGAACACATTCGTAAAGATCATTGGAACCTTTTTTTCTATAGGGAGAATCAAACCCACTTCTTGCATTTCTTCCAACCACCATAATATAGTAAATATTAATAATAAAACAGTATAACCAACTTCAAGTCATGAACCATGTACTTTCAAACTTAAACTAAAAAAATATTACGATGGATTGTGGAGGAGATACGAGAGAATGTATTAAGAGTAGTAGAGTTCTCTGTGATAGAGCTCGTCCGGGGAAGGACTACCACCATACCTATTTCTGCCGCCAAGCAGTAATGCTCGCATTGCTGTGTTCCGGTGTGAAGGGTATGGTTTCCGGTGAAATTACTGGCACATGAGGCTTTCGATCTTAGCCTCAAGGTGGCAACCCGCGAGTGATACCTCTGGTATTGCAAGCGTCCATAGGCTGCGGTAACCGCTTACCATCTTGTGGGCCGTACGCTTGGTTGCCACTTCAGTTGTATAAAAAAAAAAAAAAAAAAAAATGTAGTTATTGACACGTTTTATATGATTTTTGCAAAAAGCGCTGAACTAATTTCGATAAAATGTAGGTATGTGGGACGACCTCTGAAGTATTACATGTATAACTAACAAAAAAATAATCGTAAAATCAATTCATAATAATTGGCGGAGAAATTGCGTAACAAACATAAAAAATAAAAACGTTGTCAGTCGAATTGGTAACTTCCTCCTTTTTTAAAATAGGTTAAAAAACCAATGTAATCAACGTGCATAAAAGTAGCACAAGCAACTAGACGCTTGGAAAACAATTGCTCATGAACGCTTAGAAAAATAAATTAATAACGAAACCGAAGCTCTTGGCTCTATAAACTTTGGTTGTTATTTATAATGACTGCAATTAATTTTTCCCCTCAAAACCAACAACTTCAGCTGTTTGGTCGTTAGTCTGTCCCGCGTATTTGTGGCCACAGATGGAGATATGATAAAACAAATAACTGATGTCTGTCCGTAAATATTCCTTACCAACAATAGAGCTGTTTCATGCGAGGATATCAAGCGAGTTGGGAAAATCTGACACGTTTTCTGTTAAAAATATTTCATCAAATTGTTTGACAGAATATAATGTCCGGCACGAAAGTAAAGTCTCACTCAACACGCGATCTCTACCGCCCACCTATGCCCCTTTACACTGACATTTTGGCAAACAAATTTCAGTTTAATCTAATTTTAATAAATTTTAACAATAGTTCTAAGAGCTTGTTGTTAGGCCCATGAGCTGATGTTTTAAGTAGTAAATAACTCTTTGTGGTAGAGGACTATTTATCATAAAAAGACTCACGATAAATATATCCATATTGTTATAAAACCTACTAGTAGTGCTTCACGTTTACTTATACTAGCAAATCCTAATCAGAACGTTTAAAAATATAGTTAATTTCGCATAAAAAATATCTGGTTAGTTAATTAGAACCAACGAAGTAGGTTTGAAGATACTCCACGTCTGTGTAAATAATAAATTAGAAAATATTAACTCAGTTTATTATACTAAGGATTTTCTATTTTCATCCATGAGAGAAAAGGTTATATTCAGGTTTTACTCGGGGAAAATAATAATGTTTTAATTCAAAACATTTTCAAACATATTCAGCGCATTATTAATAAATTAAGGTGCATTCACATAATACTGTAAGTTGCACGGAATCCGAGCTCCGGCACCGCTGGTGTATTCGTGAAATTATTACCGCAACATTGCAGAAATTACAGCAACATTGCGGGAATTAAATTCGCGAAACCCGTACGCTATTACTGTCTAATAGGAGTGCACCTTTATAATGTCATATTTTGTAAATAATAATATCTCGGGTTAGTTTTGGTTTACTAAAGCTTTGGTTCATAACGACGACGAAAACTGTGATCATAAAATATGTAATAGCTCTGTTAGTCTCCATCTCTCTCCCTATTTATCCCACATGGTGGTGGGGTCAGCCTTCCTACAACTCTTCTTCTACATCGTTCTATCCTCGACATCTTCGTCCGAATAATAATAATAATAGCTGTGTTACTATCATTTTTATTTTGTGTTTGTGTATTACGGTGTACATAATGTAAATATTTGTACGTTGTACAACAAATGGCTGAATACGTTAAGCACCTTAGTAATTATATTTTAACAACTGTTATGTATACATCTACCATATTCACTGCAAGTAAATATCATTATCTTTATCTTTAAAAAAAATGTTTATTAACTGTGTTTTCTTACGTAGCTTTACTTTTTTTGTGTGGCGCAGCGGGCGCAGGTCCGCCTGCGACGCGGAGGTTGCGGGTTCGATTCCCGCCTCGGGTCAAATGTTTGTACGATCTACAAATATTTGTTCCGGGTGTTCTGGGTGTTTTCTATATATAATAAAAAATATATATCTATGTATTGTATTGTATTAAATATATATCAGTCATCTAGTCTCCATAACACAGCTCTGTTTAACAGCAGCTTACCTGGGGCTAGATGATGCTGTGTGAATTGTCCAGCATTATTTATTTATTTATTTATTATTTATTTATTTTACAGAAATGTTCTTTGTTTTGTTTTATACACGAATTCTTATTATTATTCTTGCACAACCATCAGTTATAAGAATAACTGTCTGGATTTACTGGATGATATTGACATATGCATTGATTAACTATTAAATTCTCCACTCACAACATTAATAGTCTGGCCCGACTCTACACTGAAATTCTGTGTCGGGTCAAAAACTCAATCAAAAAATTATCTTAAAAAAAAACAGTGCTGCCAGCATAATTATCTCGGTTTTCGTAAAGTTAATAGCCGTATCGAAGCGCAATGGAGCTTTTTCGTACTAAATTGTCTTTGGCGAAAACATATTGGTGTATAGTTATGTATGTTGTTTAATATTTAGTTTTTTTACACTGTTTTTTTCGGAAAAAAATCAACTAATTTCACCGGACTTCACGACAGCCGACATCCGCTGGCAGTATTATACCATGTTAAATAAAACACCAAGAAGTATTTACTGTGTTATTTTATAAACTTCTTGTAAAACACACACAGCCTCTCGCTTCTGAACCGGGCCCTCCAACGAGATCGCCAAATTATGGTGTCTATAGTACTTCTATCTATCTATTTATCTACAATTATAATTTAGTGGAATAAGTATCGAAACAGCTAATTTCGTGAAATTAGCTGTTTCGATGCGCAATGGAGCTTTTTCAAACTAAATTGTCTTTGCGCATCACAAACGGCTAACTTCACGGAAGCCTAGATCCGCTGTGCGAACTATACATACCTACTACACTAAAGCCTCAGAATAATAATAAACACAATAAAGTACACTCAGAATAATAATAAACCGTCTATTCTAATTTTCACGCTAGTTGCTTGACATCACGTGACGTCACAGTCAAACATTATAACAAAATTGCTAAAGTATTTTTTAGGCAAGTACTTTGTTGGTTAGGATTAACTACGATGTTTTAACCATGGTTAGAAAGAACTGACAGTTAATTGTGTGTCTATGCTACCTTTGTGTTACCTTCCTTCGTGTTATTATTTCAAAATGTAAATTCGCAGGTGGAACCTTATCGCACCACCGAATACCATCAAAATCCTAACGAAGAGTTTACATAAATTCCGACAGCACAAATTCCCCTTCACCTGTACAGCTATGATGTGTCCTAAAAATTACCACCCGTCATATTACGGTCGCAAAACGCACTGATACTGAAAGTGGGAAAAGGAAAATAATTACAGGAAAATGAGCTGATACGCTAATGCGTTGCAGCAATTATTCAGGCGCGTTTCCAGCCTACCTCATCATTGCGTTTAGGCATTTCACCTATTGAAGTAATTGTAAAAACACCAAATAACCAGACTCGATAACCGACACAGGAATATCTACTTTAACTCGATAACTGTAATTCTATTTTAATCTTTTAACACATTACATACACCACCTCTTGTTCTTGTTCTGAGCGTTTTACAAGTCGAGAAAGTCAAGTCAAAGGAGATGGTTCAGTGAAGGATGCCTTTGAAACGTCTTTTAAAGCTAGATTAATTTTTAATAGTTACGTGCACCTAGATGAATCTGGTAACAAACACGTCTAGGCCTAGAGTTGTTTGGCATGAACCTTGCTTTTGTTATTGATGCTGAATAAAGCTTTTGTCATTTCAAACGAAATTTGAATTTGCTAAATTGGTTTGCTCCTACATACGAATTTCGAATCGAATCCAAATTTGAATGTGTAAAATAAAAACGAATCCATTACTTAGAAATTCGCCTAAACTGAAAATTCTCAGCGCTTAAAACTGAAAAGTAAAATAGCAGCGCCCGTTACATCACAGTCGTCAATGAGTTGGAAACAAAAGCCCAAATCCGGAAGGGGATTTCGGGATTTGTGAGACCATAACCGTAATGTTGCCTTGCAAACTTCAGTCGCACCGAGAGCACCTCAACTGGGAGAAAATGGAAATTTTTCCAAATATATTTTTTACTGTGAATACAAGGTTTATTGTGACTCAGTGCGCGGTAATCTGCAGGGCTTAGTCTTATCCGCTGAGTTGATAATATTTGGTTACCTTCGTTCCCGGCAAAGCATTCAAGCTCTTGGTAACGCAAGTTCAGCAAAATTATGTGGTTCAGCGTTGGCAACATTTACCATTATGGACACTTTCATCAGAGACAGATTACATTTAATAGATTTGCTTTCGCGCGTCCTATGACTGAGAAATATTTAAGTGCATACTGATTCCCGTCCCGAAATATTACTTTTAATTACATTTCATCATCATCATCATCAACATTCTAATGTTCGAAGAGTAGGAAAAAAAGAAAAGAATAACAGCTTATGTACGCAACTTCCCTGATAATATCCTAAGATTTTCAGTAGCAGATATTTTGCCCTTTTTTGAGGAATTAAAATCTAATCAAAAAATCTTTATAACCGTAAAACCTGTTTAACAGTGCGTTCAGATCGGTTGTAAAATACGACATGTAGAGGGGGAGTACCAACAAACTGAGAGACGAAAGGTAATGATGCTAAACCTGAAGCAGAGACGCTTCGCTCCTTCAGTCAAAAACAATCGCAGCGTTCTATCTAGCGCGTCCATCGCAGCGTCCTAGCGATTTTGTCAAAGCTCTAGCAATGATTTTATTATTTAGATTACTTAGTTTGAAAAAAACAGCAATACAAACACATATCCCAATAACTGAACATTCTGCAATGTTGCCAAAAGTTAGAGTAAATACGAGCCGGTAAATGTATTGCTTTCGGTTGTTTACTTAGGGACATACTGTACTCTGACTTGTAATAATATTGTAGGGGTTGCTAAACTCTCTAGTCGTCCATTCAGTGTACAAGGTAGAGGCGGTGGCACACGAGTCGAGTAGCACTGCGAAGTGAAATGCTTTTATACCACTTTAGATTTTATTTTAGACCACTAGTTTACTGGCAAGTAGTGTTTTATACAGATCCGTTCAGCCGTCACATACATACAAACATCCATACTTTCCCCTATATAATATTAGTAAGATTGACGTCCACGCTCATGTAAAACGCTGCGTCGACACGTGAAGTCAAATGTGGTGTTCGAAACAACGTCATAAATATGCTTAATGCTTTTTAAATGGCCGTGTTCACACAAATCACGATACAGCAAAAACCTTTTTTTCTTTTGTTTATTTTTTGACGAGTAGTCAATGACGGAACCCTGTGTGAATGAGCCCTTATGTTGACTCTACGTAAAAAATACAATTATTCAAATTTTATATAAGTAGATAAGAAGAGTATAATGTAGAGTATACATAATGATAAGTACTTGAGAAGTACTCAAATAATAATGTCATTGACCGATAACAATGACGAGCTCAGAAACAAGAGCCTCTTTGTTTTCTATCTGCAGTAACATTATTGATTTATTATTATAGTAGCCGTAACCAGTATCGCCAATTTAAGTAAATACATTTTTCAACACACTTGCTTATAAAGTGGATCAATGATCATCGCAATTAGGCACAGAATGACACCCATAATCAAACTACGACTTTTACATTGCTATAACTCAATAGTGAGTTATAGATTTTTTTTGTTATATATTATGAGTTTTTTTTTGTTATTTTATTCACAAGTGTGTTGAAAAACGTCGTATGTATACAATGATACACGTGTGTATAACTATACCTTCTCGTATATTTCTCCAATCCAAAGAAATTTAATTTTTTAGTTTGGAGTCGGTTGATGATTACCGTCCTCGGCTATCTTAGGACCCTCATTGCATTGACATTGCATACCTACTCGTACTTATAAATTTGTTTTGTCTGACCAATTCATCCACAAAAAATATATTTTAAAAATAAAGATAAAAAATTTAAGGAAACAAAAACCGACTCCAAACTAAAAAATTAAATTTCTTTGGATTGGAGAAATATACGAGAAGGTATAGTTATTGACCCTTTTTTATGTTTTTTTTTTCCAAAAGTGCGGAACCAAATTTCGATAAAAACAGGAATTCTTTATCCTGAAGAATTACTTACCAACAATAAAATGAATCATCAAATCAACTGTCAATTGGCGGAAAAATCGCGTAATAAACATACAAAAAAAAAACAACATACCTAACAATAGAATTGATAACCACTTTTTTTGAAGTCTTAAAAAATTGGTCCTGAAATTTTTATTGAGCACCCTACATAACAGATTCCTAATTATGTTCATCAACTCAACAACTACCTCTTCTACACTGAGCCCAGTGTTCTCTCGGTCCTTCTGCTCTTCTCATCTGCTTTAATCCCTAGCAAATCATAATGACAGTACAGTCATTTTGTGCACAATAAGGCAAAATTATTTGTGTTCTTGAAAAGTTTTCCGGGAGTTTTGAGTACCAACATTGTACAAAATGTTCTTTCCAATTTTTATTTTGCTATCTTGTTTACCGCTAGCGTTTATTAGAAAAATGGCAGAAAAATAGTCTTTTTTAAACTTTCGCGATCAGAACTCATAGTTTTTTATAATATTTGCGGGATTTTATTGCGTAATTTACCTTTTTATTTCCCCGACGTTTCGGTTGTGTTGCAACAACCGTGGTCGCGGGCAGACTAAGGTAAATTACGCGATAAAATCCCGCAAATATTATAAAAAACTATGGCAGAAAAATACTAATGTTTTGTATTTTATTTCGGCCATTGAAAAACCTTCTAAAACGGCAAATAATAATGGTCTGTCGCACGCAGATATAAATGTAGAAGCCTGTGTATAACCTACCTAAATTTTATGGAAAATCTGCCTTATATGGAACAACAGAGCTCTTAATGTTCCAATATCTGAGTTATCAATACAATAATATTGTAATTGAGTGTGTCTTAAAATGAGTCGAGAAAACAAAAATATGGGGCAAAGATACGGGTTAGCAAAGTAAAAGTAAGAAAAAGATAGCAAAGCGAAAATGCCGATTTCAAGAACTTGCGGTAGCCTTACTAAAGAATACTAATAACTGACTGTTAGACCATAGATGAAATTAAGTTTTATGTGTCGTCTCTGAGTACTGAGTATTAGGTAGGTACCTGCGTAATCATAATGTGAACATGAATATCAAAAGCAAAAATGAACGATTCTTTCTAACAAAAAAAATAGTAAGATACACATTTCTAAGAACTTTATTATAATTTTTATATTGAGTATTCGATAAACATTTGCGCAACATTTTGTATTATATTTCCCGATCAACAAAATACTGTTTACCTTATTTAAAAATAAGTATGTTTATTTTTGTTAACACTGGAATACTTCAGGGTTGGTTTGAACATGTTTTGTGTCGAAGACAAATTGGAATCTAACCTGATTATTTTGATTGGCGATAGCTTAGAGTAGGCAGATATAAATGGGGTGCTCTCCAGGTTACCTTCTCGTGTGCCTATGGTTGCTTGTCCCTTTCGGACCTGAGTTGTGTCCGCAGCCACACGGACTCACGCAGCTCACCGGGGGGAACGGATTTACCATAGGACGGTGCGCCCTGTTAAGTCCGACAACAACTTCCGTACCCTCATACGTGATCTTGTTGTCGGATAACTAAAAACCTGGAACCGGGATGGAGCTTCTCCACGTGTGCTTCTGATCAGCAGAACGCGCAGTGGATGAAGCTGGGACGTGCTGGTGTGCATTACCCAGTTGCTACCCAGGACTTCTCGCTTCCTTTGCCAGCTTCCGACTGCACGGGCTCATGAGGTCGGGTGGACTTCCGTGAGACCGAGTAATCTTGAGGGCTAATGGCGGTCGGATTGCAACCTAACATGTAATCTGATTGCTATTTTGGACCTCGAGAGGGGCGGTGACACTCTGCGAGGAAGTGTTTCCGTGTGCGCCCAGCAGGCGAGGAGAGATATCTCCCTTGCCAGCGTTCGGCCGCTTGGTATGCGCTGGGTCGAAAGGCTTTAGTGCGATTAAACGGCGGAGAAGATGGGTGCTTCTCCGCACATTCCCTTCGGGGTTTGTTGTGGTCGAAGCGGGGACGTGTCGGGTCTATGTATCCAACGCTTAGTTTTGCTTGGTTGAAAGACCTTGCGGAATTGAGTGTTCTTGGGGTCCGAGGGGGCGATCCGATTTGATCTTCCCGGTTAAGTCTGATCGCCATCTCGGCACCCAAGATGGACGGCGCATCTTGCGAGTAGATGTCGCCGAATACACTCGGCTGGATGGGAGATTTAATCTCCTGGCCAACGTCCGGCCGCTTGGTATGCGCTGGGTCGAAAGGCTTTTGTGCGACTAAGCGGCGGAAGAGATGGGGGCTTCTTCACACACTCTCGACCATCAGGGGGTGTTGTTGTTGAAGCGGGGACGTGTCGGGTCAATGAATCTAACACTTAGTTTTGCTTTGTTGAAAGACCTAGCGGAATTGAGTGTTCTTGGGGTCCGAGGGAGCGATCCGATTTGTGTCAATCATTTCTGATCGAAATCTCGGCACCCAAGATGGACGGCAAACCTTTTGATCAGGTGTCGCCGAATTCACCCGACTATCACTGAGGAGATGAGATCTCCTAACCAGTGGTCCGGCCCCTTGGTATGCGCTGGGTCGAAAGACTTTTGTGCGACCGAGTGGTGCCTTGGGTTTGTGAGCGTCCGGAGTGAGGGCTCCCGGTCACTCGTGTACATACAAACCCAGGGAGGGCGGCAGTAACATAGTTGCGTGTTCCTGCCGTCGCATCCGAGGTTGTGCCGGAGTGGCTTGCCACTCCCGGGATGGGCTGCGGCCGCAGCAAGTTTGTGAGAGGGGAACCCCAGAGATCCTAGGAGTTCGGGGATCCCTTTGACCCAAACGAGGCTGGCAACCGAGGAGGTTTAGTGAGTCGTCCGTCGTTTTTTAGTCGGACAACCTCACACACCCCTGTTTGCACCCTCATGCGAAAGGATGTCTGTTTGCAGATTACTCCTCGTTAATAAAAAAAAAAAAAAAGGCAGATATAAATAGTACTATAGTTGTCGTAGGTACCTTTAAAAATAAACTTTTACTCCTACTATGAATTTACTTACGTATTAAATGATATTATCGTAGTTGTTTAGTAATATAACTTTGTTGCAAATTATCTTATATTCCTGTGGCTGAAACGATTCGAGTTTCGCATCAGTTTAGCAATATTACAGCAAGCTCATTATTACTAATTAGAAAACTAATTTCTGTTTTTTCGTCCAGCGAACAGCTGTGGCTAACGGCTACAACCCCTAATTGGTACCACCCTTTTGGAGAGTATTAAGAAAACCCTTGTCTAGTCAAAAGGTACAGATATTAATAGTACCTTAATTTTGGCGTAATGTACCTAAGTTGTCTCAAGAGTCTCATAAAATCTCGTGTCTGCGTCGTAAGTTATTCAAGGTCAAAGAAAAATTGTTTTTTCGGGATTATCAGCTAGGTTTCCATAGCTCTAATGATATGGTCGACCGATGTGGCGCAGCGGGCGCAGGTCCGCCTGGGACGCGGAGGTTGCGGGTTCGATTCCCGCCTCGGGTCAAATGTTTGTACGATCTACAAATATTTGTTCCGGGTGTTCTGGGTATTTTCTATATATACTTAATAAAAATATCTATCTATGTATTGTATTGTATTAAGTACATATCAGTCATCTATAGTACCCATAACACAGCTCTGTATAACAGCTAGGGCATCGGAACCGGTTTTTCCCGGTTCCAAAAGAACCGGGAATTCCCGGTTCTTGGGGGCTACAAAAAGAACCGGTTCTCAAAATCAAAGAACCGGGTTTTCGGTTCTTTCGGTTCTTTTAAAAATGTGTGAATATCGAAGATCAATGCAAAATTAACAATCACTTTTCTAACTGTTTTGCTTTCGTTGATTCTATTCTTTGCGATAGAATCAACAAAGGCGAGTGGAGGGGTGTCCTACACTACGTTTTTCAGTTCGTGGTCGCCATCCGAGAACCTTTATACTGTCCTTTGTGCAGTCTGGTTCTGCTACGGATATCCTCGTAACGGATTCGATTGCGTCGTGAAACTCCTAGCATAGCTCGTTGAGCGACTTTGAGCTTCTGACTAAGACCAATAGTTAGCGACCAATATCAGTGCCTTATAGACTTCTATCTTGAAGCTCTGTGGTATCTGTGATGAGAAAATATGCCGTAAATACTCAAACGCTGTCCATCCGAGTTAAATTCGACCGACACGGCTGACTTCTTCATCGAAGATGGACCTACTCGTACCTAGTGGAATCATCTGACCCACATAAACATAGTGGTCAACAACAGTGGTACGACAGCGACAAGAGCATTTGACATGATAATTGTCATGCCTATGTTTATTTTGAGACCCACCTGTTAAGATACGGCATTAAGGTCCCTGAGCATAGTGCCAAGGTCTTCCAGCGAGTCCGCCATGATGACGGACGACCTATATCATCGGCTAATCAAAGATGAGTGATGTTGATATCATACCCGTTCCAGTGCAGAAGCTTACAAACATCTTCCAATGCAGAGGTGAACAGTTTTGGAGAAATAACTTCGCTCTGTCTCACCCCCTTTTGAAATTGAATAAAGTTCGTGCTCTGATCCTGAAGACGGATAGACTAGTGGCCTAACTATACAGACACTTCAACACTTTGATAAACTTATAGACAATTTGGCATTGCTGTAAAGACCGCAACACTGCCCAGGTATCGAATGCTATTTTGTAGTTCACATACGCTAGACATAGCGGCTGAATATACTGGAAGTCTTCAAACCTACGAGCGAGATGATTAACTATAGGCTGTTTTCCAGAAAAGAAAGTTCTAGAAAACAACTTATAGACGTGGCTGAGAATCGAAATGGGTCTATAATTCTTTAAGAGGGTACTGACTGTCCCCTTTCTAAAAGAACAGTACCACTACACCTCTGTTCCTCTCTACCTCTGTTAATTATTTATTTATTATTAAACAATTGTAGAGCATAACATTTTATTCCATACAATAAATGATGAATGAATGAGCGCATGAGAACATGCGCTCAACCGTTTTTGGGTATAGGGCTAACTTTTTTTTTGCTTTTTAATACAAGCAAATCTTTAGTAGTTTTCTCCTAGGTTTAGTAGTTATTTCGAATTGCCTCGCCTTCACGAGCCATCTGTAACTAGTTTATTGTAGAAATATCTTTATTCGACCCATTTTTGTATATAAATAAGTACCTACTAGATACAGGTTTTTTTGCGTCCATACAAATTAAACAAAATAGACCCTTCGCCCGAACCGCATGCGTCTTCTGTGTGTTTTGCGCTTTTTAATGTCCTTTTAATTTATGATGTTCTTATTATACCAATATTGTAAGAAAATTATTTCGACTTTAATTGTTTCCAAATCGATAGATAAATAACCTAAGTATGATTTTGTTTTATGTATTTACAAGGTGTTCAAATTTTATCAAAATACGTCGTGAAATTTGAGTCAGATTTAGATTTCAGATTTATTTACTAACCATATTTTATCATTGGCGGTCATACAAGGCAAGTTAAATTAAACATTTGTAAATATTTTAAGTCGAAAAAGTATTATGGAAACGAGAGGGGCTCAAGATACGTTTTCATTAGATTACAATTTCACATGGTTTCAATCAAAAACTGACTTGCTACAGGGAAAAGCATTTACTAAAAAAATATAAAATAGCTGGGTCTAGTCTGACCTTGATGGTTTTACCTCGTCGTAGAAAAACAAAGCATATTTTATAGCTTTATAAAATTACAAAACATGTAAATTAGGATCCTAGCTGTGAGATTATGAAAGCCTTTCTTGATTAAAATCTCAAATGAGTATACTTCACCTTCATTATTAAGGAGAACCCGATCCTACACGAACACTTATGAGAGAATTAATCTAGATAGATAGACGCTTGAAAGCGTATTTGGCTTTTTAGATTATGTGTAATTTATTCTACATCTAGCTGACCCGTGCTGTTGCACTAGTTGGCAACCCAGCAAACATAGATTATAGTAGCTTGTTTGGTTTATTATCTGTGGTAATTTTAATTTGTGATAAGTTGGCAACACTGCTTTGATACTCTGTACTATATTCACACTGTAATGATTCCCAAAGAGAATGTAAGCACTACGTTTAATGATTCCCTCGTACTATGAATAATAAGTCAAGTTTAAACAAAAAAAGTTAAAAAGTTTAGAACAAGTTGCAAAACAAGTGGCAGTAACTGCAACCAGCGCATGACACCTATAGGCGTCTCTACAGCACTTCCGTATTTTTTTTACATTTTTTCCATATTTTCTAACTGTTTAAACCTTTCAAGACTAAAATTAGCCAAATCGGTCCAGAGTTTTAGCGAGACTTCTAAACGCACAGCAATTCATTTTTATAATCTAAGAAGACTAGCGGAACAACCTGCGACTTTGTCCACGCTGACTTTTTTAAATAAACTTCAGTCTGCTGCCTCCTCTAGGACTTGTGAACACTGGCCCTAATTCTGTTTTACGAACCTCCGCATTAGGTACTCCGTTTTAAAATTTAATATAATTTTCATTCTCATCCAAAATGATGTAACAAAATCTTTATTATGGCACTTAAACAAAGATCATAAATTAAGGGATGGTCATCAACTATACGAAATAAAGGAGAATTAATTGTTCAAGTTAATACTTGGTCGAGCGGTCGTTAAATATTTTGGCTTTCTCTGTGCTTTAGTGCACCGTCATAGCTGAGAACTCCGCAAGTCTAGGAGTCAGTGGATGATATTATTACGTCATGCAAGCAAAGTACTTATTTCTTTTATAAGGCCGCCCAACACCGGATAACACCTAATAGTTTAATTTAATCATCATCATCATCATGACAGCCTTCTAATGTTCCCACTGCTGGGACACTGGCCGGCTCTCGAGCGAGAGTGTTTGGTTCCCAATCCACCAAGTGGACCTATAACGAATTATTGGATGACACTTGTCATGTCTTTCGAGTTTTTAGTTCGGACATGCCGGTTTCCTTACGATGTTTTCCTTCACCGTTTAGGAGCACTGGCATTGCGCACATAATATTATGTAATTATTCATAAAATCAACTGTCATTTTAGCGACTTGCAAAGTTTTTCCTCGTCATACTTATGTTAATGAACAAAGACGATGATAGATTTGAAAGGGTTAGTGTCAAAATCACCTTTGAAGCTTCAAGCTCAGTCTAAAGAGGATTTTGACAGAAAAAAACCCAAAATCCCCTTTGAAGTGAAGACACATTAGCTTGTCCGGTACCTGTTCCGGGTCTCGGTGTTTTTATGTGATTTTTAATGATGGTAGCTCTAAAACTACAAACGACTACTATTAAATTACTATATGGAATTTAGGAGTAACAAATAACCAGACTGTTCGTTAGAACCATAACTATATAATAATAGGTATTGATATTAATAATTAACTTTATTTCAAGCAACAATGAAAAATTACAGATGTTATAAAACTAAGGTATGGGTGCAACGCCATATAAATTATTTAAACAAATAATTTTATAAAAAAACAAAGAATTGTATTTTCGTATTATTGTTTTGTAACGAATAATCCCAAAAACTGGTCCGATCCTAAAATTTTTCATCATTAGAATGCTACAATAATACCTTTAAACTAAGGGATTTATTTATAAACGTATTTTAATTAAACCTCTGTTAGCTATGTGTCAGTAGACCGGACTTAGCAAGCCGCTGAAGTGACAGTTTTTTTATGAATAAGTAAAAGCATGTGAATATAATTATTATATTACATGTCATGTGATTCGTCAACGTCTTGCAGGGCACGAGCAGGCCATGAACCGCCGCGCGACGGTACTTCACTTCTTTCGGCGACAAAGCTCACGAAGGTCAAGAGCCGTTCCTTAGGAACTCTCACCATAAATTTATTTTTTAAAATAAACCCAAAGCTCATATGACGAGAGTCTAAGTTCCTCCGGCTTTCCTCTATGTACAGTCAGCAAATAATGTGGAGATTCAATTGAATGTCATAGGATTTCAGATTTTTTTTCAAAAGTGATGGCCACTTTCTTTGTTGACTGTACTACTACGCTACCTCTGATACAGTCTTCAACTCTTAGACCGCGTTCACTAAGAGTCTAGTGAACGCGGGACACGTACCTAGGTCTAATAATGGGTATCTCTTGAAATGCTATTGCACCTTTAAAAATATTGAGGTGCTCAATTATTAATAAAAAAATACTTCAAAATTATAAAGCTCTAGAAAAATACTCGCAAAAAATTCAATTATTATGAGCAAAGAATAATTTGATTGACACAACCACAAAACCAATAGAACTTTGTTCATTAAAACCACAAGGATCATAATGGGTTTTAGACGTGACATGTCGACCTCATGTTTGATTTTAAACAAGTTTAAATATTAAAATTGATATTTAATATAGACTACGTAAAATCAGTAAGACCGTGTACTTTTAGCGTAGCATGTTTCTGGTGCAAATGTTTAAGTAACGCCACAGACATCTTATAGTAACGAAACGAACTAACAAAAGGTAGCTGCAACTTTGAAACGGCATAGTACCTACTTATATTATAGGATAGTTTGATCATCTTCAATATGCAAAAAAACACAGCCAACACAACCAACAAACACACAATACATATAAAACAATAGTTCGCACTTTGTTTGGGGGATTAACAATAAATAGATAGGTTATAATTATTATGTAAATCCTCTTTAAAGATACCTTTATTATTTACTTATATTATAATAAACATAAAAAAAACTATTTAGTATTTTCCTTCATAATTTATTAAAAAACATGTTACTTATATAGTTTAATGTTCCTAATATTTAGGTAATTTAAAAAAAACTTTCGTTACATAATACTTTACGTTTTATCGAGTGTTTATAAATGAGAAGTGATCATAAACAAGGGGAATTAGGTAAGTATGTTTATTTTGTAGTTTTACTGGATTTTATAATGTACACTGTAAAATGATCCGGTCATTTGCCATCCTAATGGCTGTGCGAACATGCGAAGGCACAGGTATACACCGAGTAATACTCACTTGAAAACTAAACACTAGTCGTGTGTATACAGACAAGTTTACTGAGAATCTACTCGCTTGTTAAATTTTTTTTTTTGTGTAAGTTGTTACTAGTATTCTAAATATATAAAACACTGGTCGAAGCGACGCGTCCCAAAGGCTGGTTCATATCTGGCTCAACGTATCAGCATTGCCATTCAACGTGGCAATGCAACCAGCATGTTGGGAACGCTTCCGTCTGATAGTGATTTGGACCAGGTGAGCTATCTATAGGTCGTTTGTAACGGTCGCTAGATGGCTCAACTGTTTCATATGTATTTTGTATAATTTGTGATGTAATGTAATAATGTGCATATTTTAATTTGTTAATAAATTTAGTTAAAACTCTTTAGTTACTGACTGACTAACATTATCAACGTGCGATCCCGCACCGGATCGGAATGGGGGTTATTACCACTCTACCACCACAAAGTAGGCACGCACGAGAAAACTAGATGACTTACGATAAACGACTTATTCATAAAAATATTTTTACCTATTTATATTCTACACTAATGTTTTATGAATCGTAAGATCGTTTTTAAACGTTTTAGGATTCATTTTAAATACTTAATATTACTCAAAATTATTCTTAAAATAAATTTCTTATGTTATTCAAAATTAAATGTTTTATTAAACTGATCAAATCATTATTTTAACTAAAAAACTGTCCCAAGTTGAGCTTACGTTTGAGATCGTTAAAGATAGCTCAACAGTTTCATTATGTCTTTGACACTTACACACGTCACACAATTACTGAATTATATTTCGGTGTATTTCTGTTTTTGTTTTACCAATAAAATAAAAAGCAGCTCTATCTCACAACCATGAATTTAAACGTTTAAAAAAAGGAATTGGTTAATGGACATGGCATGGTATAGTCTCGTGGCAAACACAGAAATTAAGTCTGTATGGCTGCAGTGTTATATTAGCCGCACCAATTTATAAAAAAAAAAATATACCTAATAAAGTTAAATGATAGGTACAGTCCTGGAGTCGGTTTTAGATTTTTTCTAATTATTTCAGCTCACATCAAGTCTGAATTATTCAGCTGAAGCATCAACTAAAACTGGGTCGGAGATCGAGCCAGACTATTTCAAAACATGGTTAAACTTCGGGATACGTAAATGTTTCGAAATGATCCTTGTGATTTTAATGAATAAACTTTTATCGAGTTTTATAAAACAGTGGGTGATTCAAAAAGCAGCGACAGTAATATCGTGTGAATTGTAGGTAAGAATTATAAGAATAAACAAATAAATAAATAATAATATTAATAGAAAACGACGATAGCCACGGATTCCGTCATCGATCGCGATCGTCCAAATAGACGATTTGTGAATGACAAAAAATACTAGCTACTTCTTCCAACCAAACACAGTGAAACCCTAAACACAGTAATGCTTGCACACTACACTACTGCTTGGAGACAGAATATCTGGGGTGGTACCAAGACGAACTATTGGCCTGGTGGCCTTCAAGTGATGGCTGTCATCGCGGTGAAAAACCGTTGCTAGCAAGACGGTTTATCCAAGTTTTGTGTTTCATGAATCACTAGTACTAACCGTCCGCAAGTGACGTAAAGATGGGCGTACAAAAAACAGCCTTCATTTGGTAAAGATATTATGACTGATAGCTTCTAGACGGCTCGTCTGTCTTATGGCAAATGGCAGAGATCAATTTGCAGGACTGCTCGGCTTAGCTCATTATTTGGTGGTAAATATATTACGAGATTTGCTGGTACGACTGCCAATAACGATATATACATCTATATCCATAGGTAGGTAGGTACTTGTATTTATTGCGATAGTTACTCTGCCTGTAAAGTTTTCACAGTTAAACCGCTGCACCAATTCGGTTGAACTTTGGCACGGCTATAGTTTAATGTTTGAGAATAGACATAGTATTTCTTATGTATGTATCACGAGAGCAAAGCTGCTGGCTGCAGCTAGCATAATTATGATAAAGATAGTTTTGTGATGTTACCATGAAGGTATTTCAAAAGGGTAGAGTCGCGTCGAACTTGTGAGTGGTGTGTCTCGCAGTTTCAGTTCGTATCTGGTTGGTAGGTATATGGGTGGTTGGAGGGTTGAAAATACTCCAGAACAAATATTTGCAGATCGTACAAACATTTGTCCCGAGGCGGGATTCGAACCCGCAACCTCCGCGACGCAGGCGGGCAAAATCGTATGCCAAGTCTCTTCCTTTTTATGGTAGGTACCTAACCTACCTATGTACCTACAGCCAGCATTTACTGTCGCAGCATTTTCAAAAACTGTAACTCTAGTTAATAACTTTTATAAATTTGATAGACTGCAATTTATTAAAATAAACTTTCCGCAAGGCACCTACACCGTTTCAGAAATACGACTTCAGAAAGAAGAAAAATCTGAATAGATACAGAACACAAAGTATTCCAAATTAATCCTTGTTTTTGAATAAAAACTTGTGTGAGTTCTCAAAGTTTTTCCACTGGCTGTAATTTAATTTGAAGTTCTCCCCTTCAGTTAGTGTAGTCTTTACAAAAAGGATTTATGCGAAAAAAGGATTCTTAATTTAAGAAGTTGTCTGAAATAGGATTCTTTAGAGCGCATTAGGGTCTTATTTGTTCTCCTAAATTTATAATATTTAATTCACATTGGAGGCTTTTCAATAGCATAATTTTTCAAATTTTCACTTACTTTTTGATATTTTAGTGTAGCTCTCTAGATTATTTAATACGCTTGACTTAAAGGATTCGTTACTTACGTTATTTCCCTGTGGAGAAATGAAAATAATAAAGGCTTAACATCAGCTAAGTTCAAGGGAGCGGAGATGAGTAAAGAAGTAAATAAAGTAGCATGCTGATTTGTTACGTACGAACCTTTTTTTTAAATTTATTTATTAATTATAACAAAAATATGCAGCTGTTTATAACATTTAAATAGCCCTCATGGGCTTGTCCTAAATGTATATAATCCTCGTTTCACAGTACGATAAGCATTACCTACGTATTACAATTTTGATAATTTCACAAAATGTGTATTGTAGTGTCCATATTATTTGTAATAGGCTGTAAATGTCTGTATTTTGGCAATAAATCTATCAGATCTATCTTCATTATTGATTCAAAGCCTATATTCAATAATCTAATCCCTTTTCCTTATGTAGTAGGTACATATTTTGTATTTGTCCACTCTGAGTGCTTGGGGGTTCTAATCGAATCATCCAGAGTTGGCTGTTTAACTGAGTTACTTGAGATGGACCGATGATGGTCCAACTTTACAACTCTATAATCGCTTCAGTTGATTCAGAAAACCATTCAAAGTATTTTTTTTTTAATATTTCTCAAGATTTTATTGTCCTTAGTAAAAAATAGAAAATAAAATAAAAAGTTTAAATAGATTTTTAGGCTGCTTCCAAGTTAAGAGTCGAGCTGAAATTCTCTGCTTTATGTGAGGTTTCAATGACAATAGATGATTCTGGTACAAAAGATGATCTGAGACTTCCTTTTTAAAATATAATATGAATTTTTATTGTTTGATTTTCCATTCTGTTATTATTTACTTACAAACAAAATGATTTAGGTAATAGAGATGTGCGTTGAGGCTGCTACACAGTTTTACAACTTTTTGCAGTCTCATTGTTTTACTTTGTAACTTGCTCATTGTTTTTATTATTTATTTATTATTTTATATTACCCGTGCGAACATTGGCCAACTCGCGGTTTTTGTCGAATCCTACCATAGCACTATGACCATAGAGTTCAAGTTTTAAAGACATCTTCACTAAATAATCCATACTCAATACTTAAAAAAACCTCTGTCAATGTATAACGGCTGTTTCCCCCGGGCTTTCCGTTTACTGGACCCCGCAAACAGGATGGTAGTGTGAATGCTAGTATTGAAACACGTTTACTACTAAATGGGATCCTGCAAAAACCTGTGCCTGCAAAATCGGGATGTTGCCGTGAGAAAAGCCGTAAGCTGACTCGCCAAAAACATGAAATATCCGAAGAATATCCCAATTTTTTACATAGGTGATGAAAGAAACAAAGAATCCAACCTTGTACAACCACCTACAGAAAAAGATCAATCTACAAAGACATATCGACACAAAATTCCCCAATAAAGTCAACCCCTAAGATTGATTCGACCCTTGCTCTGAATTATCAACGGGGTTTTGGAATCCAAGACAGAATAAAATAAATTCAGTTGGAATAACTCCTGTAAATATTGGAACATAAGTAAAAGCGTTTGTTCGCATCACTTGAGCATTGTTCACTCCGTCCAGCTATGTCCACTGTGATGTTTACAGACAAAAGATTCTACGGAAGAGCAGGCAAAATATGATATTAATAAAAAAAGTGGAAAGTTGTACCACGCCGGAACGGCTAAACGGACAGGCATAGATTAAGTCTGTATGTATTATATACATGATCATTCATTATCAACCTGACAAACTTAAGGGATAGGTTCCAAAATATGTGTACCTTCAATTTTTTTCATGTATATTTTGTCTTAAAAATCCCAAGTAAACAAAAAAAAATCGATTACGTTTTTCTGCTCAATTATTATTTATCATTGTTGGGAATCGAGTTAAGCGATGTAATAATGAAATATTCGAGTGTACGCGCCCCGTACCGTGCGTGCCGAGCGCTGCCTTTTCGATTTCTAACAAGGATAACTAATTATTAAGCAGAATTACGTTTGTTTTATGAAATGTTTAGGAAAAAAAAAGTACAAGTATATTTTTTTATGTGTGGAATCTATCCCTTAAGTTTGTCAGGTTGGTAATGAATGACCTTATATAGGATATTATTTTATCTATGACTTAGGTTACTTTTTATTCTGCAAAAATGCCCTTGGGATAAATAATTGTTGAACCGCGGGTTACAAATAAGTAAGTTCATAGAGTCAGTGGGCAAATCAGGTGACGGAGTTCATAGGCCATCTGAGGCCTCAGTCTCTTTGAAAAAGCCGGGATTGACTGTTTGAGGTGCCTACCGAAGCATGGAAGCGTTCAATTTATATAGCCTCTGGCGGTCACCCATCCAAATTATGACGTGGAACAGTGCTTAACTTTGTTGAAAAACCACTAAGCCAGCCTATGCCACGAACGATTTCGTCATAAAATATATTATACGTAAAAGCTTACTTTGGCGAGAGTATGAGTAATGAACGAAATTGAATATTGAGGGCGTTAAGCGAGATAAAAAAACAATTTAGATGTTATGGAACTGAAACTCCTTCAGGAAAGCATCAAAAAGCAGCTCTTATGTTAGGCTTTTGTTAGGTTTAGCATCAATCTGACGCGGAACGTCAAAACGAACGTACAATGAATGGTGCGGTGCGGTACTTCCATTTAAATCTACGCTATTATACTGAAAATAATTGTAAGGCATTTGTAGTGTTGCTAAAAATACCTAATAAAAAAGTTCCAAATGATCCGGGATGGACAAAATGTCAACCATTTGAACTGATTTGAAAACGTCATTCTACAATTATTTATCATATTGTAAGCAGTATCTACATTTTGGTTGCAGCGTGCGAAGCGCATTCCAATTCAGTTAGGTAAGTATGTACTTTGGTTTAATGTGAGAGTTTCGCTTCTGTTCTTGTAGGTAATTTTACATCTTACGGAAATACCTTTTACGACAATAGGTACTTTTTAGGAACGATCTCTCGAGTTAGAAACATTAAGTAGATTACGTTACTTAGTTTTAATCCGGATTAGGTGCCAGATAATACCTTATTGTTTCTTCCGTCCGTGCCAGAGGGTCACAAGTGGGTATTTTAGGCCCTTTTAAATATTTGGAAAATTGGTAAAACTTTTTAACGAATGGAAAAATTATAATATTTCAAAGTTTATTTATAAAATATTTTTTTCATTTTAGCAGCTTGCTAAGTACAGTCTTTCCTTGTATTTATAGATTTGAAATACACAACGAACAGAAGTTTAAAATACGTTTATGAATGAGGACTTTAGTTTCGCGTTTTCGTCCTACATTGCTGTAAACGCTATTACCATATAAAAACCATTTGCAGCAATGGACATGTGTCCCAATGGGTCGAGACAAATCGACGGACGTTTTTTGTTTGAAGTTGTGTTTTGTTTTGCCCGCTTACATTATTGACCGAGCGAGCGAAGCGTCTCAGTTTCGAGATTGGTCAAAAATGCTTTTGGCTGTCAGTCAGTTTGTCCGGCTGTTCTCGCCTTCAGGTCGCATTTATCAACCAATCTGGTTGAAACTTGGTATATAGGTTCTATGACTTTATAGAATTTTATTTTCGTCGGGGTTTTTAGATACGTACTTTCTCCAAAAAGGGACAAAAAGGGGCTGCTGGATATCTCCGCCTAATCTGATTTGATTTCGATGATTTTTATTTAATTTGTAGTATTAACTTTAAGTTTGTCTGATATTTGGTAAAGATCTGATGAGGATCTTCCGCGTGATGAGCAAAATAGTTCCTCAAAATGCAGTATGTTGCTCACCTTCAAAGCTCACTTTACAAGGTTGTGCTTGCGAGTTCTACTGTTCGGAGAACTGCTAGTTATAGCGCGTTCGAAAAATATTATAATATATTATCTGTTTGTTACAATGGCGCAGATATCCGCGTATAGACATTCCTCGTCGGACAGACTTAGCCACAGAGTCCATAAACGAAAGAAGAAGAATGACATTAGCCTACATGAACCCGAGTCCAAAAAGTAGCTCATGTAATTCAAAAAAATGTTATCCCTCCATTCAGTGTTGGTAAATACCAGCATTAAAATACGCGTAGGTACAGTCAGCAAATGTGCTACCACCGGTTGGTAATGTGGTATCTACGGTTGAGGTTCTTTTGAACGTCATGTAACAACAAGGTTGATTTTTCCTTGCAACACAATTATGACAGTTTATCTTGCGTCAATACACTTGTCAGAAATATTTTCTTTTTCAGTAGCAAAAAGTTTTTATCAAACAGATCAAACTGGTGTTAACCTAATAGACCACTTTCTTTGCTGACTGTACCTGTCGTAGCTTTTAACTTTGTAAAGTTAAAGCTATTAGATAATTAAATTAAAAGCGTCGTTTTGAAGGTGTCTAATGTACTTAAATAAATGATGGAATATTCGTCTGGTATATAGTCATTTGGGAAATTAGTTTTGTGTACTACCAAACATAAAGCAATTTATCTTTTTAAAGAATAAATATTGGAAGACATTTTTAACGCAGCTCTGAGCAAAGTTTGCACGATATAAATTGAATGAAAAATCTTAAATGATTAATTAATTAATTATACTTCAACTTAAAACGCACCACGGACCTTCTTTCTACAAGTAAAGAGTAGCAGAGTTCTTGGTGATAGAACACGTCCGGGGAAGTACTACCACCTATTTCTGCCGCAAAGCATCATCATCAACATCATCATCATTGTACCTTATTTCCACGCAGACCCAATATACAGGATCTTAGTGGAATTAAGTTCATCTTCATTATTTTATCATAAGAAAGAAAAAAAGAAAAAGAAAAGAAAACACATTTATTGATCCACAGAGGATAAATAGTTAATAAGTAAATAGTAGATAGGCTATTTACAACAGTTAGAATAAACTATTAAGCTATAAGTAAGTACTAATTAGAATAAAAGCTTACATCATAATTTCATAACATAGCGAAAAAAATAAATAAAAATTAGCCTATCATTTTCCAGTACCTACATAGGTATTGTGTTTCGATCGTTCTGTGTATGTGTGTGTAAAATGTATTATGTGGAAATGTAAACGAAGTCTCAAAGATCTAACTGAGATCTCGCGTGTCGGAAACCATTAGAATTGCACTTCGCTACCGTGAGATAAAACCCGGAGCTTGACTCGACTCAACACAGTGCAACAGATAGAGATCATCATCATCATCATCATATTTACAAGCAGCCTTCGGGTCCTTGGGGTTTTCGGCCTGTTATTTCGGGTCCTTGGGGTTGTCGCACCGCGTGCGGTTCGAACCGCGGTGCGAATTGCCAATTACTATTTCGAATGGGACCACTCGCACCGCAGTGGTTCATCTGTGCGATAGGCCTAAGGTATCTTTTGGAATCGGTCGATTTGGATCACGGGTTTATTTATTTATATAGATGAGTAGAAACGTGGTTAGTAAAATAAAAATATAATACGTAAAATTAACCAAAACACCGTCACTAACTAGTTAATTTTAATTTTGTGGTGTTTGCCCACTGACTCAAAACAAAATCAAAATCAAAATATCTTTATTTGGAACATAAAACAAGTGATACATTAACAATGAAAAACGATGATAATCGCAGAAGTAAAATATGCGAGAACCAACGCTCCTCTTTGAAATAACCAAGTTCCAAAATTACTAAATAGTTACTAGTGTTAAGTAGTGACTCAAGGGGGACATACCTAATCCATACCTACATCATCATATTAATTAATATATAAGGTCATTCATTATCAACCTGACAAACTTAAGGGGTAGATTCCACACATAAAAAAAAAAATACTTGTACTTTTTTTTTTCTAAACGTTTTTTTTTTATAAAACAAAAAAAAAATATTACGTAATTCTGCTTTATAATTAGTTATCCTTGTTAGAAATCGAAAAGGCAGCGCTCGGCACGTG
Organism: Colostygia pectinataria; assembly: GCA_951394395.1. Taxonomy (NCBI): domain Eukaryota; kingdom Metazoa; phylum Arthropoda; class Insecta; order Lepidoptera; family Geometridae; genus Colostygia; species Colostygia pectinataria. The sequence goes on along the minus strand of OX596365.1, from coordinate 4,463,154 downwards.
TTAGTGACCCGCGCGTCAATGAACTGCGGGTCACTAACCCGCGCGTTCTAGACCTGCGCGTGTCCTTGACCCGCTACCGGGCGCGCACACTCGAATATTTCATTATTACGTCGCTTAACTCGATTCCCAACAATGATAAATAATAATTGAGCGGAAAAACGTAATCGATTTTTTTTTGTTTACTTGTGATTTTTAAGACAAAACATACATAAAAAAAAAAAAATTATAGGTACAAAAATTTTTTTTTTAGGTGTGGAACCTATCCCTTAAGTTTGTCAGGTTGATAATGAATGACCCTGTATAAATGTCCATTGGGGGATATAAGGCTCCTCTAAAGAGAGCCATGACGATGATGACTGATCTTGAGTATTTTTCCATACACTGACTTCATCGGTCCATCGAGCCGCCTGCCCACTTCAACATGCTTATTCTAAAAGCTATGTCGTGATCATGGTTCTCCTGCGGATTTCCACTTTATTGCGGTTTCGTAAAATCTAAACTACATTGCATTTTCGTCTCAATTATGGGTTAGTGGGGATTCGCCATCGTACTGAAACCCTTTTAGAATGACGTAAAGCTATTCAACCGATTTAATCACAAGTTCCTTTACAATTCTATTGTGGCCTCCGGCTAAAGTTGCCTAATTTTAAATATTTGAGGCATAGCTTCAGTTAAAGTAAAATATTCTTATAAAAGTATAATTTCCTAGTATAAATAAAGCCACTAAAAGAAAATGCTAAATTAAATTTCCAATTCTGATGAAAGAAAGAGAGTGGGTATTTAGGAGGTCGAACTTAGCCTGGAGGTCTTCGGGGATGCAGCAAAGTACATCGCGATCCCTGGAGAATCTAGTTTATGCTCGCGGCTTTTCTCGCGTATTTTCTTTATAAAAATATGCAAACAATGTTGAAGCACTCGTGGCATCGCTGGACAAGTTGTTAACAGATCAACGCAGTTACGCACAGTTCCGCGTGGTCACCATTTGGATGGGTGACCGCCAGTGGCAATTTCAACTGAACGCTTCCGTAGTGGTTTTAGAGGGCAAGTTAAGCAGTCGATGCCAGTTGTTAAACCAGGATTTCAGCGGCCTAACAACTCCGTGACCAAAGTTGGCCACTGCCTCATACGAACTTACTTTCTCAACTTTGTTGTTTGACTTTACATACAATAAGCATGATGACAGTAACCAATTATACATATATAAAATCACATCTTCAGCTTATGAAAAAGGATTCAAGGAATTCAAAAACCATATTTCTTTTTGCATTAGATGCGAGATTGATAATATTTTAAATAAAATAAAACTACAAAATATAGCAATCCGCCATAAAAGATTGAACACCGATAAGGAGCATCTAGGTTCTCTGAATCTCTCAAAAATATTGCAGAATTTTAAACCTTATTGGTAAAATTTTATATTGAAAACTGACATAATGACGTCACCGCTGTCACTCCGCGACTTAGTTAGCCACTGACTCATACGAACGAACGAAAGGACTCCGCGACTCAGCGCGTTTTAACGTGAATTCAAATTTCAATCGCATTTTATTATTCCAGAAATTAATGGTTTAGTAGTTCGTTCATTCGAAAATACTCGTAGGTTATTTTTTGCCTAAAGTCGATTCTTTTGAATACAATAGAACAGTTTTTCAAAATCAGTCATTATGCCTATTGTAATTATAATGTTATTTTCCATACATACCTTCCTACATTAAAAAAGCCTATATCTTACCTCCGACTTTAAAATATTTCCGTGCCAAACAGACAGACAGTTGTGGAATGTAAAATAATTTTAATTCAGATGGGGATGGATCATCATCTGATTATTCTTGCAAAAAAAATAATAATATGAAGATTTGTAGTTTCAAAATAATTCTCGTATTTGGCCAGAACGGTCTATCTGAGAGAGGGCTTTTGCACATTCTTACGAACAATTTAGAAAGGTTTTAGATTTGTAAAATGAAGATTCAAGTCTCATATTCGTATTTGCTGTCCATTCGAAGCGTTCAAGCACAATTGGCTATCAACAAAGAAATTTGATATACTTGTTTTACTGTTCACATTTTTCTGCAGAGTGCTGTTAGTTTTGTTTGACCATCAGTTCACATGGTTTGCATACTCTTTGCTACTTAAACAATTTTATTGCAAAAAACATGCAATAATGGTCTCATTCATAATTATAAATTAAAACCTCTGTGGCTCTTTTAGTCATTTGGTCACTTGGTTTGCACACTCTTTGCCATTTACACAAATTAATGGCAGAAAACACATAAATGGTCTCATAAGTAATTATAATTTAAATCTCTGTTATTAAACATGGCGAACTGGAAACACTATATTTGAGACTGTATTTTAGGTAACATAGAAGTGTTATTTATGAATAAGGAATCAAGAGTTTTTAATATAATATAATATAATAAGTTGAGCACTGTTCCGCGGGGTCATCATTTGGATGGGTGACCGCCAGTGGCAATTTCAACTGAGCGCTCCCGTACTTCGGAGGGCACGTTAAGCAGTCGGTTCCGGCTTTTTCAAAGTTGTTAGGCCATGACAGAGGCCTTCGGGCGGCCTAGAAACTCTGTCACCAGAATATAAAAAAAAAACAGGTAAATATAAACAGGTTTTTTTAAACTTAGTGAGGAGAACAGAGCCTAACCTGTGGCACAGCTTTTTACACCTGACTCATGTTTGTTACCTTCCTGTTATGAAATGTTATGTGTAGATGCACACCATACTGACAAATAAAAAAAAATATAAATAAAAATCTAATTCTATTTGTCACATAGAGTCTACGGAACGCAACTGTCAGAATGACAGTTGGAGTTATCCCGCCGGGATCGGAGATCTAACCTCAACACACTCCACGCATTGAAGCAGTCGATAAATTACAAAGTTACAACAAACTATTGTGTGTAGAACATTTACGTACATAATAAACTATTAATCTTTACGCATTCTTTATTTACATACATAACACTATTAAAAAGTTGTTAGGCCATGACAGAGGCCTTCGGGCGGCCTAGAAACTCTGTCACCAGAGTTGGCCACTGACTCATACGAATGAACGAACGAACGAAATGAATCCAAAAGTTTCGTAGCACCATTTTATATCAACAAAGTATTGATAGAATGTCAGACACATTTTTTGATTTTATTTGGAGGAGAAAGTCTTAAATGTTATGACCGAGCGGTCGCCTTCTTAAATTGATCGCGTGTCACTTCTCTTGTTGGATGTCTCATTAAGTTGTTTGTTTTGTCTGAAATGGAAGGCGGTCTAAGCCCTGGTTTACTATAAACCAATGCCGTGATATGGCGCTCGTAACATCAGTCTTAACTTTAGAAATAACTGAAATACCATAACACCATGAAAAGGTAGAGCTCTCTGACAATAGAGAAAATTACAGTCTGTGATTTTACTTACCGTGTTTTACAACTTGAGTGGTACGGTCGTGTCGTGGACTGCTGTGGAACAATTAGAACTCTAATGATATAGTTATAATTCAGGATTTCACGTTAAATGAGCACGCTCTCATCTCACTTCGATACACGGCGACTGGGTGTGAGTTAAAATGAAAACTTAAAATCGGGCCTCTGGATAGACCAGTGACAAACTAATATATTCTGTTCTGTTCTGTTCTGTGCCTATGAGAAACTAAGCTAGCTCCACCACGAGCTCTTTACGGTTATTTTTATGACGGTGACCAGTTTTTCGAAACCAAAGCTGTAACAGATTTTTTGCATGTTTGGCAGTCTCTCCGTTTGAAAATGTTTGGCGAGTGCAAACAATTGTGGGATTTTCACTTTGAGCTTGTGGACTGAGATAGTTGATGTTGAGCTTCAAATGTTTCTGTGGGGTGTTACGTAAGCGCGTTCCTGCCGATCGCATAGTTTTGACAGTTGTACCGAATAAACTAGTAGTTCTCCGAACAGAAGCTCGAACTTTTAAAAGTGAGCAATATTTACAGCATTTTGAGTTAAAATAAAAAACACCGTTTTATTTTTATTTGTTCAAGGTGTTATGGGTATTTTCTATATATAATAAAAAAAAGTACTTATATCCATTTCAGTATCTTTATTTTATTTTATTTATTGGTTCACTGATACATACCTACTTAAAAAATAAAAATAAAATACCATACAATTTTATGGAAATTAAAAATTTTGGATAATGAAATCAAGTTTTGATCAAATTATCATCATTGTAATTTGAAGCGATTTGGTCTCAGAATTACGTTGTAAATCATAAAATATATTAGCATTTATTAAGGTTTTAAAGCCAAAAATATTAATTTTAATAAGTATCTACCTTTCAGATAATTATAAGGGTTAAAATGCAAATCCTCGAGCGGCAGAGCTACGGAAGCAATTTTCATAAGATCCCTAATCCAAAATTATAAATCATTTATATCAAGTAATCTCCTAAATAAAAGATGTAGCAAAAATAGCTGGTTTACCTCCAGCTAATACGTATGGGCCACATTTATTCCGAAATTGGTCAGATGATGGGTATGATTCAATTTTTTTTTTTATGCAACTGTAGTGGCAACCAAGCCTACGGCCCACATGATGGTAAGCAGTTACCGCAGCCTATGGACGCTTGCAATACCAGAGGTATCCCTCGCGGGTTGCCACCTTGAGGCACAGATCAAAATCCTCATGTGCCAGTAATTTCACCGGAAACCATACCCTTCGAACCGGAACACAGCAATGCAAGCATTACTGCTTGGCGGCAGAAATAGGAGTGGTGGTAGTACTTCCTCAGACGAGCTCTACCACAAAGAACTCTACTGATGATACTACTTTATGTCCCTGCGTCATCCGTCTCTCTGTAAATTCGTAAGGAGACGTCAGTTATTTGGGTCGCCTATAAGTAGTAACTCCAAATCAAATACAAAACTAAAAAAAGCGAGAAAACTTCCAAAAAGTTTTTTCGTGTTTGCCTAATGGGAATTGATGAATCGCCATTTTTACGTGCGCTATTTTCAAGCCACCACCACCTACCAGCGGATGTTCTTAAACGCCATATTGTTGTCTTCCATAAAAGTCATAATTTTATTTTTATTTTATTTATTCGGGATAACAAACAGTTATACATTTATGGTTGAGTAAATGGTAGATATGAAACAGACCTGATTATTGAATATATAACAAGGTATCATGATACCTTTAAAAAAAATAAATACCCGCCCCCGCATATAGGCCAAGGCACCGAACCGATAATATTAACCGGTTAATTACGGTAGAAATACCGGTTGCATATCATTATTTTCTTCTTCTCAGTCGGACACTCTTGACAGAGTGGTCGTGGTTATGTACGTCTAGATTGTTCTAGCTAGATTAAGTAAAGTTACTCGTAGCTAGAGCAATCATCAACCAATTATCAAACATGATCGTTCTTTTGTAAACGGGTTGATCAAAACAAACGAAAACTAAACCGAAATGAAACAGGTTACCGGTTACGCCAAGACAAAAGGTTTTGATACCGAAACTAACCAGTCAATTACAGAAACGCACCAATAGCAAAGAGTCGCTGAACAGAACAAGCCACAAATCTTTGTTTTAACCGGTTATTAGTTTTACTAACCGGTTTCGTTAGGGCACCGGTTTTCTATTTTAACTGGTTGTCGAAATTAACCTGAACCATCATTAACCACAACCTCAAGATTCTCAAGACAAAATAATGCATTTATTTGTAATAGTGTGGCTAACCATAAAATTGTTTTCTCAAATCTGTTCTCAAAACACTTTTTTACGTGTCTATACAAATCATAAAATGTATAAATGGGATCAGTTGTCCGATTCAAAATATTCACTAAGTCAACTGATCTCGCGGGATAAGTTCGAGTGGGATGAGTTGACTAAAGAGCCTAAGTTTTTACTAAGCAATGACTTAACCAAAAAATCCGAGCTACTTCAGTTTGATTGATAAGTAAAATGATTTGTTTATTTTGTGGTTCTAAAATAAGTTATAAAAAGTTCAAGATCCGTGATGATTTCTAAAAACTAGAGGTACTTTTTATAGGTATTAGTCACCTACAACCATGTCAGAATTAAATGCCTGTGTTATGCTTCATCGTCTAGCTATGGTAATTTGAAGGCTATTGACAAAAAATACTCGTATAATACTGGCTCCTTCTTTACATTTGTACCTGTATCACAGAACAGAATAGTACTACGTACCTATATGATATTTTGGTTTAAAGAAATTCTACATATCTACCTCCTACATATCAGAAGTATATACTACATATCATACATCTCGATAAAGAAACCGGCATGTCCGAAAACTAAATATTATAAACACACTGTGCCATCCTACTCCGCATTGATGTGGCATTGAGTAGGTACATAAAAAGGCTGATCATGATACCAAGAATGAAGTATGCTCACATTAAATATTCAGTCAAGGTAGAAATACGAATCCAAAAGCTTGTTATACAATAAGTCTCTTATAATAATGGGTTCCGGTTTTGGATATTATTTTAATGACAGACAAAAACATCTGAGTAGTTTGAACTTTATAGTACCTATACATACCAAGACCTACCCATTTCAAATAATGAAAAAAATATTCACAAGCAAATAACTAAATCTTTTTCTTTCTTCATATAAAAATAAATTACTGAACAGATATGGCTAATTTTGATTTTGAAATATCTGTAGGAATACCAGGGAAGGCATAAACGCTGAAAAAAAATCATTAATAAAACAGTTTAGCTATAATGACCGTTACAAACGATCTTTAGATAGCTCAACTGATCCAAATCACTACCAGACGGAAGCGTTTCCAACATGCTGGCCGCATTACCTTGAATGGCAATTAATGCTGATACGTTGAGCTAGATGAACCAGCCTTTGGATTACGTTAAATGTCATGATTTTTTTTTAAATGTACCTACGTCACGTTGCGGTAGATTATTTTGACGTAAATATTTTCATAAACCTAAAGCTTAGCTTTTAGGATTAATTAGAGGATAAACTTTACAAAAATATAGACCAGACAGAGTGTAAAAAGGTACGCTGACACAGCTACTTTTTTGTACTAGTGTTAGTGAAGCATTGATAATGATTACTCGTGCCCATCGAGGAACAACCCTAAACTTAAAAAAAAAAACTAAGTAAATACTCGATGCTCGTGCATTACGCTCAACGGATCTAGGCAGTCTTGAAGTTGGCCGTTTCGATGCGCAACTAAGCTTTTTCGAATTAATTTCTACACAGTTGAGCGTACTTATCATCGGGCGGGCTACTTGATTGTCTTGGCGGACAAAAAAAAAATCGTTTTCGAGATTTTTTTTTTATACAACTGTTGTGGCAACCAAGCGTACGGCCCACAAGATGGTAAGCGGTTACCGCAGCCTATGGACGCTTGCAATACCAGAGGTATCACTCGCGGGTTGCCACCTTGAGGCATAGATCGAAAGCCTCATGTGCCAGTAATTTCACCGGAAACCATACCCTTCACACCGGAACACAGCAATGCGAGCATTACTGCTTTGCGGCAGAAATAGGTGTGGAGTTTATTAGTTACCAACATACAAAAATACAAATCTTTCCTCTTTATAAATTATTACGTATAGATAAATTAGTAACTATTATTAGTATAGATTTCCGCATACAATGTAATTTTTTATTTCTAGAATAAATAGCTGTAAATTTTGAGCGTGAAAGGTCTATGGTGTAACGTTTCACTTTGAAAATGTAGTCTTCGGTTAAATTAAAAATGCAGAATTTTACGATGAACCGTGTAAACTGGCCTTAAAATAAGCTGATTCCATTTTATTATTTTTGTATTATAAGTATTGTGTGCATAATAATAAAATAATAATAATATTACCTACTGATTTTACCTTTCAACCTGTACTTATATAGTAATTAAAGTAAAAGTTTATACTTTTACTTTATTCACCTACTTTACTTTACTTTAAATTCTAAACATTTTTTTTCTTTTTCTTTAAAATTAAAACATGATCTAACAAAAGTCACAAACTCACAATCCTGAAAATGACAATGGAATCTACGGAAATGCCATTGAATTTTCCGTTTTTAAATATGCCACGATTTAGTAAAAGTTCTAAAACAATTTTATTGAAGACCATGGTTTTGACGCGTCGCGTTTCAAAATATACTTTGCATTTATTTACAGAAGCAAAATAAAATATGTGCGTCAGGATTGAGGGCCCACTTTTGAAATATATGTACATAATTACAAGGTAGACCTACCTACATATCCAGAGTAATATGAAAGAGTTGACCGATGACATTATAGCGATCGAATAGGTGGGTTTAAAAGCTCAAGATCGATCATCATTGCTGCACTATTTGGGGTAGGCTAATGTCCAGCAGGACTGGCTATTGGCTGTTATAGAAAGAAAGAAAGAAAGAAAGAAAATGCTTTTATTCATGGACTTATAAGCATAGGTACTACATAAAGCAGGTACATTTTAAATAAAAGGTTACTACATTGAGCCCTTAATACCTCAATGATGATGATGCTGAAGATGACGTAACCATTTCAGGTTGACAATGCCTAATTACTTTTGCAGATCATTTACATACGATTTAGCTAGATAGATATCTCGCTTTGATAGAGTCTCTTTCTTCAGTTACACTTTCCTTTGTGTCAGTGTGATTATTCACTAATCTCAGTCATTGTACCTAAATACATTATTAATAATTTCATACTATAAACCTCTGTTGTAGTGTCTTTTTAAATCATCGTCTTTGTTTATTGACGTAAGAATGACAAGATAAGACAGTTACTTACTTAGCAGGCCGCTAAAAATACAGTTTATTTTATGGTATTTAAAATGTGCTTGAATTTGTAAATTAATTAGCACTTGCCAAGTTACCAATTACCATGTTACTTGAATAGCGTAGTCAGTAAGTTACAACTAAGTGTGAAACTATTAACTTTTGCTACCTATGCTTTATGACAAAATTAATAAAGATAATATGAAGAAATCTCTGTTTATCCCCATAAACAAAGATCAGAAGGGCAATTCCACTAATTAAGTTTATTATTCTATTGCAAACGTGTCATAGATCAGTGCCCAAGGTCATGTTAAAAAAGCCATGTGTATAGAGATGGCGTGCTCAGTGTCCGCCAGCTATTTATTTAGATTTTTTTTTTGTCAACAGATAAATCTCTTTTATCTGCCGAAAGCTACAATTGAATGCTGATGCGTAGAGTTTTTAAACTTCCGATTCCCTCTGTCTCTACTAAATTCGCCCAGCGTTTTGGAGAATTAATTAATTCGCACATATACAATGGTGTTGTTAAAAATTGTAATGCAGATCTCAAACCTTTAACTGTTCATCAAGCTAAGTCATGTGTAAAACAGTGGTTATTGTCTCTCACGTATGCTGAAACTGAGAACTTAATAGAAGTCACCAAATAGCGTTTGTAGATTCAACTTTATTATTATAATGTATATATATATATTACTAAGTTAAATATATATATATATATTTAGTTTATTATAATCTGTTTATTTGATCATTAATTGGTACCTACTTTTAGTATATATTCGTCGTTTTTCTTTTTGTTTGTCAGCTGAGGTGTATAATGAACTTAATGCTCAATCGTATCCTGGTCTCCACGATTCAGGCTTTGCCTAGTGAGAAGATCGTCAGATAGATCTATTTAGTCATAAGCACATCAATGTAAACAGGTTTTATGGTTAATAATAGCAAAATTATAATATGTAGGTAATAGGTTAAGTGTACTGAACTGTTTATGTTGCAAATAATATTTTTTTTTTCATAGCTGATCGGCTGCTTTTCATCTGTTTTGGGTGTTTTCGTATCTACTATCGAACAACGATCCATCTGCGATTACGTTTCAGCTATAGGTAATACTATATTACCAATGATCGAACTAGTGCACCCATAAGAACTCCATATGGTTTGACCAATCAAATCTCAAGCGTAAAATTTTGGTAACTGCGCTCAGGGCGTTCCGGTCACATTTCATCGAATAAGTTTGCCTTTTTGATGAAGAAAGTAACATCGCCCAATTGTAATATTTGTGGGATTAAAGAGGATATTATTCACGTGCTGATGGAATGTGTTCGTAACTTAGATGACAGGCGAACTATGTTTAGAACTATGTCTTCATGTTCGATGTTGGACTATGTAATAGTGTGTTGGCTGATCCAATGTCTGACGTAGCCTAATACATGTATATTTTAGTAGATAATTATTTTAAGAGTTAAGTTTTTATTTCATTTATTTATTCTCTCTTGTTACCTAGTATAAGTATCTATAGTTTAATTAACAACTTTGTAAATATTACCGATTGGGCGGTGTGGTCGCTCAGCGACAAAGCCTTTTTTTTAATTCAATAAATTAAAAAAAAAAAACTCCATAGAAACTAACGTGGAAACACGAAAAACTCGTTAGACAATCGTAAACGTTATCACATTTTATGGCGTTGTAACATATTCCATACAAATTGAGAGCAGGACGATACGTTTACGTTTTCGATTGTCAACCGAGTTTTTCGTGATTAGATTTCTGTAAGCAGAGTTTGAAGTGAATAGAACATCAAACGTATATTAATAGAATCAAGTGGTTCAAGAGATCTATCTAATACATACATAGAGAGGGACATACAGACGGCTCGGGGAGCGACTTTGTTTAGATAAACCGCATGTAGGTCGTAGGTTTCTACTACACATAGACTTATAGGATTACCATAATGGACGATTGCCATTTTTGACACGATTTTAATGGCTTTGCATATTTCCTTTCTATAAAAGGGATTATCAACGCCAACATGGACTTTTACGATCTGTGTCAACAAAAACGTATTAAAGAGTAGATGAGTTCTTGATGATCAGTCACAAAGAACTCTACTACTCTCAGGATACAAAACAGGTGAAAAATCTCTAGTACTTTTCCGCTTAACTTTTTAACTAATGAGGTCACACCGTTAACACAGTTAACCTCAAAAGAAAATACCGACACGTGTTTCATCCCTCCACGGGACATCATCAGGAACGTCGACTTGTTCTCCGGCAGACGAGCAACACGTCACCTGTTTTGAATCTTATAATGGATTTCCGTAAAGTAACGCCTGAATCTATCAAATAACTACTACTTTTCATATTTTCTTTTTGTGGAGTGATTACGCTTTTATCTCAGTTATTGCAAGCGTATACGCTACGGTAACCGCTTGCCATCAGGTGGACCGTACGCTTAGTTGCCACTTTAGTTGAAAAAAAGTGTTTTAATTACTTTCAATTTATCTACATCTCCAATTCATAATGATTAATGACTATTGTCTTACAAAGCCGATATGAAAGTCAGCTATTTTTGAATTGATTGAAAGCTGCTAATGAGCGTTTACGGTTGTGACAGATATATCCCCCCGGTAACAAATCAACATCACCTCAACTTAAACCGTTTAGTTTTTTTTTCTTTCTTTCTGTGTTTGTCAAATAAACGAATTACATTCAATCATTCATTCATTCATTCTTTGTTTGGAACTTCATCCCAGCAGAATATTATATTTGGTTCTTTCAACTTTTGATCACGACGACCGATGTGACGCAGCGGGCGCAAGTCCGCCTGCGACGCAGAGGTTGCGGGTACGATTCCCGCCTCGGGTCAAATGTTTGTACGATCTACAAATATTTGTTCCGGGTGTTCTGGGTATTTTCTATATAATACTATCATTTATCTATGTATTGTATTGTATTAAGTGTATATCAGTCATCTAGTACCCATAATACAGCGGTTTAACAGCAGCTTACCTTGGGGCTAGATGATGCTGTTTGGATTGTCCAGCGTTATTAATTATTATTATTATTTATTATGTCTTTAACATAAAATCATACCGTTTCAGACTTTCTTCTTATTTCAAGAAAATATTTTTTTTATGGTCCTATTTTACAACGAAAGATGCTATGCAACATCGCGTCGCAATCTCAGCTTGTGAATAATCATCATCATGACAGCCATCTAATATTCCCACTGCTGGAACACTGGCCTACTCTCGAACAAGAGTGAGTGGGACTTATCCACCACGCGGATCCAGTGCGGATTGGTGGATGGCACATGTCTTTCGAATTTTTTAGTTCTTGGACATGCCGGTTTTCTCACGATGTTTTCCTTCACCGTATGAGAGCACATACATTGCGCACATACATTTTTCCGAAAATCCATTGGTGCACGACCGGATTCAAACCCACGACCTTAAGATCGGAAGGCGGAAGCTTGTGAATAAAGCTTCAACAAAACGGGATGGGTCGTACCCAGCCATAAAAACCTGAAATGATTTCCATTGAATAAAGTGAGGATCTAACCCACATTTGGTATAAAAAGAAATCCTCACAATTTTAGAATTAGGTCTGCCCGTGACACGTCCCATATCACATAGTGATTACGACAACCCGTTGAATAGACGCGTCAACCTTATTACCGAGTGATAAAGGTTAAATTGGTCTATTTGGACAATTTGGGTACAGTCGCGTTCGTAACAGTAATTTCTGTTTGATCCGGTCAGCTTGATCCCTTAAATTCTGTTTGATCCTGAGGTATGATTAATTGATTTCGGATTGTAGCCGGACCTGCTGCTTTGGTTTAAAGGTTTAAATTGCTAGCAAATTACTAGTACAATTCTTTGTGAAAGAGTTCGTCCACCGTACGTATTTCTGCCGCCAAGCAGTAATGCTTGCATTGCTGTGTTCCAGTCCGAAGGGTATTTTCGATCTACGTCTCAGGATGGCAACCTGCGAGTGAAACCTCTGGTATTGCAAGCCTTCATAGGATGCCGTAACCGCTTACCATCAGGTGGGCCGTACGCTTGGTTGCCACTTTAGCTGCCTAAAAAAGTCGTGGTGGTCTTCTGGTTGCAATCATAAGGTCGTGAGTTGAAAACCGGTCGTGCACCTGGAGTTTTTCATTCAAAAATTGTAGTGCCAGTGCTCTCAAACGGTAAAGAAAAACATCATGAGGAAACCAGCCTGCTTAGAGAATAAAAAAATTGTAAGATATCATCAATCCGCATTAGGTCCGCGTGGTGGAGTGAAACCTCGAGTACTCTCGCTCGAGAGTAGGCCAGTGTCCCACCCAGCAGTGGGAATATTTTAAGGCTTTCATGTTGATGAATCGCCTTTTTAAATAGAATCAAATTATCAATAAAAGCTCGGTACGGTACCAAACTACCATTGAGTTGGTCTAGCTTAGCATAAAAAAAAATGTCGGTTAGTCCTAGTTTATTTTTCTTAGGGACGGCTGAAGACAACAACTTGAAGTTAAAGAGTATTTATCTCTTAAGAAATTTACATTTCACTTTCAGTAGAATTAAATTAATTTAGGTTCTAAATTTCAAATGTGTAGAATGAGCGAAATTCGTATGTATAACTATGTCTGAATGTTTTTGTGTGTGTATAACACAAGTAAAGCCCAAAAATTGATCTTTTAACCCAAACATGGGTCGTTGGAGAGTGTCAGAGAAAGTGTCTGAATCTCGAAATGGGATCTAATTACCTATTGGGAAATCATTTACAGTTTGAAAGTATTTGTGATCAAGTAATCAAGCTGTCTCTTCTGCTACAACGGAACACTGGCATGAGCCTCACCTAGTTCGATTGGCACCACACTGAAGCTTTATGAATTTATGATGAAGAGGGATCATCAAAAAAAAGCTAGGAACCCAGCCAAGTTTGTTGCCTAGGCCTAGGAGGATTCTTCTAGACTGGGGCGCGTGGAACTGGCGTAAATTCACCTAGCTTTAAGACGTTTCAAAATGATCCTTGTGATATTATTGAATAAATATATTTTTACTTTACTTTACTTTACACTTCGGTTTGTGAGTATTCTCGCACTTGTCTGTTTTGAAACTATGATATCATTTTTGAACGCAACTGTACATGACTTATGCATAACCATAACTTTGAGATTGGAATATTCACACGAAGACGCAAGACACGCGACTAGTTACTATGGTTACTGTATCGTGTGACACTGTGACATTGCCATCCATCAAATTATGTGCTTGGAATTTTAGGAGTGTTGTACGCTCGGCAAAATGATGCAGACCAATACAATAAGTAGATATAGGTACTTTGTTGATGCTATTCAGAGCACATTTTTAGAAAGAAAGAAAGAAAGAATACTTTGTTGAGTCCCCACAAAGACATATAACTACAACTTGGGTATTACATCGAATAATACCTACGCTATCAAACATTGGAACAAAACAGGTGCATACTACGGTGCATATATATATTTTTCAATTTTTTTCTTTTATATTCTCTTACTAGTGACCTGCTCCGGCTTCGCACGGGCGCAATAAAAGCTTAAGCACCCGTGAGAAGCCGGGGCGAGTCACTAGTAATAAATATAGTCTATGTTACTCAGGGATAATGTAGCATTCAAGTCGTTAAATATTTTTTGAAATCGAACCATTCGTTTTTGAATTTATTCATAACAAACAAAAATACAAATCTTTCCTCGTTATAATATTAATAGGATAGTTATTTATATAAATAGTTATATTAAGGTTTACTTTCCCCACTAAGATGTCTGAAAGTGTTCCCATTTTCCCCACTATCATATTCAACACTGGTTGGTAGGGATGTATTGTTGTACAAAGTATTAAATTATTAGTAACTTACATAATATTTAAAGAAGAGGTTCCACAGTCCACACAAGAAAACATGTAACTTACCCCGAGTAAGTAAATCGACTAGTTTATCTGGTCGATTATTAATAATGAAATACCTTAATACATCTAAAACAATAAATCAATGAAATCGAAACGTCTAGCGTCGCAGTAATTGCTGATGGCTATTCTCCAGTTTCCTTACTAGGTGGATCTTTAAGAATTTTGCATAATTTATGTTGATTTAAATTTTATATTTTGCCTCTCGATAAAAATAAAGTGTCTAACTCAAGACATAAAATAAAACAAAAACGACGAATTAATTATTATTGAATGGGCCACTCGAGTGCGGACGCTCTTGAGTTAATAGTCTGATCCCAGCTTTACTGCGTGAATTGGGATTGGGCATAAACATTGGGTCAATTGGGTTGTGATTCTAAGACAGTACCTACGTAAGAAAGTCGCATCATTTCTTGTCATTTCAATAAATTATACTGTTATTAATATAGTACGCATTTGATTGCGTAGTAATAATATATGCAATCGAATTGAATAACGTGTGTAAAAAAACTGAACTTATATTAAGTTCGTGACTGTACCTACCACTTATATAACAATATTCTCCATATACTTAATCGTAGGATGTATTGTAGTCGTGTAGTGAATATAATTTATGAGAAGCAACTTGAAAAGAGTATCATTTTCGCTCATTGTGTTATGCCAGACCTTTTGTGTCTTTTCTGTCGACAAAGCTCTTTTTAATCATTAAAAAAAAAACATAGACTAGGCAATCGTGAAGTTAGCCGTTTGTGATGCGCAAAGATGAATTAGTTCGAAAAATCTCCATTGCGCATCGAAACTGCTAACTTCACGATAGCTAATTCGCTAAAATAACACGACGCTAACTTCAGGGCAATTCGCGCGTGGAAGTTCCGCGGCAGATAATAATAATATGTCACTTGCTTTGCATATTTTTTTAGATAACAGGGAACGAGATTGTCTAGTCCCTTCGCATGCAATTTTCTATAACAACATTGGAGTTATGTTCACACGAAATGGGATACAAAATGTGCGAAACATAGGTATACTTCCGACAATGTAGGAAAAATGAAAAGATAACAATGATTGAAGAGGACAAAGTGCTTCTCTTCTGAGGAATGTTTTTATTGTAGGTCCTAGTTAATACCCACTTACATGGATATATTCTTAGATAGATACATATTTTTGTCGCACTCTTTGATAAGTTGGGCGCTTGATAACTTTTTTTTTGCAAACTTTTTGCGACTCTTGGTCGGTCTAATTCCAAGTCCCGCCATCCTATGTAGAAGACGTCCAAGTTTACTAAGTTGTTACGGCAGCGCTTTTTTGGCTTGTATCAGGGTCGATTATTATTAGTGTATAATTAATATTGATAGTCTTAATTAATAATATTAGATATATAGATAATAATACGCCTTAAATTTCTCAAAAACTATCCTTCAGATGAGATACCCAGTTCCTACCTCTCTAAACTTGATTTTAAAGTGCTTCGTTCAAATCGACTAAAAGTTTCCGATCCAATTTCCGTTCAGTCTACCAGGGTAGTTATTTGTTAAACTTTCTGACTTGAATCTAGTTGCTGTAAGGTTAGGGCATTTTAAAACTTTTTCTCAAGGTGTCATAATTAGTGACAGATTTAACCTTTGTTAGATACAGCAGTAAGTTAACAAAAAAAATCTTTTTTTAACTGTTTACTTCACGACTCTTCAGGAATAATGTCTACAGGAAAGCCGTCATTGACGATTCGCCAAAAAGATTAAGGGAAAAAGTGTTCTAAGCGGGATTCTTGTGAACACGGCCATATAAAAACCATTGCCGCCCTCAAAAATCACAAATCGTAAAAATTTCCGATGCGGCAAAAATCACTAACTGTCTTTGTATGAATGATCTCTATAGGTGTTAGCTTTCTCCGATGTACAGTCGAGATCAAAAATAGTTGGTGATGAATAACCGATAAGTTGATTGATAAAATAAAAATTCTTCACATCGCAATCGGTTTCCCAATGCGATCCGGACCGGCTGCTTTACCACCAAAGAGCGCTTACAAGCGTGTGATTAATTAAATTAATAAAAAAGTCATTTTATTACCATCTTGAATGAAAAAAAAACTGGACCCCACACTTTATAGAAATTGAGGTAATTAAAAACATCTTGCCATGTTACAACGTCCCAGACTCGAAATATTAAATCATGCAAACTTTGTCCCGCATTTCAAATAGAACCCGAACCTCTGGTGGGCACTCGCTTACAACGCCAAGGACGTCAAAATAAAGACAAATGTTATCGGTACGCCCGCCGACCATCATCATAAGTCACATAACACAATATTGCGTACGCAGTATATCTCCCGACGTTATATTTAAGTTAAAAATGTGTAGAGATTTACAACAGAGCGTGGTCATTAATCTCACTATTCAGACGCAGGCGGTGAGATCAAAGGGCTAGAGGGCCGGGTAAAAGCTACGGCCTTCAGGTCACAGAGGGATTACACCTTAAGCTGAACGCATAGATAATAAATAAATAATTATAAATATTGGTGGACATTTTCATATAGCTTCCAAACTAAACAAATTACAGCTTTTACTATGGGAACCAGAGGCGATAATGTAATTCGGTTGCAATAGATTTCAGTTGGTTTCAATCAAAAGCTTACGTTTTTTGTATGAATGTGACAGCTAATTTGTCAGTTCGCTGATTGTAACTAAATTGCAACCGATTTGCGTAATCGCTCTTCACCACAAATCATTGACAGAATTAAAATAAATCAAACTTCGTCTATGTGGTTTGGCCGTTGTTTTTCTTTTAGATCATAGATATTACGAGTATGTTCATACATTTTCATTCATTCATTCCTCTAGTATATATAGTTTTTATTATTAAAATATGAATATGATTATTTTAAAGGCCTATTTATTCAACTTATTTACCTAGGTACGTTTTTATGTTTCACACAGTTTATGTATTAATGACTATGTATATATTACCTATTTTGTGTAATTTTTTCTGCACAAAATATTATATTAATAATTAGATACTTACTTACCTACCTAATAGGTAGTAAGTATGTACTACCGATTGGCACTGTGGGTTGTGGATCCGCCCGTGAAGTCACCCTTTCTTTGGCTATGTCTGAAAACCAGCGCTGTCCCATGCTATTTTCATAATATGGAACAGCTTCATGCTGAGACACGGCCTGTTTGACGCACGCTGCATGGAGAGACTGATTGGTTTCTGGTAAGTAGTTGGTGGCTGCCTATGCCTACTTATAGTTTTTTATAGGTACTAATTATGTATTTAGTTACCTGCCTCTACCTACCTGTATTTTCATTGTTCCATAGAAAATGTTCTTTCTTCGGTCTGTTCTTTGTACTTGTGTCTGTCAAATAAAAGTATTTCATTTCATTTCCTTTTCATTTCATACTTCAGCAATTTTAGGCCGTTGTTCACACCCACAGCTCTTTGTATATTATCTTATCTCTAAGATAAGAGAGCTACGAGCCCTTTTTATGAGGCGCAATCACACACAAAATTTATAATTAATTCATCAAGGTGTTAGAATCAAATAAACATTATGTTATGTTACTGTTGATGTTGGAAATAGGTGGGTGTTGACACACACCAGTGATGTTGGTGTGAAACAGTGTTTATTGAATGTTGCAAGATGCTTTGATGATTATTGATAGGTTTTAGAATACACAGATCCGGTTTTAGTGGATCAAGGTGCGTAAATTGATAAAATATGCAAACTGTGAGAGATAAAAGTGAGTGAGAGATGAAAATAGGCAATCGATCTACGCTATCGGTCCGAGTTTGCACCGTTCTTGATTGTTTCAGAGAAATGTTTCTAAGTAAGTTTTGTTTAACTTTTATCATGATATTGATAGACGACGATTTAGTTAAGTACCTACCTACCTAGTGTTTTTTGATACATAGGTACATAGTTAGACACATACTTGAAATATTTTAAAGAGTATTATACCTATTATTTTTATCAATTCGTTTTTTGAGCTTTTGAGAGCAAGCTAAAAAGTCATCTTTGTGCCAACTATAACTGTGACTAAGCCATGACGAAGGCTTTTGTGTATATTAACTCCAGCCCCAGTGATAAAAGATAATATTACGTAAGTTCTTCCATCTTTGAGAAACGCGAACTTACGTCTGTATTCGTTCCAAATCAAATGTTTAGTAGGTTTACTAATAAAATTATCGTGAATTATTTTATTGTTTAAATAATACAGACGTTTTCACATATCGGAGAAAAGGCGACGATACGGATTAAATTCCGAGAGTCATCATCAGAGTTAAGTGATTCTGTGCTCTTCCTCTACTTCGCCATAATGCACTGGGTGCCGTGTCACTCAACCCTGATGTTTATTATTAATTAATTATATAACTCTACCTACATCTCTTCATCCGTATCTCAAAACTATAATGAACTTCATAAAACAGAGTTAGAGCTTTCTAGAATTTTGCCGGTCCAGAGAGTAGAACTATTGAAACTCATAACTCGATTTGTGCGGATGTTTCCTCCCCCACATCCCGCACCCCGCAGAAGAGTTTTATTATTTGGTACAAGGAAAACAAGAAACGTTTATGAAAAAGAAAAGTTTGTCTGTGAATTTGTAAACTCGCCGAAAGGCATAAAATAAACTAGCTTTTGCCCGCGACTTCGTTTGCGTGGAACTCTGGAACCGTATACTTTGTTCAGTCAAATCGGTTTAGTGGTTGTCGATTTATAAAGGAACAAACATCCAACGCTAATCAGGGCCATTATCTCATCGTTTAATTAAGTTGTGTTTTTTGCTGTAGTAATTATTATTTGACAGCTTTAAGAACTGCACATTCCACGCAGTCTGAGCAAAAACCAAAAGCCACGATGTGCTTTGCATGCATTAATGTGTTTATCAAAAAGATATAAAAATATACTCTTAATGCCTTCAATAAAAGTTTTGTTCGTGGAAATGGCTCACTATCTTACTGACAGAAGCTTTTATTCGAAAGTTATCCTAAAACAAATATTCTGCCAATTCGTCCTACAGCATCTGAATCTGGACTAACCCTCCCCGCACACGAAGCGAGCCACAAAATGCCGGAATGGGAATTCTAACAAACTAACAAACTTTTCAATCGATTGCAAACGAATCGTAGCTGAATGGCTTTTCATCTGTTTTTGGATTTTAAGCAAACAATTCAGCTGAGGTTACGTTTCAGTTAATGCCAACGATCTAACTAACTTATCTATCAGTTTAATAAAACAGATCTTAGGGTAAAAACCGAACCTCAGAAGAGTAGTAGAGTTCTTTGTGATATAGCTCGTCCGGGGATGGACTACCACCATACCTATTTCCGCCGCCAAGCAGTAATGCTCGCATTGCTGTGTTCCGGTTTGAAGAGTATGGTTTCCGGTGAAATTACAGGCACATGAGACTTACCATCTAACGTCTCAGGGTGGTAACACGCAAGTGATATCTCTGATGTTGCAAGCGTATATAGGCTACGGTAACCGCTTACGCTTGGTTGCTTTAGTGGTATATAAAAAAAATTAACAAAAGTTGAAACTGGATAGAAATCTGCTACTTTGAAACTGGAAGCAAATATTTTGTAATAAAAGCTTGGTTTTACATTTTTTAAAACCAAGTCGCTTGCCACCGTCTATCCCACTATTTGTATGTAAAGTAAAGTAAAGTAAAGAAAATGTATGTATGTATGTATGTACGCTTAGATCTTAAACTACGCAACAAATTTTAATGCGGTTTCATCAATATATACAGGGTCATTCATTATCAACCTGACAAACTTAAGGGATATGTTCCACACATGAAAAAAAATATTTGTACCCATAATTTTTTTTAATGTATATTTTGTCTTAAAAAACCCAAGTAAACAAAAAAAAATCGATTACGATTTTCCGCTCAATTATTATTTATCATTGTTAGGAATCAAGTTAAGCGACGTAATAATGAAATATTCGAGTGTGCGCGCCCCGTAGCGGGTCAAAGACACGCGCAGGTCAAGGACACGCGGGTTATTGACCTGCGGTTCATTGCCGCGCGGGTCACTGACACGTGCCGAGCGCTGCCTTTTTGATTTCTAACAAGGATAACTAATTATTAAGCAGAATTACGATATTTTTTTTTTTATATAAAAAAAAAAGTTAAGTAAAAAAAAAGTACAAGTATTTTTTTTTTATGTGTGGAACCTACCCCTTAAGTTTGTCAGATTGATAATGAATGAATTTATATAGTGATTTAATAGTTTTATAGGTATACGAAGCCGGGGCAGTCCGCTAGTACTATCGAGGTTTCTTACTTTATCATCACCATCAGCTGAACGGCCCCCTGATTATGTAAGTCTATCGCAGTCGATCGCTTGTTGTTGCGTCTGGCCGTCTTTTTCACACCTACAGTGCGTACCATAAGCGCGTAAGGGATCGACTAGCGATCGAGAGCAATTTGACAGCAATAGACTTACGTAATAAAGGCACGGATCTGGATAAAAACAGCAAAACCACAGGTGAAATCGCAGATCACAGCTAGTTAATAATAATATGTACGAAAAATGCAGCTAAGTCTCTCTAGCTATCCGTGTGCGGCGAGTTTAAGAGATATTTCGCTAACTCGATCAATAAAGTAGTTAATAGGAAATTAAAAATGCAACACATGTTCCCATCCTAATTAACTAATTAGTAGACAAAACCGTTGAGTTAGCTTAGGGTTATACGTTTTACTTAAATAATAAATAAATAAATAATGCTGGACAATCCACACAGCATCATCTAGCTAGCCCAAGGTAAGCTGCTGTTAAACAAAGCTGTATTATGGGTACTAGATGACTGATATATATTTATTACAATACAATACATAGATAGATTATTTTTTATTATACAAAGAAAACACCCAGAACACCCGGAACAAATATTTGCAGATCCTACAAACATTTGTCCCAAGGCGGTAATCGAACCCGCAACCTCCTTGAGTTTTTCTTTGTTTTACTTGAGCACAAAGAAGTAACTAAAGAAGCTAATTGACAACCTAGGTTGCGCCGTGGGGTAATAGCTGGTTGAGAAGCTAGTGGATGCGGGTTCGAAACCCTCTGCGGGACTAATGTGTGCATGATCTGGTTATAAATATTTTTTGACATCATCATCATCAAGTTCCCATAGTACAAGTTTACTTAGTTTAAGAATAGAAGTTGTTTCCCACTGGTGGTTTTCCAGTGGGGGCGAGACATGGAGGTCATCGGGAATAACCCGTAATTTCACTTGCTACAGTGCCCTTCATATATAAAAAGTACAAAACACAGAACCTTAATGCTTAAAATAATAAAATGTTCAAAATATTCTAGACATAAACCTTTTAGGTGGTACCTACTAATTAGTTAAATACAAAGGCAGAATAATTAGCTGACGAAATGTAGGACTCATTTACTGAAGCACTTAAAGGTCTTAAAGGCTGGACAGCTGACAGAGGCAAGAATTTATCTTAATATTATGGAATTCATAATATACCAGTATAATGGCCTTTTCTAGAAACACAGATAATAAGCAGGTAACTAGCAGAGATACAGGTGTTGAACGAAACATTATAAAACGGAAACACCACCTAGTTAGATATAGGTCTCACAACGGATCTCGGCCGTAGTGAAATTAGCCGTTTCGATGCGCAATGGAGCTTTTTCTTACTAAATTGTTAAATTGTTTTTTTTTATATACTTATAATCTTGCAATAATAATTATAAAGCCACACCCCCCACAAGGACGAGTCGTACTTTTTTTGTAACGTAATTTTTCATAATTCGTTATTTTTTCACGGTAACCATGTTCAGACGAATTACGAACCGAGAAAAATGTCAATAATGAAAAAAAAACATTTTTTTTGACGAATTATGAATGACGTGTTCCGGGTATAATGATGTATGCTATCTTTTTGTACGAGCTGTGCAAAACTTCCTTTTTAGTAAATTAAATAGGTCCTTTCTGATGAACGATGAATATCGAATAGCACACAAATTGAAACAGATGAGTAAAAAATACTTTGAACGACACACTAGAAAATAGAACTCAATAGGTACATTTAATTTCCGATCAAAGATAATCACGATGAAATTATCTATAATCGCAGAGGAGTATCATTGTTGGTAAAAAAATTATGTTAATTCGTTTCCAATCGATTCCACTTGGTTTCAATAAAAAACTGGCGTATTTCATATGAATCTGACAGCTTACAGTTCACTGATTGAAATCAGATTGTAACTAAATTCGTAATCACACTACAGATGTTTTTAACCCTGTCCTTTTCAATGTTTCATCAAAAAAAATTGAGGTAAGTAGGTTTTACAAAAAAAATACTCACTTAAAAATAATAGGTACGTAAAGTAACGCAAAATAAGCAGTGGGTGCGCCTTTAGTCAAGAGCAAAAAAATATAACAAGGCTTTTTGTAGATTATTATACACCCACGTTCTTGACGACGTTTTTGACGTACGTATAGTTCACTGGGCGGATCTAGGCTTCCGTGAAGTAAGCCGTTTGTGATACGCAAAGACAATTTAGTTAGAAAAAGCTCCATTGCGCATCGAAACGGCTAACTTCACTACGGCCGAGATCCGCCGTGCGAACTATACGGACGGATTGCACGCGGGAAAGACACACTACGGCAGTAAAATCACAAACAGCGTAGTCTATTCTCCGTAGTCATTCGATGCAGTTTTATATTCTATTTGCTTAGTCTTTCCCTTCCCCAAAAAGGTCTATAAGCTCGCTCTTTTACGCGATTGCTGTTGGTATCTAATTAAGTACTCTATCCCGTGTGATAGAGCATTCATGTTCATCTTATCTTACCTTAGTAATTCTTACGCTTAAAATAAGTCTATCAGTAACTCACCTACTACCTCTTTCTATCAAAGTCTTTTGACCTCTGAAAAATTAGGCTGCAAGCTTGCGTCAGATTTTTCGTAAAATAAATTTATTTAAAAATATAAAATTAATGTATAGCTTATTTTTAGCAAAAGGTTATCCAGTTCTTCGGTAAATTATTAAGGTCGATGCTGTTTTGTTTTTTAAATTCTATTTAATAAAAGAAGTAACAACGCTATGTTTATGTACTTGTAAACTTACTTGATATCGAAATGAAGAAAAAATCCCGCTAATTGTCACTGGCGCATAACAAAACAAATATTTTTTTTTTTTGCAACTTCACAATTTTTTTGTCAAACTGACTAAAACCACACAGTGTTCGAAGTTAAAACAACACACAACTGGCAGATATAAATTAAAAACAATGTAGGTTCGAAATTCAAAACTTCGCGTTTGTATTAAATTCGTAGCGCGTTCGTTCAGAAACACCGAAGGCGCCAAGGCGTGCGTTCCGTAGCGACTACGAATTTGAACTGATCGGAATATCCGGGCTTTGCTGACCGTTGTAAAACATTACCGAGTTACCGAGCAAGGATGAACTAAAAAGTTTAAAACTGGTAAAGTTTATGCTAAGTAAATGCCTAGGTCACAGAAGTCAGAACTGAGAAGAAACATGTAGTGGTCGCGCGACATATTATTGTCTCTAACAAGGCTAGCATAGCTATTACCGCTATTTTTCTATACTTCAGGAAAGACAAAATTTAGTTATACCTACTTAGATTTAATTAGACCTAATATCGTGATAAATGTCATATAATAAATCCCATCAATCGTCCTAATTAGTAATCCAATTTTCTATTGCTTTTATTTGGTTTGTGCCGTGTTTTAGTAACCTTTTGTACAGAATATGCAATATCTTTATTACGAAAATGGTAAATTGTAAAGTTGTAGAGCATAATGTATCATACGTACGACGACGATGACAACCGATGTGGCGCGGCGGGTGAAAGTACGCCTGCGGCGTGGAGGTTGCGGGTTCGATTCCCGCCTTAGAACAAATGTTTATGCGATTTAAAATTATTTGTTCCGGGTGTTCTGGGTGTTCTATGTATAATAAAAAATATCTATGTATGTATTGTATTGTATTATGTATATCAGTCATCTAGTACCCATAACACAAGCTCTGCTTAGCTTGGGGCTAGATGATGCTGTTTCGATCCCAGCATTATTTATTAATTGTTATTTATTTATTATTTTAGTAAACCAACATAAATTAAAATCAAAAAAAACCTTGTCAATATAGGTATTAATTACTACAATACTATTTACATTTCAATTTATATTTCATTGTTGTATTGTAGCTACCTAATTACAGGATTACAGAAACAGGTAGGTAACTAAACAGAATCAATACAGATAACGACCGCCATTGCCAGCCAGCCAGCCCCAAACCGATACCAGTTTCACAAAATAATAAATATAAAGTAGGTACTAAAACATTAACCGTTTAAGTACCTCTATTGTAGATAGGGCAAAGTAAGGCGATTCTGTGTTTTTTAACTTTTTCGCGTATCCGGTGGTGTATCCGGTGAGCGATTCTGAGTTTTTTAACTTTTACCGGTGTCGGTGAGGTGTGAGCGAGCTCGGTTAATGTTGAATCATAACATCGAAAACCAATAGATAACATATCTTAACCCTAACATACCTTAGCGCTATGGCAATAGAGATCAAAATTTAAATTCAATGGTCACGAATTTACGATACGTAAGATTACAGTCTTGTGATTGTGAACTCTATTCTCCTATGAGATATTTGACGTTGATGGAGCTCATTGAATACACCACCGGATACGCAAAAAAGGTAAATAACTTAGAATCGCCTTACATCTATAACTATATCTATACTATATAATATTATAAAGAGAGAAGATTTGTATTTTTGTTTGTTACGAATAAACTCAAAAACTACTGGTCTGACTACAAAAATTCTTTCACCATTAAAATGCTACGTTATCCCTGTGTAACATAGGCCATATTTATTACTAGCGATCTGCCTCGGCTTCGCACTGCTAGTCTATACTAATAATATTATAAAGAGAAGAATAT
Source organism: Colostygia pectinataria (assembly GCA_951394395.1). Taxonomy (NCBI): domain Eukaryota; kingdom Metazoa; phylum Arthropoda; class Insecta; order Lepidoptera; family Geometridae; genus Colostygia; species Colostygia pectinataria. The sequence continues at coordinate 4,437,543 of OX596365.1, read as the reverse complement.
ATAGAGAGAAAATTTGTATTTTTTTTTGTTACGAATAAAGTCAAAAACTACTGGTCCGATTTCAAAAATTCTTTAACCATTAGAACGCCACATTATCCCTGAGTTACATAGGCTATATTTACTAGCTACCCGGCCCGGCTTCGCACGGATGCTTAAGTTTTCATTGCACGTGCGAAGCTGGGGCAGATCGGCTAGTAATATATAAAAGAAACGCCCATCGAAGCTGACTCACCGGTCGGCTGTTTGCTCAAAGAATAAAAGCCGGAAGTTTCCAAAAGAAAATTCTCGAGAATACGGATTTTTCTCCTCAAACAGACAACAATCGCGCTCTTGTATTGACTCAGGAAAAGCTGATTCGATGCGTGACAATAGATGCATGGCAAAAAAACGAGAGTGCTGAGTAGGTGAGTCCTATTTTGACAGATTGGCGAAATAAAATATTCTTGTGGCAATACTCGGAGACGGCATTTTAGGGACAGGCTCTTTCAATTGTACTTTTTTAGCTTTTTCTTGTGTGCCCGCTCAGGCATTTTATTTAAGGGTTAAAGAAGTGAAATAAATAATAAATAAATAACGCTAGACAATCCACACAGCATCATCTAGCCTCAAGGTAAGCTGCTGTTATACAGAGCTGTATTATGGGTACTAGATGACTGATATACATATACTTAATAGTAATAAAATACAATACAATACATATATAATATACTGAATAAATACAAAACTGAACTAAATAGTTGACAAAATGGCGTAGCCAATATCTAACCAAGTAGTGTGGCCGCGTCGCGTCATTGTTATGTGATTCAGAAACGTTAGTTTTTTCAGACAGATATTATTATTCATATTATTTTACCGGTTTCGTCTTCTGTGCTAATGTGATTTTTCAATGGTTAATTAAAACAGAAAATATTTTGTTTAAGTTCTTTACAATTTGTCTTGGTGATGTCTTTCTTGATCAAAGACGACCAGCATCTGACTATGAAGTGGTGATTGAAACTAAAAGTAAGTATGTTTGTATGAGTCAGTGGCCAACTCTGGTGACAAAAGACTGCCCGAAGGCATCCATCATTGCCTAACAACTTTGAAAAAGCCCATATGCATAACGTGCCCTCCGAAGCACGTAAGCGCTCAGTTGAAATTGCCACTGGTGGTCAACCATCCAAATGTTGACTACGCGGAACAGTGCTTAACTTCGTTGATCGAAAGTCAATGTCAAAGTAAAAAAAAAACAATAAAATTACAAGGATTACTTAGAAACGACCCCGCTTACGATCCTCAGGTCGTGGGTTACTGATGAGGTTGATGTCAGTGCTCCAATCCTGTGAGACCACTGACATTGAACTGAATATTCCGGCGAGAGTTCGCTCGAGAGTAGGTTAGTGTCCCAGCCGTGGGAACATTAGAAGGCTGTCATGATGATGATGTCATATTTGTGACGTCAAATTTTACAAAGAAATGCTTGGCACCGAAACGCTTGACACAGAAAAGCTTGACACAGAAATGTTTGACACAGAAACGCTTGAAATAGAAATGCTTGACACAGAAACACTTAACACAGAAACGCTAGACCCAGAAACGCTTGACACAGAAACGCTTGACACAGAAACGCTTGACATAGAAATGTTTGACACAGAAACACTTGACACAGAAATGTTTGACACAGAAACACTGACACAGAAACGCTTGAAACAGAAATGCTTGACACAGAAACACTTGACACAGAAACGCTTGACATGGAAACACTTGACACAGAAATGTTTGACACAGAAATGCTTGACACAGAAATGCTTGACATAGAAATGATTGACACAGAAACACTTGACACAGAAATGCTTGACACAGAAACGCTTGACACAGAAAGGTTTGACACAGAAATGCTTGACACAGAAATGCTTGACACAGAAATGCTTGACACAGAAACACTTGACACAGAAATGCTTGACACATAAACGCTTGACACAGAAACACTTGACACAGAAACGCTTGACACAAAAACACTTGACACAGAAATGTTTGACACAGAAATGCTTGACACAGAAATGCTTGACACAGAAACACTTGACACAGAAATGCTTGACACATAAACGCTTGACACAGAAACACTTGACACAGAAACGCTTGACACAGAAACACTTGACACAGAAACGCTTGACATAAAAACACTTGACACAGAAATGTTTGACACAGAAATGCTTGACACAGAAATGCTTGACATAGAAATGCTTGACACAGAAACACTTGACACAGAAATGCTAGACACAGAAATGCTAGACACAGAAATGCTTGACATAGAAATGCTTGACACAGAAACACTTGACACAGAAATGCTTGACACAGAAATGCTTGACATAGAAATGCTTGACCGAGACACTTGACACAGAAATGCTTGACACAGAAATGCTTAACACAGAAATGCTTCACACAGAAATGCTTCACACATTAATGCTTGAACACAGAAACGCTTGACACAGAAACACTTGACACAGAAAAGCTTGACACAGAAACTCTAGACACAGAAACGCTTGACACAGATATACTTGACACAGATGTTTGACACAGAAATTCTTGACACAGAAATGCTTGACACAGAAACGCTTGACACAGAAATGCTTGACACAGAAATGCTTGACATAGAAATGCTTGACACAGAAACACTTGACACAGAAACGCTTGACACAGAAACGCTTGACACAGAAACGCTTGACACAGAAACATATCGCTCGCTCCTTGCACAAAAAAACTCACCTTTTTGAAGGTGCCACCAGAGCGGGCGACCGGCGCGGCGATGTAGATGGTCCTCAGGTCGGCGTGGAGGATGCTCTCCGCACGACTGTGTGCTTGTTCGACTGCGACATGGACGCGGTGCTGACGCGGCGATTTTACGATTTTCGATTGGTTCAAAAAACTATACGGAAAAAGTCTACCTTGATTATTATAAGCGTTTGAATGTTGTGGGTGAGTTGAATTGATATGAGTGAATAAGTAGTATGTTCATGGTTTTATTCCAATGATACCAAGCAACTTTTGAATATTCTGTCATTAGATAATGATAACTGGCTCCAATTTATAACCATAAGATTTTTTTCAAATCATGATGTTGTTGGATTACCTTTCGTTTTGCCGATTTACTTGACATGCCTGACGTTAAGTCTAAATTATTTTTGATAATTTTGGCATGTTCTTCTATTAGCTCGTAGGTACCTACTAAGCAATTTTTTTATTATTTAAGAGTTTCTAAATAAATTATAATCCTAAAAGAATACTGTTGGTTGGCTAATATGCAAATATTCCTTTTCACGTAGCAAGGACATATATCGTTTGATATTTATCAGACTTTTTTAGTGGTGTCCAATTTTTATAATAATAATTAGCGTGAGGTATTTACATCTAATTTTATATCTTGTAAATTAAATATTAAAAACGTATGCGTTGCCACTTGGCATTTGCCATTTGCATTCAAAATGAGTATTTAAAATACTTATAAATAATCTAATTCCTTGTTTCTTTAAAGTCTCTAGTCCCTACATCGATCCTATTTTATCAGATCAAAGACCATGCTCTCCCGCCATGTCATTTGACGAAAATATTGAAACAGCGGGATGCCGTATGTCGTGTCTCGATAACTAAAGCCTCGGTTTCTGGATCGCTAGATCGTTAGATGCTTAGCACGAAAAACTCGTTTAACAATCGTATATGTAAACGTATCGTCCAGCTGTCAACCTGTATAGGATTTTTAAAAGCGCCTCTTTAGTGCGTTAAATGAACCAAAATTCTATACATATTGACAGCTGAACGATACGTTGACGTTTACGATTGTCAAACGAGAAAACATCTTAAAACATTTCTTTAAGGACTGTTTGAAGTTTGAGCCTGAGAGGAACCTTGACCTTGACACACTGCACATTCTTATTTCATAATTCACTTTGAGATTTTTATCTAATGCGAACCGAGCATGAATAAATTATTTCAAACGATGTACCTACACAATATTATGTGCTGGACAATTGATATATCAAAATAAAAAAAAACTTTTTACATCTTATAGGGCTTTTTGTAATTTTCTAATTTGATGTTAAGCACTACGCCTGACTATTACAGATGCAGTGCCACCCAAAGCTCAAAGTTTTTAAGTGTTTGCGTGGCCCAGTAATTTCTTGCTACAATGCCCTTCAAACCTAAACACAGTAATGCTTGCACACTACTGCTTGGAGGTAGAATATCTGACACTGCAGTGGTATCCACCAAGACGAACTCTTGCTGAAGAGTCCTACCACCAGGTAAAAGACGAAAGAGAAGAGTGTTTTTTTAAGACTGCGGTAACCATATCAATTTTTATTTAGCTTTTCTAGGTTATAACGCCGTTACTTTGGATGGACTCCGAAACGTTGGTTTTAGGGTCTATATCTCATAATATTCTAAGCGCATGTGCCTTTGCGGCCTGTTGTGGCGGCTGGTCTTTTTTTACTTAATAGAGGTATCATGGATTGCTAACGGATCTAAGTCAATCTATGACAGGCTTGCATAGTCCTGCATGGCCGCAGTGTTATTTAGGCCACCAATCCATGACATAGAAAAATCACTCCTAAGTAATATATAAGTTTTATCTAGTATTTTCCCTTGATAGCGTCTCTACTATTTTAAAGCGTCATAAGATTGGTAGGCACCGCTTCTGGAAACTAGGGCTTAAATCTAATACATTGTTTATTTGTTCCAACATTCAATACATTTTATGGTAGATTGATTGACTGTGTTGACCGACATAGTTGATTAGTTTCGTGGGCACGTCATGTTTTGTTTACTATTTTATAGGGGTTAGGGTTGACGCCTTTACCTTAATAGATTTTGACTGCTGGTTTGATCATCTGCATCATTATATCAGCCAATAGACGACTGCTGGATATAGGCCTCCCCCAATGAGCGCCATGACGAACTACCTTGAGCCTCCACCATCTAATGACGTGTTGTCAATGGTCCATCGAGTGAGAGGCCGTCATACTTTGTTTTCTCATTCGCAATCGCTATTTGAGAGCCTTTATTCCCTAGCGGTAATCGGTTTTGCGAGCTATGATTTGCCTACTGCCACTTTAACTTGGTTTTTCTAAGAGCTATGACGGTGATTTTGGTTCTTTTACGGATTTTCTCTTAATAGGAAATAATAAGTGGCAAGACTCAACTAACTGAGAATCGATGTAACTGAGAAGTTCCGAGCCAAAACTATGCAACGAGAGAATGGTTAAATGCGAGTGACTTACGTAATCACTAATCACCCCACTAATCAAAGTGGTTCTCTATCTGTCAACTCTTTGACAGGAATAGTTACGTTAACGAATCGTAGCAAACTCAATTTCACAAGGCCCGTCTGTCTTACCCCTTGAGTGTTATCTCAGCAGGGGGCCGAAACTCGTGATGCCTGCAGCCGGAACGGATGAGCTACCGACTGGAACGATAGACCTCCTTCGTATTAGGATAGATACTACTAATCCTACTAACCACACTAATCTATACTTAATATTATAAAGAGAGAAGATTTACTTCGGGGCTAGATGATGCTGTGTGGATTGTCCAGTATTATTTTTTATTATTTGTATTTTTGTTCACGAATAAACTCAAAAACGACTGGTCCGATATCTTAAAATTTTTTCACCATTAAAATGCTACATTATCCCTGAGTAACATAGACATATATTTATTACCTACTAGCTGTCTATGTGTGTGAGTAGGTCACCTGACATTAGCGACCCGCCGATCTGCCCCATCTTTGCTCGGGTGCAATGAAAAGTTAATCACCCGTGCGAAGCTGGAGCAGATCGGCTAATATTATAAATGCGAAAGTCTTGTGAAGAATGTGTTGGTGTGTGAATGTTTGTTACCACGTATCTCCGTGACGACTTAAACGATTGTGATGATAGGAATGTAGATAAAGATTATAAACATTATTATCTGCCAAAAATTATTTCGCCTCAAGCGGCATTTGAACCTGCAACCACAGCTTGATACATATCATTTCATTTCATTTATTCATTAACAATTAATAAAATCGTATTTGAAATTAATTAAAAACTATAACTAAAACTAAAATTAAATATACTACATTATTCTAATATTTTTACACAACAGATATTAATAAAATATTATATTATACGCGGGTGCTCTACCAATTGAGCTATCGAGACATATCTCGCTTGAGGATATGTCGCTCAGGTTGAGGCAACGTCTCCTTGCGCGGCCTCGGGTCGAGGCGACTGCCTCTGGTGGAGCAGCGTCTTAATATTGGTAAGCATACTATTTACTTCACTATCACGGAGCGCTCGTGACGTAGCTGGCTAAGTTGTTCTTAACAGATCAACGAAGTTAAGCACAGTTCCGCGGGGTCATCATTTGGATGGGTGACCGCCAATGGCAATTTCAACTGAGTTAAGTTAAGCAGTCGGTCCCGGCTTTTTCAAAGTTGTTAGGCCATGACAGAGGCCTTCGGGCCGAGTTGGCCACTGACTCATACGAACGAACGAACAAACTTCACTATCTACCCTATGAGTAGTATGGTATTGGGCATTTTACTCCACATTTTAATTAATAATCAGACCTTCGTCTCGGCCCTAAGGCCTCGACTCAACGGGTCTGATCATTAATTAAAAAATGGAGTAAAATATCCCAAAACCAAAATAATTTATAATTTGTTTATAGTTCACGGGGAGGTTGTGCTCACTCAATAGTATCAGGCGTTGTGTAAACTTATCCAAGCAACTTTTGTGTATTCGTTTCAAATTTATAAAGAATTAATATTCTAATACTAATAGTTATAGTTTATTCGAATGTTGAGTTTAGTAAATATTAAAAGGATGGTATAGACGTGCTCGCTTTTTGCTCGACTTGGCGAGGGTATTGCCATGCCCCTAGATCATGCTTTGTGTAAACTCATACCTTTCTGAATTGATCTAAAATATATCTGCCTATATAAACTTTCGTATGTAAAGCGAGCCACAGCTCCCTGAAGTGACGACCACGACCGCTTAGTCAAGAGTGTAAGGAAGAAGAAGAAGAAACTTATATAAATTATATATATATATATATACATAAGGTTAATTTCCCTACTTATTTAAATAGCTTCGTGTTCTTGCATCTAGAAATGTAATTTAGGTAAGCATACTATGAAAAGATTCGTTCGTGTTTTATTTTTTATTCAATTAGGTACTTAAATCTAAAATATAACTCACAATCTTAGGCATTACCTATTTACTGTCTTTATAGAATTTAGGGTCCTCATCAAAAATATCGTTTACTTGACGAACGAAGCGTTGGAGTGAAATCCATGGATTGCTGCCTTCCGTTGCCTGGAGTTTAATCCGCAGAAGCGCCTTCCTCCAAGCGTCTAAAGAGTCCACTCCCGCGATGTCGTTTGTTCGATAGACCTTCAAGTCTATCAGATACTCACCTTCCAACTCTGCAGTGCGCCTTTCGTTTCCATTAGCGACACGGTTGACAAAGAACGAAGAGACCGTTGTTGTTGGTTTGCTACATTCACGACTCAATCCAAATATATCTGTTGACGATGAAGATGATGAAGATGTTTCTTGCAGTTTACTTTTTCTGAAACAAAAACAAGAAATAAATAATTGTAAGTCATATTAAGTAAAAACCTACTATTTTAGTAAGAACCTAAGAGATTAACGAACCCACTAACAAACAAATCAATATCTGAATAAACAGAGTATAATACAAAAATAAATTAATAAATAATACTGCACAATCCACACAACATCATCTAGCTTCAAGTTAAGCAGAGCTTGTGTTATGGGTACTAGATGACTGATATACATAATACAATACAATACATACATAGATAGATATTTTTATTATACATAGAAAATACCCAGAACACCCGGAACAAATATTTGCAGATCGTACAAACATTTATCTCAAGGTGAGAACCCGCAACCTCCTGCCTGGCAGGTGGATCTTCGGTCGCTGCACCACATCGGATGTTGAATAATAACGCAACAGAAACTAAACAAGCAATCATCGCTAACGAAATGGATGCTTTTATGCGTTGTAAATCTCTGTTCGAGAAAAACGATCAAATTGTCATTTTGTTTGCGTTGCGATGATCGATCTTTTAATTTCTATAGCGTTACTACAGCGTTATTATATCAAAATATGCATTATGAATCTCTGTTTGTAAAACTTGATCAAATCGTGATGTGCTTATACCAATAGAGGAAAGACTAAACTCTGAAATAAAACAATGATTAGTTATAAAACTTACTTTGTTGAAGAAGGCGAAGTACGTTTTCCTTCCTCTGAGGTGCCTGTTGCTCGTTTTTTTTGCTTGCCTTTTTTGGCTTGAAGTAAATCGAAATCCATTTCACTGTCAGACCTAAAACAAAAACTGATGTTTAGAGAAGTGGTATTTTAAAAAACCAATTTGGATGTTGTTACCTACGACATAGAAATTATTTTTAAGCAGAGTTTTTTTAAGTTTACCATTCTTAGGAATCAAATTTATAATTAGTTAAAAAATTATGTAGATAACGTGTACTCATGTAACATACCTACACGCAAAATAAATAATTTAATTTTATTGAAAACCTCTTCCTTTCGAAGTCTGTTAAAAACATAAATTAAATAAATAAATTAAGAATTTAACTTACATGTTTTGTTTGCGGGGAAAACTTTAATCCAAGTTTCTAGTTACTTGCGAAGATGTTCAGAAGTTGAAGCAAGGCTTGTGGGTGAGCTTGCAACAGGTTCCGGTCTTGGTTTGCAGTGAAGATGGGCTCGAATCTGTAGCTGAGCAGAGCGCTGGTGGCTGACGGCAGCGTGGCTTGATGCAGCGTGGTCAGCGTAGTCTGTTGCAGAGTGCTAGACAGCTTGATGCTTGTTCTTCTCCGTGATGGTTTCTGATACGATGTCCTCCACTTGACTTGTGCTTCTGTGATTTGTTTGACAAAATTATCAAATTTTATACGTGAACGTAAAACAAAATCAGCAAAAATAATATTTTATAAATTGAGTCCAATCGACATTGTAATATAAATCAATAATCATAAACTATGTTACTTACGCTCTATTGGAACATAAAAAATAATTTAGTAATCAAAAAAATAAAGGTTTGTTCAATTAATTTAAAGTTGGTGACACACTGTTAGTCTTGCTAAAATATTTTACGCTCGAACGCTGTACTTTGTAATCAATAAAATGCAAGCTAGGATACTGGTGGTTAGAATATTGGTTGGTGGAACACACACCTAATATTTTTTAACTTTTATAGAATCAGCATAACGCGAAATGATTTTGCGAATTAGGCATTAGCCTAAATTAACTAAAACTCACTTCCGTGATTTTGCAATAATATGCATACCTAACTACCTACGACTTGTTTGCGCTTGCAACTAAAAATTAAAATATCTCAGTACCTGCACATCTCTCTTCGTACAAGCATCGAGTTGAGTTTAAGAGTTTCTTTTTTTTTTGAGCTTCTGTTTTTATTCTCAATTATTGCAAATTTAAAATCAGTTTTTGTAAATAATACTCTCGTGCATCCAAAACTGGTAAGTTGATTAAAACTTTTAACTTATGATTCATGAAAACAAATATTAAATTATGTTTCACATACCTACAGATGTGTACAAGTAAATGATACAATAATTCTAATTCGAAAATTAGCTCTCACTTTTATTATTGCACATTATTTTAAGATTATTGAAAATTCAAACTATTTTAATAATATATATATATATATATATACATATTTTTTTATTTAATTTTACACTTCTTTTTTATAGATCTAGTCTAGAGAGATATCTACCTACACATTTACTTGTGACTGCAAGCTTCAGAAAAGGAGAATTCATCATTTAGGAAAATATTCAATAGGTAAGTTTTCTGTATTTTATGTTGATAACTAACTAATTTAACTTAAAAAAAACATCTAATCATTTATTTATTGTTACAGCCGATTTATCGAAAGACATAGCCACATACCTACTTCTGATTGCAATCATTAAAAAAGCATATCATCTATCGACGGTATAATTGGTAAGTTTCATGATAGATACCTAAGTAAATAACTAAGTTTATGAAACAATTGACTAAATTACTGTTTTTTTTTCATTACAGCTCTGCTGATTAGCTGGACCTGGACTCTATAAACAAGGAGGCTGTTTGGGGCATTGGTGTTGGTGTGCAATTATAGTGAGTTATCAATTCACAGTCATCAATTAAGTTCCTATTTTTAGTACTTACTCAGGTATTTTGAGTTTAGGTAACTTACTAGTACCACGCGAGTGAAGCCATAGACATAAGCTAGTAAATAAAATGCCTTTTTGCTCTATTTGCAATATACAAGTAGAAAAGAGGAGATGGGTAGGCCACGTTAGAAGTAATTTTCATAAAAATAGAAGCACTACTTCGTTGTATGATAACATAGAAATAATAAAATCAGCTTTCAAAGGTCGTGTGGTGAGCTATAGGGTTCTTGCTACAAAAGAAGAGGTCCAGAGTTCACCTTCCAATTTCTTAAATAATATTCGTGATACAGTGAAATCTTTGATACAGCGTTCTCTATTTAAATTAACTGCTGTTAAGGTTAACTTTGAATTGTTTTCAACGTTCCTTACGTTTAAAAATGATGGACAGGAAATAAAATCCTTTGCTACCAAAAACTTTATATTGAATTTGAACTTAAATTTTCCTAGCATTTACAACCATGTTATTAGTGTTTTAATGAATAAAATTGAAGAGTTTCAAGAGAGAGACAGTGGTTGGACCTTTTTAAATAATTCATACCTAGAAATAAATATAAACAAGTACCAACCTCTAAGCGGGTGCAGTTATGTAGAATTACCTAGTCACATAAAAAAAAAGAAAGCTTGTCTTAATATTCAGAACAAAGATAATTATTGTTTTGTATGGTGTATAGTAGCTGCTTTGTATCCAACTTCTCAACACCCTGAACGAGTTTCATCATATCCTCATTTCCAACGTGTAGTGGATATATCAGGAGTTTCATTTCCAATGAGTTTTACCGACATTTCTACTTTTGAAAAAAAAAATCCTAATTTGAGTATTAACGTGTATGGAACAAATGGTAAAACAATAAACGGTCCTCTTTATAAATCAGAGTGTCAGGATAGCAACGCGAAGCGTATTAACTTGTTATTCATTGAAAATTATAAATCAATGCATTACGTTTTAATAAAAGACTTACCACGCTTAGTAAGAAACCAAGTAACTAAACATCATAGTAGATTACATTTTTGTGAAACATGTTTAATATTTTTTCCTGATTTACATAAGTTAAATTCTCATTCATGTGGAGGTGTTGTAACTATTTTACCGGAAAAAGGATCTGTAATTCAGTTTGTCAATTATAACAGGAAACAAGATATACCATTTGTAATTTATGCCGATTTCGAAACATTATTAGATCCAATTCAGAATGATGAAACAAAATGTGCTAGCGTAAGCTCGACCCAGTTATTAACTCGCCACGTGCCAGCTGGTTATAGTTATAAAATTGTATCTTCGAAAGATATAAGTTATGATAGATTTAGAATATATCGAGGAAAAGATTGTGTTTCACATTTTATTGATACGCTTTGTATGGATGCTAAAGAAATATATAGTTTATTAAAACAAAATAAACCAATTATTTTTACCGAGACTAATGCTATTGAGTTTAATAATGCTACTCATTGTCACATATGTGCAAATTTTTTGTGGAATAATAAAGTGAGGGATCATTGTCACTTAACAGGACGTTATAGGGGTGCTGCACATCGGTACTGTAATTTATTATATAAAGTACCTAACTTTATTCCAATATTTTTTCATAATTTGTCTGGTTATGACTGTCATTTATTTATAAAAGAATTAGGAGAACGTGTAGGAAAAATTGATGTGATCCCGAAAACCAAGGAAAAATATACATCATTTACAAAATTTGTGCTTGTAAATGACCATGACTTTATTCAATTACGATTCCTTGATTCTTATAATTTCATGGCAGGAAGCTTAGATCAGCTTGCACGAACTATGAATACAAACGATTTCAAATTAATGAAGAAACATTTTCCTAGTGAGGATCAATTTAATTTACTAACGCGGAAAGGAGTTTATCCTTACAATTATATAACGAACTGGGAGCGATATCGGGAAACACAGCTCCCCTCTAAAGAGTGCTTTCACAATATCTTGACTGGTGAAAGTGTTTCTGATTATGATTATCAACATGCAAAATTAGTTTGGGAAACATTCTGTGTAGATAATTTAGGCGAGTACACTGATTTATACTTGAAAACGGATGTACTTTTATTAGCAGATATATTTGAAAAATTTCGAGTAACCTGCAAAAAACATTATAATCTCGATCCTGCATTCTATATAACTGCACCTAGTTTATCATTCGATGCGATGTTATTGATAACTAATATTCAACTCGAGCTCGTGAGTGACTTAGAAATAGTGAAAATGATACAGTCTGGTATTCGTGGTGGACTATGTATGTGTTCGCACCGACATGCAAAAGCTAATCATAAGTACATGGATTCACACGATGATTCTCAACCTGAAAAATACATAGTTTATCTAGATTGTAATAATCTTTATGGGTTTAGTATGTGTCAATATTTACCATTTTCTGATTTCCGCTTTTTAAGTTCAGATGAAATTAATGAATTAGATTTACTTAGTACATTAGACACTTCTGCGTGGGGTTATATTTTAGAAGTTGATTTGTTATACCCTGAAAATCTACACTCTGAACATAATGACCTCCCATTCTGTCCTGAAAAATGTGTTCCTCCTGGTGGAAAAACAAGCAAACTCATACCTAATTTGTATAACAAGTATAACTATGTTATTCATTATGTTTATTTGAAGAAATGCTTAGAACATGGATTAATTTTACGTAAAATTCATAGAGTTATAACATTTAGACAAGAAGCTTACTTAAAAAAATACATTGATCTTAATACCGAATTACGTAAGAAAGCAAATAATACCTTTGAACAAGACTTTTTCAAGCTATTAAATAACAGTGTATTCGGAAAAACGTTAGAAAATACTGAAAAAAGAGTAAATGTTCGCTTAGTTAATCAATGGTATGACAGCATGAACAAAACAAAAAAATCACAGTACGCAGAGAGACTGATTGCAAACCCTTTTTTCCACAGTGTCTCAGTTTTTAGTGAAAACTTGGTTGCTATTCAAATGAAGCCGAATAGTTTGACATTAGATAAACCGATTTATATTGGTTTTACAGTTTTAGAACTTTCGAAAGCTCACATGTATAATTTCCATTACAATATCATAAAACCGTTTTACAAAAATCGTGTGAAACTATGTTACACAGACACTGATTCTTTTATTTACCTATTATCCACTGATGATTTTTATTTAGACATGAAAAACGTTTTTATGAATTATTTTGACACTAGTAATTACAATAACTTAAATGAGTTTCAGATAGTGCAACAAAATAAAAAAATTCCAGGACTTTTTAAAGATGAAATGGGGGGTAAAATTATTTCAGAATTTGTGGGTTTGAGGTCAAAGCTATATTGTATAAAAACCCAAGAATTTACTATAAAAAAAGCTAAAGGTATACAATCACGAGTAATTCAAAATTTACATTTATCTGATTACCAAAATGTTCTTTTTAACAATGAAATAATTCGAAAAAAAAATATTTTATTTAAGTCTATAAAACACGAAATATTTACTCAAAGTATAAATAAAGTGGCTTTATCAAATAATGATGATAAGCGTTCTATATCTACTTGCAATATTGCAACAAGAGCATGGGGCAATAGTTCAATTTTTAAAGGTTAATAAACTAAGCAGGTAGGTATTTAAAATTTTGCTAAGTAGAGCGATGCAAATTGTAAATTGTTATTGTGTTGTAAATTATGTACCTATGTATCTTAGTATTTTTATTTATGTAAAAAGTACCTTGTAGTAACATACTTCTAAATGTTTATGTTTGTTTTTTATGTGGGTATCTAATCTTAAATAAAGATGTTTTGAATTTAATACAAAGACTATTTTATTTCTAAACCAATTGTAGGTAGGTACTTATATTTATTTATTTAGGCAGGTAGGTACCTACTATCTCGGAATAAATCTAATGATTTATCTAATATCTTTTGACATTTGATTCTGAAAACATTAGTACGTATTTAGTTCTTTAATTCTTAGGTACATGGCTCATAACTAATTTTGCACACATTTAATCAAAACACTCTATTTTAAGTTAGTTTAAACTCTAGGCAGATGCTTTATTGATGTGTTAGAAAATACAAAATAACCCAAAAAGAGTTACATCCATAAATGAATTTATGCAATAGGTATAAAGTTACCATAGAGCTCAAATTAGCATAATATAGAGTGTTATGTACCTATTAATGAAACGTGTTGCAAAAGTCACCGTTTGCATAGGCTCTAGGATAATTGAGTGTTGTATTCAAAATTCATAACTACTATAGTTTAATCTGTGAGTGAGGTTAGTCACCCGTCAACACAGGCTATTCACATAACCTACTCTTATTACATAAGTACTTAAATACTTACCTACAAAATGAACAATGCAGTATTGTTTTTATTTCTTTCATGAGATACTTGCCTAATTTTCTTTATTATTCTTTAAAGGTAATGGACTCTTCTCCAGATTTATTTTTGCAATGTGCTCAAGACCCTTTATCTGGCTTTGATGAACTTTATCCTGAGATTGCTGACAATCAACGCTATATCACCGAAAGACAGGCAAAAAAGAAAGGCGAACGTGTGAAAAGAAAGATTTTATCTAGATCACATATTATAACCAAAAAGTCTAAGAGAGGACAGAAACTAATACAAATAAAAATCATTGATTTAACTAACGCAGACAACAATGATGATAATGTCATTGTTAATACTCAGTACGTTGTGAGTGAAGCAATGGATGAAATATTAGATCATACAGAAACAATTATAAAAAAAATTTCAAAAAAAATTTGTGGTGAAAGCTATTAAATACATTTATTTAATAAAATACCTAGGAGATACTAATATTTGTTTTATTTTTACAAGTTTTTATTTAACTTGCAATGTTTGGTTTTTTTCGAGACAAATCTTGCAAGCTGAACTTACTATAGTACTAATGGGAGTTACCTATAAAAAAATAATAAATCAAGTAGTATGGTATAACTATATTTATTCATAATTATTTTCTTACAGTAAAGTAAATATGATTATCAATACACCAATTTTTAACACACATAACATTTGCTAATGCACAATACTTCTTATGAACAAAACAGTTATAAGTATGAGTATTCACACAATATTTTGTTTTTAAAATATGTAGATTAGGACAACCTTTAGTTTCAATATTTATTATAATACACTCTTCACATAAATCTGAAACCCATTTACTTTTTTCTAACCCTTTTACAATTACAAGCTTATTTGTTAAGATAGGTTTAATGATACGTTTAAATTCCCTATAGTCAATGTGACCTTGATTCCAGTAAAATCCTCGATTATGTTCCACCCATTTAACTAGTTTTTTTTCTTCATTAGTTAAATTAGAAAATATGTATGGTGGTTTTATTAAAAATACTTGTGTATAATCAAATGTACAATATGCAAACTCTTTAATAATAAACTCATTTTTTGTATTTTTGAATCCTTGTACATCAACTACTACAATGTTGGAATTCATGATATCTTTCTAACAATATTACTTAGTGGTTTGTATTCTATGATACAATCGTTGAGAATAAGACAGTAAGCAGAAGTTTGATCTGGTATTTCAGTATTGGCTTCTATTTCTACCACCACATTAACTACAGCTCCTGATTTCAGATTATCGTTTTGTCTTGAACAATCAATCACAAATAAGGGTGCAATTTCTCCAAAGTATTTTAGACTTAACAATGGTTCTGTTCTACGTCCATAATAAGACTGTTGAAATCTAGCATATTGTTCGTATAATAAAGCGTATTTGTTGTTAGAAAAATTAACGTTTAGGCTCTCATATGGAAAATATGTTGAGTTAAGATAAACTCGAACATTACGAAGGTTACAGTGATCAAATCGCGACATATCACTATCTCCTTTGTTTTTTCTGTTTGTCTGTAACCCAATTATAACATATCTTGGTTTTTCAATTTGCGAAGATGTTTTAATCGACCAAGTATGTTTAGTAGTTTTAGGAAGCATTGGGTATTCATAAAGATCCCAGTTTCTAAATGCAAACTGTATGGGATGATCTTTTTCCAAGACTTTTAGTAAATTAATTTTTTCTCTATCTGACACTTTAACGTGTGGAACACGCCATACTATTTTATGTATTTCAATATCTTCTAGTACTTCGTTTGTGTTTAATTGCAAAGCATTATGATTAGTGTTACTACGTAAAAGTACCAATTCATGTTTACAGTTAATTATAACTTTTTTATAATCTTCTGCAAAACCGAGTATATTGCATAGTGGTATTGAAACAGAAAAGTTGCCTGCATGCATGTTTTTAGTACCTTCAATATCCCAACACCATGCTTTAGACATTTTTGATTCACTTTCGTTCATAGAAAGAAATGATTTCATTGTTGTAGTGATTCCTGCATTTTTTACTTTATCAATTTCAACACCGTTGAGCTCATAACGAATGTCTTGAAAAAGAAATAACCAAGGATTATTAGTAAGATGAATACTTGATATCTTTTCTTTTGAATCCCGCTTAGCTACCTTCACTACACCCTCTAGGTAAAGAGTACTAGCAGATGGTAATACATAAAGATCTTGTTGGTTGATCGGTATCCTAATTTCATCATTCCTATTAAAACTTGTGACGTATGGCTTATATGAATGAACTTCTATGCCATCAATACTGCTGTCGTGGGTTGGTGTATGCGAGATATCTAGTATATTCATTTTAGCAGTCCAATATATTTAAGAAATGTTATATTATCTTTCGTTAATTTTTTTTTTTTCAAAGATGTGTCTTTGCGTACTGCTCTTTTAGTTGTGGTGATATTAATGTTAGTAGGCACATATTTATTGTAATCAATCATTTTTTCTTAATGTGTAGATAAAGTTGTATGTCTTCTCCTCGAAAATTAATCAATTTATTATTATTATCTAGCAATCGGATATTTATTGTTGATATGTTTTTTTGATTAATTGGAAAATATATTATGTTTTTTGGAATTTCAATTATTCTATAACCAGGTGGTATATTCGGAGCGAATTCATGAATTATATGACTAGCTTCCCCATTAATATATGATCCGCTGACTATATCACATTCAATCCTCACAACAGTCGTAGATAAAATGTTAACTGGAAGAGCAGATTCATGTAATTTATGCGCTTTAAGTATTTGTTCTCCGAACCCTAGCAGATTTCCTAGACTCCCACTTTTTTTAAAGTTTATATCTTTAGTGCAAAATAATGAAGTTTTCAGAGTGTTGTTATTTGAAATCAGCTTCAATGTAGCATTCTGTATCTTACTTTTTATATAATCTACAATATCTTGTAGTTCATATGTACCTTCTGGTATTTCAATTATTTCGTTAGCTCCATAATGAAACTTATTGTTTGTGTCATCAATATTCGGAATCGAGTTGAATGTAGATAAATATAATAAAGCACATTCATATTCACTTTCAAGTTGAAGAGGTGGAGAATAATTAGAGGATAAAATTGATGTGTTGCCTGATATAGATAGTGTGAAAGACATCACGGTAATGATGTAAATAAAATTCTTGCATCATGTTTTAATGATTTTATTCCAAAAACTTTTTAAATACTTCAAACACAGATGTCCGCAGACTATAGAATCATACTTTTGATATCTTTTATAGTTATAATAAATTAAACATTTGTTAAAATATTTTATTATCTGTAAGGGGGGTCTCAAATTTCCAAAACTATCATAGTATTGACAATATTTATTAATTTTTACATAGGCTACCCAATGTGTTCCAGTATTATTTGAATCATCTAGATTAACAATTCCACACTCAACACGCTTTGATTTCAGAGGTAATTGGTCTTTCATAAACACCCCACGAAAATAAGGTATATCTTTTGCATGCTCTTCTAGTTCAACGTTTGTAAGTGGATGATTGGGTAGCCTTGAACTTAGTTTTTTGAACATTTAAAAAATAGACCTCGACCTTTTTTATATGGTTTAATGTACATCCCTTTACCTATAGCTATTGATTCCATCGTCTTGTTATGACGTTCAGATTCACGTAGGTTATCTTTCGAAGACTTGTAATCATTTATAGTTTTAGCAATACCTGCTGCTCCACCTGCTAAAGTACCTAAAGCAGAAAGTCCTGCGAATATAGGTATCAATGGTAATATTCCTCCGGTTTTAGGTAATGGAATAATGCGGGGCATCCTTAAGGTTTTATCTTTAGGTACCAACTTTTTTGCTGCTGAATAAGCCATTTTTATTGTACTTGATATTGTTTTAGGAGTTTTCTTTTTTAATTTTTTCCGTATTTTAGCTAATATATTTTTAAAAGTCTTTAAACCTGATCCGCTGTTTATTTTAGCTTTCATTGTTTTATTCACAATCCATGATGCCATTTTCTCACCTTTAGATGCATCTTTTGATTTAAGTCTTTGTTTAGCCATTTTCATCAATATTAAATCAGCTTTATGACGGTTTTCGATACCAGTATTATTGTAAGCTATATCGTGAACCTTACAAGCTTCATCTAATTGGTTGATACCCTTGTCTCCTCGCAATAACCTTTTTTGTAGCTTAGTTCCAGGTCCACAGTAATTGTAACCAGGTAAATGCAGTTCAAAAGGTAAATTGTTAATAATACTATTAACAAGTCCACCTCCTTGCATAGTTATTTAATTAATGTAATAAATTATAAAACTAATGCCTTTTTATCAATCCAACTATTGTCTTTCTCACTAAGACCTAACCATTTTACAAATAGTTTAGTACCATTTCTTTTTAATACTTTTTCTATTAAAAAAGTATCTGGATATTTGGTTTTCTGAAGTTCGTACCCATAAAACGAACCTAATATGGGTTGATTTCTTAGGTCTTTAATTTGATAAGTGAGTGGATGAGTTTTTTTAATTTTAATAATTTTAAACAATTCTGTAGACCAATTTGGAGTATAACCTTTTTCAAAAATACTTTTATATTTACTAATTCTAACCAAATCACCTACGTAAATTTTTTTGTTTTCATTGTTTAATGATTTAACATTATATGCTTCTTTTATATTCTTTAATATTAGTTTTTCGTTGGAAAAATTTATATCAACAGGTTTGAATTTCGTAATTCGATGTTTTGTATTATTATATAAATCAGTTATAGATTTCAAAGGTTTTCCTACCCATTTATAATTGCCATTTAAACTAAAAAGTTTAAATAAATTATTTTTTATAGTTTTAATTAACCTCTCAACAAGTGATGCTTTCATAATAGAATATGTTGAATAATGGTTTATATCATATTTGTTAACAACATTTTGAAACAACTTATTATAAAACTCCTTACCGCGATCAGTCTGCAGATTGATTGGGTGTCTATGAGATGAAGTTATGATACTGTTAAAAGCGTTCGCAATTTCTGACATTTTTTTAGTTTTAACAGGCACTGTCCATGCAAATTTTGATAAACAATCCATGACTATAAGCACAAAAGTATAACCATGATTTATTTTTTTAAATCGAGCAAGATCTATTAAATCTGCTTGCCAGAGGTCATCAATTCCTTTTAAAATAACGCTACGTCTACTAAAATGTTTTCTAGCTGCTTTGTGAATTTCGTTAACGATTTGTTGTTTGATCATTGGGGATATTTATTTACTATTCGTTTTATAAATATTTTGTTTCAACTGATTCAGTTGGTTTTTAATGTCATCCTTTGAAACAAACTGAGCATCTAATCGTTTAAAAATTTGCATAATTTTACTATTAATATCTACTGTTAATGATTTAATAACTTCATCTAAATATTCTTTATTAACTGCTTCATCAGCAAACTGTGGTCGCTTAACACCTTTCAATGTAGATGATTGTAAATCATATTCACCACTGTCTTTTTTCAATAATGCTTTATCCTGGTAATCAAAAATTTCAGAAACTCGTAATCTTTTATGTATATGATGACCAAATTTATCAATATTCATGTCTGCGTAGAGAACTTCTCCATATAAAGGAAGGATGGTAAATGAAAAATATAGTGTGAATAAACTTAATTTATTTATTTAAAACTCCACCTTCTCTTAACTCTTCGATAATTGAAATTATTTCATTATTTAGCCCATTGTTTCCAGCGTTTCTAGAAGCAATTAATAATTTTAATCTCTCAACCAATTCATTAGGATCATCCCAATAAACATAATCAACATTTGGTTTCCATCTTTTAAGCAACGGTAACCCAAGACCTTTTCCATGTACAAGAAATAATGGTTTTATAACATTTAAGTACTTTAAACCTTTATTGCTTTTAATTGGTTTTTTTGGATCATAATCTCGACGGTGTGCATTTGTATCCAAAAGCATTTGTTTATAATTATGAGTATCATCTTTACTAACTTGAGATAGGTCAGGTATTTTTTTCAGAACTAATTCATCTAACCCTAAAGTCCTTTTATATTTTCGATCAGCAACTATTATAAAATTTCCGCTTACTTCTACATTCTTTGAACCCATCTTCAGTTCCCCATTTTCGTTACGAATACCAAAAGGTACATTTTTAAATGCTTCGGAAGGAAGAAACCATGAAGAAAGTTCTTTGAGTGGACTCGATACAGACTCTAGTGTTTTAAATGACTCATCACTGTTTTTATTTTCTTCACATTCGATTTCCTCATGATCAGTTTCATCAGTTTCTTCATCTTCAGTTTCATTTTCTGTCCCATACTCTATATCCGATGAGTTTTTAACAATATCTAATTGAGGTTTTGGATTTTTATGTTTGTTACCATCATATTCAGTAACAATTTTTTTATCTAAAGTTGCTAGTTGGTTCAGTGGTTCTGTCAAGGGTTTAAATACATTTTTCAAAACTTGTTCGTTATTAGTTTCAATATCTCGCATTTTACGAACTTTACGTTTTACTGCTTCAACTGCGGTTACTATTTGTGATTTGAGAGTTTTTTCCATTTTAATATTTTTTATGGAAAGCGTTATGAGTCTTTAATATTCTAATTAAATTAAAATAAAAGTTTCAAATTGTCATGTGTTCTCAACGGTGTTAAAAGTATGTCTGTTGTGTAGGTAGACTTGAAGAATATAAATAACAGATATCATAGATAAACTGAATTATTGGGTATCCTGATCATGCTTCGGTTAAAGTAGTACACGTTTCATTGTAAAACATAATTATGTGTGAAGCTATATGCTCTTAAATAAAAAAAAATATATATCATTTTAGTTGATATAAGTAGTTTAATTATATGTCAAATTAATCAATTGAAAACAACAAATGTATCAAATTTTTTTCTATAACATCCATTATTTTTTTCACAGTCTTTGTTAATCACTAAGTAACTAAAAGGATCGGTCCAAACTTTGCTACACATGTCACGAAACTCATTCCACGACATGTCAGTATTCACATGTTCTTGGTAGACATGTCTCAAGTTAATATCATCTTGTTTAAAAAGTATTATAAGATTTGCATTATCTCTGATAAGTTGTTTTGGCACTTTACTATAAGTCTGATTTAAATAAAAACAATCGATAAATCGGTGTCTACCCATAGCAAAGTAATCACGCATATTATTTTGGTTTTCACAAGCAACATCATCAAAGATTATTACTGAATGTAACTCTGCTTCTTGAGGGCTTAAAACATCATCATGTTGACTATACTTTTTCATTGAAACACCTGAGACTTTGTTTAAAACATTTTCCAAAAATATATATTTAGGTTGTTGAAGAGTCTTTGAGTAAACATACACGTTACGAAACTTAAGTCCATTCTCATGCAAAAGAAGACCAATCACTAAATTTGTTTTTCCACAGTTTGATGGACCACAAACTATACATCTGATGGTATTAGGTAAAAGTTTACCATGACGTAAACAAGTGTTTTTCGTTTCATCACAAATTTTATCAACTTGTAATGAATACGGTTGCTTAGCAAATTTCATTTCCTTTATTATATAGTGAGTAGTGAAAAGCAAGTGATAAATAATCAAGATATTAAATCTTTTTATATTCTTTGTAGGCACGCATACACACCCACACACCCACATCACAGTTAATAGTACTTAGCTAGTTATCAGCATAATAAAACGAATACACAAAAGTTGCTTGGATAAGTTTACACAACGCCTGATAATATTGAGTGAGCACAACCTCCCCGTGAACTATAAACAAATTATAAATTATTTTGGTTTTGGGATATTTTACTCCATTTTTTAATTAATGATCAGACCTGTTGAGTCGAGGCCTTAGGGCCGAGACGAAGGTCTGATTATTAATAAAAATGTGGAGTAAAATGCCCAAAACCATACTACTCCTATGCACTGTCTTAAATGTCACTTTGTGCTATTCTAGTAGCGTGCTGTCAAAATAAAACGTTTCCTTTCTTTTGTTTCTATCTTTCTTTTTCATAAGCGTGTAAGCGATCGGCTAGCTATCGACAGCGATTCGACAGCGTTAGACTTACGTATTAAGGGGCGGACATAGGCCTCCATAAAGTTCGCCACGACGACCGATCTTGGGCCTTCAACATCCACCGATTTCCTACAATTTAATGTCATCGGTCCATCGAGTGGGGTCCTATATACTTCGTTTTCCAGTTCACAGTCGCCATTCAAACTTCTATAAACTACTACTACGAGTATTTAGCGAAGTAGGTCTTAAATTACAGCGTTTGTGTAATTAGGCTGACTAAAACCATAATGTACATAAAGCTAAGCTACAAATAACTTGGACTAAACACGCGACTTCCTTGTAATTTAAAAAAAACTGCTACAATAGCTCGTTAACTTATTTCTATAGAATAAATGGCAATTGGAAGTAAAAGACCACCGGTGGAATGTCGGTCGCATTAGCCACCCTATTATCGTTTCGTTCGGAAACAGGATTAGTCCTCAGTTGACGTTATGTCATTGTCACCCTACTTAGGCTTGTAGCTCAATGGAATCGGCATTTATTTTGATATTTCAAGACAATACCTTATTATCTTAACCTATTTCATTAAAATGTCTCCATTTTACTTATTACTAGCGACCCGCCCGACTTTGCACGGGTGAGAATTAAACGTATAAACATTCCCCTTCAATCACTATCTATTGACGAAAATAGCACTTTAATCTGTCGCGTAGCCTGTAATTTTAATAATTAAAAATATTTTGAATTTGAACTGGAATATGATCAGCTGAGCTATCTATAGATCGTTTGTAACGGTCTTTGGATGGCTCAACTTTGTCACATAAATTTTGTATATAAAAACCTAATGTAATTTTATATTTATATTAGAAAAATAGAAAACACTTGAAGCTTGGACGATATCTAAAGGCATTTGAATATTTTATAGATTTTGTTTAGTTTACATCAATTTAGCGATGCTAGCATAACTTCTTTTTAGTTTTTAGTTTAGCCTACCGATAAATCATGGTCGACCATTCCTCGACCATGTCGACATTTAAAAACAGCAAAATAGCAAGGGATTATAAAACTTTATAGCCACGCTGAGAGCATCATTAAGATAAGGAAAAAGTTTTATGGAGGTTTCGTTATAAATTATAGGCTCGCGTAGCGTTTAAATAATTAATTTCAGGTTCACGAGAAAGCAAATATCGCGTTTTGACGGTTATCCATGGAGTTTGTTTACCTACACACGTTTCTAAGTGTTGTTAGTGCTTTTTTATGTTAACAAATGAAGAGTCTGTCAAATTATTTGCCTGATGTTGCAGCGTAACACAAAGCTATTTAGCTACGCACTGCACTGCGCTCGTACCCACCAAAATGGACTCATGCTGAAAAGTCCTCCAAGTACGATACCTAAAAACAGTAGGCACTTTGCTGTAATATTCAAATGACACGTATCAGTTCTGATTTTCTATTTATACTTTAATTGTAATTCAATTTTACCAAAAAAAAGTAGTTTCCCGAGTGATAGCTTAGAAACTGTAAAACCGCGTATATAAATATATATAAAAGCGGTTTTAACCGCTTTTATATATACGCGGTTATACGGCTGCTAGTAAGTATTTCATGTGCACATTTTGACTCCAAAGCCAGAGATAAAGGGACAGACAGCGAAAGGTGACTGTGGTGAATAATAAGTAGAGATGTTCAAAGGTTCTATAGCCTGCTCATTTTGTCCCCAAATTGAAACCCCTAATGTAAGTAATTTATTCATACTCGTAAAAACGCCCGTGAACTTACGAAACATGTTGGGTTAATTTATTAAGCTACCCCAAGAGTTAGGCGAGATTTGTCGCCTAATTAGGTACAGAATTATACCAAGTTCGCAAAAGGTCATGAAAATATTATAAAAAAATAAATGCTTCAAGAATTTGAAGATTTTTATTGTCCAGATAAAAGTTATGCGTATCCTACACGGCAAAGACCGCGCCACACTGCGGTAGAGGTTTTGCAGCGGGGCGGGCGCGGGACGGCGCGGCACCGCAGCGAAACCGCGCGGTGCTACGGATAATCTACATTCTACACGCTTTAAATCACTGTTTTTCAGACCCCATAGTTTACTACCGTAGTATAGCATAGGATAATAAAAACCGTAAACAATCTTGGCAGAGCGCAGCAATGCGGTCGTCTGTTGCGAAAACCGCAATGCACAGTTAATTGGTACGTCAGAACCATGTTCGCTTGTCTATTATTAGTTTTATACTTCTTGAATTAACCACATCACACTATCACACTAGTCACACTTCACACTAATTTTATAAATGCGTAAGCTTGGATGTTTGTTTCCCGCGGTTACGTTTGCACCATTGAGTTGCCCCATTAATGGGAAAAATCTTACTGGTTAGTTACGTTTGCACCATTGATTGATAGGGAAAATATAAACAGACAAACTCATGTGCCAGTAATTTCACCGGAAACTATACCCTTCACACCGGAACACAGCAATCCGAGCATTGCTGCTTGGCGGCAGAAATATGTATGGTGGTAGTCCTTCCCCGGACGAGCTCTATCACAAAGAAATCTACTACTCTTGAAAACATCCTTTTAAACATGTATGAGCACCAGCGACACAACCGTGCATAACTTTTATGCAAAATTAAATCTGTTCCAATTCAGATAAATGTCAATGGTGACAGTGGCACGGTTAAAAGTAACGTGTACCTGTCCCCATTGAAAATAAAGCGTAATGGGGACAACGGGAAATATTTTTTTGACATCCCACTGTCCCCATTAATGGGGTCACAATCATGGGGACATCGGGAATAGACGTAAGTAAAAATATAAACCTTCCTCAGAAATCACTCTATCTTGTGATGAAAAGCGCAGCGTAATTCACCTGGGGTAATTCACCTGGATGCATTAAGTATACTTGTAGTAGACTTGATTCAACCAGGTCATTTCCGAGTGCATTAAGTACACTATTTAGTAGACTTTATTCACTTAGGTGAATTATGTGTCTTCATGGTAGACTTAATTCACCACCAACACACCTACACGTGGACACTTGAAATTTGAAATAAGCTTTTTATCTTCTTCTTTAAATAAAAATCAATCGCTGTGCGTTAGTCTTACTAAAACTCGAGAACGGCTGGACTGATTTGGCTAATTTTGGTCTTGAAATGTTTGTATGAGCCGAGGGAAAGTTTAAACGGTGAGAAATTATGGAAAATCAGAATATAAAAATTGCGCGAGTGAAACCGCGTTGGGTCAGTTAGTTTTAATAAAAGTTCTAAGCGTACATACATACAAAGAGACAAACGGCGGGAAGCGACTTTGTTTTATACTATGTATAAATATTTCAAGCAATAACACTTTACCTCTTACTTTGAAATTAGAGTCCCTTCCAGTTATTTTATTACTTTCGTTGAATCAAATAAGACAAAGGAGTGGTCCTGGTTGGTAATTAATGAAGTGGTGCGGGAATACAATGTTCGTTTAGGGAATACCTACACATTGGGCTCTAGTGTTGGTATCAGAATAGCCGGTATGAGTTGAATACACATACACACACTATGCAGGTAAGTAGAAGTCAGTGGCCAAATCTGATTACGGAGTTCATAGGCCGCCCAAAGGCAGAAGAGTACCAGAGTTCTTGTGATAGAGCTCATCCGAGGAAGTAGGTACTGCCGCCATATCTATTTTGACCGCCAAGCAGCTCGCATTCCTGTGTTCTAGTTCAGAGGGTATGGTCCAGTGAAATTACAGGCACATGAGACTTTCGGTCTACGTCTCAGGAAGGCAACGCGAGAGAGTTCGTATTACAAACGTATCTTATGTGTGTGTTACGTTCTAGAGCTGCGTAGAATTACATTGTTTATGTCAGCAAGTGACAAGACAATCAAGGCCTGTACCTGTGTTGCGTTAAAGCTAGCTGTTTACAATTTTCCGGCTTTTTCCAGCAGGTACGCGGGAGACAGCAGAAGGCCGGTCTACTACAACATTTTCTGTATCAAAAGTCACAATTGGGGAAGATAAAGTGACAAAATGAGGCCGAGACTGTTTTACGGCGCAGTTACAAAAATTTATACTTCTGTAGGAAGCTTTTTGTAAATTGTCTGCAATACATAGGTATATTTATCATCTGGACTGACACTCGCCCAGTTGAGAAACGAGAATTGTGGGTTCGAATGTTTGCCTAATCTGCAAATATATTAGTTCAGTGTCTAAGAGTTTCTATATGTAAAAAATATTATGTGTATTCTATCAATTTCAATGTCAATCACAGTGTCCTAAACACTGTAAGCTTGACACTACTGCTTGGCGGCAGAATATCTGACACTGTGGTGGTACTACTAAGATATATCTAATTTTGTCATAATATGCCACATATTGTTTAACTCTTTGTGCCCATTAAAAGGGTGTTATTTACAGAGTACTACGCCAGATTGAAAAAGGTAGTACCTACTTACCTTTTGTTCGAAGGTTGAAGGGAGGTTCTATTAATAAAGAGAATAAAATAAAATGAGAGATTCAAATGTGAATATCGAAATGTCTCGAAAGCCGAAGGCGTTATTTAATGCTCAAACAACGTAATACAGTGCTAAATAATGCTACGCGCTACGCCCAAGCTACGCCACACCACATTGTATGCTAAACGCTACGCCACGCTGCGATGTTATGCTACGCGCTACGCCGCACCACAATGTATGCTACGCGCTATGTTACGCCGCAAGTATGCTACGCGCTACGCAACGTCTCAATGTATGCTACGCGATAAGCCGTTATGCGTTATGCCGTTATGCTACGCGATATGCTACACGTTACTTAATGCCGCGACGCGACGTCAGCTACGCGCGTACGCGAACAGTAAACGCTTGTCCGAAAAATTCTGCGTTTACCATCACCAGTAAATTTTTGTTACAGTTTAGCCGCAGAAATAGGTTTGGTAAAAACTCTATCACAAAGAACACTACTATTCTAGCACTAAAATAAATATAATAAATTACCTTTCATATGTAACAGAAACATGGCTAAAATTACATATAGGTACTTACACGTTATACGTTGCGGTGAGGAATTGACGATCTCAATTACTTACCTCTTATCTTTTATTCAATAACTCGAATACGCGACGACGACCGAAATTACGTAGTTGGTACCTACCAAAATTTCGTAGAATTAATATTTATTCTGTACGTAAATTAAATTGAATATTTTAAAAAGTCTTCACCTAGAATAAAACAGTAAAATAAAGTAGAATAAAAAACGTTCATAGGCTACGATAACTGCTAACCATCATGTGGACGTATACCAAATTGCCACTTTAGTTATAAAGAAATATCTATCATTTTCCCACTACTGGTCTACCTACCTACTCTCGAGTGAGAGTCGTTGAGTCATGCTGCGCGAAGTTGTATAAAAAAAGCGATTGGTCACGACTGGGTCATAGCAACAGAAGGCGGAGTCACTACCACTAGACTACTAGAGCCCTTAATCTTAAAAACCCATAAATACTTAGTGATATACGTAAGCCGCAGAAAAGGGACTGAAACTGGCTGAAAATTGTCAGATGACATGGGACATGATTCGACAAGTAACGTTTACTTCTCAAGACATCAAAACACCCGCCCCCATATTCATAAACAACCGCACCTAAACCAGTGTTCAGTTCACATGACAACACTTATTGATATTTTTCAACTTTTTTGTTGCTGTTTTCTAGTAACTTTTCCTACTTATAATGAGTCTATCAGTGAAGAGTCTGAGAGAGATCTTTAGATTACCTCATATTTAACTATTTAGGAGCCTAAAATTTTTTTCTGCATATGGTTATTTTTAAATAAATAAATTGCTAGCTGAACGGATATCTACGGCAATAATCCAGGTCGCTTAAGTCAGTGGCCAATTTTATGACGAAGCCATAAAAGCCTGTTAGCCTGCCATAGGCCGCGCGAAGGCCTCATTCATGGCCTAACGAACGCGATAGGGACCTAGAACCTATGAATTGCAAGAACATGAATTATTACAGCAAGATGAACTGCATAATACTAAATTTAACAACATAATATTGTCATAGTGTTATGGTATGTTATGATTCTACGTTGACCGAGCTCGTTCTCATCTCACTTTAAGTCACACGGCGTAAATTGAAAACAGGCAAACATTAGTAAGTATTTTTTTTTTTTTATACAATGAAGTGGCAACCAAGCGTACGGCCCACAAGATGGTAAGCGGTTACCGCAGCCTATGGACGCTTGCAATACCAGAAGTATCACTCGCGGGTTGCCACCCTTGAGGCTAAGATCGAAAGCCTCATGTGCCAGTAATTTCACCGGAAACCATACCCTTCACACCGAAACACAGCAATGCGAGCATTACTGCTTGGCGGCAGAAATAGGTATGGTGGTAGTCCTTCCCCGGACGAGCTCTATTACAGAGAACTCTACTACTCTTAAACTATATAACAGCTGTCGCTTACCACCACGTTACCTTCTTCTTCCTATATAAAAATGAACTGCTGTGCGTTAGGCTCGCTAAAACTCGAGAAATTATGAAAAAGTTGCGAAAAATATTACGCGAGTGAAACCGCGTCGGGTCAGCTAGTAATGTATAAATTTATATCGCATTTTTTTCCCTAAACACTTTTCTACTCATCTCTACAAATTAATAATACCGTGGTCCGAATCAACCGATTCCAAAAGCTAACTTAGGCTTTTCGCACAGCTCAACCACTGCGGTGCGAATGTATAAAATAGTACTTCGATGATTTGCATGGCGGTTCGAACCGCTCACGGTCAAAGCTCTGCGGATCGGCGTTTTTCAACAAGCTTGTTGTAGAATACGGGGTCGGATACATAAAAGTAAGTATAAGATACACCTAAACGTAGGTATGCAGGTACTCTGTTATATTCAGAAGAGGTCGTATCATTATCGTTACACAGTAGGATAAAATTTCAGTATTGTCCCTTCTGCGCCGTTTTCCTTCAATGGTGAGACGTGCGCCAGCTGGCTTGGGGAGCGTGTGAACAATGGCAACCAAGACGCCTTTTATGTTTATGGTAATATTTAGGTGCAAATTGAGATGACTGGTCTGAAAATACAAGAGGAAAAGGAACAATAACATATAATAATATTTTTAATATAGTAATCTAGAATGCCTGTTTAGTGACACCTGACACTGTTTTAGTGAAGCTAGTCATGGCAAGACATCAACGCTAATACCGACGTTTATACCAACGACAACATCGATGACCGACGCCAACGCCGACGCCAACGCTCATACCACGCCGAGGCCAATGCTTATATCGACGCCGCCGGCGCATACGCAAATTGCGCTGACGCAAAGTCAAAGTCAAAGATCTCTTTATTCAGTACTAACTCAAGGACCATTTTGAAACGTGAGTTTATGCCAGTTCCACGCGCCTCAGCCTAGAAAAATCTGGTAACAAATTCGGCTGGGTTCATAGTTTTTTTTGATGATTTTGATAAAAAAGGAAAAAATAAGAGCCGATGCCGACTCCGATGCTGACGATATCGATGCCAACGCCATACTGACGCCGACGCTGACAACGATGCCGACGCCGACGTTGTAACGTGGAGAGGATTATTATGTAATCACAACACACCAAATGATATTAAATTGAAATTACCATGAACCGATAAAAAATACCAAAAACCAATGCATGCAATTTAACTATACATATAGCCAGATACATTTAGAAAACACATGTTTTATTGTATGGCGGCTGAAATAGATATCACATATTAAAATGTAATATTAAGTATAACGTAGTATGATAGTACTTCGAGGTCGAGCTCTATAACAAAGAGCTATGCTAGCGTTAGTATATTCCCGTGTGCCTGAAGTTTCTGTGGGAATAACGCTGAACCAGCGCCCTCGACAAAGGTTGTGGTTTTATTGTTCGGTCGCACTATTGTGATGGTGTGCTGCGAACGGTATTTATTAAATGAGTTTCTTGTTACTCTCAGAAGTTATACATTAATGCCCTTATTTATAAATAGTGGAACGCCCCGCAACTTTGTCTGCGTTGAATTTAGGGAGTTCCTTTCTTATTGCACCCCTACACCATAATAATATGAGTAATTTACCCTCCAAGTTTAAGCTGTACATTGATCTATCAGTCAGTCACGAAGTCTTTTATGTATTCTAATAATACTACAAACCTCTGTTAGCTAATGTGTCTTTTAAATCTGTCTTTCCCCTAAGGGTAATTATTATATTCAGGTAATTCAATAATCTAAGGTATTTTATTGAAACATTTCACAGAATAGTTCTTAAATAAAATTTACCAAAAGAATTTAGTCAAAGGATTTACCCTTCCAGAGTGATTTTGGGTTTTTTTTTGTATCAAAATGCCCTTTAGACTAAGTTTGAAGCTTTAGAGGGGGTTTTGACACTGACCTCTTGTTTCTCGTCTTCTTGCCATGACAATGAACAAATACGATGAAAGATTTTGCAAGACACATTTGCTAGTAGAGCTTTAAAGTAGATAGAATCGCCGCCAGCCGAATCAGCTATAACGGCTTTGAAGAAATACTACATTTAATTTTCGAAAAGAAAAGTATAATATCGTAAAACAATATCCGGAGACAGCGCTTATTAAATATCTAGAATAAATAAAATTACGTCACTAAAGTCACCTGGTGCTAGGAAATATTACCTAAAGGGAATTCCACACAATTGCCAAGCATCGAAAATTGAGTAAAGGTGATTTTCTGAGACATCGGGAGTTAACAACTTTTACGAACGAGGAAAGGTTTTGAACAAACTAAAAAAAAATACACGCTGACTTGAGAATTTCCTTCATTTTTCTGTTAAAAATGGAAGGATAGACCTCCAACGAGGTGCTCTGGTAAATATAAAAAACCACCTTTAAGGATAAGAAAATAAGGGATGACTGAGCCACAAAAAAAAAAAAAAATTATAACTTTTTAGTTTCCACGATAGACAAGATAGCCATGAGTGTAGAGCAAGCTTAAAGTTTTATAAGTATACCGCCTCGTAGTCGTAACGAACGTGACGAGAATTTGTAGATTATTTTTCTAAAGGGACGACGTTCATAGCAGTTTATCCAAGAGTTTTAGAGCTTCGAAAGGCATGTTAAGTTGACTGTTGCATTTGGCATCGGCTGAATTGGTAGAAATTCAATTTGGCTGCCTGTGATCATGTTGATGCCGGCTCACGGCAATGACGCTGGTTTGAATCTCGACTATTACGGAAATAGTATCGTCTAGGTTTGACTGTTAGTACCAGAAGATGAACGTATTACTGGCACTTTAGTTGGCATATTTGCTAAAATACTTGCGTTAATTCATCAATACAATTTAACATTGCATACTTTCACAGAGTTGACTTTGTATTGACGAAAGTAAGAAAACATTTGAGCAAATATGACAAGTGAAGTGCCAACTAATGTCCAGAGATTTGCTTAGTACTATCACGGTACGATACTGTGTAGTTTAACCCTAATAGACCAACACAGTGCCAACACACGATGCGATCTGTCTAGTGCCTGCCAGGGGTAGATTAGTGGAATTCAACCACAAATTGATGTACCTAGAGCGAGTCATCAGCGTCCCTTGTGTTCACTAGATCAACACCGCTCCGTAGTCACGAGGAGAATTGTGACATCGGTGGGGCGAAGGAAATCCACCAGTGCAAGAGGTGCAGGTTCCATTCCTACTGCAGAACAAATGTTTGAATTTTATCTACGTAAACTGTGTGACTAACAATCAACGCATAGCTAAACGGTTAATCCTAAAGACGTGAAATTTTCAAGAAGTGTTCATTTTATTGTGTCAAGGTGCACCATGAAAGAAATTCTCAAAGTTACTGTAGGTACTAGAAGGCGCAGTTCACAGATGAAGTTTGCATGAAAAAAAGTCGGCGTGGACAAAGTCGTGGGGCCCATTCTTCTTATACCTCAGGAACCTTTATCAAATACCCCCATCGAATTATATTTGTATCTTATGCACATAACTTTCATCACTAAGAACGGAATAATCATTGGAAATGTACCGTCGATCTATTCTGACGAATTCTCCCCCCTGCCTGGCACAATCAACTTTTATTAACTGTTAGGGTTTTTTATTTGTTGTAAATAAATGTATTTCGTTTTTGGATAAATTACTCAAATCTCGATATCTATGGATATACTCGATATTATTTAATGCTAGCAACTGTTTTGTAACTTTGACGTTGTCGCTGGTTCTTTATCTGTCAAATGAAAAAAAGGTGGATCGATGAGGTTGGCCAATCACAGGGTAGTATCTGCCCGCAAATCGTTGCGATTGAGGACTCGTTTTGTGATTGGCTAACGTTCAAGAAGGAATGAATCGAAAGCCCGTTTTTTTGGAAATAGAAAAATAAAGAACGAACGAAAAGGTCGGAGAGGCATTCTGGCTTGGATCGTCGAACAAGTAACATTGTGAAAAGTACCTACGTTGGTCGAATAAAGAAAAAGTATTTCTGTACCTAAAACATCATGCTGTTCTTCTTTCTACAAAGTCCTGAAATAGTAGTGAAGTTTATATTTCAGAAGCCGGGATCGAGACTAACTTAAATAAATAGTAAGTACACGCCCATTTCGTTGCAAAGACTAAATTTTGTTTAGCTTTTCGGATTTTGAATTTTTGATGTTGAAACAGTCACCAATTTTGTTAGTAGTCTGTGCTGTTAGATTTAGATTCGTATTTTTCTCGAGTAACCTTTACCGGTAACCGTAAGTTTGGTTTACTGTCATGATCGATTTTCATAAAATTATTATTCGTAAGATGCCTAGATAAGGCTAATTTATCTAGATTCTATCCTGTACCTAGCTAATATTGTTTTTCGTAGAATGATTTTCTAAAATATATTTTATTTTAGAACTACCCTCAAAATGTTTTATTCTAAAACGTGTTTTTTCTGGGATTGCAATGCCACGCAATCCTTTTCAGACGATGAACGAATCAGATCACAGGGTCGATTTGAAACGCAGCTGCCGAATCGTCGGGATCGCCGTGTGCTTTCTCGAGGTCGATGCCGTGTTCGGGTCTGCGGCCCCGGCGTCGGCGGCGCTGAGCGGGACCAAGAGTGGGTGCGGAGTCAGGAGCTGGTCGAGCTGCTGGAAGGGCTGACTGCGCCGGCGACTTCGTGCATCGGAGCGGCATCGCCGTGCGCCACCAGCCATGGACGGCGAGTTTCGTCAGGGCAGGCAGCGACGCCACAATTCTGAGCCGCGTATCGACGCGGAAAAGCAAAGGTCACGTAGTCTTTCCTTATTTATGTACGGTTTCGAATCGAAAATAGAGTTAGATTTTTCAAGGCCGATAATGTTTGAATTTGGGAAGGCAAGCGAGTGTTGTTTGATAGGACGATGAGACACTACTGTATGCATAAAGTAAATAAATTCTATAAGTCAGTGGCTAACTCTGGTGACGGCCGATGCCGCCCGAAGGCCTCCGTTATAGCCTAGCTACTTAGGAATGTCTGGGACCGACTGTTTAGCTTTCCCGCTGCTAGCGATCACCCATCCCAATACTCTAATGCTTTAGTGCGCGGAACATCGAATGTTTCCTCGATCGTAATCTTCCATCGAAGTCATTGTGTTTATAGTATAGACGTTTGAAGCTTTTACGCGGCGTTGCTCAGATTGGAAGTGTGTCTTGCTTGCGCGCTCTGTTAGTTTATATTGTTGCATGGAGTGATTTCAGATTTTCTATCGAGATCGTTATGTCAAATCGTGAGTGTCTGTCTATCAGGTATTTCTTAAGTATACCATTATGTTATATTACAAAACGAAGAACTGCAGTATTATCGATGTACCTACCAGATGGTCTTACATTGGTCGAGGTCGAGGTCAATGTCGAGCTTAAGGTTGAGGTCACGATCAGGGCCGAGGTCACGATATAGGTAGTGGTCGTGGTCAAGGTCGCAGTTGAATAAGTCGAAGGTTGAATACGTCTCAGTTGAATAAGTTGCAGTTGAATAATTTGCAGTTGAATAAGTCTCAGTTGAATAAGTCTCAGTTGAATAAGACTCAATTGAATAAGTCGCAGTTGAATAATTTGCAGTTGAGTCGCAGTTGAATAAGTCGCAGTTGAATAAGTCGCAGTTGAATAAGTCGCAGTTGAATAAGTCGCAGTTTTAAGTCTCAGTTAAATAATTCGCAGTTGAATAAGTCGCAGTTGAATAAGTCGCAGTTGAATTATTCGCAGTTGAGTAAGTCGCAGTTGAACAGATCGAAGTTGAATAAGTCAAAGTTGAATGAGTCTAAGTTGAACATATCGAAGTTGAATAAGTCGAAGTTGAATAAGTCGAAGTTGAATAAGTCGAAGTTGAATAAGTCGAAGTTGAATAAGTCGAAGTTGAATAAGTCGAAGTTGAATAAGTCGAAGTTGAATAAGTCGAAGTTGAATAAGTCGAAGTTGAATAAGTCGAAGTTGAATAAGTCGAAGTTGAATAAGTCGAAGTTGAATAATTCGAAGTTGAATAATTCGAAATTAAATAAGTCGCGAGTTGAATAAATTAAAGTTAAATAAATCGAAGTTGAAAAAAAAAAAAAAGTTAAATAAGACTAAGTTAAATAAGACTAAGTTAAATAAGTCAAAGTTGAATAAATCAAAGTTGAATAAATCGAAGTTAAATAAATCGAAGTAAGTTGAATAAATCAAAGTTGAATAAATCGAAGTTGAATAAATCAAAGTTGAATAAATCGAAGTTGAATAAATCGAAGTTGAATAAATCAAAGTTGAATAAATCGAAGTTGAATAAATCGAAGTTGAATAAATCGAAGTTGAATAAATCGAAGTTGAATAAATCAAAGTTGAATAAAACGAAGTTGAATAAATCGAAGTTGAATAAATCAAAGTTGAATAAAACGAAGTTGAATAAATCGAAGTTGAATAAATCGAAGTTGAATAAATCGAAAATAAATAAATAGAAGTTGAATAAATCGGAGTTGAACAAATCGAAGTTGAATATATCAAACTTGAATAAATCAAAGTTTAATAAGTTGAAGTTCATAATGTCGAAGTTTATATAATGTCCAATTTTTATAAGTCGAAGTTTAATAAGTCTAAGTTTAATAAGTCTTAGTTTAATAAGCCGAAGGTTAATAAGACGAAAGTTTAATAAGTCGATGTCGAAGTAAGTCGGAAGCTTAAGTAAGTCGAAGTCGAAGTAAGTTAAGGTCGAAGTAAGTCTTAGTCGAAGTAAGTCGAAGTCAAAGTCGAAGTAAGACGAAGTCAATTCAAGTCAAGCCGAAAAGTCAAGTCAATTATAAGTCAAGTCAAAGTCAAAGTCGAAGTCAAGTAAAAGTCAAAGTCAAGTCGAAATCAAGGTCAAATCAAAGACGAAGTCAAGTCAAAGTCGAAGTCAAGTCAAGTCCAAAGTAAAGTCAAGTTCAAAGTCAAATCAAAGTCAAAGTCAAAGTCGAAGTCGAGGTCCAGTCAAAGTCGAAGTCAATGTCAAAGTCAAGTCGGAGTCGAATAAGTCAGAGAAGGAATAAAACAAGTCGGATCTGCCGGATCAGCTGGATTAATCAGAAGTTATATAGTCATAAATCGAATAAATCGAATACACCGAATACGCCGATTCAGTTGAATATGCCGAATCAGTTGATCATATGCCGAATAAACCAAATCGGTCGGTCGGATCAGTTGGATAAGTCAGATAAGTCGGATCAAATAGATAAGTTATAGTCTTAAATCGAATAAGTTGAATAAACCGAATACGCCAAATCAGTTAAATACGCCGAATCAGTTTAATACGCCGAATAAGCCGAATCAGTCGAATAAGCCGAGTCAGGCGAATCAGCAAATCAGTCGAAAGAAGAGGTCAAAGAAGTCGAAGAGGTTAAAAAGTCGTAGGTCTTAGAAGTCGTAGCAGTCGTAAAAGTCGTAGCAGTCGTAGAAGACTCAAAAGTCGCAGATGTCACGGGTCGAAGAGGTCATAGAAATCGAAGAAGTCGTCGCAGAAGTTTTAGAAGTCGTTGAAGTTGTAGAAGTCTTAGTAGTCATAGAAGTCTCAAAAGTCGCAGAAGTCACGGGTCGAAGAGGTCATAGAAATCGAAGAAGTCGTCGCAGAAGTTTTAGAAGTCTTTGAAGTCGTAGAAGTCTTAGCAGTCATAGAAGTCTCAAAAGTCGCAGAAGTCACGGGTCGAAGAGGTCATAGAAATCGAAGAAGTCGTCGCAGAAGCTACGGAAGTCGTAGAAGTCGTAGGTGTCTTAGAAATCACAGAAGTCGCAGAAGTTGCAGAAGTCACAGAAGTCGTAATAGTCACAGAATTCGTAGAAGTCAAAAAAATGCTGAGGAATACGTGGAAGCCATAAAGCCGAGAAAAACAAGGAAGCCGAGGAAAACGTGGAAGCCGATGAAAACGTAGAAGCAGAGGAATACGTGAAAGCCGTGAAAAACATGAAAGCCGTGGAAAACATGGAAGCCGTGGAAAACGTGGAAGCCGTGGAAGCCGAGAGAGCCGAGGAAGCTAAAGAAGCCGTGAAAGCCAAGTAAATCGAGGAAGTCGAGGAGAAGAGGAAGTCGAGAAAGCCAAGGGAGCCGTCGCGAGTCGAGCGAGTCGAGGAAGTCGAGGTAGGAAGTCAAAGAGAAGAGAAAATCGAGGAAATCAACAGTCGAGAGAGCCGTGGGAGCCGAGGGAGTCGATAAAGTCGAGGAAGTCAAAAATTTAGAAATCGCATTACTTCGTAATATATTATGATCTCTATTTGTGTTTAAGAAAGAGTAACACTGTATTCGATGTCCCGTCATGTTAGAAAGTCGTCAAAAAGTATTCGTCTTTTTCTCCGTTAACATTCATTGCTAACGATCGTTACTCTATTGGCCAACAATATTGCGAAAATAAGTTTTTAACTCTACGCTCTTAGAATAGTACAAGCATACACATGTCGTGTTGTGGCGTTTTATCCAAAGTAACAATTATGTTCTTGGACTTTCTTCAATTGATGTTGAGGCCCAGTTTTTGGCTTGCTGTTTTTAGTCGCTATAGCTATAGCAGATCCACCAGTCATCTTCGAGAAGTAGATGAAATTTGCAAATCAGTTTGTTATGCGTTAAGTTGTAAAACTTGTTAAAGACTGCTTATATTGCTTGAATCGAATGTCTGATACAGTAGTTTCGAGATGTTTCGAGAGTTGTTGAAGATAGGCCAATTCTAGTGATGTGAGTACAATAGGGTAGCAAAAACCAAACTGGACACCGATTCGATAAAAGGTCATGGTTAGCTGCTCAAACGTTATTTTAAATAGTTTTGCTTACTGACGGCAATGTTCTGTGTTTAATGTTGTTAAAAAAAAATCTAAACTCCTTCGAATCGTTATTCAGTTCCGTCACGAATGCAGAAGTGGATTTTACTCTGAACAAAGTAGATAAGAAAACCTTAGAGTAATAGGTTTTTTGATTTTGTTTGATTGATTTCAACTAGCGACTGTTAAACTTTAATGTTACTGTGTTACTGAGCATGTTTAACTACAGATAAGTTATTTCGTTGTTTCAGATCAAACACGAGAATCGATCGGTTCGTGTTTTGATTTGCCCATGCTGAGAAGAACCCTCCGTAATCGATCGTCTTGTGAGCATCAGATGAAAGAAGCCGCCACTGTTAATCCGGCGAGCGACGACTTGATGAATCGATAGTATTTTGACTTAATTCGTTACATAACTGTCACAGAACAGAATAAGTCGGTCTGTGTTTGTTATTCTACAGCTTTCCCACAGGGAATCGATCGATTGATGAAGGGATCACCACAGGTGATCGATCGTCCTGTGTGTGTCTACTTGACGAATTGAGCGTTTTTTGATATGATGATTCGATAGTAAACGTGCAAACTGAATCAAACAGTTTTTTTATGTTATTCTACGTCGTTTGTTACGTCCACAGGGAATCGATCTTTCTGTGAGCGTTAACTTGACGTCTTTTACTTGAGTTTTTAATACGGAACCGAATTGATCGGTCTGTGTTATTTATTTTACAGTGCTACCACAGGTAGTCCATCATCCTGTGTGTATCAACTTGACGAATTCGATTGTTTCTTACTAAGTTTTTTAGCGACCACGGGGAACCGAGTCGATCGGTCTGAGTTTGTTATCAGCGCTATCATACACACAGGAAATCGACCGTCTTGTAGTCCACTGGCCTGAATTGTTTTTATTGATAAAGTATGTACCTACTAGCAATTTAGTGTAAACTTCACTACTATTTCAGGACTTTGTAGAAAGAAGAACAGCATGATGTTTCAGGTACAGAAATACTTTTTCTTTATTCGACCAACGTAGGTACTTTTCACAATGTTACTTGTTCGACGATCCAAGCCAGAATGAATCTCCGACCTTTTCGTTCGTTCTTTATTTTTCTATCTCAAAAAAAACGGGCTTTCGATTGATTCCTTCTTGAACGTTAGCCAATCACAAAACGAGTCCTCAATCGCAACGATTTGCGGGCAGATACTACTCTGTGATTGGCCAACCTCATCGATCCACCTTTTTTCATTTGACAGATAAAGAACCAGCGACAACGTCAAAGTTACAAAACAGTTGCTAGCATTAAATAATATCGAGTATATCCATAGATATCGAGATTTGAGTAATTTATCCAAAAACGAAATACATTTATTTTCAACAAATAAACAACCCTAACAATCGTCCATTCTGACAACGTGTGCGTCCCTGCACACGACCCCAGGTGGAACCCTAACAATCGGATATTTTTATACAAGCCAACATTATCGAAAAAATATTATATGAATCTAGCGTTACTCTTAAGATAGTTTCTAAATACATTAGCTCAGTTACTTAAATGCCATGGCCACAATTATACCATCTTATACATAATATTCATGTACTTATAAAACATATCTAAATAAGAACATATATTATCAACTTTAGTATTATTTAGTCCTGATCACTAAATTGCTAGTAGGTACATACTTTATCAATAAAAACAATTCA
The DNA here is from genome assembly GCA_951394395.1 of Colostygia pectinataria. Taxonomy (NCBI): domain Eukaryota; kingdom Metazoa; phylum Arthropoda; class Insecta; order Lepidoptera; family Geometridae; genus Colostygia; species Colostygia pectinataria. The sequence goes on along the minus strand of OX596365.1, from coordinate 4,398,008 downwards.
GGCCAGTGGACTACAAGACGGTCGATTTCCTGTGTGTATGATAGCGCTGATAACAAACTCAGACCGATCGACTCGGTTCCCCGTGGTCGCTAAAAAACTTAGTAAGAAACAATCGAATTCGTCAAGTTGATACAAACAGGATGATCGACTACCTGTGGTAGCACTGTAAAATAAATAACACAGACCGATCAATTCGGTTCCGTATTGAAAACTTAAGTAAAAGACGTCAAGTTAACGCTCACAGAAAGATCGATTCCCTGTGGACGTAACAAACGACGTAGAATAACATAAAAAAACTGTTTGATTCAGTTTGCACGTTTACTATCGAATCATCATATCAAAAAACGCTCAATTCGTCAAGTAGATACACACAGGACGATCGATCACCTGTGGTGATCCCTTCATCAATCGATCGATTCCCTGTGGGGAAGCTGTAGAATAACAAACACAGATCGACTTATTCTGTTCTGTGACAGTTAAGTAACGAATTAAGTCAAAATACTATCGATTCATCAAGTCGTCGCTCGCCGGATTAACAGTGGCGGCTTCTTTCATCTGATGCTCACAAGACGATCGATTACGGAGGGTTCTTCTCAGCATGGGCAAATCAAAACACGAACCGATCGATTCTCGTGTTTGATCTGAAACAACGAAATAACTTATCTGTAGTTAAACATGCTCAGTAACACAGTAACATTAAAGTTTAACAGTCGCTAGTTGAAATCAATCAAACAAAATCAAAAAACCTATTACTCTAAGGTTTTCTTATCTACTTTGTTCAGAGTAAAATCCACTTCTGCATTCGTGACGGAACTGAATAACGATTCGAAGGAGTTTCGTTTTTTTTTTTTTTTAACAACATTAAACACAGAGCGTTGCCGTCAGTAAGCAAAACTATTTAAAATAACGTTTGAGCAGCTAACCATGACCTTTTATCGAATCGGTGTCCAGTTTGGTTTTTGCTACCCTATTGTACTCACATCACTAGAATTGGCCTATCTTCAACAACTCTCGAAACATCTCGAAACTACTGTATCAGACATTCGATTCAAGCAATAGAAGCAGTCTTTAACAAGTTTTACAACTTAACGCATAACAAACTGATTTGCAAATTTCATCTACTTCTCGAAGATGACTGGTGGATCTGCTATAGCTATAGCGTCTAAAAACAGCAAGCCAAAAACTGGGCCTCAACATCAATTGAAGAAAGTCCAAGAACATAATTGTTACTTTGGATCAAACGCCACAACACGACATGTGTATGCTTGTACTATTCTAAGAGCGTAGAGTTAAAAACTTATTTTCGCGATATTGTTGGCCAATAGAGTAACGATCGTTAGCAATGAATGTTAACGGAGAAAAAGACGAATACTTTTCAACGACTTTCTAACATGACGGGACATCGAATACAGTGTTACTCTTTCTTAAACACAAAAAGAGATCATAATATATTACGAAGTAATGCGAATTCTAAATCTTTGACTTCCTCGACTTTATCGACTCCCTCGGCTCCCACGGCTCTCTCGACTATTGATTTCCTCGATTTTCTCTTCTCTTTGACTTCCTACTTCGACTTCCTCGACTCGCTCGACTCGCGACGGCTCCCTTGGCTTTCTCGACTTCCTCTTCTCCTCGACTTCCTCGATTTACTTGGCATTCACGGCTTCTTTAGCTTCCTCGGCTCTCTCGGCTTCCACGGCTTCCACGTTTTTCACGGCTCCCATGTTTTCCACGGCTTTCATGTTTTTCACGGCTTTCACGTTTTCCTCTGCTTCTACGTTTTCATCGGCTTCCACGTTTTCCTTGGCTTCCTTGTTTTTCTCGGCTTTCTTGGCTTCCACGTATTCCTCAGCATTTTTTGACTTCTACGAATTCTGTGACTATTACGACTTCTGCGACTTCTGCAACTTCTGCGACTTCTGTGACTTCTAAGACACCTACGACTTCTATGACTTCCGTAGCTTCTGCGACGACTTCTTCGATTTCTATGACCTCTTCGACCCGTGACTTCTGCGACTTTTGAGACTTCTATGACTGCAAAACTTCTACGACTTCAAAGACTTCTAAAACTTCTGCGACGACTTCTTCGATTTCTATGACCTCTTCGACCCGTGACTTCTGCGACTTTTGAGACTTCTATGACTACTAAGACTTCTACAACTTCAACGACTTCTAAAACTTCTGCGACGACTTCTTCGATTTCTATGACCTCTTCGACCCGTGACTTCTGCGACTTTTGAGTCTTCTACGACTGCTACGACTTTTACGACTGCTACGACTTCTAAGACCTACGACTTTCTAACCTCTTCGACCTCTTTGACCTCTTCTTTCGACTGATTTGCTGATTCGCCTGACTCGGCTTATTCGACTGATTCGGCTTATTCGGCGTATTAAACTGATTCGGCGTATTTAACTGATTTGGCGTATTCGGTTTATTCAACTTATTCGATTTAAGACTATAACTTATCTGTTTGATCCGACTTATCTGACTTATCCAACTGATCCGGCTGTACCGACCGATTTGGTTTATTCGGCGTATGATCAACTGATTCGGCATATTCAACTGAATCGGCGTATTCGGTGTATTCGATTTATTCGATTTATGACTATATAACTTCTGATTAATCCAACTTTTCCAGCTGATCCGGCAGATCCGACTTGTTTTATTCCTTCTCTGACTTATTCGACTCCGACTTGACTTTGACATTGACTTCGACTTTGACTGGACCTCGACTTCGACTTTGACTTTGACTTTGATTTGACTTTGAACTTGACTTTACTTTGGACTTGACTTGACTTCGACTTTGACATGACTTTGTCTTTGATTTGACCTTGATTTCGACTTGACTTTGACTTTTACTTGACTTCGACTTTGACTTTGACTTGACTTATAATTGACTTGACTTTTCGGCTTGACTTGATTTGACTTCGTCTTACTTCGACTTTGACTTCGACTTACTTCGACCTTAACTAACTTCGACTTCGACTTACTCGACCTCGACTTACTTTGACTTTGACTTACTTCGACTTCGACTTACTTAGACTTCGACTTACTTAAGCTTCCGACTTACTTCGACATCGACTTATTAAACTTTCGTCTTAGTAACCTTCGGCTTATTAAACTAAGACTTATTAAACTTCGACTTATAAAACTTGGTCATTATATAAACTTCGACATTATGAACTTCAACTAATTAAACTTCGATTTATTCAAGTTTGATATATTCAACTTCGATTTGTTCAACTCCGATTTATTCAACTTCTATTTATTTATTTTCGATTTATTTAACTTCGATTTATTCAACTTCGTTTTATTCAACTTCGATTTATTCAACTTCGTTTTATTCAACTTCGATTTATTCAACTTCGATTTATTCAACTTCGATTTATTCAACTTCGATTTATTCAACTTCGATTTATTCAACTTTGATTTATTCAACTTACTTCGATTTATTCAACTTTGATTTATTCAACTTACTTCGATTTATTCAACTTCGATTTATTCAACTTTGATTTATTCAACTTCGATTTATTCAACTTCGATTTATTCAACTTTGATTTATTCAACTTACTTCGATTTATTCAACTTTGATTTATTCAACTTTGATTTATTCAACTTCGATTTATTCAACTTCGATTTATTCAACTTCGATTTATTCAACTTTGATTTATTCAACTTCAATTTATTCAATTTCGATTTATTTAACTTCGATTTATTCAACTTTGATTTATTCAACTTAGTCTTATTTAACTTTTTTTTTTTTTTTTCAACTTCGATTTATTTAACTTTAATTTATTCAACTCGCGACTTAAGTAATTTCGAATTATTCAATTTCGAATTATTCAACTTCGACTTACTCAACTTCGACTTATTCAACTTCGACTTATTCAACTTCGACTTATTCAACTTCGACTTATTCAACTTCGACTTATTCAACTTCGACTTATTCAACTTCGACTTATTCAACTTCGACTTATTCAACTTCGACTTATTCAACTTCGACTTATTCAACTTCGATATGTTCAACTTTGACTTATTCAACTTCGATCTGTTCAACTGCGACTTACTCAACTGCGAATAATTCAACTGCGACTTATTCAACTGCGACTTATTCAACTGCGAATTATTTAACTGAGACTTAAAACTGCGACTTATTCAACTGCGACTTAGTCAACTGCGACTTATTCAACTGCGACTTATTCAACTGCGACTTATTCAACTGCGACTCAACTGCAAATTATTCAACTGCGACTTATTCAATTGAGACTTATTCAACTGAGACTTATTCAACTGAGACTTATTCAACTGCAAATTATTCAACTGCAAATTATTCAACTGCAACTTATTCAACTGAGACTTATTCAACTGAGACGTATTCAACCTTCGACTTATTCAACTGCGACCTTGACCACGACCTCTACCTATATCGTGACCTCGGCCCTGATCGTGACCTCAACCTTAAGCTCGACATTGACCTCGACCTCAACCAAAGTAAGACCATCTGGTAGGTACATCGATAATACTGCAGTTCTTCGTTTTGTAATATAACATAATGGTATACTTAAGAAATACCTGATAGACAGACACTCACGATTTGACATAACGATATCGATAGAAAATATGAAATCACTCCATGCAACAATATAAACTAACAGAGCACGCGAGCAAGGCACACTTCCAATCTGAGCAACGCCGCGTAAAAGCTTCAAACGTCTATACTATAAACACAATGACTTCGATGGAAGATTACGATCGAGGAAACATTCGATGTTCCGCGCACTAAAGCATTAAGAGTATTGGGATGGGTGATCGCTAGCAGCGGGAAAGCTAAACAGTCGGTCCCAGACATTCCTAAGTTGCTAGGCTATAACGGAGGCCTTCGGGCGGCATCGGCCGTCACCAGAGTTAGCCACTGACTTATAAAATTTATTTACTTTATGCATACAGTAGTGTCTCATCGTCCTATCAAACAACACTCGCTTGCCTTCCCAAATTCAAACATTATCAGCCTTGAAAAATCAAACTCTATTTTCGATTCGAAACCGTACATAAATAAGGAAAGACTACGTGACCTTTGCTTTTCCGCGTCGATACGCGGCTCAGAATTGTGGCGTCGCTGCCTGCCCTGACGAAACTCGCCGTCCATGGCTGGTGGCGCACGGCGATGCCGCTCCGATGCACGAAGTCGCCGGCGCAGTCAGCCCTTCCAGCAGCTCGACCAGCTCCTGACTCCGCACCCACTCTTGGTCCCGCTCAGCGCCGCCGACGCCGGGGCCGCAGACCCGAACACGGCATCGACCTCGAGAAAGCACACGGCGATCCCGACGATTCGGCAGCTGCGTTTCAAATCGACCCTGTGATCTGATTCGTTCATCGTCTGAAAAGGATTGCGTGGCATTGCAATCCCAGAAAAAAACACGTTTTAGAATAAAACATTTTGAGGGTAGTTCTAAAATAAAATATATTTTAGAAAATCATTCTACGAAAAACAATATTAGCTAGGTACAGGATAGAATCTAGATAAATTAGCCTTATCTAGGCATCTTACGAATAATAATTTTATGAAAATCGATCATGATAGTAAACCAAACTTACGGTTACCGGTAAAGGTTACTCGAGAAAAATACGAATCTAAATCTATCAGCACAGACTACTAACAAAATTGGTGACTGTTTCAACATCAAAAATTTAAAATCCGAAAAGCTAAACATTTTTTTGTCTTTGCAACGAAATGGGCGTGTACTTACTATTTATTTAAGTTAGTCTCGATCCCGGCTTCTGAAATGTAAACTTCACTACTATTTCAGGACTTTGTAGAAAGAAGAACAGCATGATGTTTCAGGTACAGAAATACTTTTTCTTTATTCGACCAACGTAGGTACTTTTCACAATGTTACTTGTTCGACGATCCAAGCCAGAATGAATCTCCGACCTTTTCGTTCGTTCTTTATTTTTCTATCTCAAAAAAAACGGGCTTTCGATTGATTCCTTCTTGAACGTTAGCCAATCACAAAACGAGTCCTCAATCGCAACGATTTGCGGGCAGATACTACTCTGTGATTGGCCAACCTCATCGATCCACCTTTTTTCATTTGACAGATAAAGAACCAGCGACAACGTCAAAGTTACAAAACAGTTGCTAGCATTAAATAATATCGAGTATATCCATAGATATCGAGATTTGAGTAATTTATCCAAAAACGAAATACATTTATTTTCAACAAATAAACAACCCTAACATTAGTGATCAGGACTAAATAATACTAAAGTTGATAATATATGTTCTTATTTAGATATGTTTTATAAGTACATGAATATTATGTATAAGATGGTATAATTGTGGCCATGGCATTTAAGGAACTGAGCTAATGTATTTAGAAACTATCTTAAGAGTAACGCTAGATTCATATAATATTTTTTCGATAATGTTGGCTTGTATAAAAATATCCGATTGTTAGGGTTCCACCTGGGGTCGTGTGCAGGGACGCACACGTTGTCAGAATGGACGATTGTTAGGGTTTTTTATTTGTTGTAAATAAATGTATTTCGTTTTTGGATAAATTACTCAAATCTCGATATCTATGGATATACTCGATATTATTTAATGCTAGCAACTGTTTTGTAACTTTGACGTTGTCGCTGGTTCTTTATCTGTCAAATGAAAAAAAGGTGGATCGATGAGGTTGGCCAATCACAGGGTAGTATCTGCCCGCAAATCGTTGCGATTGAGGACTCGTTTTGTGATTGGCTAACGTTCAAGAAGGAATGAATCGAAAGCCCGTTTTTTTGGAAATAGAAAAATAAAGAACGAACGAAAAGGTCGGAGAGGCATTCTGGCTTGGATCGTCGAACAAGTAACATTGTGAAAAGTACCTACGTTGGTCGAATAAAGAAAAAGTATTTCTGTACCTAAAACATCATGCTGTTCTTCTTTCTACAAAGTCCTGAAATAGTAGTGAAGTTTATATAACTAACGTATTGCGATTGCGACAGTTAGCTAAGCCGTATCTGTCGCAATACGGCACAACTTTTGTTGTCCGACCAACCGACAAATTCAAACAATACTTCGAATAGAAATTGTCCTAACTGACAACACAACACGGATTTTGTTCTTGTTTTGTTCGATTGGCTGGAGCTTCAATATGAAGAGGGATCATCGAAACAAAAGCTAGGAACCCAGCCTGGTTCGTTACTAGATTCTTCTTGGGCACGTGACACTGACTGGCGTAAATTCACCTTTCACCTTGTAAATTTATTGAATAAAATTTTGAATTTTTAATTATAATTTAACCGACGAAAACGGAAGAGAATAATGATATTGTAGACTTATGATTATTGTAGGACGTAGCAAAGCACTAGAGATAATCAATAAAAATACTCTTATGTATTTAATTTAGGGATCGTAACCAAAGATATCGTAACATTTACCTAAATAATAATCAGGTATAATGTCTTTGTGGCCTGAATCGACTTGACTTGACTTTTTTATTTTATGGCAATTCTTTATCCCTTATCACTGAGGCGCATTTTGCATTATTTTCGCGTTATTGTCACATTATTTTTTCGTTTAAAATTACCCATCTCAGATTGCAAAGGATGCTCTAAGATCATTAGATTAAGGGTGAAAATACACAGGCCGCAATTTGATACCATAAACTGAAATGGTATGCAATGTAATTTCAGTTTATGGTATTGGTATGTCATTCTATGTCATTGTCATAGTACTATGGTGTGTACACAATACAGCCAAGTACTATTTGGTATATCTGCAAGCAGGCATGTGTATATTATCCCTAACTTTACAAGGGTAAATAAATAAAACTAAATAATAACTTTATTGAGGACACAATTTGCATGGTAATTTATCATACTTAACATACTTACATAATTATAAAATATGTAGTCCTACAAATGGCGGTCTTATCGCAAATAGAGATTTCTTCCAGACAACCCTTACTAACCAAACTAAACCTAATATTAATAACTAACCTACTGATACTGATAAGGTTGACGCAATACATAATCAGATAATGATCGTAAAATAAATTTCCTCAATGTAAATACGAAAGGGTGAAAGGGTGCGTAAAAAGTATTAAATTGTTGTTTTTATCCAAACATTCCTGATTTTTTTTAAACTGATTTGGGTGTGACACACGGACAGACATGGTTGAGCGGACTTGAGCTTGATGAAATAAAAATTTCCTTTCTCGTCATCTAGCTTCAGAACCTTGGAAAGAATCACTGAAGCTGTCAGCACGTGCACGTAATAGCATCTGGTTTTTTAGGGTTCTATACGAACGGATAACGGAACCCTAATAGGATAATCTGTCATACGTATGTCTATCTATCTGTCTGTATGTCTGTCTGTCCGTCTAACTAAAGTGACAAGTGCAACAAAGCGTCATCGTCATCATTATTATCTGCCAATAGAAATCCACTGCTGCCTCCCTCTAAAGAGCGCCATGACGACTGATCTTAGGCCTTTACGATCCGCTTAAATGTCATAGGTCCATCGAGTGGGGGTCCATCCTAAAGTTTGTTTTCCAGTTTGCGATCGCCATTCGAGAACCTTAATTCCCCAGCGCTTATCGGTTCTGTTAGCTACATGGCCTGCCCAGCTACTAACTGCCACTTCAACTTCCAAGCGCACCCCCCAATTATAAGCTGTTACCGTAGCCTATGGACGCTTGCAATACCAGAGGTTGCCGCGTTAAGACGTAGATCGAAAGTCTCAGTGCCTGTGATTTCGCCGGAAACCATACCCTGCGTATTCGTCTTGAATAGAGTTTTTATCTAAACTCTCTAGTTCAACAAAGAGCAATACCAAACTACCAAACTAAATGACTAATTCACTCGCATGCTTTGATATCTGTTCCAATTAGCAGTGATTGTAATTTGTGATTTGTGAACAAAAAGTTCAGAAATACTCTTCGCAGGGGATTATCTAAGTGATAGCTGATACCGCTTACCACTTCAAAGGTATATAAAATGTAAATGAAATTAAATTATATTAAAATGAATGAAAAATGAAATGTGGGTGTCATGGTTGGCATCAATAACTGCAAGTGCAAGATAGTATGCTTAGAGCGCTTTATCCGTTTCTTAGTGTTGTGATGTACACACAAAAAAGGGGGTGCGTATCGTATAGTCCTTAGCTTCCGCGCCCCCAACAGTACCCTCGAACTCGCGATCGGGGTGAGGTAAGTATTACCGGTGGGAGGTGGGGAGTGGCCATTACGTACGTAGTAATATTATCTGCTTTGTGCCTAACTAAATGTACTTTATTTCTGATTGACACCATCTATTGTTCAAAAATATCCCAATCATTGACAATGAGAGCAACAAAATAACTCTACAAAACCTAAAGAATTTAGGTCAACGGCTTAGGAAAAGCGTTAAAAATTAACATTCACGCTCGACCAGTTCCGACAACTATTGCTAAATGCGGCACAAGCAATAAAATCGAAACACTTCGATTAGCTAATAACACTAGACGTGTGTAAAAACCAAATGCATAAGATGTGTGAAAACCCTATCTTTACTGGTATAAAACAATGTCGCTTCTCGCTGTCTGTCTGTCCCTCTGTTGTACGCGGATTTTTAATGCGGTTTCGTCAATAGATAGAGTGATTCAGGGAGCGAAACTGGGACGGGTCGCTAGTGTAATAATAATAAACCAATAAAATGCTTTCTTTCTATGTGTGTAGGTAATATTGTAGCATATAGGTTGTAAAAGCCAATTTAGTTGGGAGTCACTTTTTCGTTATCAATAAATCTAGTCTAATCTAGTTGTAAGATTTATAAACAATAGGGAATAGCATTATGTGATAGATTTATATAGCATTGTAAAAGAAAGAAAACGGCACTGAACGCTTATTTTATTGTATTTATTAGTTTCTCGTCTGTGTATATATATATATATATATTTTAATATAAAGTACTTTATTAAACCAAATAAAATATGTACACAATTACATTACATTTCAAAATATACAAAATATTCTCGTCTGTTGGACTTTTTGTATTTTGGATATTAGTCGTGCAAAGGCTCAAAAACGCAATGGTAGAAAATAAATGTTTCGTGTTAGATTTCTGCTGCGGGACATAATTATGTTTACTCAAATATTTGTTGACAAATGTTAATCTTGATCTTCATACATTATTTGATTTTGTTATGGGTGCTTTATACTATATTATTACTCAAAGTTTCCACGAGACACGATATAGTGGTGGGGTCATAAAACAAGTTTATATGCGACGACTTACTGAATAAATCATTATCTTTATATATTACTAGCTGTCCCGCGATTTTCCTTACTGAATAAATATTTGAAGAGCAAAATTAGCCAAATCAATCCAGCCGTTCTCGAGATTTAGCAAGACTAACAAACAGCCAATTTTTTTATAAGAAAATAACATAGTTAACTTCAAATAAACCCCATCCCATATTTTTTTTGGGTTTTTTTGCTTTTCTGAGATACACAAAATTGATATTTGACAATGGCATTAGTTTGTTTACCTTTTCCGACTTGAATTAAAAACCAGACTATAGTTAGCACATGATGGGGATTGTAAACTTCCGTTTCAGTAGGTATGCAAACCACAAACCTATCTGCAATTACGTAGGTAGGGTTTACTTTATCTTACAACTACATCTAAAGCTTTTATTTCATTCAATTGCCCACCAGTAATTTACTTAAGAAACAAAAGTTAATTATATTAAATCTTAATATATTTTACTCCCACATAAGTCAAGCTGGTTTAAATAAATGGACGATCTAAACAGTTTTTATGAGCCGTGTAAATCTTAGCCCCGAGTTAAATAAATGTAGAGCCCAGTAGGTAATTACCTGTTGCAAGATAATTAACTAAACGCTTAGAGCATAATTCATATTAAATTTTTAAATTGGGAGAAGATAGGTTACCAAAAGAAACAAGGAAATCCTTGGAAGAACCAAGGTCACCGACACAGCTCTTATGCTTAGCTTTATGCTGTGTGGATTATTATTATTTATTTATCTTACAATATCAGCATGTTGAAGTAGCAGTGATCAGATTATATTACTAGTAGCGCCCCGTAGTGTTACCCGCGGTTAAACAGTGGTTATGCCACGGGAACCCGGGATAAAAAGTAGCATTTATTCTATTTCAGACCATAATCAATACATGTGCCAAATTTCATATAGTTCTGTTCAGTCGTTGGGGCGTGATGCTCCCACAAACATACAAACATCAAAATTTTCCTCCTTATAATATTTACTAATTTAGAGAGGAAAGATTCGTATATATGTTTGTTACTAATAATAAAACTACAGGTACGTTTCCGAAAATTCTTTCACCTTTAGAATGCTAAATTATCCCTGAGTAACTTAGGCTATATTTATTACTAGCGACCCGCCCGGCTTCGCACGGTTGCGGCTTCATTGCACATTCATGCTGGGACGGACTGCTAGTAGATAGCTTAGTAACCGATAACTTCTGGGAAATAAAAATTCCCGAATAGCGAACGCTTCAGAAAACGAAGTTTAAAGGACCCTACACGATGGACCGGTGAATGGTGATATTAAAGCGGTGGCAGGAAAGTCAGTGGACGGTGAAAGCTCAAAATCGGTTCTCGTCATTCCGAGTTGCTGTCGATTCGGACAAAATTTATTGGGAGAAAGTGTCCCAACTGACACTTTTGATTTTAATATTTTATTTACTATTGATTCGGACACCATTAAAAATAGCTGCATTGTGAAGTCAGTTAAAAAAACGAGCCGCAGCGGCGGCACAGCAAGATGACGAAATAGATGCATAGCAAGGTCACACACTCTAAAATCTATGATAAACATTTTAAAAAAAAGTTAATTTTTAATGTTATGTAAAATATTGTGCCAAATGCTGTGTAAAATACTGTAAATGTAAAAAAATAAAAAGTATCAGTTGGGACACTGAGTCCCAATAAATTTTGTCCGAATCGACATCAACTAGTCATTCCTACATTAACATTTGTGTGAATTCTTTATTACTTTTTAAAATTATCAAGGATGTTATCATAATTTTCACTAAAAACGGGATATATTTACTATGATTTGTGAGTTGAATCAATAAAACTCACAAACCAAGGTAAATATGCCGTTTTTAATAAAGTGAATAACCAGACGACCAATGTGGCGCGGCGGGCGAAGGTCCACCTGGCGACGCAGGAGGTTGCGGGTTCGATTCCATGGTACAAATGTTTGCAGGCTCAGCAAATATTAGTTCCGGGTGTTCTGGGTATTTTCTATGTATAATAAAACTATCTATGCCGGGGCCATGACAGAGGCCTTCGGGTGGCCTAGAAACTCTGTCACCAGAGTTGGCCACTGACTCATACGAACGAACGAACGAAAAATCTATCTATGCATTGTATTTTATATCAGTCTTCTAGTACCCATAACACAAGCTCTGCTTAGCTTGGGGCTAGATGATGCTGAGTGGATTGTCCAGCATTATTTATTTGTTATAAATTTTTTAGTTACAAATATCACAAAGCAGACGGCAAACCTTAATGCAGTCATCTTCAAACGCGTATTCATTAAAAAGGCACATAAAAACTATTAAAATGCGTACGTATATATATTTATAATGAGCCCCAAAAACACTCGCTTAGAGTTTTTTTTTATACAACTGAAGTGGCAACCAAGCGTACGGCCCACAAGATAGTAAGCGGTTACCGCAGCCTATGGACGCTTGCAATACCAGAGGTATCACTCGCGGGTTGCCACCTTGAGGCATAGATCGAAAGCCTCATGTGCCAGTAATTTCACCGGAACACAGCATTACTGCGTTGCGGCAGAAATAGAAAGAAAGAAAGAAAGAAAGAAAGAAAATAGTTTTATTTGTGACGAGCATAGAAGTAGGTACAATAAATATACAGAGCAAGTACATACAATTCTAATAAGTCTAACAATTAAAAAAAAAACTAAAATTAAAAACTAAGTAGGTTATAATAAGTCGTGTGCTTTAGTTGTAGTTACCTACACAAAAATGCGGTCGCCACAAAAAGGCTCCAACTCAGCATTTGCTAGGATGCCTATTTAGCATGGTGGTAGTACTTCCCCGGACATGTTCTATCACAAAGAACTCTACTACTCTTGAAGATGTGATAAATCGTAGTTGTTGCCTTATTATAAAAGTCCGAGTGATAATCAGATGGTACGAGCAAGTAGATATTTTAGTTTGTGATTTACAAAGAAACCAAAAACAAAAAATAAATATGGTTTTTTTAAAAACAAAACGCTACAATAATATTTATTCCATCTGATGACACCTGCAAAATTTAATTCTAGTTAGCCTTCTAATTATTTATTTCAACAACTTAGAAGAACCGAGAGAGGTTCGAGCTCCTCTTAAATACTAATTACAAGAATAAACAAAATTCCAACAAAATGGCCCTCAGTATTTATTTGCAGTAGAAAATATGGAATTTGGAAACGACTGAGATAATGAATTAATGAAATGTAAATAATGTGTGTTCAAAGAAATCCGAAGTGCTTGAAGGCACAGATTATAATGGTAATATGCTTTTAAATAAAAGTCTCACACTGTATATGATTAAAAAAACACCTTTGTATAATCTGGGGTAGGTAAGACCTCTACAAAACATCAGTGTTGTGGGGCAGTACCTATTAAACCAATATCCTATATTTACATTTATTCAAAATTAGCTCTCTGAAAAATAAGTAAATAAATAATAAAATAAATTAGCCCTTTTTCCTTCCTTTCTATTTTTACTCCGCCTGCTTCACTGTTTTTTATTTTTGACATAATATGTATCAATTATGTACAGTACAGTATGTAGTAGTACCATATAAAGGAGAATTCGTCTTGGTAGTACCACCGGAGTGCCAGTCACTCTGCACTCAGGTAGTGTATAAGCATAAAAGCATTACTTTATTTTATTCAATCGCTCGTCTAATTTTAAGCGCCCTTTTGCCTTTTTTTTTTGTTAACGGGGAGGAATCTGCATCCAGACATCCCGTCGCATAAGGGTACGACGGGGGTGTGTGAGGTTGTCGGACTCGACGACTCACTAAACCAGCCCCGGTGGCCAGCCTCGATGCATGCCAAGGGGCTCCACGGTCCCCTAGGGCTATCAGTGGTGCCCCTCTCGCATCGCGCTCAGAGCACTTTCCGGGGCTAACAATAGTCAGCCCCAGTACCTCGCAGTGCTGCGGCAGCACAGGGCCATCGGGATCGGCTCTCTCCCGATCTCGCTCAGCGGCCTCTTTCCGAACCATTACGGTCTCACAGAAAGAGGCCACGGCCCTCCACGCCGTTTCATCTGCCAACATGGCCTCAACCACGCTTGGCAGAGAAAGATCCTGCCCGATCCTCGTGACCAAGATCCCGCGCTCCCGGCACCACGCTGAGCACTGCTGGTGTCGACTCGCGACCGATCCTACTCAGGTACTCACCGAAGCATCCATGTCCGGTGAGTACCTGAGTAAGTCGATAGGTGATGTTGCCGTGCTCCCTTCCCAGCCAGGCTTCGAGGTTGGGTGCAATTGTGCCGACGATGCGCTGGCGCGAACTCCGCGGCTCCTCGAGCCGCTCGCGAAGCGCCCTTTTACCTAACCTAACCTAACCTAAAGCTTTAAAGTTAAGTTTTAAACTTTTTAGTGGCACTGCACTGCGCTTATGACCCCGAGACGTTAACTACGTTAAGTCTCTTTCGCCCAGTAAATTAAATTGCTAAAGTGCCCTTCAAACCTAAACACAGTAGTAATGCTTGCACACTACTGCTTGGGAGAATAACTGGCTCTACGGTGTTACCCTCCAAGATGGACTCTTACAAGTGCTTACAATATAATGAACGCAGGAAAATTAAGATTCTCATATCAGGGTTAATGAGTTTGAGAATGTTTACCACATTGTAATACTGTAATTACGATTATATTTGTTTAGCGGAAATAATTGGGTGCGTGGTAGAGCGTGTTGTGTTGGACATAGAAGGCCTTGTCATTAAATAGAAAGCCCAACAAAAGCTCTATAACGTCGCGCTAGGACACTGTTGTATTGTACTGACATGTAAGTATTTCCACTGGCAGATCGCGCGTCTTCTAGCGCGTTTTTATTTAGCGACGTCGACGTCAAAATTTAGATAAAGTAAAACTAATGGGTAATAGATGACACCCAGCGAAGCAGTAAGTAAGTCTGTTGGAAGAAAATTCCCAGTAGTTTTACTGGTAAGACTATTCGGTAAGACTACTGGGAATAGCCCGAAATTTTGGTCTTCGGTGGGGTTGTTATAAACCTGTCGCTTTCCGAAAGGAATTCTTACGTGGTAATTATTATATAATATATAATTATATGGTATAAAACCGTGTAAATGTGGGTCGCGACTCGTGGTCCCACTGGGATTGTACCACTATTACTCGTGGTCCCACTATCCCTGAAATCATGGGTTCGTGGTTCCACTGCTTAGTCGGACTACCAGTCATAGTTAAAATCGTAGGTTCGTGGCGATGCTAGAATCATTGTATTTGCATCAGAAATACCAATTGGACACTTACTCAGTATTATTTTTATTTTTAGATTTTTTATTCAAAAAGCACACATAGAAAGGGTTTACAGACAATGTCCAAAGCACCCTTACTTTAATAGTATAAATAAATGAAAAGATGTCATACATAAAAAATAAAAAATTAAGATTAAAAATGTCACTTAGTATTGTTAAAATTTAAATAAAAATAGAATTGAGTTAATTAGTACTATGTTAAAAAGTCAATCTATAACAAATCAGTCAAATTATGAAACTTACAATGTCAGTTTTGCGTGTGTTTATTTTGGTAGAATCGTACCTCAAGACGTTTTGTAAAATTAAGGAACCGTGAACTAGGAAGAGGATCAGGTTATAAATGGTTGAAAATATACTATATTATATTTTATTATGGGGATCTTGAATAACCCACTTTTATTACTTACGAGCTGACCCGCGCGGCTTCACCCGTGATTTTGCAGTTTTTATGCTATCCCACAGGAACAGTTCAATTTTCCAGGATAATAAAAGCCTATGTGTTATTCCAGGACTTAAGCTATCTACATTCCAAATTTCATGGTAATCGGTTAAGTCGTCACGGAGAAACGTGTTAACAAACATACACACACGCACAGATTCACAGACTTTCGCATTTATAATATTAGAAGTATTTTAACAATTAAAAAAACTCTGGGATTTTAGTGTTTCTAAAAAATAAGAAGTAATAATATTGGTGTATTATGCGATGAGTAATAAATTAATTAATTAATTAAAATTAAAAACTTAGCACACATTATGGTCTTCATCGACGCCATAATTTTAAGAAAAGCTTTCGTTTCGAGAACCAGTTGTCTGGCGGAAGCCGACCCTACGGTAAAGACCACATTTCATTAACTTTTTCGACCACCTTCGATGATCACCGGGAATTTTTTCTCTGTTGTTTTTTGGTAATTAATACAGTCGGTTCGGTTCACCTTTAACAGATCAACGAAATTAAGCACTGTGCCGCTTGGTTGGCTCTTTAGTCAACTGATCCCGCTCTAAACTCATTCTATGGGATAAGTTAACTAAAAATAATTTAATTAATTTAGATTGGTCAACTGATCCCGCTTTTAAAAAAAGATAATAATATACGCACACGGAAACAAAACTCTTTAGGGAAAAAATGACACAATATTGTTTGGTTGCTTGCTTGTTCCATTGTTCCGAGTTCCAACATAGGATATAGGCTACTTTTAATCCCGAAAAAAAAACACGGTACCCGAGTTCCACGTAAAAGAAGTGGCAGGCAACAGCTGGTATAACTCAATATAGACAAACTTTTTCTTTGAAATCAAATTGTTACTTACCATTATTGCATCGTTGCACGCTTTTTGAACGGTGTAAAATCAGCTTTAGGTTAAACTTACGTTCGTTAAGCTTGAAAGCCTTCGTAGCTGATTGTAACTTGGTTTAAGCCAAGTTTATTGTTTGCTGTGAACGTGTTTCAAGCTTCATTTAAAGTTGCATATTATCACCTAACTTCGGCTCGCTTACGGAATTGTTAATGAAACAGTAAAGGCGATCGATCACAGACGGGTGCTGTGTACATGCTGTACCATTATACCTAAAAATACATAATTTGGTGAGCTAATGAAAAGATGGTTATGATATATGAATTACACACAGATATAAATACGGAATTGTTAATGAAACAGTAAAGGCGATCGATCACAGACGGGTGGTGTGTACATGCTGTACCATTATACCTAAAAATACATAATTTGGTGAGCTAATGAAAAGATGGTTATGATATATGAATTACACACAGATATAAAATTATAATGGTCCATTATAAAGGAATATCTGCTAGATAATTACTGGTCCTTTTGGTAGGTAGGTAAACGACCTACAATAAAATTGGGTCTAAAATAGACCCAAATTTTATATGCTTTTTAAGGTAACCCAAAAATTGACAGCAAATCATTAATTTTTGGTTGTGTTACCTTGAAAATATGGCAGTAAACAATTTAGACAAATGGTTACCTAGTTGACTACCTACGGATAAAAGGTATTAATATCATATATGTATAGTACACACTAACTACATTATGGATCAGTTTGCGATTTTAGGTATTCTGATCTGAAATTCTCATGCGAATGGGTGCTAAATATTCAAGCTCCGGCATAATCAAACGAATGCCACCCACAAGCTCTATTTGATTTACCTTACAATTTGCACATTGTGTAGGTGATCTGTGGGTTTATTTGTATTGGGTCACGAAGTTTTAAAATGTGTCGATTATTAGAACAATACAGTAAACAATTCATTCTTGTAAACTTTAATTTAAAAATCGGGTGTTTTCACGTACCTGTTTGTAAGGTATGTAGAGTAGAAATTATTCAGAAATTTAGGAGTGCGCACTGCGCACTACTAAATTTCTGAAACTGTTCTGTATATTTTTATAAAAAATATTACTATGTACTATGTATCCTATTTCTGCCGCCAAGCAGTAATGCTCGCATTGCTGTGTTCCGGTTCGAAGGGTATGGTTTCCGGTGAAATTACAGGCACATGAGACTAACCATCTAACGTCTCAGGGTGGTAACACGCAAGTGATATCTATGATGTTGCATGCGTACATAGGCTACGGTAACTGCTGACCATCAAGTGGGCCGTACGCTTGGTTACCACTTTAGTAGTATAAAAAAATCTTAATAATTATTATACAATTTGCTTGAGTAGTCTTCCTAAGAATTACTTTACAACATAGTCGTTTCGAGTAAGCATGTCAACTGTATGCACAAGCCATATTTAAAGTGTCACCTTTCTGACTTACGATCATCGATTATATATCGATACAACACAATCGATACGATATGAAAGTAAAATCGAGAGGCCAACACGAGATAAAGTCATTTTTAAAAAAGAAAACATGCCGTAAATTATGCTATCCGCCGGCAGCAGAGATGTCAAATATAATAATTGATTGTATTGTAGTTGGGAAAGAATTTTAATTTGGGTGTGCTGTGAAATATTATTTATTATTTTTATACAATGCTACAGTAAAACAATTGCGACTTTAGTTTTACAAATTGTAGTATTTTCTTACAAATTGTAACTAAATAATTGTGTTCATGGCTTTTACACTTATAAAAATTAAACCTGTCATTATGAGCGGTTTTTTTATGTGATTTGCTGTCGATTCGGTCAAAATTTATTGGGACAACTGACACTTTCAACAAACAAAGACGATGATAGATTTGAAAGATACATTAGCTAACAGAGGCTTAAAGTACGTCCATTGTTTGCAAACAATACGTCTGCGTCGTTTCGTTGAATTATCGCATTGTTTTTTCAAACTAAAATGAGGCGGATTCTCGCCCAAAACCTATCTTTATAATTAATTAAATTGTCAAATTAAGCTCTAGCTAGACTATATATATGTATGAAGGTTAGCTTCAACAATTTTTTACATTGTTCATTTTTTTGTCAGCCGGTAACAAAAGGGTCATAGGCTTTCTCAAAAAGCTTATTATAAAATAACCGATTATTTATATGATAGAAAAGCTTAGGACGAATGTGCTCCAACTCTACTCGGCGCCCATAAAAATAGCAAGGGTTATGCCAAAAAAGCGATAGGAACCCAGCCGGTGTTGTTACCAGTTCTTTTACGGCATGGGCGTGTTGGAACTTCCAACTTGGAAGTTCCACAAAGCCCATGCCGTAAAATGGAACTGGCGTAAATTCACCTAGCTTGTAATGTGTTAATTTCATTCATTTTTCATTCACGTTTCAAAATGATCCTTGTGATTTTAATTAATAATTTTTTTTTGACTTTGATGAGAGATTATATTTTTAGAGTGAGACATTAGGCAGTAATTTCTAATTGATTTACCAAAATCCATTTAATGAATACTTTAAGTAATTACTTTAATATCAATTTCAAGTTCATAATTTTATTACTACATTATTTAGGTATCGTAGAAATAAAGTATAATTACAGGGATGTAATTATTATGAGACTTTCGATCTACCGTCTCAGGGTGGCACGCGCGAGTGATACACCTCTAATAACGCAAGCGTTCATTGTTACGGTAACCGCTTACCATCAGTGGCAATTTTAACTTAGCCAAGCGCTTTCGTGCTTCGGAGAGCACGATATGCTTCTGGTTCCAGGTTCTTCAAAATTGTTAGGCCATAACGGAGATTTAGGACGCCTATTAACTCCGTCAGCAGAGTTGGCCACTGACTTACTTCATCATCATCATGACAGCCTTCTAATGTTCCAACTGCTGGGACACTGGCCTACTCTCTGGCGAGAGTGATTGGATCTTAACCACGCGGACCCAATGCGGATTGGTGGATTGCACATGTCGTTCGACTTACTTATCAGGGGCAAAATAATTAGTGGTTGGTACAAGGTAAAGAACACTGCAGTTCCTATATTTTCAAACGTAATATTTCCGTAGTGAACTTCCTTCAGTTTCTTCAGACAAGCTTAATTTATTAAACAAGGGGATACACTATTACTCGGTTTGCGGCGAGAGCTATTAAAATTAATTTTACGTCGAAATGCGGCGACGCGACGCTGTTCGCCCACTAATTTGTTGACAGACTACAAGTGCCTATTTTTAAAATGTCTCTTAGGTTCTCTTTCACCACATTCGAGTAAGTCTCAAGTAGGCTAAATTGCCGGCTAGCATTATTAAATCGACTCCTAAAAAGTATGTTTGTTATGCGATTTCTTACGCGATTCATACTTCTCCGCCAATTATTAGGAATTGATTTTGATTTTATTCTTTTGTTTGATGTTCAGCTGTAATACGGGTACAACTTAGCACGGCTGCTAAAATCATTTGTATAATACTTCTAACCATAATATAATCAGTATGTTTTTTGTTATCTGTAATATGCACAGGTTATTAAATATTATATTTAAACAAATAAACCTAATACTATTGTTGGTTTACTTGGTTTATCGAAATTGCTATCAAAAAATTTATGATTGAATCGTACATAACCGATTAATGCTGGGGAATAAAGATTTTCGAATGGTGACCAAGAATTGGAAAACGAATTGTAGGACGGCCCCTACTCGAACGACTGAGTGCTTATCACGAAAAACTCGTTTTACAATCTTTAACGTAAACGTAACGTCCAGCTGTCAATTTATATGAAAGGGTAGTTCATTTTACGAACTCAAGAATCCCTTGGTTATTTTTGTTTTTATAGTGTTACCATCACACTAAGGGAATACTAAAGATTATAATATCCCAAAAATTATTTTGCCTCAAGCGGGATCCCGCTTGAGGCAAAATAATTTTTGGGATATTATAATCTCAAGAATCCCTGTTAAATATTCTATACAAATTGACAGCTGGACGATACGTTTACATTTACGATTGTCAAATGATTTTTCGTGACAAGCACTCTGATTGGATTGTAATAGTTGGCTCAAAGCGAATACGAGGGTTTGAACATTTTGTATGGCATTTGTTTTTATTAATTGAGACTTACTATTTCACAATATTCAATTGTGAAATAGGGCTTACTAAATAAATGTAAATAATCTACGTACCGTCTCGAGGTAGATGGTGCTCCTTACCGTAAAACAAATATAATGATGGGCGGATGTTGAGAGATGTTCATGACA
This sequence comes from Colostygia pectinataria, assembly GCA_951394395.1. Classification (NCBI taxonomy): domain Eukaryota; kingdom Metazoa; phylum Arthropoda; class Insecta; order Lepidoptera; family Geometridae; genus Colostygia; species Colostygia pectinataria. The sequence continues at coordinate 4,376,866 of OX596365.1, read as the reverse complement.
GTCAGATAAAATATGTATTAAGTATCTACATATTAGGTAAGTACTTAAAATTGATGTATTGTAGTTAGTCATGCATGAGTCATACTTGTCTATATACATTTATTGGTAAAGAGATTTACAGGTCTGCAAACTTGACAACATTATTATACATAGAGGTACTCATTACGAGCATAATATTTTTTTATCAAATAATAATGAATACATTTTAATAACAATAAATAAATTAAGTCAGTATTTGTCTAATTAGGTATTTAATTTACCTGCATTGCTTATTATAAACTAGCTGACCCGCGCGGTTTCACTCTCGTTATTTATCTCGCAATTTTTTCATATTTTCCAACCGCTTCAACCTTCCCTGGACTCTGCAAAAGCGACTTTATTTTATACTAGTAGTACTTATAAGAAGAAATAAGAAGATTAATACTTATTTTTTTATATAATGCTAAATTTCATTAATACTTCTAAGTATTATACATTAAGTTATGTAAGTATTATAAGTTATAATTCTCGACCTGCGTTTGGCTCTTGAACTGCTCACCAATTCGTGAATCGATTATTAGATTCACAACAAGCATTAGGATCAATCCATTCATTTATCAAAGTCCACGGACAATTTATCTGGTAGATATTAATTTAATAAACCTGATGAGGCATTTAGAGCGGATTACATGTTATCAAAGATATATTGCCCGGGAACCAGATCTGCATCGCCTCGGCTTATCGTCTCTTATTTTATCCCAAACAAGGCGTTGCGAGTAAGATATTTTTTTACTTTATTTTATTTGGGAAACAAACAGTACTTTAAAGTTACTTTGATACCTTAGCATATTACATTAAACCAGTGAAGTTTCCTCAATTAAAAAGTGTTAAAGAAAAAGTTACTTATTTACAAAATAAAATAAAATATATTGTCTAATAGCTTTTACTTCGTTTTAATACGATTTTTTAACGAATCTTCCGAATCCACTATAGATTGATGCAAAACGCGGCTACTCACTCACACACGCACGCGCTGAGCGCTCATTGTGGTGGACGTATCGCTGTTAATAAGATGGAGTGCGTTGCAGTATGAAGTTTTAGGCTGCTTGAGTTGAGGTGATGTTGATTTGTAGCTTGGGCTATATATCTACCACAACTTAGACACCGTTATGTTATCATGATTAATATTATTTGTGATCGTGAATGACAACAATTGACAATTGAAATGAGTTTGAAATTATTGCTCTACATTCATAAGGAGAGCTTTTCAAAATAACGGCGGTAATTTCACGTCTAATTGTTAGAAAGTACTGGTGATCTAGTGGTAACGCGTTGACAGTACCTACCTGCCATCCGATTGAAAGAAAGAAAGAAAGAAGGAATGAAAGAAAGAAAATAGTTTTATTTGTGACGAGCCTATGCTCGTCACAATCTACTTCTATAAGTATTTGATGACGATTGATGGTCGTCGGCGTCCGTCCATTGGACCTTTCTGTAATTGTGCGTAATGCTAAAACTACGTCTTACTAAACAGAATTGGCATTGGCAAAAAAATTACAAGGACCATTTTTGTGGAAAATTTTAAGATCTATACATTGGTCTAGGCTAGTTTTAGATTAAACTTACCGTTTTCGGATAAATCCAAAAGCTCAAATTTTAACCAATGAGTCAAAATTTAAGAAAAAATTAAGTCGAATAACTTTTTTAGTGTAGGGATCGATGGGAACATTAAACTCTTTATTTCTAATGGTGTACCCAAGGTCTCCATCAAAATTTGGCTTTGTCGAAGTTATGTAATTTGAAATGTCTATTTTGACCGGACGACCGGACTATAAGGCTGCGTATTCCTTCAGAGATGTGCGAGAATGTGTAGCATGTGTTTGTTAG